>OY759251.1:11045627-11709627 GCA_963662185.1 Eilema griseolum
CTGCTTAAAACTAAGTTTACCACGGCACTAGGCACTAGTGGAGAAGAAATGGCACAACAAACTCCACTGCCGAATTTTCGAGACGTCAATTTATAATTAGTATTTTTTCAAAGACTAAATGGGCGAATTTACATTTGTCTCATGTCAAGACAATTAAAAAGTTTGTATAAAGAAAACCTTGGAATTTATGCTACCCTCATTCTCATGATTAAAATAACATGATAATTTTATTTTTATCTGTCAACAATTGGATGTGTTGTCTAATTCTTTGCAAGTCGCTACAAGTGGAAGCTCCTACGGGTAGGCATCATCTCTGCGGGGATATGGGGTGAGGTGGATCTTTCGGAATCCAACTGACTTGACGTCAAACTCGAAAAAGGAGGAATGTACTTTTTTAGTTTTATTTTTCTACCTAAAAGGTTTCGCACTTGTGTCTGTGTCCGTGACAAAGTTATTGCTCGTATCAGGCCAACCTTCTCTACACATTTCATTCCTTTGAAATTAGAATAAATACGAGTATATTTTACTAATCGAATAATAATGTAATATCAATGTATGAGAAGCAAAAGGTAAATTATACAGAAGCATTTTTAACATTCACTCTACACATTACCACGCACGGGTGCAGAATGCAATTTACAATAAATTATGTAGATATTAATAAGCGGGAAGGTTAAGGGTTGGATATAATGGCGGGCCATTCATCGTCCGATAAATAGGACATGCCTTTAGTCTTCCCACTGACAGCACAAATTCTCCAGTGAGCTCTGGCTCCCCTACTCACCGCTGAGAATACAACACGAAGATAGCTTTTCATTAACAATAAAAAAAAATATCACGAATTTTTCTACCAGCAATGGTAACAACACCTAAAGAGCAAAAATTTTTTTATAACATTTTCTACTTAATAATACTACAATATGGGTTCTAAGTAAAATTATGTTTAGTTAAAAACTATTAAAGAATGACACATTAAGTATATTCTATACACACACTTATGCATGCGTGTTTGGTTATTCATGAAATACACATACATTAAAACATCGAAAATATTTGGCAACCCGCCACTAAGACATTAAAAAGTGTGAATGGTAAAGTATACAATATATACAAATAAAACTATAAGTCATCCTGGGAAATAAAAACACTCGCAGGCCTGACAGATGTACAACAATGTTGACAGCATTGTTATATTAAATAATCTATTATTAATACTATTACACATATTGAGAACTCATTTATACTTTTCCACAGTATTTTTGTAAACCTTTGAGGATGCCGTAAGACGAAACCGGTAGGGTCTAATAACAAGTAAAATATACTGTGGAAAAGTACAAGTGTATTCTCAATATGTGACAACACGAGATAACATAAACTCACACCTATATCCCCGAAGATGTAGGCAGAGGCGCTAGCACCCATATTTCACTAGTTTACGTTTAGATCCCAATGTAATAGGTGACGAGCCTATTGCCATTTACCGGGCACTTCTATAACAACCATTCCAATTGTAAATTTAGGTGTTTCATCTGTAATTTTAGGATGATGCTCTCGATGTAATTTCTGTTATTCAGTTTGCAGTGAATATCCATGCCTAGGATATCGAGATTGTCCTGCAGTGGCAGTGGCGTGCTCTGAAGAGTGGGAAGGGGAAGGAAAGAAGATACCTTTGCTGTGAACGCACAAGTCTGCGTCTTCTTGGCATTGAACTCGACCATGTTCTCAGAGCCCCATTGAGAAATGTGATTCAAGATCCAAAATTGTTCTGTTTACTTTCCCTGTCTTTTGGATCGTGATGTTTACACAATTTTCTTATGATATCTACCACTTATAGCAAAAAAGATATATTTTCTGTCTCATCTACTTGTTCTCACATTCTGGGTCGCTTGGTTTCGGTTTCCACTTTCCTTGTCGCTAAGGTCTTACCCTACTGCAACTAAAAAGGTATTTATTACTATCTATCACTCTGGTCACTCGATATTTAGCGGTGGACGGGCGATCTCTTCGAGTTTTAATGATTCAATTTAAATGCTCACTCCCAGACATAATATTTATGTAAGTATTTGTATGTGTTATATTATAAAAGACCTATTCAAATAATTTTGTAAATTTTTTGTTTGTAATATTGTTGTCAAACAAAAATCCATTACGTTTTCTTTAGCCGCTGCTAATATTAATAGTTGAGTTCTACAAAAATCTTCAGACCGAAGTCAACCTTACCTTCCAACCGCAACATCGGATGAACGTTTCATGGTAGGCACATATAGCTCAAAACACTGTTGCGAGATGAGGATATTAGGTATATTGTGTACGGGGTACGTTAATTGACTACAAGAATAGCCAGCCTATTTTCTAATTGGAGTTTTTGTGCTGTACGCGCGGTCAACAGTTACCTTTTGACTAAATAATGGTGGGATGTGGATATTTCTAGCGTGTTGAGTAAAATGCTGTATTTATAGTATAAAGGTTAAGTTGAGGGTTACACACATATAAACTTGTGTGTTTGTCGATGTATTTGTATTTTATGTATATCGAAGACTTGGTTTGTTCTAAATGAGTTTTTACGTATTTTGAAATTGAGAGAGTTCTTTTTATACCTGAGTATCAATATTTTTATGATTCAAATACAGACCTACATATCACAAATCTACTTAAATTTTGAAAATTAATTACAAAATGTACTTGTTAGAATATTGCTTTTAACAACGATCTATACCAGTCTTAATAGGTAATGTACTTGCGTGGCTTATGCCTAAAATGTACTACAAAAATATTTTTTGTGATTATCACCCAATTTAGATAGTATTGGTGGATACTGTATGCTAGTGCTGTGTTTAAAAACTCTAAGAGGTGGGTTCTGAAGTCGCCCGACTGGGTAAGTAGTGTTGAGAAGTGTGCGTGAGGAGTTTCTCCTACTGGAGAAGTAGTATTCAACTTTGGGGGGATTCCTCAACTCCAAAACTGTCCTGTCAATGACCGACACGCGAATGAACCATCGGTGCGTTACAGACTACGGTGACCGCGAATAACCAACAAGGTCGTACAAACAAAAATTCGTTACCCATAAAGTGTAAAAGAGTATAGTGTTTTATTGAATATCAAGTGGACATTGACTTTATTATTGTATGAGCTACAAGGGCGTCTCCCAACGGGTGTATACCTATAGACTTTTAGCCTCGAAAGCGTACATAACAGTCCTGTCCCTTAGTTGGCTTGTACGACACCACATGGGAAGAGATGGCGTGGTCCAAATTCTACTCTGCCGGGAACCACGCAACCACCAAGAATATAATAAATAATAATAAATAAAATAAATATCAGGTGGTATGGTATTGGTCTGGTCGTGCCTCAGGGTTATAAACTCGATTTTAAAGAATGTGTATGTATTCTGTAATTGTTGATTTATTTTGCGGTTTCTGCGTAGGCAGATTCGCTACGTAAAAATGTGCCGTAACTTTGACAGCTGTCAAGAGGGTCGCTTATATTTATACTAAGACCAACAATTCAGTGAACTGAAGGAGGGCAAAAAATGTCTCCTGGATATCACATTGAATGAATGACAAAACCTTACTGTTTTGTTGTATCATACAATGTATTATACCAATTTGGTAATACAGCCAAATACTGGTAATTTCGATCACTAATTTTTTTTAAATTTATTACGCCATACATTAGGTTTGGTAGGTATATATGTACAATATTTTACTAACCCAACAGTAGTGATTTGCATGTCCATTTATTTCTTTAAAATAGTGATTAAGTGATAAGTGAACCGACACACAGCGGGCAAGGGATCTACGAGATTTTTTTTTTATACAACTTAGGTGGCAGGCAAAGCACACGGCCCACCTGATGGAAAGTGGTTACCATGACCTATGAACGTGTGTAACACCAGTGGAGTCACATCCGTGCTGCCGACCCTCTAATAAATTAATTTAATTTTAAGGTGATCTGTGAGTTTATGTGCAATCTTGTTAAATGTTACAATATATTACATTATATTAAGTATCTAACTTAATGAAAAATGCCAAAAAATGAAGCATATTGAATAAACAACCATCAACACAATTCCAACTTGTTTTACAACTTGTTTCGTGGCGTAAACGAGGGGTTACGGTTTTACACCTAAACTATTAGACATACTTATGTCAATATGGTACACAGAGCTTAAATCTTGGGGCAGGGAAGGCTATCTTTAGACGCGACAACGCAGACGAAGCCGCGGGTAGCAGCCAGTTAGTGCCCCAGAACCAACAAACATGTAGCTTGTACCATAATTAGTTATCTATTTAATAATAATAATAATAATAATAATCTTTATTTGTGAATATGGTTTTTTTACAGTTGTTATAATTACATGGTACTCATGTGCAGGCACAGCATATTCTGCCATTTGTGGCGTAGGAGCTTCTGAGCAAATTTCGTCGTTGTCAGCGTTTCTAGGTTTACATGAGAAATGTTAATATTATTTCGTATTTGTTAGGAGAAAAACATATTTTTTTACCTTCTATTCGGTTAATTCTCGATATTATTGTAAGGTGTGTCGGTTATAATGTAGTTGGTTGACGTAATGACTGCAATGGGTGAGATTTAGCCCTGTCGATAACTTTTCCGATACCTTGTTAACGAAATTATCTAAGGAATGAGAATTGGTGTCAACAGATTTCCCCTTTTCAGGTTAATGCCCCGATAACCTCCAGTGTCCCCAATTAGGTATATACATATTCGCCTGCTATGGGGTACTTTACACCTATAGAACGCGTACACACAAAGCGTGTGTCGTGATCAAAAGGCCCTTTTAAGGGCCACAATATATATCATGATCTGTTTTTTACTATTAAACCAGACGGAACAATTTGTTAATATGGAGTAGAGTTACACAATAACTGTCCCAGCCACCTTTTTCAGGTCGTCAATTTGGCATAGCAAACTTTACACATTTAGTTTTCTTCGCATTGAGCAGCAAGTTGTTGTATGTGTGTGTGTTATTGTATGTTATATGCAGCTTTAATTAATAGAGCAAATCTCGTTCTTTCCCAGTTTAAAAAAATGGCATAATTCAGGCTTAGGCATTACTTTCACCAATGTTTTTAATTCAAATAAAGGATGTAAAAATATATGCTGCACAAACTGTGGTTGGCATCATGCGATATTGCGTAGAAGGAAACAAGATCAAAAAACAAAACTCAAGTTCAAAAAATCAATAGTGTACAGAAATATTTCTCTTGCGTAGAACTCGGTACAACCGGGCCAGTTGACGAACACTCGATGTGAAGCGTAAAGACTTCTTTTTCCTTTCTCGCAAAATTAGATGACTTAAAATAAAACTTTAAATACCTACTATAAGTTTTTCAGGTTTCATGATAATAAAGTCTTTTTTTTCAATTAATAATTATAAATAATGTGATTAACCTCTCAGGAGGTTTGTACTCCAAAAATAAATGTATTTGAGATGAAATATTTCATAATTTATTTTACTGTAGGCATTTTTCCGAATCCTTTGGTAATCTGCAAATCGGTAGCATAGCTTTTTAAAATAATTAAACACACACATTATTCTGTATGACTACAAAATCGAATAAACTGACACTACATCATCATTTTTGATCTAATCATCTGTGTTAAAGATTCTATAGTTTTAGCTTCACTTTTAATATAATCATCTTAGTTAATTAATTTACTCAATAGTGATTCTTGTACAAGCAAATGAATAAATGAATTGAATGAATTGATTTCTTTTGTTAACAATTTGAGTAGCAACACGTCATCCATCTTTTTAAGCCTATGAAGCTAGTGTCCAGACTCATGGTTGAGATGACGATTATTTTCATTGATACAAGAATGTCAAGAATTTTTTATATACTTCTGGCCTACGCTTCAAGGGTTTTACAGGTGGAAATGTGTTATAAAGTTATACCTTGTAGCTCTCCTCAGTGGCGAGCTGCAGCTTCTCGGCGATCCAGTTCTCCATTTCATCAGCATCACGAGAGAATTGTTGCAGGGTCTGTTCGTCACCCAACCTGTACACTTTTATAATGAACGACACATATACTGAACTAGCGCGCATACTTTCGTATTCTTTGAAACTGATGAATAAATGACTAACCTCTGTATTCTGGTCTGCAAACTTTGCAGTTTGACATTGATGCACTTGGGTCCTAGTTGTTTTAACATAACCCACACACATGTACAAGCCTGTATTTCACCGGCAGACGAGCACACGACCCACCTGATGGAAAGTGGTTACCTGGCCTATGGACGTTTGTAGCATCAGAGGAGTCACTGTCGTGCTGCCAACTCTGTAAATACAGAGTTTCTGTGCCATCAGTGTAGAAGACAAAGCAGGACAAGCCCTAGAAAGAAAGTAAATACAAATTTGATATATAGATTGACATAAAAGGGTGACCCATTAACATATAGCACAAACATAAACTAGTACAATGATAGGTACTGCTAGTCAGTTAGACAAACCGATGTTAAGGCATAGGCTCGATATAAAAATCCGACTATTTTTCACCTCTATTAATGGAACTATATAAACCCTGGCTTACTTTATATTTCTTTGTCATACCTAGCATAAAGGAAGAATTCAGGAAGCTTTTTTTTAATAAGTTGTAATTTTGTCACTATATGAGTAAATAAATTTTTAAACATAGTAGTTTTATTTATGTTTTGTTCCAAAGGTGCTTCAGTTGTAGATTCAATATGAAAAGTTGTGTTTTCTTGAAGTTGTCTGGAGAATCGCTCCTCGGTAGTCCTTTACATTGTCTTGACCGAGCAGGTTACGCAATTGCCACGCAAGTGTAGTCTTAACGACACGCAAGTGATAATTGTGTAACCATTGCATTGCATTGTATTTTTTTTATCTAGGACACGCCAACTTGACTTCACCTCGCCTGATGGTAAGCTAAAGGCAGTCTCAGGAAAGAGGGTCAACATCACAGACACTAAGTAATGTTACAATGGTGGCACTCAGCTTGGCGGCCTCAACAGATCAGATGCCTTTTCACGCTCCGTTCAAAGGACCCGGGACTGTAGGAGATATTTCATTTAAGTAAACATTTTAAATTCCATACAATAACCACACACATGATACATAATAATTCCATTTACCATTTGTTATAAATATGAATTCCTTCTTTTTAAACTAAATAATATTCTAACTTTTATCTAAAATCTAAATGAGAATTGCGATGACTCATAAACACAAGTATATATTATATTATGTACAGTAACATAATAACACAAAATAAAAACACAAAATTACAAAAATCTGTTCATATACCGGCTCCCCCGCCCGACGTACAGAGAGCATGCATATGTATGCACCCAATGCGCCATGATAGAAACATCAGGCAAATCAAAGGTATGTAGGTTTAAATAGATCATGATTACAAACACTATAACTAAGGAACTAAAGCTAAAAGCGGCCTTATAGCTTTAAGCGATTTCTGCCAGATAACCTTATTGACTGGCAGAGGCTCTTGTAATCCAATAATGTAGTATTGGATTCACCGAGCAACTTGAATTGTCTAAAGAACTTCATACGTGTTCAACAAATTTTTGAAAAGGTTTTTGCAGAACATGAATTCAGTCGCGTTGTCCGATCCGTCGAACAAAGCACAGAGGGTTCGACCCCGATGTCTGCCTAGTTTTCTATAGAGATTAGCAAATATGGTCCCAGTTGCCGTTCATTGGCATCTTACTTTTAAAGTAGCTATAAATATTAATTACAATAAAATCAATCAACTTACAAGCGAAAGTTTGGAGTCGAAACTTTGGGAGGTGAGATTGCGAAGCTTATGGTCGACGCTTCTCGTGACCAGAAGGCTGGCCTCTTTTTAGGTCAGAGAATAAGCATTGCCATACAACGTGGCCTTGAAAAATTAATAGACTTAAGAAATAACGTAACTCATGAAATAAAATTGTTTACATGTATATATTACCGTCGTGTAACGTTACTCGTGCCATTCAATGAAGCTGAAACATTTGGAACAACAAGCGTTCATTCGTATCAGACAGACGTAACCATGAAAAGCGTGATTTTAAATCCATAAAAATAAATTATGAATACGTAGCTAATTGTATAACTAATTTATAAAAATAAAACAAAATAGTTAGTGGAGATCACAAAAAACATCATACAATAATCACTACCTCTTCGACTGATCTATAAACCATACCTAGCCGGATAAAATCGGTGCAGCAGTTGAACGCTCTACCACTACGCCACTGAGGTCATCATCTTACTTACTTGCGTATTACTAAACAACTTCATCATTTTGATTGCATCCAAAACTGGCATTTTGGAACCTGCAGTCCGCTTTCCTAATCTTACAGATTAATTTATCTTGACTTTTACTAGAATGGCTGGAATTCGCCTTGGTGGAAGGACCGACCTCGTTTGGATACGGGGCAATTTGAATGCAAACCAATACATTCAGGAGGTTATACACCCCATGGTAATCCCTCATCGACAGCAGTTCGGTCAAGATTTTATGTTCATGCAAGATAATGCACGGTCACACGAAACACGGACCAAGGAGTCTAGCATGTATGCGAGTCATTGAGATAATAAAACTGAAAGGCCTACGATCTTGGCATGCGTCTTTCACTAAATCTACATTCATACCTAATTGTTTTGATAAATACATACTCATCTATAATTTTCATGCGAGGCCGCAAGTTTCGAATACTTTTGCTTTTACTAAGAGCCACCTCACTTTAGAAAAAACGACGGGTTGCCGAGTTACAGCATCAATACACTAAATGGTTTGAATTTATAATAATCCTTTGTAACTTACTTAATATTTCTTTTTATATATATGTATTTTTTAAATAATATTAGAACCGAAATTACTAATGTTCTCTCTAACGACAAGAATGGATAAGATTAGGAATGAATATATTAGAGGAAGTTTGAGAGTAGCACCAATCATAGAAAAGCTACGAGGAAATCGTTTGTCCTGGTTCGGGCATGTAATGCGTAGGGATGAAAGTAATGTCGTAAGGAAGGTACTAACTATGGAAGTGGATGAAAACCGGTTTGTTTTGTTTGCGCGAAATTTTATTTGTGTTTTTTATTAGAAATACGGATCTAATCTACCCGAAATTGTTGTGGAGTGGCGGTAAGATATTGATTTTCACTAATTTGATAAAATTCATAGATTTTATATCATGTTTACAGAAAAAAAGTAGCGCTTTCTTTTGTTGCATAGCCTCGAAATGAAAAAGCGAAATTTGGTAATACAATCTCTTTTGTGCAAATATATTTCGCTACATGAGAGGCCAGACTTCGTCATGAGGAATTGACAGTGTTATGTATTGATAAAAAATAAAATCCGCTTTCTTGAACGCATATTATTTGCCATGATGTTTGGCACTATGTAACATACACACATTTAATCACATCTCTATCCCCGGAGGGTTAGGCAGAGATGAATTAGAACTGGTGCCCAGGTGTTTTTCTATTTTGGTGTGGAGCCGCCTGTCGCTCTGGCAGAAGCAGGCCGCGGTGACAGCGTGTCTCGCGCGCCTCCCCATTTCCGGGGATGATTTGGGGACTCTGTGGTCCACACACCTGAGGAGAGTGCCAGATCGAGAGAAATGGCTCTGAGTCAAACCGTCTAGCCACTGTGGAAACAGTAGGCCACAGCGTCCCCACATTACTTTCGCATATGGAAGAGAATATGGATTCTTCTTATAAATAAAATAAATAATTCAAAATTTAGAAACCTCAAAATAATAAAAGTAATTGTTGTGATTAGCCATTAGACCTAAAGACTACGATAACGCTAGAATCAAAATATTACTTTATAGGCATATCAAAAATAAATGGCTAACTAACATGATGTAGGTACTATTTATTTTTAGTGGTATTTTTTGTACTAGACATTTGAAGACCGAAGCTCATCAAGAATGATCTTGATGAGTGACCTTTACAAGATTTTCGCAACAATACTGAACGAAAGCACTGCTTACAAAGTAGCTAGTTCGGTGCAGGACATAATAATAAAAATACCTAATTAGGCAACAAACTCTCCGACTAGAATATAGGTCAAGAGCCAGTGGAAGTTCACTTTAAAAACAACAATTGCTTTTTTATACGTAATTAGTGTTGCAACGCCAACTAAATTCCGAACTACGTGCCAAGTATAAGTTGAGCTCTGTTTTAATGACACACTATGTATGTCATAGGTCTTATGAATCTGGACATTTGTTCTTTACTGTTCTCCTGCTTTACAGTTGTGAAGTTATGGGTTTATTGGGTGAATATTTGTGGTACTTCGGCTCGATTCCACTTAATGGCTAGTTAATTAACCAGTTTAAACTCTCTTACGCTTCTTTATAATGTACCTATGATTCTGTCTGGGTGGACCGCGCCTGATGGAAATCCAGCCTAACGCTTCATCCGATAGCAGGTGTGCAAGATGCAGGTATCCCATAAAAAACTACCTGTTATTCGTTATCAGCGCCCTATTATGTAGAACTGAAAAACACAGTATGCGAAATATGGGTGCCAATAAAACATAATATTTATCCTTTCAAGGATGGTAGGATAAGGAGGGATATTGGGTGTGAGGTGTGATTGTATATCTCGAATATAATTATATCTCGAAGCATATATAAACCAGCCTGCCATATTTCAATGTATTGTTCTAAACAAAAGGGCAGGAATTTTAAACATAGCACTTTAAACTATCCACGAGGCCGGGACCTGCCTCGCGGAGTATGAGAGTGCGTAAAGGCGTGTAAGTACAGGGCACAGCTTGGGGGCACAGTGCTTAAGCACCATTGCCGGTATACCGTCTGGCCCACTCGACTTCCGAACATCTAGGGACTTAAGCTCGCGCCGGACCACCCGTTGCGTGCTTGACCTTGAAAGATAGAGTGAGAAATAGCGTGATAAGCGAACGATGTGGAGTGATAGAAGATGTAGTGATGAGAATTGAGAGAGGAATGTTGAGATGGTTTGGTCATGTTGAGAGAATGAATGAAAGAAGACTAACGAAACAGGTGTATGAGGGGACTTTTTCTAATTTAGAATTATACGAAAAGCTAGCTGAATAAGTACTTCGAAATATCTTTTGGTTACTACTTAGCCACGAGCCCCTTACATTATTAAAATTATGTCTCCAACTCGTGGACAAAACTAATAATCTAAATGTAAATAACTATTCCTGGTTGCCTGGAAGAGCTCGGGCCCCGGATGAAAAATGGTCCCACTTTACTCCGTCCCGTATCAATAATGTACAAAGCCCGCTTTTGTTCCGCCTGATATTGCCTACACAATCTATTTATGTCGGTACCGTTATTTGTTAGGAATTGAAACTGACTATGCTCGTGTGATTCTTTATTGGGCCTCCAAGATGTACGGCTGGCAACGGACTCGACTGCAATGCAGGAGACGCGGGTTCGATTCCCGCTCAGGGCAAATATTTTTATGCAGAAAATGCAGGAATATGGCCGACTATACGAATACGTATAGTCGGCCATATTCCGGTACGATACGGTACGTACGGTTACGGTAGGACACGGCGGTGTTTCCGCCGCAAGTGAGCAGTCTGACTGGGGAAGTACCCCCGCCCTACAGAATACCGCGGTCACAATAACTTCGTGTTGTGTTCCCAGCGGTGAGTAGGGTAGCCAAAGCTCATTGGAGTATACATACTGTCAGTGAGAAGACTAAAGGCTTGTCCTGCTTTGTCTTCTACACTGACGGCACAGAAAGTCTGTGCTTACAGGGTCGGCAGCGCGATTGTGGCTCCTCTGGTGTTACACACGTCCATAGGCCACGGTAACCACTTTCCATCAAGTGAGTCGTGTGCTTGTCTGCCGCCTAGGTGGTTTAAAAAAATAATTCTTCAGTGTTTCCAAGTATGATTCAGTATGTGATGACATAGTTTTCAGGTCTATATTCATATCGCCGATTATTAGTGCATCGTTTTGCAACTTGAAAGTAGACACGTACTTATCAAGTTCTTTAATTAACAGTTGTTTACGAGTGTATGAAGATGGCGGAAAGAGGGTCACCATTACAGACACTAAGATATCATTCTTATCTAAATTTGTTATAGAAGTTCACAACTTAAATATCCATTATACCTACTATACACTAACATTTCCTCTGCAAGTAGAGATATACTGGACACTTTACTTCAGATTTTAATTGAGAAACTGAGAGGAGAACTTATGGAAATGTTTTCAAGGAATACATACCTTAACAATAGTACCTCATCCCCAATAACCACTAGCAGTACGTGTATTAATACACAATGCTCCACACGGCCCTCGACGGAAAATCTCGTGCTCGCTGGAGGGCACTTGTGCGGCTTGAGTCGGCTGAGTGTAGCTCTGTCTTCACCCTGTTACCTTATTGCATACAAGCTTATGCATATTGAAAAGATATACACAACTTCAAGAGTTTAATCCTGATGAATACCGTTTACCTTCAAGTCCTGAGAGAAAAGCCTGCGTTGGAAATTTGTTCGTGGTTTAGCAGCTGCACTAACCAACATGTGAGGTCAGTTTGGGTATCTGAGATGTTGGGAGGTCCCTATACACAGTGTACAACCATATGTATATGTACTTAATTACCCCACACACTCGAGGAGAGGACCAGATCGTGAGAGATAGCCCTGGGTCGGCCGAGGTGCGAGGGATATGCCTGTCAACTTCACCTTCGGTAACCAAAGCGACCCACAGGCGACGTGCGTTTTAGTCGGTTCAAATCCGACTTAACCTCTTCCACCGGCTCCGGTGAAATTCCCACGCCGTCTTCCGGGCACAATTGTTGACTCAAATCACGTATCTGAGGCTGAGTCTGGGCTGTATATATCTGTCTGATGTTAAACAGCCCTATCTCTTAGACGCCTTGTACGACATCTCATGGGAAGAGATGAAGAGAAGAAGTCACCATGCCACAAACGCTGTAATTTTTGTGCAATGCTACAAATTAAGTGGCGGAGACTATTGTCTCTGTTTATCCCGGAGGAATTCATACATATAATCACACCTTTATCCCCGGATGGTTAGGTAGATGTGAAATAACACCCACATTTCACCAATCATAGCATGCGGTCCCACGTAATAGGTGGTTCCTCCTTCTTATCACGTTTGAAGCTCATTTTGAGCTTTTTAGGTGAGAGAAGAAAATTGCAAACAGCTACTAATGAGCTCTTAGCATCCGAAAGAAACTCTTTGGCACTAGCTTAGCAATCATTCTTCCTGTATATTTGAAAAAATACCAGTTATACCGATACCTACTTTGTAATACAACAATTTTAAAAACAAAAAAAATACAATTATCAATTTTATCGACTTATGAAGCTGATGCCCCTCTTGAAGAACTCCATATATTATAAACATTTAGATATGTTAAATTTATAAATTTAGAGTTGGCTAGATACAACAGTATCTAGCCAACTCTAAATCTGTCATGTTTAGCACCTAATTTAGTCCCTATTAAGGTACGAGTATGTACCAGGATAGCGCTTGGAGCAAGCCACGACGTCATTAACAAACTGTCAGTCGAGATTGAATGAACTCGGTTCTGTTATAGCCTCCAACAGCTCCAGAATAGAGGATCTCGAAACCCGCGATAGGGAAGTCAAGCTTTTGGAGAACAAGGTTACAGAACTACTTTTCCACATTACTTTATTGCTTATTACACCTGACCGGTTTCGCCTTACGGCATCCTCAAAGATTGTCCGATGGAATGCCTAACTATCTTAAAATGGAAGAGTCAGAAACATCAATCCCACCTGTGTTTAGGTCTCGGTTACACGAATTGTTCGCGCAAATAGAAAAAGAGTTTGGCAAATAACCTAAAAATTATGAAAATACCTCCAATATTTTTTTCAAAAAAATAACGTTCAAATTGACGGATTGAATTCTCAGTTCGGAAACTGTTTACATAAAAACTTAGATTGGGACAGAAAAAAGAGTAATAAACAGTACGGGAGGCTTTGACGGCGCGTTCGAGTCGTAAAAGAGACGGCTCAGGTCGCAATGTGTGGGGATGAATTCCCTGCCTATGGCGAGAGGTGCGATGATAGAATGTAGCTACGGGCATCATGTCGAACAATTCATCTGAGCACAAACCATTGTATAGGCGGTAGAATACACACAGTGAGGCAAAATCCCTCCTAAGGCTAAGAGGTTCCGTCACAGTCGCGCTGCCAACCCTGTAAGTACAGAGTTTCTGTGCCGTCAGTGTAGAAGACAAAGCAGGGCAAGCCTTTAGTCTTCCCACTGACAGCACAAATTCTCTAGTGAGCTCTGGCTACCCTACTCCCACTGGTAACACAACACGATGTTATTATAGCCGCGGGAAGAAAATTTTAACGCATTTTATTTCGTAGCAGCATTCATTGACTCACTGTTATCTCGAATACCACGTTACGGCAGTTTATTTTATGGATGTGTTTTAAAGTAAAAAGAGATCGTAAAATTGATGGTGTGCTGCATCTTTTGTTAGTGATTTGGTCTGCATGCACCAGTTGACATTAATGTATTCTTTTTATTTCTCGTTATGTTAAAAACAAAAAAACATGCAATTTAATGTTTATTATGACTAAGATTATACTGGATAAGTTAAAGTTCTTAACATTATTTTTTATTTCCTATTTCCTGTTCATGTGAAGATTACAAAAATGGCGGATTGTCAATTATTTTTACGTAGGTATGTTAGAGCTGCTACAATCTCTGTGCTATTTAGCGCATCTCCACTGGAACATGCGTCACGGTAATTGCATCGTACAGTGGAACGATATAGGGAAGAGTTCGTTTGGCTATTATATGTATACGTATTGACTTACCTTGAAATCGGACTATACTTATCTTAATTTCTTCTTTTTTTCGTTTTTAAAAGATCGTTACATAGGTTACACTAAAAGTTTCCGGAACTGGCCACTTACATAAACAATATTTAAAAATTTATTACAACATTTGAAAATAGAACTCTTTGGCTGTAGAATACAGTTTGTTTCATCTGACTGTCTTTTGTTTTTACCATCTTTCGGCTTCCCTTTGCAGAGATGTTACATTTGACAAATTAGATCAATTCGTATACAGTAGATGATAATGGCTGATACTGATATAAGATTTTGGGATACTTAAATAAAAATCGACTCTAACGTGGACACAATACAATTTATTATTTTATAAAGTAGACTCTTCTCAGATGGTAGCAATAAAAACTGATATATGAACAAAACGTCTTAAGCGAAACTTATCAGCTTGGGTCTGATGTAATAAAGTACTTCAAAACATCATCAAATTGAAAATGAATCAAACTATGGAGGTGTATTAATCTTTTTTTTTATACCACTTAGGTGGCAGACAAGCACACGGCTCACCTGATGGAAAATGTTGTCCTACGGACGTTTGCAGACAATATTAAAAAACCGAGATTTTAAATCCATACTAATATTATAAATGTGAAAGTAACTGTCTGTATCTTACACTTTCACACCTAAACTGCTGAACCTATTTTAATGAAATTTGGTTTAGGAGTAGATTAGACACATCAAAATTGTATATATTTAGTTAAGTGTTTGGATACGTTCTGGCTGCACATAAAATTATGTATTGCCCCATTCACTTGATTTCCAGCCATAACTCTTCTTTCAATATCACTGTTATACGTCCCATCTCTCGCAAACTTCGAACCCAAATACACAAACTCTTTCACTTGTTATATTCTTTCTCCTTCAATCAGACCTATAACATTTATAGACAAAAAGCAGTGACCGAATTTGAACAAGACTTTTTTAAATTGCTTAATAACAGTATATTCGGTAAAACGCTAGAAAATAATGAAAATCGTGTAAAAGTTCATTTAGTAAATCAGTGGAGTGATAGCGAAAATAAAACAAAAAAGAGATTAAGTGCAGATACCTTAAGACTTGATTAATGGCTCTGCGCTATTAGCATCAATTCCGCCAATGTCCCGTAGTAGAGCTATTAATGAGATAAAGTGGACCAGGTTACCAGTTACTGGAGTTTGTAGATACTCCCCGCAGAATCATCAGTCGAGGTGAAGTCAAATTGGGGCACCTATGTATTTATAAAAAATGAATAAAATTATCATGTGACGACAGAAGATTATATATTTTATTTTTACAAAATTAAATTGAGATTTTTAATTTGTATTTCACATGAGGCAAAACGGAAAAAATGTAAATGCAAGGTCTTTTCGTAGATATTATTTAATGACGTTACGCGCAGAATGTCACGTGACCGACCGTTTTTCGCGCACTTGTTAAGCTAGCAAATTGAAAATGTGTTTTTTTCTAATAATTAGGTTTTACGGGAAAATAATGTATATCCGTGCTGCCGACCCTGTAAGATAAGAGATTTTCTGTGCCTTCAGTGCAGAACACAAAATCAGGACAAGCCTTTGGTCTTCCCACTGACAGCACAAAAACTTTCCAGTGAGCTCTGGCTACCCTACTCACAACCGTGAACACAACACGAGGGGAGCAAGCAAGAGACTTAGGTTGACCGTGCAATTTATCATCAAGATACTAATCTACATTATAATAACCTTTTTTCACTAAAGATTTTACTTTAGTCTATAAAATGGTGAACATTTTCTATGAATTCTTTGATAATTGTAGATTCATGATCATCAGACTCGGAATGCTCACTCAACACATAGTATTCAGTGTTTAATATATCTTCTTTTTTTATACAACTTAGGTGTCAAACAAGCACACGGCCCACCTGATGGAAAGTGGTTACCGTGACCTATGGACGCGCGCAAACATCAGGGGAACCGGTAGATTAAATCCATTGCAATACTTCATTTCATACCTATATCTTTTCAGTGATTGCCTGCAAGCCTACATTCCCAGCATACTTGCCATGTCTGCTGCCAACAGACCAAGTCTTCGACTTTGATGAGCTGGAGTACCACTTTCAAGTTGCAAATAGAACAGAAGATATGCATTCGCACGTTTCAAGTAAACCGATGTTTACTACAACGTTGTTTAACATGACTGTATGTACGTTGTGTGTTTGTCAACCGTCGTCACTTCGAATGAACTTATTTTGAAATGAAGTACATAGTTGTTGTGGTGTAAATTTAACGAAATATGTAATGGAATTGCGAACACTTTTTTTATTGACGCCCAGATTTATTGTCTTGATTGTTTTGCATAATGTAGGTATAAGTATTAGGTATATATAGTTTATATCGATCATGTTATTTAAACAACTGTTCACAATTCCGCACAGTTATTCACGTGAATGTTTTGTAGGCGTCAGGCCTGCGTGGGCCATCACATACACCACCATGTACCAGAAATAACACACCGCGATATCAAATGCGAGAATATATTACTGACTGCTAACTTTAACGTTAAGCTCTCAGATTTTGGCTTCTCGCGCTTCGTAGTGGATGACGACGACCAGAATGTGCTAAGCGAAACATACTGTGGGTCCATGTCATATGCAGCACCAGAAATTCTGCGCGGTAAACCTTATCAGCCCAAACCGACAGATATGTGGTCTTTGGGTGTGGTATTATTTGTCATGTTGAATAAGTCGATGCCGTTTGATGATACGAGGATGAGAAAACTATATGAGCAACAGATGGGAAAGAAGTATCGGTTCAGATCTCGAATAGGTAGCATAAATAACAAGGTTTTGTCTACAACCGGTTGGGTTCTGTTAAGCTTATTATAATAAATAGATGGTAAGTATAGACTGCGTTTTCACCAAGATAATTTAATCTAATTAGGACGGACAAGCGTCTATATGCTATGGAAGGACGAGAGTCGTTGCCACTTCTGCTACCTAGGGAACTTCGAGGAGATTTTCTAGTTTAACATCCGTACCCTTAAGTACCTTAAGCCCGGTAATGAAGTATCCTGCTAAACAAGGAACTTTTTTTCCATTTATGTAATTCCGCACATTCCATATTGATTAGATTAGATCTCCGTAGACTCCCTATTAATTTGTCTATTTTTTATGTAGATCTAGTAAAATATGAAGAGAATTAAGAGAATACCTCTTCGGTCTACGCCATATCTTCCGCAATGACTATCAGCAGCAGTTTGGTATGTTATACGCGAGTTCTAAATTTAATATCATAATATGATTTTATTATTTCGCTTAATATATTAAGACTTTGAATCGTCTACACAATGTACAATACAAGCTTTTGATTAAATATGTTGAAAACTGTGAAAGTGATACCTGTCGAAATATTAGTTTGTTCATTGGGTAGCTGATTAGAGATAAAAGGGTGGAGTCTCGTAGGCAAAGGCTTTGGGGCCAAGCCGAAGACTAATTACCTTAATACGATTCATCCTAATTTTGGTGCTGCGTTTGCGGGCATTCATCTTTAAATTCTCCCATTTCAAACGTAGTTGTATCGGTGTCCTAGGGTAGCTAGATGCTTGTGCATTGAAGCGTTGTGCTAATCGTACCCATTCTTCATTTTTCGTATATATCTTTTCATAAAACTTTATACGAGGTGTATACTTAACTCCTTTGCTGACTCAACCATAAAAACTAAATCATTAACATTTTGAACGCCAAGACTTAAACAAGCCTAGCCTAGTGGTATGGATAATGGACTGCTGAGACGAGGTCTCGGGTTCGATCCCAGGTTTTACCATGGCACATATATTAAATATCAAAATCGACTAAAAACGTGTAAAACTAAAATAGTCGACTAATTCAGAGAATCCACGTTGCAGTGAACACTAATTGAGAGACACCTGTCAATTTTTCTCGAATTAAATTACCACGTTTTTACTGTGAGCTCGTGTATAA
This sequence comes from Eilema griseolum, assembly GCA_963662185.1. Classification (NCBI taxonomy): domain Eukaryota; kingdom Metazoa; phylum Arthropoda; class Insecta; order Lepidoptera; family Erebidae; genus Eilema; species Eilema griseolum. The sequence continues at coordinate 11,064,414 of OY759251.1, forward strand.
AGTATTCAAGGACTAAAACACGCGACGCCTGTGGGTCGTTTTTGTTTGCTAAGGGTGAAGTTTACAGGCATATCCTTCGCACCACGGCCGACTTAGGGTCATCTCTCTCGATCTGGCCTTCTCCTCGGGTATGGGGACCACAGAGTCCCCCAACACGTCCGGAAACGGGGAGGCGCGTAAGGCGCACGATATCAACATTGTGTCCCAATTGATGTCCGAACGACTTTTTTTAAACTTAACGAATGCCCGGTCTCTGCGTTTCATAGCAATTCGAACCTCATTTGTAAGCCACGGTGCCGGAGGGTGCTTCAACCTCACCCTTCTAACAGGGGCATGTATATCGAAAAGGGTATTTACTGTTTTGTTGAAGAACAGATCTTTGTCATCAACCGTGGTAATAGGCTCACCACCTATTACATTGGGACCTATACATAAACTGGCGAAATGTGGGTGCTAGCACCTCTACCTACCACTTCGAGGATATAGGTGTGAGTTTATGTTATGTTATATAAATTATTGCACTGATCTGGAGAGTTTATTTTTCTTTTATAAATTTGTTTTTTTTACAATTTATTTTGTGCGAGCAAGCAAGAGACTTATGTTGACCACGCATTAACATCATTAAGGTACTCATCCACTTTATAGTAACCTTTACTCATTAAAGTTTTTAGAACAATCTTGACTACAAAGTCTCGAAATGAAATTTAAAACCAAGCTATTACAAGTTATCAAACTCTTTTCTTGGTTTAATTTATATTATTTTCCAAACTAAAGGTGTGTGCCAAATATTAGAGCAATAAGTCAACCGGGAGAGGGGGGCAGGGAACAATGAAACACGGTAAATATCCCGTTTATTCGGGATTAAACAATACATTATATAACAATGTTAGAATATGGGCATTTACATTTATTGGCATATACATTTATTAGGAGGTAGGACACGACGGTATTCCCGTCCGAATTGAGCAGTCCAACTGGGAAAGTACCTCCACCCTACAGAATATAATAGCCGGCTATAATAACCTCGTGTTGGAATATGACGACTGCAGTGACCTTGGACCAGATGAGATTGAATCTGCCAAAGAATGGGAAGAACAGTTCAAAGGTATGTTCAATATTTTCTGTCAATTATAATATACTAGCAGATACCCACGGTACCGCCCTCATGAAAATTTCATCCTGTTCCCGCTACCCGCTTGTCCTCCGATACTATTACTTGCAAGATAATAAATCCAATCGAGGCAAGCGTTTGATATTCTATAAACTCCACATACCGTCCTTTACAGCCATGATAGTGGTTTTACCACTTCTTCCAGCGGATAAAATATTCGAAGGTTTTGAGTACCCGGTAAGCAAAATCAGCTGGACGCAATTTTCAATTGAATTGAAATAAATAAACAGCAATGAGGTTTGATGTTTGTGGATAAAATTTTACGGAGAATTCTTCGCTGAAAATTAAATATGCTTTGCAGGCATATTCCTTTTTTGTTGACGTTTTGTAAGTGCCGATATAATGGTAATACAGAGTAAATGATTTTTGACTTTTCGCCGTGTCCTACCTACCTACCTTAGAAAAGGTGATATTTATAGATGCGATTTTGTTCTGTAATCACGTAGATATGTACGATTTTACTTAGAATACGCCTGATACCTTTTCTTTATAATACACACCTAACCTTACTTTTCTTACTTTTTAACAATAAGCAACTATATAAGCATATTTTATAAGTTATCTACATATTGAGTGCGACATATGCTCTCCCCAGTCTCGGCCCGTCTGTCTGTCTAGTTTAAGGGCGACATGTATGTGATGTCATCCCAAGGGTGGCGGTACAGGGGCTGCTTCATCCAGAACTGTTGAATCAGAGTGTTATTCCATTCATTTCTTTTCAACATTGAGGTATAAAATTTTCTGATTTTATTCAAGGCGTACTACTACTTTTTGTACGTACCTATCTACCACAGAATAGAAGAGTCAATTTCATACTTGTTATCTTGCAGAAGGTTATATTTACACAAAATTCTAATAACAATTCACATTTTCTTCACCTTATTTTTATTTCTCAGTTCTGACTTGTATCGTTTCATTTCCTCCATTGCCTGTGTTCGTTTCTTTTCTCTCATTGTAAAAATATTTGTAAATAACATTTCATTTATTAATTTATCTGGGCCCACCGGCCGTCGAGCACGAGCCCCAGATATTTCATCTGGGGCTTGATGCCGATGAGAGTGCCTCCCACTGTGAGACTGGAACCAGGTGGTGGCGTGCGCCGAGGTCCATGAAAGAACATGGCCTCGGATTTATGCAAAGCCACCTCAAGGCCCAGCCGCCGGATCCACAAGAGTTTCAGGGTCAAGCCCAACGGTGAGTGAGGCTCTGCCATAGGTTCCCTTCCCCTTAGGGTTGGAAGTTCAGACGGTATAATTTTCGAATAGACAGTATAATTTTGTAGTTTTCCACTATTAAAGTAAAAACCTTGTGGAATCGGAAGTGTTGCTAGGCTTAAGTATAAAAATATTTCCCCGTTTACAATTACAAAAAGGACCCTTGAGCCTCAAACGCTCCTTCAACTAGTCAGGAATTTTCATACATACATACATACATATAATCACGCCTTTATCCCCGAAGAGTTAGGTATAGGTGAATTAACAACCACATCTCCTGTCCCGCCTGTTTCGCGGAACCGCTGCTTCCAAGGTCGGAAACAGATGAGGATTACATTTCACAAACATTGCTACTTCAAAAATATACATGCTTGGTAGTGTTAAGATTTTATATTCCTGGAAGTAAGTTCTGCAGCTATCAGTAGTTTTTAGTTTAAACATTGATACCTCCGACCGCGCTTTCTCTCTACACACAGAAATCGTACGCTTTCAAACCTTCTAATAAACCAATCGCGTGAGAGGCATTTCAAAGTCATAGATGGCTCAGAGTACGCTTGAGTGCAAGGCAATTACCCCATGGGTCTACCTTATAGGTACCCTAATCAAATGAGACCTAAGACGGCGTGAGGTTTTAGTTGGTTCGAGTCCGACATTTACGAAAGCGCATTTCGAAATATAAAATGTTTAAATTGTAGATTAAACATATTCATGCAGTATAGAATTACGCTAAAGAGAATTACGATGGTAGGTTATTAATATAACTGTGTAAGGCAAACAAGATCTTCAGAGTCCGAGCCAACCTCAACTGCTACCTATTTTTTTTTTATACCACTTAGGTGGCAGACAAGCACACGGCCCACCTGATGGAAAATGGTTACCGTGGCCTATGGACGTTTGTAACACCAGAGGTGTCACAGTCGCGCTGCCAACCCTGTAAATACAGAGTTTCTGTGCCGTCAGTGTAGAAGACAAAGCAGGACAAGCCTTTAGTCTTCCCACTGACAGCACAAATTCTCCAGTGAGCTCTGGCTACCCTACTCACCTATACCTGTTAATCAACGGATAAGGTTCTGGCAGTTGGAGTAAATAAATAGACAACGATTAAGGTACCTGCCGTTATTACCCCGTTTCAAAAACACAGCCTGTATAATTGAATTTGTATCGTGAATTATATGTATACCTACATAGAGTTCATTTTGATTCCAATTGCACTGGCGATGGCAAAGTCAACGCCGGAGAAAACTTTTATAAAATTTACCTTTAGCACAAACGCCATTAAATTATAGACTTTATTGATGATATGCGCTTAAAGTCCAAAATTAGATGAAAAAAAATTGTTACATTGTTCATTCACTCTACAAGAAGTCATTTAATTTTAAACTCTAAAACATGGGAGTAAAGTCTAAAATTATATGTCATTTTTTGCAGTGTCTGTGGAGTTCGAACGTAAAAAGGCAAGATTACTTACCCTTACCGTCATTACTACGTCTCGGAGCGTCTTCAGAGTAATAGATTTTGTTAGGTCGGCTGTTTTTATCTCCTCGGAAACAGTTTTAATCCGAAAGTTGTTTACTTTTGCTCGGTTGCGTGTAATAGAAAAAAGACCTTTTTTTATATTTCCTATGAATAATCTAAATATATTACAATAATAGTAAATATTTTATAAAAAGAACAAAAAACAAAAAGAAGCCTACGCTCTAACTACATACATATATATAATCACGCTTTTATCCCCGGAGGTTTAGGCAGAGGTGATACCACTAGGCTACCGAATTTTATCAGTGAAAATAATTACGATGGTAATGGACTGCTGAGACGAGGTCTCGGGTTCTATCCCAGGTTCTACCATGGCACACACCAATGACTTTTCGATGCTTTTCGAAGTTATGTCTGTATTTATCGCAGGTTTATGAGTGCCCGGTTAATGATAATAGGCTTGCCACCTATTACATTGGGACCTAAATATAAACTGGCGAAATGTGGGTGCATTTTTCAATAAAAAGAACATAATAGGGACAAACTATGTCATAGCTCATCAGAACACTCCCCATGGTACAGACGGTAAAATACAGCCATGGACGCAACGTCTCTACACAGCTGTAAAGGTTCTAGGGTGTTCGTGATCTCGGGATTCCCAATGATGCGGACCGCACGTCGCTGCAACCTGTCGAGAGCATCTAGTAAAACTCAAATCTTGCACGAAGATTCTTATAAGACGCTACCATGGGTGTCAAGCAAGTAACAAATTCAATATAAATTAACTAGCGTCCCTGATTCCGGCTTCATCCTAGAATTAATTAGTCAACAGAATCGAAAAAATCCTATAACCGAACGGTAGTTTATTCTTTGTAGCTAGGTAGTTATATGTGTTAAGTTACTAACTCTACATATTTTTGATGATTTTGCAATGGATTGCGTTTCATAATTTTCTCAATTTTGGCAAATATACATAATTTGAAAGAGACTTGAGAGTCTTTTAAAGCAATTTGGCAACTGTTCTGACCACTAACGCAATCGTAACTATCCATAAAACAGTTTCAAGTTGGATAAAAGGAGGAAATGGCCAAGACTATTCGCTTGCCATGCTTACTATCGGCAGAAATGGTAAGTTCCAAGATATAATTCGCGAGAAGTCTCGATACCTAGTATAATTATGAATTCACACCGCGAAAGTTTAAAAATAACATCAGTCAGTAGAAGTTGTACAGTCTTGAAACGTACTCAACAGACGACAATGTATTGGTACTCTATGGCCCTAAACGATGATTGGTACCTAATAGAAAATCTTATAGAATGCTTATCGTAACACTAGATGCTGATTTATAGATTCTGTAGCCATTGGAATGATGTACTTCGCCAGAACCTCGTTCGGAAATAATGACGGTTTTGCTCGTTTTCTATTTTTTGGTGTGTAAAGTTTATTTTCTTTTGTCGCCAGTCTCGCCATATTTTTCTTTAGTTATTCGTCTAACAGTTCGTTGTCCAATATTAAGTGCATCAAAAACCAGTCGTGTCAAAACGACCATCACAGCATGCCTCACCTATAATTACAATTAACATTCAACGTTTTAAATAAAAAAGAATTGTAATCCTCTTTTTGCTTTACCGTACTCGGGTAAAAAAAAAATCTGTGCACATATCATGTACCTACCTACTTTTATCGCTGAGTGTCCGTGGGTTGTCAGGATGAGGTGTGTGCGCGAGAAGCACGACGCATCACATAAAATAGTTACTGATTAATAAATGCATGAACAACTTAAAATTTCCACTTTAAATTGATCTAACATGGAGTCAAATGATGTGTTTTTAGTTCATCTCTGAAATGTAACATTGAACAACCAATACGTAAAGAAATAGGGAAGTTTATGTGCCACTACTAACTACGAACCTTGATGATATCCCGCCACGCCAACTACGTACTAGTGACGGTAGTCAAACCTGCCCTCCTCTCTCTAATGCCCATTTCACATTTATTCCAGTCCAGTGAATGATTGCCGTGCTAGAATGCTATTGGAATAATGTGAACTTGCAGCTACGAAACTTCTTACGGGGGACCCTTTCAGTAGTACATTGTGCTGTCTGCCTGTAAACGAAAATAACTATGGAAATAATTGTTGAAATAACTATGGAAATTACTGTGGAAATTACTATGGAAATTACTGTGGAAATTGTTATGGAAATTACTATGGAAATTGTTATGACATGACTATGTCGAAATAAGGTTATACAGCAGTTTTTTGAATTATTCTTTTCGTGTTAAATACTTGCACTTAATTATGACAATAACCTTAACGAGACACTACAGTATATTACAAAATGGTGATATAATATAATAATATATTGTTATAATCTAAAATAATCTTGAAGCAAGAAAAACGTTACTGAGAAGATGTATGCAGAAATTGGGGACCATTTCAGAAGTTTGTATGGAGACAAGGCGGGATGGGCTCATACAGTTAGTAAAACCAGAATTGTTCTATTTTTAATGTCTATTTATAAAATATCATTTATCGTTACAGTTTACAAAAACAACTTCCTTGCATTGCACTGCGAATTGTGAGTGCCGTTAAAAGCTTGTTTAATTGAGTGAGTTATGACCGATGCTTCCTCAATTCGCGTAATATTAAATCTTTTATAGCTGTTCACCTACCTGCTAATGTTTCCTGCGCTTTATTGAATGAAGATAAAGTTTATAATGGTGAAAGTTCCAAACCATCGAGAGGTATTGTCATACAGAACAATCTTAAATTGTATTTTGCCGTTATATTTTTACCATGGTTCAAGTTTCTATTTATTTAAGTTTTTAGTAAGTCAATGAGAATTAAATCTTATATTCAAACCAAAAATATGTAGGTGTAAATATCATGACAGCATTTATATTTATATTATTTGTCGTAAGTACATTTTTTTTAAGTAGGAGTAGACTGTCGAAATTATTTATTGATTTTTATTGAAGCTATTTAGTTAGAACATTTTTAAACTATTGTTATCAAGGTATTATATTGTTTAGAGTCAGAGAAATACTGTAATGAACTTGAATCTCAATTATCTCAATACAAGTATCACCATCTCATCTAAAGGGTGTCGTCAGAGGCGACTAAAGAAAAATACGCAGATGATATCACTGCCAGAGAAGGAAATTTCAAAAAAGAACCAGGGTTCTATTTCGCTGGTTTGGTCAGCGTGGCAACAGTTGGCCAAAGGCTTCCATTGGAGAGGGAACAGTGCAAGTGTCTTATTCAATATAAAAGATTTTAACATTATTTTTGAACAATTGGAGGAGTCACCAAAATTTGTCAGCTATTTCTTATGTATACCAAGAATTCTTGATATCACACAAATATACATGGTGCTCAGGAGACGTCGAATTGGAAGCTCTGAGAGCGCGGCTAGAAACTCTGTGCTTGCGGGGTCGGCAGCGTGAGTGTGGCTTCTCTAGTGTTACACGCGTCCATGGGCCACGGTGGCCACTTTTCATCATGGGCCGTGCGCTTGTCTGCCACCTAAGTGGTATAAAAAAAAACTTAGTACACGGTAAGTCTAGATCTACCTTCTGTCTGGTAACCTTTGGAAGTACAGCGCTGATTATTCCAATATCATGTAAATTGGATGTGAATAAATAAACAAACATAATCCAAGTAGCAAATTAATTGCATTGCTACTCAAATAAATAAAAAAAACTTCTATTGTGAGAGACTATTGAAGCCTTAGCTGTCGTAACTGTCCGTCACTTTTTTGAGCTCTGTGTTGCCAAGTCGTAGCCAGTTATCAAGTCTATTTTTGAATCCATTTATTGTGGTTGCAGCAATAACATTCATTATCTGGCAGTAAGTTCCAATTGTGGACAGCTCTGTTACTAAAGAAGTGATGAGTGTTATGAGTGAAATTTGGTTTAATTTTTATAGAAAGACTGGTCTTAATCCTCAAAGGTTAACAATTTTCTCAAATATCATTGTAAACCTTTGAGGATGCTATAAGGCGAAACCGGTCAGGTGTAATATTTAATAAAGTACCTAATGTGGAAAAGTACAAGTGAGTTATCAATATGTGTTCTATAAGTTTAAGCTACTGAATGCAAAAAAATAACATAATTTCAATTTTTCTATAATTATTTCCGTATCGTTTTGTAGTACATTTTGTATATACTTCCTTAAATTTTCTTCAGATGTGCTTTTCTCGAGTCTCCATACATGTAGGAACTTTTTACGTTCCACTGCTCTTAACAAATCAGAGGACGCATTATTCCGCGATCAGCTCGCTATCTGAAGACTCCATTGTTGATACCTGGCATACAATAATAAATAAATAAAATAAATAATAAATAAATATTCCACAACATTCTTCACAACGCTATTTAGACCCATGGTAAGCATAGCTTAACTAGTTTGTGTTATGGGATCTGACTCTTATGTATGGTAGTGAAAGTTGGGTGTGGCAGAAAAAGCATCAGAGTAGAGTGAATGCAGTAGAAATGCGTGCGTTGCGAAGTATGTGTGGCTTGACCTTGAAAGATAGAGTGAGAAATAGCGTGATAAGAGAACGATGTGGAGTGATAGAAGATGTAGAACAAGTGGACGTTTATTGCTGTGTCGGTATAGCTACGTATATAGGCGCAGGCTCCGTAGCCAGATGGAAAAGTCCATCTTGTTCCGTAAAACAATGTTGAAGCTGAATCAAAGTACGCTCAAGAGGAACGATTACTATAATATCTGATTCGTTCCGATACCATCTAGAATTGGAAAGTTTTCCAATAAGGATCGTCCGAACATGCCGAACTTCTCTGACACACTGAGAACAGTTACTTTCTGAATTTGTAAGTACAGAGTTTCTGTGCTGTCAGTAGAAGACAAATCAGGACAAGCCTTTAGTCTTCCCACTGACGGCACAAATTCTCCAGTGAGCTCTGGCTACCCTACACACCGCTGGGAACACAACACGAAGTTATTATAACCGCGGTATTCTGTAGGGCGGAGGTACTTCCCCAGTCGGACTTCGCGGTTGTATTATATATTTTAATATATATTGTGGGGATGATGTAGATGTCAAAATTCATTAACTCTCATTTATCATAATTCAAAATTGAAAACGACAATTTTTATTCGACAACGACCCCGAAACTTGACATAATTTTTATTCGAGGCCACTAACAATGCGTTTTTATTTCTTGAAGATTCGATTATTAGTTTTCGAGATATTGACGTCGGTCGTAACAATACTTTTAAGAGCGTGATTTTCTAGTAGTCGGGCATTTAAACTTATTTTTTTATAGAGTTTTGCGATCAAACATATATGGATATTCGGGATGGCGCGTGGCGCGCACCCTTACCCAAGCGCGGTACGCAGACTGTTTTTGTTCATGCATTCTCGGTAAGCGTGTGCAAGCCCTTGTCCTCGCTCGGCTCACAGGGATGGCACTCGGACGTTGATGTCTCTCCGATCCGATACTCCCCGAAAACTCGTGCCCGCCGATTACGGCCGGTACGAAAGACTGACGTGTGGCCTCTCTACCTACTCCCCCATGATAGGTCTTACTGCCACTATTATGACGTGCCATCTGAAAATTATACACTACATTCTACACAACGCTATCTAGACCCATGGTAAGCAGAGCTTAACAAGCTTGTGTTATGAAATCTAGAATGCGGATAAATATAAGTACTTAAATACTTTTTTTTGTAAATACATACATATTATACATAGAAACACACAGACCAATGCAAATATACATATGGCCCTGACTCTTACAGTTCTCACGCTCTCCACCTTACTCGCGGCGATGGTCCGCTGCGCGGATGCGTGGGTGGCCGGACCCTTACGCGTCAGAGGTCTTACCTGTCCGTTGCACGTCCAGCGAGGCCTGTTTGACGGAGATGTTCCGCGTGCTAGTGCAGGCGGTGCCGCCGCTCCAGCCTCCACTGGACAGAGAGAACATCTCCGACTCGTTCTCTACACGGATGTCAAACAATACAACAATGCCCCAAGTAACGCACGAATCATTGTCCTATGTGGGATCTGCGCGGCGGGAGCGGTGACCATTCAAATTCAAGCTACTGCTGTATTCGATCGGTAAGTGTGTCAACTGCATAATAAGGAGTCGGTGATAGATAATGGTTACCGATTCAGAGGAGAATGCCTTGCTGATATGGCAAACTTAATTCGTATGGCAGTTCTTTAAAATTAACACATACCTTACGACATGCCCCTACAGCAGTACAATACAGCATTGAATGTGTGTCACTGAGATTTTCACTATTTTCTAAATAACCAGGCAATAATAAATCAAGGGCACTTACCAGAACCGAATTTCAATTCATCGAAATCCGTCCAGTCGTTAGGCCTGTAGAGGTGCACAAAGAAAACTACAAACACACATACATAGATACTTTCATGCATAGATACATACATACATACATATTTACATACATATATACTTACATAGATACATTCACACATACGCGCGAAAACATTACCCTCGCTGGCGCAGTCTGGTAATGACGATACTGTGTTAAGTGACGTTATAATTATATCACTCAAACGAAAATATCAAAAGTATCGAGAATGTGCGGATGGATGAAGGCCCATCTACAGGTGCGAGTACGAGTATGATTAAAGCAAAAACCGAACTCGCACACCGTATAAACACCTGTGGCAATCGTAATTCCGCGGTTTTTACGATACAAACGTCACTTTTACGTTGTCATTGCAGTTTAGTAACTTTTGTGGTATTATAATAATCTGTTGCCCACAGTAACAGTTGTGCTAAACGTAAATCTATGACATTGTCCTTTCTCTCAGATTGTAAGTATTTGTGTACAAGATAACAAAACTTACAGTCCTACCCGTGCACATAGTACGAAGGCCGAATGGCCAACTGCAGTACTCTCACTTCATTCACTCTCATTTCATTCTTCATGCATGCTCGTCGGTTTAGGGTACTCCTGAACTGCCCCCTTTTCTAAAACTTCCCCGATTTGGTCTAGGTATGTGCGCCTAGGTATTCCCCTTCCGACGGTACCATCCACACTCGCCTCATACACCTGTTTCGTTAGTCTTCTTTCATTCATTCTCTCAACATGACCGAGCCAGAAGAACCTTTGACATCAGGTTGCGCGATCATAGCGTTCCTATCGTCTTCGTACTGCTCACACATTTCTTCCAAAGATGGAGTAGAAATTCTTACGTCTGAGTGCGACGCACATTTCACGAAGAAGCTGTGACAGATACCTAGTATAATTATGAATTCACACCGCGAAAGTTTAAAAATAACATAATAAAAAAAATTAGGTATCTTAGTATATTTATCAACATTCTAGATTCCATAACATTCATATCGGTAACTTTTGAATTTCCAGTAGATTCAATAGATTCCTATATAATTCGACAGATGACAAAATCTCGCGTTGCCGAACTTGTTGAGCAACATGTTTTCCGCGTCAAATGTTGCCTAAAGGGTATAAGGCTGAAGGTTTCATCATATTAACTGTAACTGTGAGGTTGAAATGATATAATAAGGAAACCAAAGTGTGAAAACTCACCGCAAGAAAGGTAAAAGTGATTGAAATGTAAGCTTGTGGTCTATCTTATTACTTTATTTTTTTCAGACGATCGATAACGACTGGGAATAATATGACTTCAGTATCAAAATAATCGGGATATTTACTATGTTGCATTGTTTTGAGTTTCCGATATTCTTCTTTTTCCGATATCTTAGCAAGAACAACCGAGAACAAGCCGAACACTTAGCCAGCTGCAAAATGCATTCCAAGAGGAATGGAATGGAATGCCACATGTGGTTGTGACTCTCATCCGATCGATGAAAAACTGTATGGAAGCAGTAATAAGAGCTCGGGGAAGGAAAACAAGTTAAATACATGGTTTTTTTTTCATTTACATGTTGTTAGGACACCAAAATGTACAACTGCGTGGCATTAAACGTGTCTTGGTTATGAATTGCTTTATTATATAATTTTAATGGCTTCAATATTATTAAAAAATAATTATATACCCAAGATCTTCAATTAGAGTACTTTTTCAATTTAGCTGGATTTTCTACTCCATATGTTTTCTATTTGTTGATAAGTGACAAATAATCAATTAAAGTTATGAAATTTATTTAAACGGATACTTCATAATCCTTATGGTTGAAAGGTAGTAAACTAAGAAGACTTATAATGAATGATCAAGGTTCTAAGAAAATACTTTTTAATAAATCTACTGTAAGTAATTCTTTATATATATACAGTAATTTAAGTGAACGTTTTATCCTTTTTATATATTAAGTTTTTTATTCTGTTCCTAGTTATTTAGTTTGCCCTTGGACCCTATGATTTAAACTTGGGTTTAAGGAAATAAACATGATTCCTATAAGCAATTGTCTTATAATGAGGCAGAAATGTTGTCACAGTACTCTCAACATTATATAGACAATTTGTATCCTCAGATAAAATCAAACTCAGAGTGTTGTTCTTTATAAAACTCTAATTTTAAATTTAAGGTTAGATATACATTAGGAATGTATCCTTGCAACTATTTCTAAATGCACACTGGAGTGGACAATAAAACCTTAAACCTCACCGTTTGGTTTCATTTAGCTCACCTCCGGCAGATTAAAAGTTTCCATATCAAATTCACCGTGACGAAACCGGATTTTCCGTTACCATGGTTTTCGTAGGACAGAATTAAAATAATAATATCTCTTAAAATAACTATAAATTTATCAAATAAAGGCAATAAATAGATTTTTAGAAGTACAGACCCTATGTTTAAAAACTCTTCTCCTTCGAGTTAGAGTCTACTAACCGTCGTCCAGGGTGCACCAGCCTCCCCGCTTCCGTTCCCCAGGACCGCGGTCCAGAGGGAAAAGAAACAGGTAAGCCAACGTGGAGGTTACCCAACCCGCACCCCAACTATAACGTATTAGCGAAGTTTAGTTCGCTGTTTACATTCATCATCATCATTGTTCAAATAGAGTGTCAGTTGGTACCTACGTAGGACACGACGGTATTTCCGTCCAATTGAGCAGTCCGACTGTGGAAGTACCTCCCACCTTACAGAATACCGCGGCCATAATAACCTCGTGTTGTGTTTCCAGCGGTGAGTAGGGTAGCCAGAGCTCACTGGAGAGTTTTTGTGCTGTCAGTGGGAAGAAACTCTCTGTGCTTACAGCGTTGGCAGTGCGAGTGTGACTCTCTTGGTTTTGCACACGTCCATGGGTTACGGTAACCACTTTCCATCAGGTGGTCCTTGTGTTTGTCTGCCACCTAAGTGATATAAAAAAGACCAAAGCTGGTCTTGCTTTGTCTTTTACACTGATAGCACAGAAACTCTTGTGCTTACAAGGCTGGCAGCGCGATTGTGATTCTCTTGGTTTTGTACACGTCCATGGGTCACGGTAACCACTTTCCATCAGGTGGGCAGTGTACTTGTCCGCCAACCAAGTGGAATAAAAAAACCTGTAGGATTTGATTTTTTTAACAGAGGTGGATTATTGTCTGGAACAGCACATAAGCTTTTTTCCAGGTTACAGATTTCCGAAGTTGAGCGGGGGAGCGCTGTTAAAGTATAAAGAAGAATACCATAATTATAATAGATATATTTCGGGTGACATGTTCGATTGCCAAAGAAGTGACTAAAACGCACGACACCTGAGGGTCGTTGTTGGTTACCGAAGTCAAGCTACGAATTTGGGTGGCACAGCCGTGCCACCCAAATTCGTAGCTATATTGACACCAGATCATGATATTGAATCGCGATATTTATTGACTGTGTAATCGCCAACATAATATGACAGTTTTGACAAGTTAAAGTTGTTACGTCAGTTACGTCAAAGTCAAATTACTATAACAATAATAAAATGCAACTGACCGCTTATACAAATTAAATCTCAAAATGAAAGAAAAATAAAACAAAAATAAAATGTATGCAACAATTATGAAGGCTACTTGCGCGGTTTTCTCTGTGAAGCTGTACCAAATAAGTAAGTAAATGGTACAGATGGGCACGTACCTAACGATGGAAAGTATCGTACCCTACTTGTCAATATTCTAATAGTGTTGTGATGCGCGGTCGGCGACGGTCGCGTCTCACTAATGCTTAGCTTCGTAATTAATTAATAAAAATAATTAATTCGCGAAACGCGCCGAAAGCTGTGATTTTTCGACTTTCTGGAGTCAAGGTCACTTGATAATATGACTGACTAAGGTCAAGGTGACTAAAGTAGACTGCTCCTGATAAGGAATCCAATATTTCGTTAATATTCGGTAGTGGGAATTTATCGTCCTTAATTGTTTCATTTAATTTACGATAATCTATTACAGCGGGGAGACTCATTCGAGACAAATCCGAGCATTACTCAGGATTTAGGCTCTTGAAGTGTTGACGCAAACCGATTTGCAGTAGAGCATGTGTCGTAATATACTGGAAGACCTTTACACTGAGTAAATAAATCCATATAAATCAAACTTTGAATATAACTAGTATTAATTTACCTTTACAGTTTTGATAACAAAATGTAAAACTCGTTATATAAGATGAATACTCTTTATTGCACACCAAACATAGGATACATGCATGTTAAATTGTTGTACAATGGGCGGTCTTATCGCGATCTGCGATCTCTTCCAGACAACCAGACTATACTAAAACTCGGCGGGATATTTATCATGTTTATTAATTACAATATTTTAAAATAACAAACTTGCTATATTATTCGGCGAGTTTTACACTAGTAATGTGAATGACCATGTCAATCTCAAACAGTTTTTGACTTGGACCACACTCAAACATTTACTGTTACATCATAATTTCTATAACAAAAGTTGAAGATTCCTTTGATCTTAAAGCAAAAGCAACTATTTCGCCATTTTTTATTCACAGTTAAATAACGCAAAGTACGCGCTTTCCGAACACTTACATAAACTTGTACAAATAACCAATTTGTCGATGAGATCAAAGTTCGATTCCGGGAAGTGTGAGCAGCACAGTCGAGTTCCAAGATATAATTCGCGAGAAGTCCTTATATGTTTTTTTTTTTTTTACGTGTGCAAAATCCCCACGGTTACCTCCCCACCGGAGCCGGTGGAGGAGGTTATGTCGGACACGAATCGACTAAAACGCACGCCGACTGTGGGTCGTTTTGTTGAAGAAAACCGGAGATACAATCAAAAGTCGCGTAAACGACAGTCTCGCGGGTGGAACCGCGGGCATTGGCTAGTAATTTATAGAAAAGTTATATAGGTCTGCCAGAAACTGCTACGACTTGGGTGCCTGGTCACCCAGGTCGTAGCAGGGCGCGCCGTAGGTTACGACGACGCAACCGTCACCAAGTTTATATTTTTAATTCAATATCATCATAATTGTACATTCAGCATGTTATTAGTAATAATAACATGTTGAAGAAGTGCAGCTTCCATTGCTTTAAACTGCAGATTTTGGGAAATAAACCATTGAAAGGTAAGTACTTGTTAAATATTTGACGTAAATATTGGCATTTGCTGTGTATACTTGCTAAAACCGCCTCCAAATATGTTTTGTTATTGACGGCATGAGCCCAGGTGACGGTAGTCAGGTTCCTCATTATCTCCTCGTCAGACTTTACCACAAGGGCTGTAAAAATAATAACATTATTATATTTTTTATCAAAGTAGTAGTAAATATGATTTTGTTCCAAAGTTACCCACTTTGAAACAACAAGGTAATTTTGTGAATTTTTTTTTTACGTGCACAAATTCCCCATGGATACCTTCCCACCGGAGCCGGTGGAAGAGGTTATATCGGACTCGAACCGACTAAAACGCACGCCGCCTGTGGGTCGGTTTGGTTGCCGAAGGTGAGGTTGACAGGCATATCCCTCGCAATTTTGTGACAAAAACGCAGTTTAAATGGGAAGAGCATAAGAATTCGTTAGGTGAGATTGTAACACTAGAGGAGTTTTTCAATTTTTTGAAAAGTCGCGCTAACGTAATCGAGACTATGAGTCGTAATAAGGCTACGTCTAAACACACCCCACAAGCAGAGCAGTCTGGTTGTTAGCATCATATATTCTATATTTTATATACCTTTAGTATAATACCTATATTGTATGTTACTGTCGGATGGAGAATAACCACCCTAACCCTTAGTCGCCTTCAACGACACTCACAGGAACAGAAGGAGTGACCCTATTCAACTCCACCGGCATCCAGTAATTGTGTGCCCAGTCTTGCTAAATATTCTCTCGCACGGAACTGAAGTTGCCATTATATTGCCATACTTGCGTAGAAGTATGGCAAGGTTGGGATAAATGTGGCGGTTAAGTTGCCACCATTGCAATGGACAGTTAAATTTCCCACTATCATTAAACATAGGTAAGGCGTGGCCGAATTTATAACCGCATAAACTTTCAACGAAAAAGGCTAAAGCTTGCGTTATATTAAACTACTTAGCTTTAGTGTGCCGTAAATCTAACAGCAAACAGTTAAAAACTTACTAAAGATTATATCCTGTAACGTTGCAGTATACTGCTGGAATAACCTCGCAAGTAGACTGTATGATTGGTAAAAAACCTTAAAAATAACAAAACAAATTACATTGTTCATACAACATACGCCGACCAATCTTTTTCTGTTTATTTTGATATATTTATATCATAGCTGGTCAGCATTGTAATATTATTTAGAAGTTCTATAGCACTGGAAATCACGATCGTGATAGCATATGTTTAAGTATCTTTATTTTAATGTGTAATATTCACCTAAACTTCCAACAATATTACAGATTTAAGGGTAGCCAGTACTTGAGAATTCCAAAAAGATTGAGTTATAAGGACAAAGAAATTCTCACAACGACTCCGGACGCCCTGCGGTTTACATTTATAGTGTGATTCGGACTCGAACCGTAACGTGTCGGTAAGGCCCCTGAAAGTATTAAAATAGAGCCAAGTTTGCAACAGGACCAGTAAGTTTGCTTCTAGTTTGTAAACATCTTATAAATGGCCATTGAAAAGAGTAGCCGTGGACTTTCTTGGCATGTTTTTTCCTCAATTAATTTCGTTAAATGTTGTTTTTACGGTAAATAATTAGAAATGTGTTGCTTTGAGTCTGTTGCAGGGGTATGAGAGATGATAAGGCTTTTCTTCCCAGCATCTGAAGAAATGAGAGCGGTGGTGTGCGGTTTAAGTCAGAACGACTATGGAGTGTCAATGGCGCCATCTTTTCGTCAGGCCCCACGCGAGTATTCTTATCTACATAGGTATCTGTCACAGCAAAGTGCCGAAAATCTCCAAACTTTCGACTGTAGAAAAAAATGTTCATCAATGAACACACTAAATTGTAAACAGTGTAATTTGAAATAATTTGTTTAAATAATAATATTTTATTTATTTATAATATTACAACAAATTATTTTTGAAACCTTCAATATTAGTTTTGTGACAAAATAAAGTATGCTAGTGCCACGTTTGCCATGAATTCACATTTGTCTTCTTATATATAAAATTCTCAGGACTGTCTGTATCTTCTGAGACACGCGTCATACTTCACAACACGATTTGTAAGTCGCCTCACGTACGACTTCGAAATAAAGTCCACGTTTTTGTCAAACGCTACAGAATAACAAAACATGGTTTATATATACTTTTAAAGAACTGCGTCATTAATTCCGTGGTATAAGTAATAAGGCTTTTGCTTGCTTGCTTGGTTGGAGTGCTGTCGTTATCCTTTTAGCATTGCTCCTTATCTCTTCCCATGCGGTGTCGTACAAGGCGACTAAGGGATAGGGCTGTCTAACATCGGACAGATATATACAGCCCAGACTCAGCCTCAGATGCATGGCTCAACAATAGTGCCCGAAATACAGCAATAGGCTCGCCCGCTATTACGTGGGACCGAAATTATAATAGGTTTGTGTCCTTTTATATTTTATTATCGTAAACTGTACATTTTACAATAATATAAATAACTGTTTAAGTGAAACTTTCTTCTGACAAATAGTTGTAAAGATATTTATCGTGGCACGTGTTGACGTCACAGCACGCTATACAGTCCATCAAATCTAAGAGGTACCGTTTGACGTTTCATATTTTTCAAACCGAAACAACTTTGTTCATACGTACATTATTCAGTTTCGATAACCTTTTTCATAAAACCATGAATTTAGAAAGATTTCATTATTGTATCTAAAAATGTACAATTCTTAATATCTAAATGTAATTGAAAACTTTCAAACAAAGCAAAATAACACATATTTACACAGTAAATAATTTCTAATAGTTATATTCTTGACCGCATTACAAAGTTACGTAGTTAGGTGAAATTCATTCTGTTAAGAATATGACTAGAGCTGTTTGTGGAAGAACACTGGATGAGTTGTTGGGTAATTTGGACTTTGAACAGACAGAAAAACTTAAAAAGATATGCCAATAATATTAGCATATTTTTATAGCATATGACAGGTTTTGCCTGATCAGGGATTGGTGATTTTTCTCTTCTGGAGTGGATACGTTTCGGCCTATATCCAAAATTATGATAGTTCCTTGAGTTTGAGCCATCGTAGAGCTCTATTCAATATATTTAGGATGAAACACTGAACAACAACGCACACGAGTATTTATATAATGGTGTTCACTGCACTCATTCCACTGAAACATTATATATTATCAACACGATTTTCATTGTAGATACGATGAGTTGTTGCCCTACTGTTGCCCAACAGTTGATGACTTTTACTAATAAAATAAACTTTTACTAGTAATATTTTGGTTAACACCTTAAACGGTAATAAATAAAATTGTTCAAGGTGGCAGACAAGCACACGGCACACCTGATGGAAAGTGGTTACCGTGGCCTATGGACGTGTGCAAAACCAAGGGAGTAACACTCGCGCTGCCAACCCTGTAAGCACAGATAGTTTCTGTGCCGTCAGTGTAAAAGACAAAGCAGGATTTAAGCACCTACTGTACAATATGGGGTTCTTCAAGAGAGGCATCAGACGGTTTCTTCGTGGTCGGCAGCGCGAGTGTAACACCCCTGGTGTTGCATACGTTCATAGGCCACGTTAACTAATTCCCATCAGGTGGACCGTGTGTTTGACTGCCACCTAAGTGGTATACAATAGGTTGCAGATTATAATAATCTTGCTATTTCTTGACGCGACGAACGATATTATTAATGAAGTATTGCAAAGGAAAGTAGATAAAACAAATGAACAAAAAAGTTTCGTTTTATTTATATATATATATTTTTTTAATTCAGTTATATTATAATTGTAAAAGTTTATGTAGATTTTTGCTACCTACTCATGCTCAAATACTTGAGTGACGTGACGATTCTGACAACAAAACTATTTAAGCTCTCATCTGTTTGTAGCGATTTGCGACCGACGCAAAAAGTACTAAAATGATTTTGCACTGTCTAAATTGCAAGTCCAATGTCCACGCTATTACACCATGGCCGCTTTGATTTATTACATGTTTTCCATTTATATTCTGATACCGCACGTACTTTGTCCAACCCAATACAATATTACTCACTACTGATATAGAAAATTCCTTCGATCGAATATCACTGATATTCGTAATAATTATCTCTATAATGGATATTGGTGATAATTATCGGTATAAATATCACTGATATGGATAACATCTATCTATTAGTACAAATATCACTGATATTGGTGATAACTAACGGTACAAATATCACTGATAGGGATGACATTACCAAAAAAATCATTTACAGCCATACATAGTAGGTTGCAGTCCGCAAAGCAAGGTGAAAAAACTATATCCGATTTTGGTCAGGAATTATCTAATATGTTCGTCGACCTGACGATCTCACAATCTGAAGGGCATACTGGAAGTTACGGAGTATTAAAACGTGTTAACGAAAAACTTGCAATCAAGCATGACGCATTTCAGGGTTGTTTTTTTATTATTTTTACTGCAGTATTAATATCAGTGTTTAAATTCTTTTCGGCCTTAATTAAAGTTTTTATTAATGTAATAGTTTTAAACCAAATAAATATTATATTCAGCTCAGACTCAGCCTCAGATGAATAGCTATTATTAAATTTCGAACAACTCTGTAATCTACTTTATTCTATTTTTATTTATTTGCTGCCAGTTATTTGCAAAACAAGATTTACACGAAAAAAAATAATTGGGGTCACCTTGTTCCCTAGACTTTGTTGAGGTGTTTATATCTATACTGCTCATTTATGCAGAGCCATTGGCCTTCTCTTGTGTGGGGAGATTGTATAGATTTTTTTTTGTATTCGCCTAGTAATGTTGACAAGAGAGCTGGCTATAATATTTCTTTTAAATTTTGACCATCCTTATACCCTACGGTCTTATTATTATAAGTACTATAAACATTTACTTAAGCTTACCTCTTCAGCCAACATGAACAGATAGTTGATAACATGTTCAGGTTTGCCGGCAAACTTCTTGCGCAGTACGGGGTCTTGTGTCGCAATGCCCACGGGACACGTGTTCAAGTGACATTTGCGCATCATTGTGCAACCTGTAGGAAATACGGCTCTATTAGAAAAATGCTAGGTTTAAGGTTTCAACCAATAATAGATTACATTAAACCAATCGCAGGCGCACGGATCGCGCCATTGGTTGATCAGTCGTTTTATTGGTTTGAGTGGTTGGTCCGTATAGTCCACACGCGCGAACTTCCAGACGTTTGTTTAAAATGATTAACCTAAAATGCCTAGAATATACTCAGATATTTATCGCTCCAAATCTTATTAGCATTGAATTCTCATAAAACATCTAATTTTAATAAGTTACTAGAAAATACCTTACACGATTAAACTAGGTGTCAATGAAGCCATTTTCCTAGACATGTAGCTAGCTCTAGGCATTGTTAATTCTTAACTAAAGAATTACAATAATGTCTTTTCGCCGCATGTTTATTCTGTTCCAATGACCCCTTCCTTTTCCAATAGATAATTGTGGAGGATAGATAAATTCGACTTTCGCTTCAGAAGCCAGTGCTCCCCAGACCACAATATTTTTCACGTAGCATGGGTACGGTGACGTTTGGGATTTGAAGTTACTAGAGATGTAGTCAAGATAAAATCGCATGAAATAAAATCGATTATATATCTTATCGAGATCATTTATTAATGAAGAAGAAATCGATTCTATTAACTAATAATTTTGAAGAAAAAAAGTAATAAGTGAACCTCGGACGTAATTAGGCACAGCTATTTGGATAATGTTGAGACTCGTTTAGATTGATATCTCGTTCTTCGTTGCATCAATTAAAATTACGAAAAACGTTTGCATACCTACGTACTTACCTACGCGGCTCGACTTCAATCTTATTTATTTGTATAGTATAGAAGAAACACCCAGACCAATTTAAATGTTTTCATTTTTGCACTGGGCGGCAATCAAACCCGCTACCTCTGACTTAGCACGAATACCATAATTTAAGTAATCTAGGTATTATATTTGTCACACTTATTTCTATGTCGGTTGTGGTCTCAATATCATAAGAATGGTCACTTGGCCATCTACTCTAAAATCGACATGGTTAGTGTTGCTTAACCTGTTCTACTCTATTTGGTTACCACTTAACCACGAGCCACTTGATGAATAAGTAAATGTTAAATGTTTGAAACCTATCTCACTTACGCATAGCCTTTTTGTAATGTCATCTGGAACTCCATATGTAGGTACCTATATGAATTCTGGACTCAGGTTAACGGAAAGACGTTAACATTAAGCAGGAAGAGACCGTTGGCGATAACCGACATCCACGCAAGCGAAGCCGCGGGCCACAGCTAGTGAATTATGAGTAAGGAAGGATATGTTGCTCGTGTAAAAAATCAAAGGAAGGAAAAATATAAATAACTGGGACCAGAACCCAATTATGTACCTAACTAAACATGACGTCATCAAAATAGGCTGCCCCTTGGTGAATGTCATAATGTGTTATTAGGAAAAAAGCAATCTCAAACGGTTCTATAATCAGAAAATTATTAGAGCAATACATTGGATAAGAAAACGATAATAGACTCCTTAAGTTAGACTATATTTATTTTTATTTAGTTTGACTTAACGAAACAAAATAATGTTTCTAAAAGTTTTGTCGAAATAAAAAGAGATTTAATTTTGAACATAGAAGAATGTTATTGAATTTGGTATTTGACTGACTAGGTAGTCAAATGAGTTACTTTTTACTAAACGTCAATGTATACAACTTTAATGAAAAGGTGTATACTTATTTCCTTTGTCGACTGTACATACAATACATTACTTATTTCTCACTCCTTGATGGTTACCCACTTCGAACGCTTCCTCTAAAGCCACTGGTTTCAAGTGCTTCTGTACTGCCTTTTTTAAACATCTTTAATTAGTTATTGATCAGTGTATTTTCTGCGACGTAGTAAATCTCTGTAGATCTTATTCTCTGATTTCAAAACGAACTAATGAGGTGCAGTCAATTGATTGACGGACTTAAAAATAAAAATGCTAACTATGTTAGATAACGGGTTATTAGTTGATATACAACAAGCCCAGCACGAGGCGGAACTGGCCAACGAATGGGGTCTTGACTGACAAACAGACGAACGGGCAATTTTATTGATATTGTAGTATCGTTAATATAACATAGCTCAGGTATTTTTTTAAATTTCTCCAATGTCACGACCACTTTTTAACTATATTCCTTATAGTATAGATAATAGATTTCAACAATTACAAATATTATAATCAGAAATGAAAACGTAATGGTACGGAACTCTTCGTGAGGAAAACGTTAAAATATGTCGTGAAATTCCCCGCCTCTTGTGGTAGCGTTCTCAGAAGACTGGCAACATTGCCTCGTTGTATGGCAATGTTTATTCTCTGACCTAAAAAGAGGCCAGCGTACTGGTCACGAGAACCGTCGAACATACGCTAAGCAATGAAATCCTTGAAGAGATTTTGGGCACTCGGACCCAAAAGCCCAAACGTTTCCTTTATTTGAATGCTACCGTTCGTGATTTTTAGAAAACTTTAATCAAGAGTGAGATACTTGCTGAATAAAATACCTAAGCCACGTGAAAAAGCTGGCTTTTTCATGGAATAGGACCTAAATATAAATTACCAATGTAGGCGTAATAAATTCTTATTACGTATTCAACCTATCGGAAAATTACTTGTATAGAATAACTATTTTCAAATTTTTCGATTGAGCAGTGGCGCGATTGTGATAATCACGTCATAAAAAACGAGGACGAATATTATAATTCAGATAGAGTATGTGACGATGAAAAGAACAGGTACGCTATTGTTTATTAACCATCAATCAAATAAATTATCTAACTGAGCTTATTAAATTAAGAATAGCAAAAGAGCGGTTACAATTGAGACTGTTCATATTTTATTGATTTATTTATTTTTAATCATCCACCCAACCTTCAATAGTTAATGATTTGACTATTAAATATTATGATGTCACAATAAATGATTGATTTAAATTGCCTAGGTACAAATTGGTAGTGTTAGGGTCCCCTGTGTCATATGATCCAACATCGGGTATTGCGTCTAATGCTAGCTCAGCACCCGGAACTCCCCGTTCTCTTAGAACATTTTTGTATTTGTGACGCTCAGACAACCGACGTGAACTCACTCCTAAAAAAGCATAAGGGCTGGCCAATACCACCCGCTGCACCAGCAACCACTACTTTGAAGTTCCTCTGAAATATACAGCGTCTAAAATACCAAATTAAAGGCAACCCTTCAAGTAGAAAAAATAGTTTCTCATCTTTACCTGGGGAGTCGTAGAAAAGCTCTTGGCGCTTCCCCAAGAGCGCCAAGGAACGACAGCTCAGCTTCCAGGAACGGAAAGCCCAGATGATCGCGGAAGCCCGCAAGAGGTATATCGAGAAACATGGACTCAACGTAGCGCTGAATAATTGTTGAAACGCGGCCGATTTTGTTGTTTATGTTGATGAACTTATGGGCCCTAGAATCTATTGGTACTGTAGCTCTCGGCTGCCGGTTAAACTGTCTAGATTCTGTTTTACCCGAAAATTCTCCTGAAAAGCAACTGATTCAGTGTATTGGTGATCTATTTGTGGTAGCCAGCGAACTAGACTTCAAACCAAGTGTGTGGCGATACATTTCAACCCCAACGTTCAAAAAAGCTATGAAATTGTATGAACGTCATGAAAAGTAAGTTTTTACAGTACCTTGGATACTCCCAAAGTTAGATAATTCTAACTATAATTTTATAAAAATGATCAAGTCGTCGTGTCTATATAATGGATATATTTTAAATCACAGACTTCGTTCGATTTTATTTGTAATTCGTATATTGTGTAATTCGTTATACATAAAAATATTATGTAATTCGTATATTGTGTAATTCGTATATTACTATTTTCAGTTTAACAAAGCACTTTGTCAAAAAGGGTGTGGAACAATTGAAACTAAATTCAGGGCAGAAGTATACCCACCAGTTAACAACGGTAAGGTGAAACCTGAGAAGGTGCTCGCATCTAAACCAGAAAAAAAATCAGAATAATTACGGTGAGATATTTAGGTAGCTGTCTGTACTATAAAATTGGAGTTAATGTCTGGGTTGCACATTTGTTTCGTTAAACATCGTTCGTGATTAACAATTATTTATTTTGAATTTTGGACATTATTATTATTAATATTTTACTTTATTAATGAAATAGTAAATTTGCATGCCTTTTGGGTGGTATACGGAATGAGGAAACTTTAAACAAATGTAATACCATAGTATATAACTGTACATTCGTTGGCCGAATTATTTTAGAATAGAATGACAATAATTTGGGATTTGACATTTATGACATAATTATACTAGGTATCGGGACTTCTAGCGAATTATATCTTGGAACTTACTATTTCTGCCGACCTTTCGGATGCGTTGCAGAACGAAACCTTTGTACGGACAACAAAGGGAAATCCCCATAAACAAATACGTTTAGTTGTACAAAACAGATGCTCTGTTGTATAAACAAAAGTATTGTGAACCGGTTATAGCTTAGCGGTTAAAGTATCACACTACTAATTAGAACTGGACAAATGAGGTACCAATAGAAGCGTTTTAATCATCCGCTGGTTATAGGCTATATGACGTGATACTGAATATAATGTTGCGCCCTCTAGCGGTCATCAAGTACTGTGTAAAAAAATAAATTTGAGACCAAAGTCAAGAATTTGAATAATGTAAAAGTATAGTGGATACATAGTTGTACATAAAAGCATTCCAGTATTCACTGTAGCCTCAAGCGTCATGACACAAAAGTAACAAACAGAATATAATTTATAAAATACAAAAGTCTGTAGAAAACACACATACTTTTTCATAGTATTCTGTCTAATGTGTAACAAAAAATTCCACCAAGTGCCATCAATCAACAGTAGTAGTTGGATCGACATAAAATACAATAAAAAAGATACGTAGATCCCTGAGCTTCATCTGTTTATTTAGAAATTTAGTGAGAACGAGACGCGTATGATCGAGGAGGCTGCGCATGTGAGCGTGCCGCTCTCGTTGTTACTTTTATTGATTTATTATATATAGTCGGAGGTATACCGGCACTTTGCCAAATATGATTTTCAGTCCCACATAACAGAGGGCGAGCCTACTGCCGATATGGATAGAGAACAGCCCTATTCCTTAGTCGCCTACACACGAGAAGAGAAGTGTTGGCAATCTTCACGCCGCCTGTGGGTCGCTTTGGTTGCCGAAGGTGAGGTTGACAGGCATATCCCTCGCACCCCGGTCGACTCAGGGCCATCTCTCACGATCTGGCCCTCTTCTCGGCTGTGGGGACTACAGAGTCCCCAGCTCGTCCCCGGAAACGGGGAAGCACGCCAGGCGCGCCACCGCCGCGGCCTGCTTCTGCCAGGTACAGGTAGAGCCGCTTCCCATCAGGTGGGCCGGCGTCTTGTCTGTCACCATTGTGGTGTAAAAAAGGGACACTGCACAAGTAACATGTCCATATATTCATTAACCACATGAACAGTTGGTTACTGTCAAACATTGTTTTAATAAACGTTTGTCTGTAACTGTCATCTTAAATCTATCAACACATTCCTTGAGTTATAGGCGACATTGAAATCGTAGGTAGTACTTACTTATTGAAATTGCGCATTGTGGTTTATTGGTGATAGGTACCTTATCTATTAATATCTTGTACACTACCCCGTTGACGAACTAGCGGTAGAGCATTCGACTGCTATGCAGGGGGCGCGGGTTCGGAACCTTCGAGACGACTGGCATTAACGCTGGAGGATGTTGATGATTGTGATATTATGATAACCGCGTGGTTCCCGTCAGAGTAGAATTTGGACCTCCCTATCTCTTCTCATGCGGTATCGTACAAGGCGACTAAGGGATAGGTCTGTTTAATTAAGATGCAAGGCTCGAAGCAACAATTGTGCCCGGGAAACGGCAATAACGGCTCACCCCCTATTACGTGGGAGTCGGTTCGAGTCCGAAATAACCTCTCTCATCGGCTTCGGTGGAGATTGTGCACGTAAAAAAAAAAAACATGAGGTGTTAAAGAGTCTTTCCTGTTTGAGATATTATGAACTGCACTCACAGATCGTAAAAGTCGTAAAGTCAGTAAGAAAAATGGTAAAAGTCATTTTTTTATCCCAATCGATCTGTGCTCTCTCCGATCCTGTTCAACATATACACCACTGACCTTATAGCATTGATAGAGTCAGAAGCATGTTTCTTCGCTGATGATGGCAAGTTCTTCGGCAATCCTCTGATCCAGTCCGGGCAGCTGCAATCTGATTTGAATAGATTGCAAGAGTACGCGTAAGCGAGCGGACGTCTCGTTCTATACAATTTCAGCGCTAGTCCACGCACACAGCGTACTCGGATTTATCACGCGACTAGTCGACCGCAAGGTTCGCACACATGTCATAGTTTCCGAAACGATCGACGTTATTATACTGATGGAAGTGAATGTGTGACCTCACCCCGGGCGACTGCCTCCTCCGCCAAAGTCCTCACGCGCATGATGGCATCCACTGTGGACCGCCACCGGCGGAAGCCATATTGGGCATCCGCCAGGTCCGGCCCCCTACCAGAGAGGTGCTCGACGAGGTGCTTCGCAATAACTCTCTCAAAGAGCTTGCCCACCTCGTCAAGCGAAATTTTCTTCCAACTTCTACTAAAAATTTTGCTTGCTGAATCTCTTCTTCTTCCTGTACTAGATTACGCCGATGTCAGCTATCCTGATCTCACTGAGGAGCAACTATATTTCATATATACTATGTAATTATTCATGTAACACACTATTTTATAAATGTTGACATATAAAAGTACATAACTTCTACATACCCTCATTGCATGTGCACAATACTTTCACACTCGACTTCGTCCGTGTGTCCTCGAGTCAACAATAGTGCCTGGAATACAGCAATAAGCTCACCCCCTATTATGTGGGACCGAATACAATTATTGGTAGAATGTGGGTGTTATTTCACCTCTGCCTAACCCTCCAGGGATAAAGGCGTGATTATATGGATGTATGTATGTTTGTTTGTTTAGGAGAATAAGAAATTCTATCACGAGATGCTAGGATCTAGAGTAACTGAGCCTTGGATACTCATATTGAATGTAATACTTACGTCAGTATTCCAACAGCAGGCAGTATCAGCAATGAGCCCATGAGGAACACAGCTCCAGGTAGAATCTTAAGCGCAGCCCTATGAGTAGACAAATTGTAGCTACCCGGGTTATTTCCTAGCGTCGGAAATATGAAGAATACGTCCCCGGGCCCCGGGCTGGCCTGATGTATGGCGGGTAGTTTCGGCAGTCATTTGTCGGGACGCGAGACTGGAGGCCTGCGACCAACTGACGAGCAGTAATCGTGGGTTGCCGCCTTGCGGAATTTTGCAAGAAACGTTCTTGTCGCGGGGTAGTAACCCTATTTCGTCCCCTGTGACGTTCGGCAACATTCCCTGTAGACCTGTAGCGTGCCCATAATCTGCAAATTACGCTTGGTTGGGTGTTGACAGCCACATAACTTATCCTGTACCTTTCAGATGTTATAGTAGCATCATTGTAATAATCCTTTCCTTCTTCCTACAGTCCCGGGTCCTTTAAGCGGGGCGTGAAAAAGCATATGATGAGGCCGTCAAGCTGAGTGTCACCATTGTCACACGGTATGTTTAAGTAATGGTGTACATTATGCATACAATGTATTCCTGCTTAGTGCTTTTGTGACATCACTTCAATTTTAGTTCATTCAATTCGTACCATGACGTGATTTTGGAGTAGTATTGTTTTTAACAATATTGTTTTTATGTCAAATTGAGCGATTTTAAAGAAGTTGCTAGAGAAATAAAGAATTTGAAATTTTAACAACTTTTGTCGACAGCATTTTTGATACGAAAGATAGGGGTTCCTCACAGGTTGTTGTGATAAATAAAAACATGCATAGATAAGGAGAAGAGGTAGTAAGTTTGCTGATCTTTGCGTTTATTTGTGAACGCATCATCAACATTTTTGAGAATAGGTATTTGAAATTCCTAAAAATTAATAACAATAGCAGGCTATAAAACGTACCTTTTTCCATTCTGGAACAGTTTTTCTTGCACCGTTAAATTCAGCATTTAATATTGAACTACATTGCTGCCATAATTGTTTCTGCTTATAATTTGCGTTCGATTTCCATGAATGATAATTATGTTCCAAATTCAAATCACTTGTCAATCACTTATAAAAGTGAAACTTTTCGAATGCCGCGTTACAATAGTATAGATTGTAAACACGGGAGCAAAGTAGTATATAAATACGGCGAGGGCATGTGAATTTAACGTAAAAAAAATTTTTTCTTTTGTTAATCCACTTTTCTCGTTAACTGTACTCACTTAATTTACTATCATTTATAATGACCTCCATCATGCTTCACACTGACCTTGTAATGAATTGTTTTCAACTCTTAAGAAAGATGGCCCTGGGTCGGCCGGGGTGCAAGGGATACGCCTATCAACCTCACCTTTGGCAACCAGAAACTTCCCACAGGCGCCGTGCGTTTTAGTCGGTTCGAGTTCGACATAACCCATTACATCAGCTCAAGTGGGGAGGTATCCGTAGGGAATTTACGCACGTAAATTAAGTTGTCAAATAGCTTTAAACCCAATTTTTTGGGTTTATTAAAATGTTTAAACAGTATAAATTGGTTTATCGTCTTCTTCAGTTTAATCAATTTATCAGTATGCATTTATGAAGACCAAATAGGCAAATTTGACTGGTATGTATATATTAGAGGTACGCATTTATTCAATCTTTCTCATGATTATGCCTGACTATTCAAATCGATTAAGATAGAAAAAACTGAATCAGTTCAGCCCGGCTGAACTGATTCATTTTTTCTATCTTTCCCTTCGAACCCGCAATCTTTCCCTTACAGGGGGAATGCTCTAACCACTGAGCTATCGAACTTCGCTTGAAGCTTACAGACGTCCATAGGCCACGGTACCTACTTACCATCAGGTGGGCCGTGTGCTTGTCTGCCACAACGGTAGGTTATAACAGTATGAAGACCAGGCAAACGAAGTTTAAAATTACCTACTCATGATATTCTACTAAACTTTGCGCATTTGCAAATTGTGGCTAAAATCAAAACTGCATCTACCCAAATCTCAGAAGAATTTGAATGACGTCATCAGATTTTAAGAATAATAAGCTTTGATGAGCTTCGAGTTTCTGTGCCATCAGTGTAGAAGACCAAGCAGGTCAAGCCTTTAGTCTTCCCACTGACAGCACAACTTCTCCAGTGAGCTCTGGGCAACCCTACTCACCGCCGGGAACACAACACGAAGTTATTATAGCCGCGGTATTCTGTACGGCGGAGGTACTTCCCCAGTCGGACTCAACAGAAATGCCTAAATCATCTATAATATTCAATAACACAACATCAATTACAACGAATACACCAAGAAGCAAATCTGCTACAGAAGAAGTAACTAGGAGAATAATTGTAAAACCAGTATACAACACTACGGAAGCGGCTAAAGCCACAGACCCAAGTATAGTAGTAGATAATAAAACAAATGTTAAATATTCAAATGAAGTAATTCAAGTTAAAAAAGAAGCTACTAAGAGTACCTACACAGTAGGTAGTTAGAATAATTTTGTCCTCTAAATATTTAATACTCACAAGTCTCCAGTTTCGTGCTGATTTGGTTCATTTACTTAACAAGTGTTTAATATGTTTTAATTTTGATGTTTAACAACTGCCGGTTTAATGATAGTACAGAATAAACACGGCCACATGCACACGGCCCACCTGATGGAAAGTAGTTACCGTGGCCTATGGACGTGTGTAACACCAGGTTAACTCCCTCGGGGTTTACCTCATTGAAGTTAACGATATCCTCCCTCTTCCATTCTTATACAATAAATACGTGAAAGTAAGTTCAAGTATTTGAAGCTGTAGCTTAAAATACTGTCCGGCGGTCGACTTGGAATTCAAAATGGACGAAATGTGGAGCTATTTTGGGAGCAGATAAGAGTTCTACAACTAACTTCAACAATTTTAATGTTAATATCTCGAATTCAAAGCGCGGGAGAGAATATTACGATGTTTTTGATTCACGCCTAGTTTAGTATTTGTATGTCGACGGTTGAAAAGCAAAAAGGTACAAGCGACATCGAAATTTCATACAATCATTTCATTGTTTGTTCATAAATATTATTGTATATTTATTTCAACTTATGCGAAGGAATTCCATGATCATTTTTGGTTTAGTTTATTTTAATTTGTATACAATACAAAATTGTTGTTATAGTTTGGTTTTTAATATATTGTTCCTATTTATAAACGCAATGGGAACAATTTGTTAATATGGAGTAGAGTTACACAATAACAAGTCCTAAAATGACCTAAGTTATTTTTGAAGGAAACTAAAATTGAAATTAATAAATTGTTGTGAAGTTCCTATCATACATCACCTTTCAAGATCCCTTAGCCTCACAAACATCACCTTACAATGGGATCAAACTTCAAACAAAGTGTAATGTTTTTTTGAGAAGCTCAAAGAGTACACAAGAGTTAGGTACTAACAGTGCTGCGTAACTGTTAGTACCTAACTTGTGTTAGTCGTCGTTTATATAAGCATAGCTTTTTAAGTGTGGTAGCAGGAGCGCGTTTGAATTACTAGTTTTGTAGTTTGAATTTTGTAATTTTATCAATTGATTTTTGACACCTCTTAGATATACACCTATTATACTGTGTCCATACGAGCGATGCGACGTACCTTTCGGCGCTTTGTCGGAAGCGACAGACCTCGACTTCGACGGAAGCGACAGATCTTTCGGCGCTATATCCACAGTTTTGAAGAGTACGAAAAGAACGTGGGTTTCTACGAGTCTCGTACCCCACAGGACACACAATATTGTTAATTGCTGGAACGTGGATCGTTGGACTTTTAAAAATAATACGTATATTTTGTATATAACATCTGACTTTTTAAACAATTCAGTTATATAGGTTTCATATTTTTTTTTTTTTATCATAGGATTTTTTACAATGTCAACAAAGGGATTCAGTGCAAGTTAATTTTAAGCTCATGTTTACATTCAGATATAACATGCCTTCATGCAATATAATCAATTATGATTATATTCTACAGAATATCAATCATGCAGTACAATAGTATATAAAATACGAATCTGTTAATGTTGTAGAAAATGCAGTGTCAGGCATAGTGGAGGTAGAATTTTATTGCAATAAAATTACTATCTCCAAAAGTAAACGAATTTACATGTACGTACAGTTTATATATTTTTTTATTCCTGAAACAATTTGTTTTCTTACATGATACCAATAAAAATGGCATCTAAAGACCGACAAATTTACTTTGTCCAAACAATCATCGATCGTATAATACTGGGTACATATAAAAGAAAGCCAATAAATGTAAACAAGTATGATCTATCATCGACAGCCATCGATCAGTATCGTTAGTTTGGAATGTACTCAACATAACGCGGCTAAGAGTAATGTGCTGGGTCGTCAGTTATTCATAGGTTATCAACTAATAATATTAATTGTATTCAATCTTAGGTATTACTACGATATAACGGCCAGAAGATGTAAAGGTTTCTCCTATGGTGGCTGTGGAGGTAACAAAAATAAATTCAAAAATGCTCAACAATGTGTGGCTGTTTGCACGACACCGCATGAGAAGAGATGGGGTGGCCCAAATTCTACCCTGCCGGGAACCGCGCGAATTCAACTATTCACCGTATCTATTACCTATATATTTAATTCTATTATTATATAAATACAATACTAAAAATTAAATAATGAACAATACAAGTTAACACTATCTACGTAAATGAACATTTAACTCTCAACAATAAAATTTTATTTCGCCATTGCCGTAACTCTGCTAAGAAATATAATTATAAATACGTGTGGGTCAAACATGGAATTATACTCTCTTCGGGGATATAGGCGTGAGTTTATGTTATGTTATGTATGTTATACAAAACTAAGCGTAGTCGAATGAAATAGTATTTAGGTAGGTATGTATATTTTATACCATACTTTCGTATCGTAGAGTATTTAAGCCGCCTGCTTCTCAATGATGTGAAAATGATTTTTGTATTGAGTACCATTTTTAATCATTTGATTAACTGGGAAAAGTAGATGACATCGATTATTTTAATTTATCAGTTGCAATATCTCGTGAGGCAGTAAGTTAGAAAAGTACATTGGGTGTGAACAATTCATTTTTTGCATAATGATTAAAACGTCGCCGTAGGTGACATTATGTAAATTATGAACACAAAAAGGCAAACAAAACGTAGTCACTTACCCAGAATAGAACATTTACACCAAAAATAACATATTTCAAACAACAGCTGACTTCGCTGGTGTCGCGTCGATACTTCCTCATGCTAGGCATTTTCTTTATTCTATACGCAATTATGATATCGCCAATACCACGTGTATTGGGGATATACACGTGCTCAAGGCTAGCTAAGCTCAAGGAAAGGAAACCGCTTGTGCTTATGATTTATGAAATTGAAAGGTCTCTAAACTGTACCTAAAATATTTTTTTTGGTAACTAAATGCAATGTAATATAAATACACGCGGCAGACACCCGCCCTCGTCTGCTTGTTAAATACTCGCTTTGCGAATTTCCTCGCATAAGTCCCAATCTCTTGGGACTATCGGGATGAAGTGTCAATTAATTTTAACGTTTTATATTTACTTTTTATAGATAAAAGAATTAATGAATGGAATAAGTAGTTTTTAAGTACCGTGCCTGGGGAATGAAGGAATTGTCGAGAGAGATAATAGTTATATTTGAATGCGGTAGCATTTTGGCAATTTCATTCAGGACATGAGGTGTTAAACCTTCCTTACAAATGTTTAAACGATTTAGTTTCGAGTGAAATGGCAAACAAAGATTTATAGCGCGAATGACTTTTCTCGGAATACCGGCACGGCATTGTACAAATGATATTTGTTCTAGTTGGTTTTGAGGGTTGTAATGAGCTTTTACGATAACGAATCTTTTTTCTTCGCTATCATGTTTCACAGAGCGTTGAAAATCCGCAATGGGCTATAGCCACATCTGTCCAAGAACCGATAATCGTTGGAGCAAACGAGTCCTAGAATGGATATCGCGAGAGGGCAAACGGAAGGTAGGACGCCCCCTATCCAGATGGACTAACGAACCTTCAAATTCAAAAATTCATAGGGCTGGCCTAGTTCAAAGAATTGGCATCCCCATTCAGTGTGGTAATGCCACCAGCCTTTTGGGCACTGTACCAATAGAGATGGTTGGGTAGGAATTTTTCAATGCCTAAAGTAGCAGTCTCTTTTTAATTCTTTATTGTACACAAGAAAATAATATATCAACAGGTAATCACAAATACATCTTGGTGAACAAAGGCGAGCTTAACTCAATATTGAGTTTTCTCCCAGCAAACATTTGGGGAATAAAAGTCCAAAAAAAAAATTATAAAAAAAAACCAACTTAATTGGGGGTGAACCTATTTCCGTCTTACGGGCACTATTGTAGATTCAAGTCGTGCATCTGAGGCTGAGTCTGGGCTGTGTATATCTGTCTGATGTTAAACAGCCCTATCCCTTAGTCGCCTTGTACGACGCCGCATGGGAAGAGATGGGGTGGTCCACATTCTAGAAGATGCTGAAGGTAATGTTAGCACACAGTGTGCATGGCACTTGCAGCCTGGCCATAGGCCATCTACCAAAACATAAAAAACCTATTAAGATATAGAAAACATTGCATCGGTTCAAGCGGGATTCAAACCATACAATATGGGGTTCTTCAAAAGGTGTAGTATAAGAAACCTTCAAACATTAAATATAAAAAAATGTTTAGCAGATATTTCAAGAGACTAGCTATGTAGTGTCTCTCTATAAGTCTAAATTATTATTATTATGTGTTTAAATTTAATTTAATAATAAGATAAGTAAATAAGTAGGTAAGTATTATGCATACCATAATACTTACCTACGTACAAGACAAGGTACAAAATTAAATCTACCCAGATTAATATGGAGAAGTATGTAGCCCTTAGAAATGAATGCAATAGGGTAACGTGTGTAGGAATGCACAACGCCATCATATTCATTCCTCGGTAGAAAGCGGGGATCCAGGCAAAGTCTGGAAATTTCTCACTGGCTGAGTTCTTGAAACTACGTGAAAGTGTCAAAGCGCTTTGTACTGACAGTATTATACCATAACATTCCTTACCCAAATTCATTTACATTAATTTAATATACATGGCAGTAGATATACATAATCAATTATGAAGAAATACCGTCTGGAAATCAGAACACGGAAGTTTAAAGAAAAGTTTTGACAGCTCCCTGAATTCAGTGGCCTGCTGCACTGTGACAACTAAATGAGTTATGCTCCAAGGCTTTCTTAAACCAAATATTTATTTGTAAACATAGATATAATCACGCCTTTATCCCCGGAGGGTTAGACTGCCCACGACAAAGAACCCGCTTGAAACCAATTAAGCTCGCTTCGTATTCAAGAAATTTCGTAAGTATAAATGTTTTTACATTTCTACCTACCCCTTCGGGATTTTACAGACATGAATGATATGTATGTTTATCTAATATAATCTTTCTTAAATAACAATTTAAAATACAAGCAATACAATAAACGGGATACACGGGATAAACGTCTGGCATCCAGTGGTCCGTCTTTGCAAAAACAACCGGGAACAAGCCAAAACAAAATCGCGAGTGGATACAGTAAGCAACGTGTGTCGTGAACGTTATCGAGATTTTAATGTCGTTGATTTAAAGTCTCAAATTATATGGATTTTCCAGCAGTGTCCATGGAATGACAGTGATTTTGCTTTTGCATAATCGAGGTCTTTGGTCTAAGGTTTGGCTGTAAAATCATATAGTCATGGTTTCTATTTCCACTCAGTGTAAATATGTGCATGTCTAACGATGCCACGTATATTTACTCAACGCCATACAACGTGTTATTTCGAAAATTGACGTCTCGTCTATTTCTGAAAAGTGGGAACTGGAAGACCACTTATCAACATTAAAATCAAAATGGGACGCCATAGACAAGCTTCACTGGGGTATCGATTTTCAACTAAAAGGATCCAATCAACAATATAAAGTCTCCGTGACCCCAGGGTTTACAGCTTCGCTTTTTAAGTGTTAAAATCGTGCAAAGTTTTGAGTTCGAATCCCAGTCAAATTTTACTTTTTGAACTTTTAAATATTTGTAGGTATATCTTCATGTTAATTACTTACCTATTAAGGGAATGTTGACCTCGAGCCTTTGCAGATGCGTAGAGATATTGCTTCCTTGGCTGTATTTTACCGTCTCTACCACGGTGAGTGTGCTGACGAGCTCTTCCAACTAATCCCACCATCTCCTTTCCTACATAGGACAACACGTGCAGGCCTTAGATGTCACCCTCACACTGTGCAGAATATACGAGCAAGAACCAAGCGGTTCGTCAGCATCAGATCGATCTTGTTTAGCAAAGTAATCAAAATGACCTTGATATTCCCCCTTTTTCTGCCGACTGATTGTATTGATAAACCTTTACTTCGGACAATAATACAGTTTAGATCAATAAAACAGTTTGATTTGGTTAAATATCTAGTTCACGGACGAGGTAGCTTTTTCATAAGTTTTATTAGATAAAACACTGTTGTAAAAACATTATGCCTACGAGAATTGTAAACAAAATAAAGCCAAAAAAATCGTAGTCCGCTATGGAATCGGCAATTCCACACTCATTAATAACGGCTGTAAACAAACTAAGTAATTAACTAATAATATGTCAGAATGTAGGTATACAGTTTTATTGTAAGTATGAGTAATGAAGGAAGATGCTGCGAGAGGTGCAATTAAGATGATTGTATTGTTAAGTATGAAAATTATGGTTTATATAGCTTTTGTTTGCGCTTTGCCGTGTTGGTTCCTAGTGGAGTATAGAGCCAGCCTATCTCTTCCCGTGGGTGTCGTTGCAGGTTACTGAAAGATAGGGCTGTTTTCCATCCGAAAATAACATTCAGCACAGGACCAAGTGCCCGCCTGACGCCAGTACCCTCTCCTATATTACGTGGGACCCCAGCAAGAGGTTCTGGAACTCTTCAACGCCTACTAGTAAGCCCTTCAATTTGCAGCTTAATTGGTTTATTTAAATTCTTGTACCTACATGAGTCTATACTTGGGACAGCATCTTTGAAGTATAGTAATGTAACACGTGTGTTAAATCAGCAATTTGAATTCAGCAAGCTCGGCCTCTGCCCCAGCGCGACAGAGTCAACAATAGTGCCCGGAAGACGGCAATAGACTTACCCCCTATTACGTGAGACAGAATTCAATGATTGGTGAAATGTGGGTGTTAATTTACCTCTGCCTAACCCTCCGGGGCGTGGTTATATATGTTATTCAAGTATGAAGTAATTTACTCTTGGTAAAAGGATTGAAGTTGAAATGAATTTTACACTACCACTTCTGCATAGTCTGAATACCCTTATAAATGAAACTCAAGGACTTGTGCTGACTTCTTCACGCGCGACTGCCACACAGGTTCAAGAAGCCGTCCTTGGTTTAGGCAACGCAATAAATGTGCAGTGTCATGCTTGTGTCCCTTACATTTGTCCTATATGACTCAAAACTTAGTGTTTATATTCCTTTGACTCACTTCATCCCATGGTTGCCTTGAAGCGATTGCCTTGAGCGATAAGGCCATCAATTGTAGTACATGAAAATATATATATTTTTTATTACATATGTAATATGGCGCTTGTCTGCCACTTTATATAAGGTTAGTGATGTGAAGAAAATAAATAAATAAATATTCTTTCATAAACAATCAGACTGGCCTATGTCCAGCAGTGGACTGCAGTGGGCTAACTGATTGATTGAAACAATATTAGTAAACCTTTCCCAAGTCAAGTGTGGGTGATCTGGACGTCCCTGGAGAAGCGGTGTCTGTGGTGATCGGTGTGCGTGATAGTTCTTGACCCACCTTTTTCTTTTTCTTCTTTATAATAAATTAATTTAATATACTAGGCTTCTTATTCTTTTCCTTTTTTTTGTGCTGAATTCTATATAGAAAAGGCGTGAGTTTACAAAAGAAAGTACCAACTTCTCTAGTCTCCAGTTTGACATAACACAGTCCATACCGGCGCCGCCTGCCGACCCTTCCACACACACTGCACTCGCTCCAAGGGGACCACGCACTGAACACCGTTAAATCAGATTAAATTCGATGGTTGAGAAAAAAAAATCAAAGTCAGTTGACTTGAGTCTTGTTCGTACTGTGAGTGAAGTGTTTTTGTGCCAGTGATTATGTCGTAAGTACCTATAGCAGTTTTATTACATCTTTGTTCAATTAATAAACATCGAAATGAACTTTAAGAAGACTTTTTATTGTTTTTATTTAACTTTATTCTCCTTTTAGGTCGAGCTCTTACTTGATTGAGGGAGTGAGTAGAACTGTTATTTTGAATTGGATGAAACATATTATATTTATTATAGGGACTACAGAGTCCCCAACTCGTTCCCGGATAACGGGGAAGCGCGCCAGGCGCGCCGCCGCCGCGGCCTGCTTCTGCCAGGGTGACAGGCGGCTCCACCTGTACCCCCAGGCCGGCGCACATGGGGGGCGGAGATCGTTCATCGACCTCCGACGCCCGAGTTTTGACTTTTTAAATACATTTTATTCTTTTATTTACCAATTTATTTATTATATTTACAGCCGTTGTGGCTTGGTGGTAGTGAATGCGGACGTCACGCAATGGCGCGGGTACGACGCATGTTCGATCTCCGCTCAGTGGAAATATTTGTATGCATGAATATGGGTATTTGCATGTTTATGAGGATGAAGTTACAGGCAAAGCAAGTTTGTTTAAAATTAGTTGAAAATCAACGCACTGTATTACTTGCTAGTGATAAAAAGATATTTTTTTATTCAACTTAAGTGGCAGACGAGCACACGGCCCACCTGATGGCAAGTGGTTACCGAGGACACGACAGTGTTTCCGTCTAGTTGAGCAGTCCGACTGGGGAAGTACAGAATACCGCGACTATAATAACCTCGTGTTGTGTTCCCGGCGGTGAATAGGGTAGCCAGAGCTCACGGGAGAGTTTTTGTGCTATCAGTGGGAAGAACAAAAGCTTGTCCAGCTTTAGTAGCCATGCATATGAATACGGCCACGTAACCCTTAGTGGTCTTGATACCACGTCCCTTGTTGGACTTTATAAAAACATGACCTGTATAATCAACGCCTGTATGATAAAAGGGGCGTGATGGGTTCACCCTTGATGGTGGTAAATCACCCATGATTTGTGGTGCAGTGGATATATTTATTTGTTTAACTTTTTAGATTTTACACTTGCCTTACAAGATACAGTATACAAATATCAACCGAAGACAACGGTCTGAGTCCGATTCACACTATGTCAGTAAAGTAATATTGAAATAATATTTCCCACGTAATAGGTGGTGAGCCTATTGCCGTATATCGGACACTATAGTTGACTCGAGCCACGCATCTGAGGCTGAGGCTGGGCTGTATATATCTGGCTGATGTTAAACAGCCCTACCCCTTAGTCGCCTTGTACGACACCGCATGGGAAGAGATAGAACTTTTTCGGTTGAAGTGTGAGGTAGAACTAAATTGCATGATTTTTTTTATTTAACGCCCTTTGTTTCTATACTGTGTATCTTTTTTAAGTGTCCAGCTAGAATATATTTTCTTTAATTATTTCTTTCCTTTTTCTTTCTTCCACACTATACTGTACCGTACACTACCGTACTGTACTGTACCACACTTCTGTACCGTACTGTATTGTACCACACTACTGTACCGTACCCTACCGTACTGTACTGTACTGTACCACACTATACTGTACTGTACCACAGTATACTGTACCGTACATCGTTTGATTGCAGCAAATAATCAAAACCGTATAGACATATCAAATTCCACATATTTGAGTTCCGGGCCCGACACCGAACTGCTAACCGATGATGACCGGCCTGGCTATGTACAAATATACGACGCCATGGTTCTGTACGCCGACGAGGACGCTTTGGTACTGGACAAAATTTCTGCTGTACGGTTGGCAACAAAGGTCTTCCACCTGCTCGGGTGGCTATTAAGCCAAGCGAGCACTACGGTAGAATCTGTCCAAGCTGTAATTTTCTCTGACGAAATGTCTAGAACTTTCGCCGTCTCCGTCAATAATTGTGCCAATAGTACGTTACAGTTAGACCGGCAAGCCCC
Organism: Eilema griseolum; assembly: GCA_963662185.1. Classification (NCBI taxonomy): domain Eukaryota; kingdom Metazoa; phylum Arthropoda; class Insecta; order Lepidoptera; family Erebidae; genus Eilema; species Eilema griseolum. Next base: position 11,104,045 of record OY759251.1, read on the forward strand.
AACTGAGTTAGTAAACAAGTTTTAACAAAACGGAGTATACATATATTGCAGATGGAAGGCCTGAACCCATCTCCGGACGAAGTAATGAAACATCTAGCGATGCACAATATATCTCACGACAAGGTCATTGAAATTACCAACCTTGTAATATTCTGACATATTCGGTCTCCACTTCGTCACGAGTGAACTTCCGTTGCCGACTATATTGCTATACTCGTATAACAGTGTATGTTAGACCCTTTCACTCAATTAAGGGGCTCATTTTGCATGCAATTGAATTTGCAATTGAAGTGAAACTCAGCTTTTGAAACTGCCTCAACCCAACTTGCGCCATCAAATATGACAACAGTGTCATCGGCATAGCATATTATGTTGGCGTTGATTGCATAGTGAATATCGTCTATTTACATTATGAAAAGCGTTGGGCCTAGCACACTACCCTGTGGGACGCCAAAGTTTACTGTATGTAGGTCACTTTTAGAGTTACCCACTTTAACAGACAGCTTCCTTCCCGATAGATAGCTCCCAAACCATTTCAATGCTATACCTCGTATGCCAAATTTCTTTTCCAGTTTCGCTAAAAGAGATCGAGATTATGAATACTCAAATATTGTACCAATAGCGAAGACTCTTATCAAACAGGAAACCGATAAGTCATTGCTCTCATGATTGCACTCATTGATTGTGTAAAATATTATAAGATATTAGAAATGTATGATAAAAAATCTTAGTACCATAATTTAAACCTTGACTTAAATAAAACCACAGATTACTCAAACTATTGTTCGTTCATTATGATACCATTCAATCGCAACGTTCCGTTTCCTCAGAAAACAAAAATTATCTGACATCATTAATAAATAATATATACTAAAAATGGTAGTAGGTATTTACATATTTTTTCAATACATATAACTTTATTAGTGACATTGTCCAGAAATCATTTGTATATCGTAGAACAGTTACAATTGAATTTTTAATCTTACTTTTATAATATCAGTTACCAAGGTAAATAGTTATTTAAACAGCTATTTTTTCTTGGTTGTCCGCTAATTATAGGCTATATGACGTATTACCGAATCTAATGTAGCGCCCTCTAGCGGTTATAAAGTATTAGTATTTAAACTATCATGGTCACTAACATCAGTTTCAAAATAAACGGGATAATTACCATGTTTCATTGTTTTAAGTTCATGGTGCTTGCAACAGCGCCGAAATATCTCACGCCACGGAGCCTGTCGAATGTGCTATGTAATGTCTATATCATGAATATTGTAACTGGTGTAGAATTCAATATATTATTAAAAAAAAGTTCAAAATCATTGAATAAAAGCGCAAAGATCGAAACTCCTCTAACATATTATTGAACAATTTAATTCTGTACCGTTCAGTAGCCAACTTTCCATCAGGTGGGCCGTGTGTTTGTCTGTCACCTAAGTGGTATAAAAAAAATAACATAATTATTGTTTCTTCCGTGAAAATACAATCAAAATTTCTCGCCGACTACTGCTAGTTATACCTTAGTTATACGTCTTATGTAAGTATGTTGTGCCACAATCGCTATCAAACATAGTCTATGTCCCTTCTCAAGGTCTAATTTACCCCTAAATCAAATTTCATCAAAATCAGTTCAGCGGTCTAGGCATGAAATCATAAAATACAGACGGACAGAGTTTGTTTCGTATTTATAATATTAGTAAATCTCAATTCAATAGTAGATGGCTGTAATTTAGTTATTATAATCATTATGATATATGCAGAGCATTATACGGAATTGATTTAAACATACATTCGGATGGAGGCAGGAATGTGCATGCAGTGTTTAGTAGGTATACGCAGGTATTCAGTGTGCAAGAAAGATTGAAGAGTGAACGACTAACACGCTATGGACCCTGGTCCGAAATAAATGATTTTTATTTTTATTTTTATTTTAGTTTCAGCTGAGAAACTTCGTATGAGTTATTAATTAAGGATTTTCGCTAAAATGTCTTCTAATCGTGAAAAAATTGACTTATTAGAAGCATTTATCATTGACAGCGGTGTTTATATATTAGGTATAACAATTATATGTATGTTTGCAACGTATTTAAAATATGTATTCCGCGTGTTGCAGTTTGCTATTGTAAATATTTTTTACTTTTCATTAATTTACATTTATAAATTGTATATTTAGTTACTAGTAAGCGTCGTCAAGATATAGTAAAATGGGAAACTACCGACTTGTTACCCGAGGCGACGATTTACTGTAATCGCCACTTCAGCTAAACTAATGTAACATGTTGAATGAAGTTTTAAAGCATTTAATACCTATGCTAACTATTCAAATCGATTAAGATAGAAAAAAATTAATCGGTTCATGCTAGATTCGAACCCGCGATCTTTCCCGTAAAATTTTATTTTATGTTACAAAATTTAAGTTTTATTGTAATATTAGTTAGGGAAATTGTAATAGCTTAAAACATTTTCAATATATTTTTAAGTTAAAAGTATTGAGCTGCCCACATCAAATACTACAAAGCAACGAAAGATTAACGCATAGATTTTATTATCACTATAATATTAGACGTACCTATTACATATGAGAATAAAGCCTATATTATTATTAACACTAGCTTTATCGCTAAAATTTTAGCTAGACTAGATTCGAAAACTTCGTCTGCTACGAGCTTTCTCGCTGCTGTGTTTACATATACTCGCCGAGGGATGCCGTGAGCCTACTTTAATTATATTTTAAATCTAAACTTCAAAATAACCTAAACATGCATTGGTGACATAAGATCATATTGACCTAGCTTATAAAACTCTAATTTTAAATTTAAGGTTAGGTAATGAATTCCAGGCCTTAATGGTGCGACAGAGGAAAGAGTCTCCGAACCGCTTGGTTCTTGATCGGATGTTTTGCACCGTGTGCGGATGACATCTAAGACCTGCACGCGTTGTCCTGTGTAGGAAAGGGGAGGGTGGGACTAATTGGAAGAGCTCATCAGAACACTCCCCAATGACCCTGTTACCTAGCAGCCGCGTATTGCCGACCATCCAAACCACCGCTCAGGATTGGGCGCCGCCACATTCAGTCACATGAATTGCCACATTCAGTCACCCATCCAATTGATAGCCGCACCTAGGCGATTTCACCTACGAATCGCTTACCGAACAGTGAGCGCATCTGACCACGAGCGCTTCATAAACAATATCTATAGTTTTACCGTAACCGTTGCAAACAGTCTGATATCGTGGAAAAAAGACAGATTCTTGTCACTGAACTGGACCGGATCTTGAATCACATTTTCTATGGGGCTCTGAGAACATGGTCGAGTTCAATGCCAAGAAGACGCAGGCTTGTGCGTTCACAGGAAAGGTATCTTCTTTCTTTCCCCTTCGACGTAGGTCTTTGGCAAAGTGGTATATTGTTTCTACTAACTTCTCAGCTCGAACACGCGCCTTGTAATCGTATCTAAAAGTAGAATAAAAACAAATAAATCGGAAACTGAAACCAAACATGCGCACCATACACCTAGCGACATCTAGTAAAAACTATTCGAACTTTGTGGGAACTGCTGATTCTGCATCGGGCTATGAAAGTTCTCATTATATTTATACTACATGATAGCAATAGTTTCGGGATTTTTCCACAGATGTCCTTTCTCTTTTTTAACCATATCATTTTGTATGCCGTGTTGTGTTTTAATATCATTACTATGTATATATATTTAGAATTTGTATTTAATCTAAGCTAAAGAAACTCTTTTATAAACGCCTCGTGTTTCTTAATCTGCGTGAACAGGTTGTATGTGTGTGTATTGCATACAGTAAACTTGTCGCTGCTAAAATGCCTGGTTTAGCTCCTTAGATTTTTAAAAGAACCTCGCCATCTTTTAATATATAATGCTATACAACGTATCTACAAAAGGTACATTTGAAACAGCAATTTTCCACCAATTAGATATAAATTACCGGGGCGGCTCTGCATTGTCTGGTGACTGCAGCTGTCTATGGCTGGAGTTCTGTTGATTAACTGGAATATACTGGCGGCAGCCCCTCGCGCCGCGCTAAAGCATTCCGAGTACGGTATGCACATGGATAATGCTTGCGTAACCGTAAACAAATTTATTAAAATCTGCAATGAAAGATAATAATTTGAGACGAGTTTCATTCCTATGTCGATATCCTCCTTCGAAGCGTCACCTGGATAAAAAAAAAAGATATTATTGTCAATGACATCCATAGTAAAACAAACAATTCCGTGACTATCGTTCCTTCAATATTGTCTATTCATGTTAAATTGAGTTAGACGTTTTAGAACTCCTGTTGTACGGACATAAATACTATTTCTTTTAAAAAAACAACCATAAAAAATATTCTCTAACCTTATAGGAAATTAGAAAGAAGAAAATGTTTTCCAGCGGCGGATACTGCGGTCTGTAAGCCGGAACAAACGCTGAATAAATTATGAATCACTTTCGTATTTCACTCACAAAATACCACCGAAATTTGTCATCCACTGGTGTTACACACGTTCATAGGTCATGGTAACCATTTTCCATCAGGTGGGCCGTATGTTTGTCTGCCACCTAAGTTGTATAAAAAAAAAGCATCACAATATAAAATGAATCAGAAGCGGCAGTTGACAGATTTTAAACCAACATCAATTTAAAAACTTAAACTGTTAACAAAATTTTTAAAAGATGTAATTGAATATTTGATGTAGGATTAAAATAAAATCAGTTAGTACAAAGTAATGTTATAGAAAAACCTAATTAATATTGCAATTCACAATCAGATAGCCTATGAGAAATATTTTCCCGTAGGCATTGTGAATTGCAAGTGTAGCTAGTAAATGCGGGTGGAAGATAGTGAGAAAAAAAATACAAAAGATGACAGAAAAGGCAAACAGAGCGAACAATATTATTATGTACGATGTACCCGAATCAGCAAGTAGTATACCCGATGAGAGGAAGGAACACGATATAAAGGAATCTGGAGCTATACTAAACACCATCACGAACAAAGTCAATTGCAAAGGATTCAAGACCGCGGACAACTTCACAAGCGCAAGCGAGCGAGGTAAATTTATTAAAGTGCCTTCTTACTTACGTAGGTATTATTATAGGGATATTCTACAATACAAGATACCAAGAGAGTCCAAACTTACCACGCCAGCAAGCCGGTACGGTGAACTGTACGATTAACTTCGGAAATGTATCTGTGCCTTTTAAGTCAAATTAAAATAGGTGTTAATTGTCAGGAGATGTTATGAATTTTCTCTTACTTCAGTTAACAATAACGAATAAGAAAAGAAAAACAATATTTTAAATGTGATATTTGCTAGGAAAATTTGGATAACTGCAGGTGAGATTCGGTGAATCAGTGATCAGTGAGGGAAAGATTAATGATTAGTGAAATGTGGGTGGTTATTCACCTATGTTTAACCTATGTATGTATGTGAATGGACGTTTCGTGTACACACCTGCCGATTAACGAACTGCTATCGATTCCAAAATATGTAGGTGAAGGAGTCACATCTTTTAATATATTAAAAAAATTAATTCTATAATTACATCTATCACGTATTTATCATTCTCATATTGACTTGACGATGAAACAATTTTTGAATGGATCCCTATATGATCTCCTTCCCTCAAACGATTTCCCTCTTCCTGCCAACTTTAACACCCTCCTGACTTATGTATGGGGCCGGAGCATGGTTCTAAATCCGTCCAGTATCTCGACATCTATAAATACCTGTTTCTTGAATTGATTTTAGTTACTTAAGCGTTATATACAAATATTGTTTATTACTCAATAAAAAATATATTACCTTATCTAACAAGTTTGATAGCAGGCGGTACCTCCCCCTCCCCCCGCCAATTTGCTTCCCAGTATTTTTAATTATTGGAACATTTTTTATTTTTAATAGTTGGACCCTTCTTAACTAATTCATTCATTCTTAACTAATTTTTCACTCTTCTACCACTTTTTATTTGTGGTTATATATGTTATAATAAAGTTTGCCGGGGTTGGCTCATCGATGAATTATTGGCCAATTATGTATGTTACAATATCCTTTCTAATAGAATCGAAGGAAACTTGCCAATTAGATGCAAGTTTCCGTCCTTTGCGCTGGATAGTGGATTGTTTGTGAAAAGATTTCATATACTTACTAATAGATTACTTAAATATTAGTATTAATAAACTTATATATTAATCTGTTAGGCGGTAGCCTAGTGGTATGGGTAATGGACTGCTGAGACGTGGTCTCGGGTTCGATCCTTGGTTTTACCATCGCACACACCAATGACCTTTCAATGCTTTTCGAAGTTATGTGTGTATTTATCGCAGGTTTATAAGTGCCCAGTTAATGTCAATAGGCTCGCTACCTATTACATTGGGACCTTTGCCTTGGAAAGAGGCGAATGTTCAGCCGATTCCCAAGAAGGGGGATCGCTCGGAGCCAGCCAACTATCGACCCATAGCCGTCACCTCAGTGCTGTGCAAAGTGTTCGAGCACATAATTAACAAGCAGCTCATGCGGCACCTAGAGGATCACTCCTTAATTAATGACCGGCAATATGGCTTCAGGCCGAAGCATTCGACAACTGCCGACACGGAGCGTGCCGTGATATAGACTTGATATGATGATTTTGTTTATGGTTTTAATTCATTACGGCTTCTCAACAGTGCCGTTTATCGGTACCGAAGTTTAAAAAGTAATGTATTTGAAGAGACGACAGATCATCCGAACGCTCAAAAATATTAACTAAAAAAAACAGTTCCGCAATCCGCTCATTTGTCTATAAATATAACATTACATAACATAAATTCACGCCTATATCGCCGAAGGGGTAGGCAGAGGTCAAAATACGTTTCAATTCTATAAACAAATGGGTATTTATAGTAAGTTTGAGACGTATCCTTGAAAACCTTCAGTTTCATCAGTAAGTAACCTTTGCGAGGAATTCCTGAATATATTCTAGATATTTATAATCAAGAAACCAACTTCTGTAAGCCAAGACAGCTTAATGTATCCTTTAGCTGGAGTGATACAATTTAAGCACAGTATATTTAGTCATATTCACAATTATAATATGATTGGCTCTGCTACCTACACTAGGATGAACCAGTTACATAGGTAGCAGTGATCAGTCGTTATGTATGGCTTGGGCCCCAAAGATCAAAGAATCAATTTCATTTTCATAAATGTCAACAAATCTAGCGATTCCATAACACAAGCTAGTTAAACTATGCTTATCATGGGTCTAGATAGCGTTGTGTAGAATGATGTAGAATATTAAAAAAAAACCTTTAAACTTTTCTCGGAGTGAGACTCTTGAGCCCAAACGCGGAATTAACCCAAATGAGAATTCCGTAGTTATTATGACCGCGGTATTCTGTAAAGCGGAGGTACTTCTCCAGTCGGACTGCTCAATTGGGCGGGAATACCGCCGTGTCCTACCTCGTATACTTCTCTTTTTCATGGTACCTTGCCTTAAAAATGATTTCAAATTCCTCTACACAGAAACTATCATGGTCACTCACATCAATTATCGAAATATCGGGAAACCGTCTTTCAAAAACAACCGGGAACAAGCCAAAACAAAATCGCGAGTGGACTCGTTAAGCATCGTGTGTCGTGAACGTGATCGAGATTGTAGTGAGAGTGAGGGTTACACACAAATATTGCCCGCTTCAAGTTACAGCTTTCCCTGAAAAATTGGTGTCAAATTCCAATACTACATAGGAATCGTAATAAGTCAAACTGTCTTTAAAAATCCCAAAGATTATTATTATTATCTATTAATATTATACGTCAATAAATACCTACGATGTTCAATCACTTGCTTCCCTCATACACACACATTCATTCATGTTTCTCCGTTAGTCTTTATATGTCTTAAATATAACCAGCAGCATATGAAGCAACGTGCTAGCAAAATAAACCATGAATGCTGCTCAAGCACATTACAAAGTACTTACCTACTTACTCTTGTATTTACTGCACTGTGTTATACAGTTGAGACAAAATTAATATTAAGGGACTATGTACCTTTTCCGTCACAAAATAAAACTAATTTTACATATCACACAACAACAGCTAGTCAATCTAAACTACCTCTAAGTAAATTCTTGTCCTGTACTTCGTACGCGGGCAGCTTGGCTTGCGATCCTTCGTCGACTTATTTTCTACCTGTATAACGTATTTCCAGTCCTCTCCGTTTTTTATATCTGAACATATGTTACAGTATAAAGTAAATCATATATATTATGTACACCGGGTACTGCCCACTATATCTATCTATTTATCTATCTCTATCGCTAGATCGTAAAGTCGACACATTAATCACTAAGCTACCAATTATCAAAGGGTCAAGTCGTGATCACGGGTGCTGCAACGCATTCGAAACGTCGGCAGAAATAGTAAGTTCCAAGATATAATTCGCGAGAAGTCCCATGCGTGATTCCCAGTGAATTGGGATAAGTTAGCAAGTGTTATGGGCATTTTTGCACCGGGAGCGATCAGGGGCGGGTTATTTGATTAGTAGTTTTGACATATTGTATTGTAATAAATGTATTCGATGTGAAACTATAAATAAATAAATATTCCCCGACATACTACACATCGCTATCTAGAGGGTAGCCAGAGCTCACTGGAGAGGTTTTGTGCTGTCAGTGAAAAGACTTGTACGGGCGTGAAATGTTGGCGCGGCGGTCAGGGAGACCTGGTGAAACGGTTATCCGCTGGCCGCCCGCAGGTTGTACGGTTCCCGAACCTGGGGATTACTTAATCTCCGCCCCAGGAGGCTGAACTAAGACTAATATGGAGCTGTGATTTTTATTGCCTTTATTGAGTAAAAATATTAAAAACAATGCCTATTGTTAATTTATTTTGACGTAATATACACTTTTTCTTTAATGTTGATAATATTTTTCTATTAAAAGAGACCGTACTGAAAAAAACTGTTATCATTATTAGTGCTGTATTTTTTGACGCGGAAACACACTCCTTCTATACCCGTCTCCCCTCCCGCACTAACCATAGTATAGTACTAGAGATAGTTTCCGTCCGCCATTTGTGATATATAGACACTCAGTCCCGCTTTGAACTAGCCAGCGTAAAGGCGGACCGCGCTCGCGTCTCTCAAAAATGAATAATATTTGTTGCATTTTTACCGCTTCATAGACTTTTACCGATCGGATTGTGCCTCTCGTGTGTCCCTCAAGTGATTTAGTGATGCTGGCGGCAGCTCCTGAGCAAGGAAGAGAAGATCCGTGTACCGGCTGCGATGAAAACACGTGTGTCGTGAAGGTTAGTGCATCCTCTCCTAATTTCTCGGGTTGCAGTCATTGCCTAGATCACATCCGCGGCAACCCGGTCACCTGTCTTGTTTGTGTGTAAAGCGTCAATGGAACAGTTATCTACATCCCCGCAATACAGTCCACTACCGCACGTGGCCAATCGCGCCACCATTCTTTATTAAATCTCATAAACAAGATTAAGAGAAAAATACATTTAGGCTCTTCAGAACACAATGTTTATGTAAAAATAAATGTTATTTTATAGATAACACAAAAAATATATAGAATTGCTTAATATTGTTGCGATAAAATTGCCTATGCAACTATAATATGGGTCAACGTTGTCCCATTTCGGAAGATGCTGATTCCACCCGTTATATAAATTAATGAGACAGATATTATAAATTTACTCTCCAGACAACTTTTATCGTTTTTCATCCAGAAGTTAGGTCGTGACACAGACCTGCTGTATAATAAAAACATAAGCTGCCAATATCTTGCCGACCTAGGCCCGATACCTAGTTATTTCTATCATTCGGGTAAAATCCGATGAAATTACGTTTGCACTATTTTATGAACTTCGATCAGATAAACGTGTTTCGACTCATTGGAATGATATGCCTAAATTTCAGATATAATTTATGTTTTATGTCACGTACACACTTTCTTTGAATATTGCGATATTATTATTGCACCATTGCCGAAATGTAGCAGGCAACTTTACACTTTTTGTGTTCCTGTTACTGCAATTGCCTGTCAGTATAATACGAAGTTATTTTTTTTCTTCTGTTTGTTCCTCAATCACACGAATACGGTTTAATTGATATATTCCGTTGTCTACAGGTATTTATTTATTAAATAAGTACAACCACATTACATGTATAACACAATTCACACAACATTCAATTATTGGTAAAGTCTCCGCAATACAGCGTTCAATTATCCCGCTATTTAGCTCAGTTCATCAACATTACTCCAGCAAAACTTATCAGTCTTTTCATTTCAAAACCATTAAGTTTAGCCTCATGAAAAACGTCAGAATTAAATACATTTTCTTTCTTTCTTTTTATGCTAGCTTCTGTTCAAAAAAGGCTCATATCTCGAGAATACAGTATTGCTATAACAACTATGTTATTGCAATTCTCAGTAAATTGTTTCATAGCACTATCCATTGGTATGAATTGGATGCCAACATCTTGGAAAACAGTGCAATGGTCCAACTAGGGTTCTAGGCAACTGTTATTTCAATAGGTATTCTACTTGCCACGTTGAGCTGGTGTACATTGCATTCCGCCAGCGCTCCACCTACGCACATTTGCACCTATAATACAGCAGTCAGTTTACAGAACATGGCAAGATTTGACTGATAATATTTTCCTGTCACTCATTACTTTGTAAGATTAAAGTCCTCTAAGGTGGAAGTCGAATTGCTTAGTACAAGCAATTTCATTCCTGTAATAAAGTAGTGTCTTTATTAAAAACACAGTACTTATTTACCTAAAATACAATGCTCACATGTAAAATATGTGTCTTCTTCGGTCGCTTAAGTTCGCTGTGTTCGTTATCGATCTCAAAGACTGAATGAATCGTGTTGCTATGCGAGCATGTTTTTATACCTCTCAATTAGGAGGATCGAATTATCTGGAAAGTTCGCGAGCGATAAAAACACAAGGCGACTAAAGGATAGGGTTCTTTAACATCAGAAAGATAAATACAGCTCAGACTCCGCCTCAGATGCATGACTTGAGTCAACAATAGTGTTCAGAAAACGGCAATAGGCTCACCCCCAATTACGTGGGTTCAAATACAATGAAATGTGGGGTTAATTCACCTCTACCTAACCCTCCGGGGATAAGGCGTGATTATATGTATGTATGTATGTATGTACTAATCTAATACTTCTTAAGACTACACCTGCGGAATCCATTTTGTTACCGAGTGTATTGTCAGTATATCATAAACTCACTACAAATCCGCGGCGACTCCGCTGCGCAACCGCGGCGGAAGCGCACACAGCGGACGCGTGTTCATCACCGCCTCTACTTGAGCGAGTACGGTACTCAACTCCTCGAACGAGAGAATCTGTTCGCCTATGACGCGAAACAGATGCGACTTAAGGCTTTTAATATTCGCTTCCCAATTACCACCAAAATGATGGTACGCAACCATTTTTGCTCGTAAACTGTCTAAAGGTTGACCAAATGCACAGAATAAATTCACCCAATCAAACGGAAGGAGATAATTGAAAAGATAAGTAAAGAATTATATGCCTTTTATCTTTTCTTGGTCGTATGAAGTCCGCGAAGATCGCCGATGTTACGATCTCTTCTGAAAATATTAGATAGGTTCATACCCTACTTCGGGTAGTCAATATAAACAACAATAATAAATGATATACATAAAAAAGAGAAAAAATAGATGAATTGCGGTGCAGTCTAAAAATGTGAATTTGTTTATGTGTGATTGTTTGAGTGAAGGTATATTGTCATATTGCCGGTCATTAATTAAGGAGTGATCCTCTAGGTGCCGCATGAGCTGTTTGTTAATTATGTGCTCGAACACTTTGCACAGCACTGAGGTGACGGCTATGGGTCGATAGTTGGCTGGCTCCGAGCGATCCCCCTTCTTGGGAATCGGCTGAACATTCGCCTCTTTCCAAGGCAAAGGCACTGTTTGTTTTTTCTGACGGAGACGCAAATATCATGCCCGGCAGATACTTCTTGAAGACGACTTTTCATCCCCGAAACCATATTAAAACATACGGGACTATTTCGCATTAGTTCCCAAGTTCTGTTTACCTGTTCATACAATTATTTTTTTGACTTTATTTCACTTAAGTCCCAATTTAAAACCATCTGACCTCACAAGTTTTCTATAGGAATAAGATCCGGGCCTTTAGCCGGTCACTCAAACACTGTTATATCTTCTTGGGCATTAAGCCAGTCTTGCACAATTCGGGACCGATGCACCGAAGAGTTATCCTGAACCAGGTAAATTTGTCCTTCTGGATATCCGACCCGCACTGAAGGCAGCATTAAGTTTTTCAACACTTCATCTACTTCAGCCAGTCCAAGGAACGTGCCAGCGATGACAAAAATAGATCCAATTAATTGCAAACATCCATGTACGATCCGTTTACCATCTTTAGACATTTGGAATGACCATGAGTTGTGTCTGTGGAGCGTCAGAATTGCCTCGACCAGAAACAGTTGGTACTGAAAGATAAAAAAATTCTATGAAAGTAAGCTAAAAATATAAGACTGTTAACACTTTTGATTGATGGCACTTGGTGGAACCTGCTACACAGATTGAATAAGACATTTTGTACTTTTCCAATGTATTTTATTTTTCACCTGACCACCAATACACCTCCAATACACTTCCAATACAAACCTTTGAGAATACCGTGAGGCGATACCGGTCAAGTGAAAAATAAAATACAGTGGACAAGTACAAAGTATCTTATTCAAAATGTAAAGATGTGAGATGAAGATATATTCAAAGAACCAAATTAGAATGATAACTTTAAAATTACTGCTCGACCAAAATAAACGTCTTAATTTTTGATACATGTGGACCATGTGTTACCACAACAATGACATCATTGAAAGGATTAAAACAGTATCTACTAGTAAAATAGTCAATATTAGCACCACGCTAAAAAATATTATTTTCTTTAACCAATGGTAGCGTTAGGACACATGCTCTGTACTTAAGTTCAATTGAAGGAACTGAATATCAATCATTATGTTTGTCTCTTTCATACACCCAAATAACAAACATTTCGTTTGACCTTTGACTTGAGATAGATGCATTTTCCAATTTTTTGTTATAAAGAAATGAAAGAGTGTGAATACGAATGCATATTGCATAATGCATTGTTAATGTATGACTCGCTTGGCCTTGACCTATAATCAGCTCGGCGAACCTTGATCCCTATGACAGTTCATACTAGTGACGGGTCGTGTCAGAAACTCACGACAGTGGTAGTTTGACACCTATTTGTATAGGCATAGCGCACTTTTTTATAATGTCATCTGCATGACAGCAAAAAAACCGGTCAAGTGCAATCGATCCTTACAACCAGTCTAGTAGAATACTTTTTTATACCATTTAGGTCCTTCACCAAGGCTTCTTTGATTATTCGTCTATTATTTTAACAATATAGAATCTACTTTGCACTTCTGAATTGCCAAAATATAATTATCGCGGGCTATAAACTACTCAATTCATGTCAAAGTATCATCAGCGGGTCGGATGAAATGCTTGCGTGGGCCGGAGCTAAAAAACAAAGAAAATAATAATGGACGACTTCGAAAGAGACGTACACTTTGATAATGTAATGGACAATCAACTGGTCATTAATTTAAATGACGATGATGACGAAGACGACGATACTAGTACTAGTAGTGAATAAAAAAATATCCTAAACATTTCTTTTATTTAATTATAACAATTGATTTCTTAAAATTCGGATATTATAGTAATCGATCTCTTAAAGTTCGGATATTATAGTAATCGATTTTTTCATCCCATCCCTATCATTCAATTGTCAGAACTGTCAAACGGTACTTCTTAGATTTGACGGACTGTAATCAAATTAGTTTTACCAAACGTCTCTAACAGTCTCCTGAGTGTGTTTAAGGACAGATGGGACTCCCCCTTGTTGCAGCACTGGATGTCGATCACGTGTCACAGATAGTGGAGTGTTGTTATTTATTTGTGTTTATTATTAACATTAGTTCTTAAGTTATATTGTTACTGGTTTCGGAATCTAATTTCTTTAAACCCATATACAAAAATAAGAAGTCGCAGAGGTCTTCGATCTTTAGGTTCTTTACGGCGCGAATAGATGATGCAAAAGTATCTAGAAACTTCTCTAAGTTTTGATCGTTACATGCCGTAATGGATTTCAAGTCAAACATCTGATCCAAATATGCGTTAGCTACCGATCTTTTATCCTCATACTTAGCTTTCAAAGTATTTAGAATTAAATTATAATTTTCGGCACTAAACGTAATTCCAGCGCAAACGGTTATAGCTTTACCAGTTAATTTTTCAACGAGATAATGCAATTTTTCGTGATCTGTCAACGAAACGTTCTTATCTATTGTATTCCAACATGTCGTCCCCATTAATTGACAAATTTAAGCAACTTGACGCTTATGCCAAGACATTAGAAGACTTTAGGATTAAAACCACTACCGGCGCCGCAAGTAAAATTACTATTAAAATAAAAATACTAACAATTATAATTTGATCGATATCAAAATGTAACCATTTAATTTGTTTTGAGACAGTTTCAATATAACAGGACCTAACGTATAGATTAGACTAGAACCAAAAGGAATAAACTAGTAGTTCTGTGAACAGCAGACCTCGCGAGTACCCTTTCCCATCTGTTTTTTATAACGAAGTTCACCTTCGAGGCATGATTGATCGTAATGACCTGTGAGGAATCATGTCCTTGATGTTTCTTACAGTTTTTAAAATTTTTCTTGGGAATCAGGAATCAGAAAGCTATTTACAATTCATTAACGATTGATTGTCTATTTTAAAATATCTAGGATGTAACATAAGCATTAAACTACATTATTACTAAAGGTTACTATAAAGTGGATGAGACGCCTTGATGTAAGCAAAATTGAACCTTAGCTTATTATGCACTTAAATGATTAACTTATGACATCGAGTTTCAAGCTTTAGGTAGTTCTTTGGGTACCTGACAAACCTTAGATTGACATACGAGAACCGTGTGTTGTTTTGTTTCGAGTAGTTAAGAAGAAATAGATAGATATGTGGTGATTTTGCGCACGTAAAAAAAAAGGCTGAGTATCATTCTGAAATACGAGTTTAAATGCTTTTTTGTGTTGAATTCGACTTTATTTGGTAACAATGGTTTTATGTGTGAACTGTTGTAAGCAACATCTTATGTTTAGTGAAAATATTCACTAATTTTGTAGACTTAACTTACGAAAACAATATTTTTTTCTAAAAATATTACTTACCTACCTTAAAATGAGGACACTACGTCAAATGAAAACCCATCTAAATCAGGAAGTCTTTATTCAAATTTCGAATATAGAACTCTTTTAAAGTACTTACTTTAAAAAAAAGAAAACAAGTTAGCACAGAAAGTTGCACGTGTTTGAGTCGGTTCATAACATTCCTGTTCTATACAACCAGTTTAGTAAGTATACATGTCATTGTACTCAACGAGCCACGTCACAAACATCAGCATTCAGACTTAAAAAGATTACAACTAATGCACAGTCCGACTGGGGAAGCACCTCCGCCCTACAGAATACCGCGGCCATAATAACTTCGTGTTGTGTTCCCACCGGTGAGTAGGGTAGCCAGAGCTCACTGGAGAGTTTTTGCTATCAGTGGGAAGGCTTGCCTTGCGTTGTCTTCTACACTAACGGCACAGACACTCTGTGCTTACAGGGTTGGCGCTATCCATTTTGATGATAAATTTGGTATTACATTTTTACAGCTGTCACTTTTCAAAAATTTAATAAAAATGTTTCTTAGCTTAATGTTATCTCATTCACACACAAAAAATTTTGAATTTGGATTTGTCATTCCTAAAAAAATGCAAAAATGTTAGAGCATTTATAATTCTATACAGTGACACTGCTCCTCCAAAAAGGTGGCCGGAGAGTCATCAGTCTCATCTTTGAGTTTTGTCAGGTACTTTTAATCGTCTCGGGTAATTTTCTGGGTGTGGTATTGAAAATATTTTAGAGTAGATACCTAAGTAATATCTGTAACATGTTTCAATAAACGGGATGTTAACCATGTTTCATTATTTTGAGTTTCCGATATTTCGGCGCTGTTGCAAGCACCATGATCACGGAGGAACTGGAGTAGTGGCGGTGAACAAAGAAAAAGTTTTTTCCTAGGAGTATATAGGAGTATATCCCGTTTATTCTTATTTATCCATACCAATATTTGCACTGAGCGGGGATCGAACCCGCGCCTCCTGCGTAGCAGTCGCGTTCACTACCGCCACGCCACAGAGGCTGTCAGTCTGTAACAGTCGTTACTGATGGTTGGAGACCGCAAAAGTTAAATTAGTGAACCTGAAGAACAACAGTACATAGAAGTGCACTATGGCAAAAGGCAAAGATCCAGTCCAGACGCAATAATGCGTAGCCAAAAACAAACAAAATTGAGTTACTGGCTAGCAGCACCAGCAATACCAACATCCAACAGCTTCACAGGGCTCGACGATGTAGAACGCCCTCGCTTGTGGATCGAAGTGGCATATAATAATTGTGTGTATTATTCGATCCACTTGATGGTGTATTCAAGAGGAATTAAAAGTATCCATGGATCCACCGGTGGACTCAAGTGGAAAAATTAGTATCCCCAGATCCACATGTGGATCCGGAACGGCAATTAACCGGCGACCTACATACAACGGAGCCGGCAAATCCGCAATCAACGATAAACTACCTGCAAAATATGTTCAACGCTCTTTCAGAGCATTCTTTATTTTAACTGACGGTTTTGTTAATTAACTACAGGTGAAATTGCTGGTGTTTTGTTTTAAATTTTTGTTTTTTTTTGATTTGATGTACCTACCTGTTAACTTTAGTAATGCCTGTTTGTATTTGGTGGGGTGCCCGCTGTGTGGGGGCCTGAATAAAATATTTTTCTTTCTTTTTCTTTCTTTCTTTCTTTGTCTTCATGAAAATAGTTTGTTTTAAAATTTACCCAATGATCCATCGCCCAAGTGCTATACAGTTCCATTTCCGGCTAAACTCTGATCAGAAGACAACAGGAACAGTGCTAATTACAGACGAGATGACAGACAGAGATGTTATTGTGATGATGTGTAAGTTAGATTCGTTCAATCCGAATTGCCACATACCTAATCAATTTATTTTTATAGAATATTAGCAACCGCATTGAGTAATATTCCCTCTAACCCCTCCAACTAAACTAAATTGCTTGTACTAGGAGTGGGTTCACGTCGGTAGTGGTAGTGTAATGGTCAGGGTTTGAACCCGGGACCTCTCACATTAGCAGATTTACTACAATTATTTAACCCCCCCGCCCCCCTTTTCAGCAAAAGTAATCTAAACTCAACCCCCCTCCCCCCATGTTTAAGTAAAACAATGGTACCTATATGCATAATTCTTTTTTTTTGTTTTTAATAAAAAAATAAATAATTACTCATACATTGTCCGCACATAATAGTACTGGAAAGACTTTACTGGTTATTTGAAATCTGTCGTACCAAATCGGAGTTCAGGTAGAGTTAGATGTGTTGATACTGGTTCCTGTTTGCATCCAAAGCTTGCACTTTGAAATACGAAGTCCTTTCTCCAAATCATTGCCTTAATTGGAATTATCTTCGCTGTTAGAGGAATGTGGCTTGACATTTACTGAGTATACCTATTATGATGAATCTTACAAGTTAGAAGAGAGAAGAGCCCTTACTGTCACGGAGGAGAATATTACTAGGATCAAATGGTTACAGGTGCGTTTAGTTTTTTTGAATGAAAAGTGTTCGAAAGACCATTATCATAACGTTTTTCTGAACTCTACTAACTGTCAGCCAGTTGCTGACTATAATTATTCTACGGCAATGCTCTGTGCATAAAAAATGTCGTTAAAGTTGTTTTTAGTTCGTAATCTTTAATCAGTATGAGAGTAGATAAAATTATTTTTTAGTATTACCTATTTTATTCACAAGTTTCTTCGCACTGTGTAAACCATGGTGATACTGCCCACCAAGGTTATTAGCAGCTTATCATCACCTCCAATGTCGTGAATAAAGTACTTGTTCTGTAGGTACTTAATTTGTCAAAATATTATTTTCTACGCAATTCTTACTCGACTATCTGTGGTACCTACTTCTTTTATAGGAGGTAGGATACGATACGACGGTATTCTCATCCCAATTGATAAGTCCTTTAAGGCTTTTATATGGTGTCAGAAGAATATTTGTTTTATGAAATATCCAAATAAATTCTGGTCTTAGCCAGATGGACGGACGACCTGAAAAAGGTGGCTGGGACAGACTGGATGCGGAAGGCGGAGGATCGGAGAAAATGGCGCACATTGGGAGGACAGCAGTGCACTGCGGTGGCCTAATTGATTGATTGATTGATCGACGGGATTATAGGAAGACGGATAGTACCAAGGAACTAGATTTGTATTAAAACTTTTTTAGTGAATATCGCAAAAAGTGAATGTC
The DNA here is from genome assembly GCA_963662185.1 of Eilema griseolum. Classification (NCBI taxonomy): domain Eukaryota; kingdom Metazoa; phylum Arthropoda; class Insecta; order Lepidoptera; family Erebidae; genus Eilema; species Eilema griseolum. The sequence continues at coordinate 11,122,550 of OY759251.1, forward strand.
CTGATTTAAAAAATATATAGGTACCATATCTAGATGTAAAGTACGAGAGTAACATAGCTGTGTACAAATTACCTAGGTACCAATGTTTCATTTAACGAGTAACAGTTGTGGTAACTAGACGCCCCTGGTGTTGCATATGTCCATAGGTCACGGCAACCATTTCCCATCAGGTGGGCCGTGTGCTTGTCTGCCACCTAAGTGGTGTGAAAAAAAATCAATGCTCAGTAGTCCATAAACGCCTCATTAAATCAATCGTAGATCTCAAAAGCCGTCCATTAGATTTCTACAAGAACAAAATGGATTATTGTAATATAAATAAATAAATATTATCTTATCTGTTAACTAAAAAAAAACATAATTAGAAAGTGACGTATGAATTAAAGTTTTTTTATATGATTCAGGTGTTAAGTTATTCGTTCTCGATCGAATTAGGAACATCCACTCGATGTACATTGAATGTACGGATCAAACATTTACGCGTCCATTTTCCGAAATAACCTATTTTCATTCAGAATTCCACGTGCATATACCTTATTTCCGTCAACAAGCGCCCAATCGGGATTCAGGAAAGAAATTTTGTTATGCACGTATTATCTGTAACCTTATTTTTAATTAAAGGGTGAGTAAAGTTGAAGGCATCTGCAGTAATTGTGCTGTTGAATGGAATTTCGGGCAAAAGTTTGCTTTGTGTCCGATAATCGAATCTGTAGGTGTGATTTTTGATCGTTTTTCAAAGTTGTACATCTCTTGTGTTAAAAGGGGTGTAAGTTCCTAAAATTTTGATAAATTCCCATTATGGAATGCGCGAATGAATTCGCTCAGTTTTTCCACTCGGTGTACAACCAGGAACCCGCTGAACTGAACGTGGCGGCGGCCAGCTCGGTGGGGACATCGGCTCCGGGGGCGTGGGTGGACCTTACTAGCCTGCGTTTGGGGGATGTAAGGACCGCGCTGGCTCGTCTGCCTCCCAAGCGCTCCATGGGACCGGACGGCATACCAGCGTTCATTTTCAGGGATTGTCGAAATTCAAAGGCGACTCTTCTGCAGGGTACTTCCCCTTGATTTTATAATATACATCTAACTCGGGTCCCGTTCGTTAGAAGTACTTAGAAGCCAGTTGATAATCAGCAACTTGTGTAACTCGAAGAGTAATAAAAGTAGCGTACATTTTTATATAGTCTGCCATTATTACTAACTGATACTTAGTGCAATAACACAGAAAAGAGGCTATATTGCCCGTTCGATATAGCGATCTAACTTGAAAATCAAATGGGCGCGGTAGTGTCGTTAGTTTGTAAAAGACACTACTGGTAGTATCGCTGGTAGTGTCCTTGCCATAAAATGGGAGATAAAAGCTTACCGTTCTAGCAGCACATGAAGCTATTGTAAGAAAGTTGTTACAATGCGAATTTGGACGGCAAACAAAGTTCCAGCCACCTTTTCCAGGTCGTCCGTCCATCTGGCCTGGGGATGTCCTACCTTCCGTTTGCCTTTTCACGGTCTACACTCTTCCCATTCGGTGACGTACAATACAAGGCGACTAAGGGATAAGTTGTTTAACATACAGAAATATACAGCCCAGACAATAACCCCAAACCTTTCACGACTAATTTATAATTTTTAAAACTACTACCAAAATTAACTACTACTACTAATAATAATAGTAATATATCTCTTGTATGTACACAAAGAAGGGATACAGAAAAAATACATACATACATCTTTGTGGCGTTTTAATCAATTAGAATAGAAAAAAATTAATCGGTCGACGCGGGATTTGTACCTGCGATCTTTCCCTTACAGTGGGAACGCTCTGACCTGACTGAGCCACCGAAACTTGAAATCATTCAAATTCTTCTGTACATATATATCCGTCTTGCAGCGACGGTTGGGCTTCCAATAATATATTTATAATAAGTTATATGTTATCATAACATTATGATACACATATTTATGTTGAAATGTCAACGCAATATGTAATGATTGTATGGCTATATATGTGAATTCATAGCACCCACAGTGTATAATACTTACATCATCATCATCATCATGTCAGCTATACATAGTCCACTGCTGAACATAGGCCTCTCCCATAGACTTCCAGAATGACCGATCTAAAGCAGCCCGCATCCAGTGCTTCCCGGCGACCTTCATGAGGTCGTCCTTCCACCTAGCTGTAGGATTTTAACAAATACAGCATTAACCGATATCCAATTTAACACCTTAAATACATTGTTGATGGAATATAGATGTATATGGCCCTTTACAGCATGTGATTTAATTTAATATTTTCGAAGATATTACAGATTTAAAAATGTAGTATATTTAGTATCAAATTGTAAACTGCCGGGAACCACGCATTAGCTGAAAATTAAATGAAAAAATCTGAATCTGTACAGTTTATATAGACTATTAAGCTCAATAGGGTGCGCATACTATCGACATTTTTATATAGGACATGCCTCGCCTAAGGGTAAACTAAAGGCAAAGTCTCCACACGTCCATAGGCCATGGTAACCACTTTCCATCAGGTGGGCCGTGTGCTTGTCTGCCACCTAAGTGGTATAAAAAAATACTCGAAACCGGCGAGCATGTATGAAAACAATAATGAAAGAAGAAGAAGCGTGAGATGTATGCCAGGATCGTGGCAAGAGTTAGAATTGACTAAAAAGTTGGTATGTAGGCTGAGGCCGTCTGCTGACTCGTGGATATGCACCCATGCATGCAGGTGTTCTGTTTTGTGTAAATCGCAACAAATATTTCCTTTCAAAATTCAATTTATTAATATTTTTCTATTTGCAAACTCATTTTAAAGACTAAGAACTGAAATTGAAGAGACCGAATTTAGCTTACGTGAGTCCAAGCACAGTCTTAGATCACCATTCGCCTTTTCCACCATAACCACAGGTGAATTCCACGCAGATTGTGATGGAGACACCACTCCCATCTCCAACATCCGGTCCAACTCCGCCTCCAGGGCCTTCTGTTTGAGAGGTGAGAGCGCGTGATTTATACAGAAACGATAAAGCATGGATATGGCATAGATATTTAAAGCACAGACATGATTAAAGACTCATAATTTTAACAGCATTCGCAACTTATCCGATTCATATCTTTACTGTATATTTTCTATATAATTTACGCCTTAGGCCACTGTAACTAAAGCATATTATAACACCTAAGTATGTAATAAGCACACGCGCCGCACCCAGAGATAAGAACACGTCATAAAAGAGGAACCCGCCGAAACTTTGCCTTAATTTCTGTATTTTCCATTTCGTAATCACCGCAAGAGGGCTAAACTTATTGTGGTTAAGATAAAATGAAAGACTGAAGTTAGCTATATCTGTCCTCAACATTTGAATGTTGCGCGGTGGAACTTGTGAAGCATAATATTTTATTTCTGTGTATTTATAGAACACCGAACGCTAAAAATCTTGTCGAGTTTTTTACAAAATTGGATTCTGTATTAAAATATATAACTGCAAAAAAATACAAAAATATTGTAATTGCCGGAGATTTTAATGTAGATACTTTAAAGTCTAACATTCAATCAAGGGAGTTTGAATGCATTCTACTTAACTCCAATCTGAAGTTAGCAATAAACCAAATTACAAGAATTGCCAGTCAAACGTGTAATGTAAATTTTTTAGACCGTTATTTGAGGCAGAATATTATGTGTAAGAATTTCGACAGCGAAATGCCATTGGAAAATAACTAAGATGATAAATATGCACAATCTTGTTTGCACCGCGGGTGACGTTAGTTCAAGCTTCACGATCTAACCTCAATAATGTAAAAAGATGGTTACCGTGGCCTATGGACGTGTGTAAAACCAGAGAAGCCACACTCGCGCTGCCGACCCTGTAAGCACAGAGTCTCTGTGCCGTCAATGTAGAGGACAAAGCAGGACAAGCCTTTAGTCATCCCACTGACAGCACAAATTCTCCAGCGAGCTCTGGCTACCCTACTCACCGCTGGGACCGCAGATAGGTACGAAATCACATCTCCGTTACAATCACATTTGGAAAGAGGGTCATTATGAACTCGTGACATGTTACAATTGCGGCACTAAGCATATCGGTCTCGTCAGATGCTTATTCACTCCCCGCTTAAAGGATCCAATGTTTTGTTTATGGTTCCAAATTCAAATTTTTGTTTTTTTTTCTGTTGTTGTTTGATTGGCACAACTGCTTTCCATTTTGACGCGGAGTTTGAGTTGCATCTGTCATTTATGTTAAAAACAGTGCTGTTTTTAGTTTTATAATATCTCTCCGTCGTGTTCTTGACATGTTTGACAGATGAGATGAAATCAATTTATAAAAAAAACGGGAACCCTCGAACGTTCTACGCCACAGAAGCCGTCATAATTAACTCACAACTCATTGTTTTAAAAAACAGTCAAATTATGAATGCTTATACTGTGGTACGCCCGACAGCAAAAAAATGAGGCTTTTGCGAAATAATATGATTTAAATATGGTAACTTTTTCAATAAAAACGCAATAAAACGTTAAAAATATTGAAATCGAAAGATTGATTTTGTGAAATAAAATGTGATAAAATCGATCTGAGCTGATATAGAATAAAATTATTCTCATTTTTAACATCAACAGTTCAAATTCCTACCGGAATTCGAAAGGTCATCAGGGCTAGAAAAACCTATCTACAGCACGAGTCAAGAGGAGAAAAAAATAGCACATATCAACGTCACAACCAGTAGTCAACTTCATAGTAATGATGTCATAGAAAACATATTACGTAGGCACAGCAACATGACACGAGCGTCTTACAAAATTCGCCAGAGACTGGAGTACTTATTATAGTTGCTACCGACCCCCCGACATTATACAGCAATTGAAATAATGTAGTTTAATTTACGTTAATAAAAAAAGTACCGAAGAGTTATGAGCTTCCGATTGATTTATGCCAGAAAAATTATTATTATATGAATTACGACCTCGATAACCACAGGTTCTAGAAGAAAAATATTTTGTATTATTGGCACGCCAAGGCGATTGGCGATTGTATGATATGACGTGAGGGTCTAAAGCCGTACTAAATTCATCTTCGGCTACTCTAATGGCATCTTTCAAAGTCGACAAATTCCGCGCTGAAATAATAGTACTTAACTTTTGGCTCCTCAAACCTTCTGAAAAACATTTAATTGCGTCCTTTTCATTCAGAGGACGCAGTATTTTGCAAAATTGGTTCCTTGCCGTTTAAGAGGACCTAGTTTAGAAATATTTTCTTTAATTTTACTTAACTGTGTTGAGACAAGGGAAGCAAAGAAACATTATTAACACTGACGCAACTCGTAACTCAATGATATATTTTCAGACGTGTAATGGTGTGTATCCACTGCAGTGATGGGTGACAAAATAAATAAATATTCTTAATTACGCCCTGATGTTATATTTATTTCGGAGCAAAAGATTCTGCCCCATCGTTTTTTTCTGCTATCGGTAGATGGCGCTTCAATCATATTATAGAGTTTTTTATGAATTTATTAACGGGCGATGCCGGGACACTCAATAATTATAGTACACAATTTCATAAATATTATAATATTCGTGACCGATTTGAATTAATTATTTATTGCGGCAATAATTTTTATTTTTATAAATATGAATTGGAAGTGCAGCAAGTTCTAGCAAAATGGAGTCACGTGGCGGCGGTCGCGGGTACTTAGTTTCATTTTCCCCGCACGTCACATAAATCTCCACGTGCGTCCGACTATAACGTCGGGATAGTTCCGGGAATCGTTTGGTAAACGAGGGGTTAAAATTGAGAGGTCCCGTGACGTGAGCCCAATCCTAACACGAGCACTTTAGCTTAGTTGGAGGGGTTAGAGGGAATATGAGTTTTGTTATACTATTGATTGATGGCACTTGGTGGAATTTGTTGTTCCACATGTCCACTGCTGAACATAGGTCTCTCCCATAAACTTCCAGAATGACCGACCTAAAGCAGCCCGTATCCAGCGCTTCCCGTCTTCAATATTGTTGTACATTATTTTGTTCTATCGCTAATAGTTTCGGCAGCGCATTCGACGAAAGACATTTTAAGACTCATTTTTCTACACCTTCGGTTACATTGTTCAAATTTTACCAAGGATCCCTATTTTTTTTCAAAATGAAATGTAGCCTACGTCAAATTGGAAGAATGTAGCTGCCCTCCTCAGGTGTAGGGACAAGTAAGTCCCTAACTCGTCCCCGGAAACAGACAAGTTGGGGACAGACGGCTCCACTCGTCACCCCCAGGCTTCCTATACCAGATTATTCTAAAATGGTGAAGTAAAAACTTGATTTAATTTTGTATTTTTTTAAATATTAGTAACTGCAATTACTAATATTCCCTTTAACCCCTCCAATTAAGCTAAATTGCTTGTGCTAGGAGTGGGTTCACATCGCTAGTGTAATGGTCAGGATTCGAACCCGGTACCCTCGTCATTCATTAACCTCTGACGCTCAAATAGTTATTGTGTACCATAGCGAATGTTCCGATGAGCTCTTTCATAGAGTTGCATCCTCTACCTTCGTAACCAGCTACCCTAGATAAGTGGGAACTGGTTGGTCAACCGAATTGCCGCTTATATAGAGGGACAGAGCAATATGTACAATAGTAAGGTGTTTTTTTTTAGGCCTCTTCAATAAGATAATATTTTATCTTTATGTATTGTATTTTATTACTTTAACAAAAATAACTATTATAGAAGATAATTCCAGGATATAGGATCATAAAATATTTTACGACAGTGGAACAAAAGTACGTTAAGTGACATTATTTAATATGTACGTTAAGTGACATTATTATAAAAACAAACTTCAAAACTGAATATGATACTCGGCCAAATAGACTGGAAATAGAATAATATAACATATTAAAGTTTATAATTCGTCAAATTAATACAATTATTTATTACCAAGGTTTCTTTACAAAAGTTGAGGTAGCTATATTTACATTTACAGGAAGACCACATTTTTTATTTTTAATAAAAAAATATTTTTTAAATTGGGTTAATCTGCAGTTTACATTTAAACTTTATTGCGAACAAAAAAAAATGCTGCAATGTTGTTTTTATTATTATTTTATCATCACATTGAATTATTACCAAGTCCATTTGCATAAACGATGGAGGCCGCATGAATAAAACATAAGCTCGGTTTGGCTGTTTGCTGGCTATAGGTAAGCAGCATTCACCATTCTATTGTAAATTACTAAACAACAGAAGCTCTTTAAAAAACGCTAATTAGGCATTTATTGCTAATTAACAGATCATTCCATTGTTCCTTCACTGAGAAAAGAAAAAAATACTTATAATAGGTCTATAAAACAAAAAAATCGTAAATAAATATCATATTTTTCACTAGAAATCTCATAAAAAAGTAAATATTTCTATGACCATTTTATCAGCAATATTTCTTTTATCAAGGTTGTTAATTAAGGTTAATATATTTTTATTTGAGTAGGTTTTTGATTGTGTGCTCTCTGTCATATCAAGGTCGGTTGTAGGTAACAAGACTGTGTGCGTAATCAATTATTGCTGCACTATAGGTAGGTGCTCTTATATAGAATACGCGTCATTGATGTCAATGTGGAGTATCTATTTAAAAGGTCACAATTCAGCTTATAAGTGCCACCTTTGCATGGAAAATTCTGAGCCCTGGCTACCCTATTCACCGCTGGGAACACAACATGAGGTAATTATGGCCACGGCTTTCTGTAGAGTATTTTCGCAGTCGGACTGCTTAATTGGAACGGTAATACCGTCGTGGTCAGCAGGAGTATGAAATTCAATAAGTCCATCGTGCTTGGCAAATGGGAAGACGCCAGGATGTCTTCTAATCAGTTTGCATTTTTTGTAGTGTATAATTTTCAATATTTATTTTTTCTCAGACGCCTGTGGAAGAGGATCCAAACAGTATGGACGCGCTGGATTCCAACCACAGATCGGAAGATCATCCGCTTATTGTAATACCGTCCAATTATGGCAAACAGGCTCAAATACGGGTGAGCAGTGAAAGCTCGCGGCGAATGGTAAGGAACAAGTTCTTTGAAGTTGGCAACAGATTCTAAGTCAGACATTTTTTTATACCACTTAGGTGGCAGACAAGCACACGGCCCACCTGATAGAAAGTGGTTACCGTGGCCTATGGATGTGTGCAAAACCAAGGGAGTTACACTCGCGCTGCTGACCCTGTAAGCACAGAGAGTTTCTGTGCTGTCAGTGTAAAAGACAAAGAAGGACATGGACAAGCCCTAACCCCAAAACCCGACCTAACTCGGAACAAGGTGATGCAGTGTATATAGAAGGGTTGGAAAGGAATCGTACACCATGAACTCTTGCCTGTCAGCAACTGATGAGGTTAAAAGAAGCCATTGAGAAAAACCGGCCGGAACATCACGTGATAACTTAGAGCTCCTCCAAAAAGATACGACGCTAGGTAACCCAGCCCACAGAACAGGTTGGGGCTTGAAGTCAACGCACCTCTAATAGAATCTTGAACAATCTCACTAATATAGCAACGTAGACTTTTCGCGCAGAAATAGTAAGTACCAAGTCAAGTTCCATGATTTAATCGCGAAAAGTCTCGATACGTTGTATACTTAGAAATACAAAATATTTTCTTAAAATCAATCAATATCCTTAAAAAATATGATATAGGTAGATACTTGTATGCATAGGTATGTAGGTAGCATTTAAAAAAATGTCTATTTCTTGACAAAAAATCTTTTAGTTCATAAAGTCAAACTACATACTTCAAGAACATAATTCTGTTGTAATGTTTCCTTTGTAAGGTTCTCGGTAGCAGCGTATGTGCCTTTATTGACAAACAGTAAAATGCTTATTGTGTAGAAATAAACATTATATTATTATTATATTATATTATGGCCGCTGCTCAATTGGGACGGAAATATTAGCTATAAATACTTCATAAAAATATGTTAATACTTAAAATATATTAATAACTACACAAGGCTTGTATTCAACCAGTCGTTCAACTAGTTCCTTCGCGGTAACATCTCTTGTCCCACGTAATAGGGGTGAGTCTATTGCCGTATTTCGGGCACTTAGTTGACTCGAGCCATGCATCTGAGGTTGAGTCTGGGCTATATATATCTGTCTGATGTTAAACAGACCTATTCCTTAGTCGCCTTGTAGGGCCGCGGTATTCTGTAGGGCAGTATCAGACTGCTCAATTGGACGGAAATACCGTCGTGTCCTACTTACATTAAACCACACACTGGGCATCCTGGGCAACGGAGACGAGAGCGGCCTGTAGGGGGCTGCTCGAAGGTTTCCCACATGTCCCCCTTACTATCAGAGGGACATCCGTGCTGCCGACCCTGTAAGAACAGAGATTTTTTGCCGTCAGTGTAGAGGACAAAGCAGGACAAGCCTTTGGTCATCCCACTGACAGCACAAAAACTCTCCAGTGAGCTCTGGGCTCTGGCTACCCTACTCACCGCCGGGAACTCGATTGGCATAAAAAAAAAATTTGAACTTTTTGCATTTTTTTTGCTAACTGTAAGTTTTTTACAAAATCTGTGAATGCAGTTCAAAATGTCCCAAAAAGTTAGGGAAGGTCTTTTAAGAACGTTTTGCTGTAAATTGGACATCTCTAGTTTAAGTTTTAAATGACGGTGCTTAAAAGTTAAAACACTCTCTTTGAGATCCTTCCTTCGCTAAGATCGTTTACTTTTGACCCCGGAGACCAACCGCTGTTGACTCTGGGTAAGTTCTGAGATCAATTTTTCCGTCTTCCTTCTACAGATGAAGGCTCAGCGCTATAGCTTATTGCTTGGCTTACTTGTTTTGTTTAATAACATCAGACATGCGGAAGTTTAAATTTATATTAACATTAGGTGCTCAATGCCCATATTTAAAAATAATTATTGACCTATTACTAAAATTACTTAGTTGTTTTGTTAAATATAGTAATAAAATAATTAAATTTGTTAGTTATTGGCAAATTGTTTACAAGTTTGAGACTCGCGCTGCCGACCATCTTATATAAATACCTAAATAGTTAATAATTTTAAGATAGCTACACTATTACATCGGGTAAAACCTGTAATGATAGAAGTTGTAATGAGAAATATTTCTTTTGTATGAAAGACAGCTGCTGATTTTGAGGGATATTTAGTAGACTAAGATCTTCGGGGCCCAAGCCAATCTTAACTCTTTCCTTTGTCGCATCATTAAGACCTGGAATTCATTACCAACTCACGTGTTTCCTTCTTCCTACAGTCACGGGTCCTCTAAGCGGGGCGTGAAAAAGCATATGATGAGGCCGTCAAGCTGAGTGTCACCATTGTCACACGGTATGTGTAAGTAATGGTGACCCTCTTTTCCACCTCAGTGTGAAGGTACGAATAAACCGGATTATAATATTTTGATGTATATCGGTAGCTGATTAATAACGACCCACTCCAATGTGTTCCGCAGGTCACGTTCATTCGGGATGTCACGACACGTGCACGAAATAATACGTGCTATTCCATATTGTATGTTGCCTATGAACTGTTGTCCGCGGCTTCGAGTGAAAATTTGATCCTATTTCTGTAGAAAAAGTGACATATCCCTGTAAAATCAAAAAATAAATAAATTAATATCAACCGAATCTGTTCAGCTGTTAGAGCGTGATTGAATAAAAAACATTAATTAATACTTTCCCATTTATATTATTAGCAGGAGACTTCCCTAGTCGGACTGCTCAATTGGACGGAAATACCGCCGTGTCCTATGTGTCCTACGTGTCCTACGTGTCCTACGTGTCCTACGTGTCCTACGTGTCCTACGTGTCCTACGTGTCCTACGTGTCCTACGTGTCCTACGTGTCCTAAGTGTCCTACGTGTCCTAGATGAAGAAGAAGAAAGCCGTGGGCATTAGTATGAAATACATATTAATATAAACCAACAAGTATCTACAGGTCATTTCTTTATTTAATACTCTATAAATCACAATTAAAACATGGTTTTAGTTGGAATTGTTGTCAGATATAAAGATGAATGGTCTTAGAAATCGCATATTTCATGTTACCTATATCAACCACTCTCAGTAGAAAACTCGAAATAAAACCCTGTAAAAAATATTTCGGTCACCCAAGTCTGCGAGCGTTATGCTGCATAAACGTATATTTTTTCTTTAGTTTCAAGGACTTTAGACAAAAAGTACTCTAAACACATGTCATTAGTACAATATAGGCTGATTTTAAAAATGCTAAATAAATCATAGTATTATTCCACAGCTTGAGTGTGCGTGGGATGAAGTTTCTTTCATACCGCACAGTGCGCACCGTCTCAGGTCGCAATGTGTGAGGATGAATTCCCTGCCTATGGCGAGAGGTGCGATGATAGAATGTAGCTACGGGCATCATGTCAAACAATTCATCTGAGCACAAACCATTGTATAGGCGGTAACGAACGGGGCCACAGAACAGGGTATGTAAAGTGTGCATATTCTTTTTCATTAATTTACATACATACATATAATCACACCTTTATCCCCGGAGGGTTCCACATTTCACCAATCATATAATTAGGTCCCACGTAATAGGGGGTGAGCGTTACATACTCTTTTTTAATAACAATGTTGTTCAGTCAGTGGGTCGTATGCATGTTTGCCCACCCGTTATTGAATGATACGAAAATCACGGCGTCGAAAAAGTTGTCTTTTAGATAACAACAGACAACGAATAGATTGAATAGTAGTTGCGATTTTTTTTCAGCGAGAGCTTGCGCAACCAATGCGCTCGCGCAATCTTTAGGCAATGAATACTTTTTTTATTTACTAGCTGATTCGCTCCAGTTTTGCCCGTGAATCCTTATATCACCCCTGTAATCATGAATTTTTTTAGTCTTCGGATATTGTATGCAAATCTGCCGGATTTGTTAAGATTTATGAACACTGTTCCTTGTACTCTATGCCAACACTCCATTGTTTCCTAACACCTACTGTAGTTAAACAAAACAGTATCGGCAATAAGGATTAGAAACACCTCTGTATTCGAAACAGAAGTAATTGGAAATAATGACGTCATTGAACAGATCTAGTTTCAAATCTAATAAGATTTGTTAATTCCAGTCGCATCCGAAGCCTTCCAAACAGTCAAAAATTGCTTTCTTCTTATAGTTATCGTGTATAGGTTTAATAATTAATAATAGCTTTTTAATGGATATAAATAACATATAAATTGTAATTTATATCCATTAAAAGGCTAGTATTTTAAGGATACTAACAGACACTCCAAAATAAAATTAAACCGCATAAATGGTAGTGGACACCAGTAACATAGTCATAGTCCTAAGCCCGTGTGCGCAAGCAGGAGGGTTGACTGAGTTCAAAACAGACCAAACCAGTCATAAAAAGGTCCACGTCGAGACCCGGGCGGCGGTTAACTAACCCGAAAGACCAGATAGATGGAGTTAGGAAATGAACCCCATCACCCGTTACCCTTTGGAAACAAGAGACGGGGACATTGGCTTTATCGCCCGTGTCGCGAGGTAGAAAGCTTCATTAAAAACTAACCCCAATCGCCAAATCCAAAAGTGGAGAACGTGCCAAGAGGATGCGTGGCTGAGGGTTGTCAGTCGGAAACGGGGGAGTTGTATGGGATTAGAGACTAGATAGATGGGTTCTGAATTTTTACGCTTATGTGCGCCTTTTTTAATGTCATCTGTATGACAGCTACAGAACCAAGTGGTGGATCGAGTAGTGGATTTTCGTGATACCAGTCTGTTTTTTGAAGAGAAAACTTTTTTAGCCGCGTTGGTCAGTTTTCATAGATTTTTTGTATCCATGGGGGGGATATTGCACACGTAACAAAAAAAGAAAGTCCCACGCGTCACGCCGACGTTTGAATGAACGTACCCCTCTGACTTAAGGGACATTGTGTTTACATAATTTATCACGTTTCGATGATTTTCCATTATTTAACTGAACCCTGGCTTAATAATTGTATGCTAGATCTAACACTGTCGTTAATATACAAATTATTATACAGCTAAAGTACTACTCCGCACTGGACAAACGTTGGCAACAGTGCAGGCTCACCTGGACAAGGAAGGCGCTTCGGAATCGTTCTTTGAGATAAGAGGGAGTGTTGGGATTAAACAATACATTATATAACAATGTTAGAATATGGGCATTCCTGCGAAGTCGAATTGGGAGCCACTTGAGTTGTTTACGGAAATCAGACACGTGATCATACTTGCGGAGACCAAATATGAACGTTATGCAAAAATTTTGAAAATAATTTTTGTTTTAATTGTCTCGGTACTAAACACCGCGTTGTTTTATGTAATAGTAGAAATAGTTGTCGCAAGTGTCAAGCGAGACACCACACTTTACTTCATTTTGAGAATAGTAATGCCGCATCCAATGTGAGCACAGTTGGCTCGTCGAGCGGTGACATTTATCAACATTAATGAAGTTGCCAGTTGCTAGCCAAGTTTAAGACAGTTACCGAAATTTTATGACTATCTGTGGGCAACTTCGATAGCTGATTTACTTAGTCTACGTTGCGCTCAATGTGACGATGGACATTGAAGAAGCCAATTACCGTTGCGAAAACCGAGAATTTGGAACAATTTAAATTTTGGTGGATTTTATAATTTTATACACCTTTCTAGTCACGTTCGTTGCATATTAAAAGTGGTGAATATAATAAACTAACTGTCGTCAATGGCTTCACTCGTGTGAAATTCTAAATGTATCTGTAATTATGCAATTCTGTAAAAAGACACCACTCATTTAAAATAGGTACGTGAGATACCACATGCGATCTGTTCTCGCTGGTCACCAAATTGATGCAGTGCACCAGTTTTGCACGTATTTTCATACTCTTATTCAAGTCGGTCGACAATCAACATAAAACTTACAGGTGGTTTTCCGGCACCCAAACCGTATCCTGATGCATCTGTATGCAGAAGTGTTGCAGTTAGACTGTTCTCAAAGGTTCTCAATATGTTCAACAATAAATTCCACCAAGTGCCATCAACTGTAAAAAAATATTCTTTCATTAAACTTTGCATTGTTTTAGTTTGTGATTGTTTTGCTGTCGCTCCCACTGGACTTTGTTCGTGAGTGCCGTCGTCGATCATATTCCAGACACTTCAAAAACTTGGTGGCCCGCGGGCCGTATTTTGCTCATCACTGACCTAAACCTATATAATATTATACATATATATTACCTCATTATAATTCAATCAATCAAATCAATCAAATTACCTCATTTCTGTCGTCGACGTCGTCAGAGTGAGGACATCATTCACGCTCCATACGAAACCAGATAGGTTTTAATTGTAACGTAGGCTATGTGTTAATTAATTAATATTATTATTATGTGATGACATCGTGACCGTTCTACTCGTTACCTGACATTTTTTATTTTGTTTAAATTGTAATTATTGCCCAGAAAACTGTAAAAAATATCTTACGCCGGCAGATCAGTCAATTAACCTGTTCCATATTAACATCCGCAGCATTAATAAAAATTTTGAACAATTACGTATTCTACTATCAACAACTGAAGTTGACTTCGATGTCATAGTATCTGAACTGACACTATGGTGGACATCTGTGGCATTCCACTGCCCCAGAGAATCATTCAGAAACATTATTTTCGATTGTTTTCGCCTTGTCAACTGCAAGTCAACCAAGTGGCCAAAATTATACATCAGCAACACTTCAGAGGTGCCATATTACAAGAATGTGCCGTAATGCTACTGGACATAAATATTCCGCTTCAATTTAAAAGCACTCACATGTTTGAATACAATGGAAAATTTTATTCTGGAACACTTTAATGGAAGGTCACATTTTTGGGTTTCAGAGAGAGAATGTTGAATATAAGCAATAATGGGTATGACGTAGATGTTCTTGGTCAAGTCCAGTTTTACCGGTTCTTATGTAGGGGACATAATTAAGCAAAGTATTTTAAATATTGCCCCGGTAACGTCGGACAGGCGTGTCGCGTGTCGTACTGCATTTTTAATCTTTTGCATCAGCTTTTTTTCGACGTTCCGAGTTAGGGGATGCGGGAAAAACGGATCGACCGTCGCTGTAAGATTATATTACTTAATGTGTTATTGCAAAGGGAACGGTGGATGCGGCGATTCAGTCTGTGACATGCTTAATATATTTCTCAAATACGCTGCGTCGCATTGATTTTAAAAGTTATTCTTTATTTATTTTATTTGTCTTTCTTGAATTGGATTTTATTAAATTATATTGATACTTGTTAGTGTTGAAAGAATTTCTCCGTCACGGCAACTCAAAAGGTATTCCTCAAAGACGATTTTTTTCCCTCAACCAGAAGCATACTGCGGGCCACACCGTGAACTATAAAGATAACAAACATTATAATCTCGCCTTTATCCCTGGAGAGTTAGGCAGAGGTGAATTAACACCCACATTTCACAAATAATTGTATTCGGTCCCACGTAATAGGGGGTGAGCCTATTGCCGTATTCTGGGCAATATAATAAGGGTAAACAAAAGTATATTTGACCACGACCGGTGTATTGACCCGCATACATATATACCATGGCATATGTACATCCTATACCATGATCGCGTTAATTCCCGTTAACATTATTATTCCCCTCGTTGACAAGTTGCAATATGTCACAGGCCCGCCGCGGCCTGCTTCTGCCAGGGTGACAGGCGGCTCCACCTGTCACCCCCAGGCCGGAAGAGTAAAGGTTACTATAAAGTGGATGAGTACCTTAATGATGTTAATGCGTGGTCAACGTAAGTCTCTTGCTTGCTCGCACAAAATAAATTGAAAACCATTAAACATAGCCGAAGTATTCTTTCTAAATAAGTACTTATATGCAATGCACTTACAGATACCACCTCGTTACAATTTTATTTTACCTAGGTATAGATACACTAAAATAAATTTGCGCCATTTTGGGGTAGCTTAGTGATTAAATATGTGGGTCTTACAATTGAGTAGTCTGAGACATCGGTGACGTCCAACAACCCGGGTGATTGTTGGACGCATTAGTGTAGCAAATATTTTTATAAAAACCGCAAATAAAATGTGAAACCACCGTAAATCTTTGATGCTCCAGTAAAATATGACAATGAAAATTGGGTTTTCGGAAGCTTATATTATGAATACATGGATAATATTATGTTGAATTTTTTTCTAAAGTACCGCAGGAACAGGATACAGATAGACATGATTTCATCAAGGTAAGCTTTTTGAGACATTTTCATACATACATACATGTAATCACGTCTTTATCCCCGGAGGGTTAGGCAGAGGTGAATTATTGTTTACCTTTAGTTAAGTACCTAACCAAACAGAGTATAAGCTCAGTTTGCAGTCGGAAAGCAGTTTAGCGTATTCCTGATTAGATATTTACCGTTTGTTAACGATCAAACTATGATAAAGTCCGACCAGCGAAAGATGGTTCAAGTAAACAGCGGCAAATTTGAAAATCAACGGTTGCAGCACTGATTATACATCGACTAAATGGAGTTGATACTATGATTTATTTTAATTTTAATATTACATCTGTTTATTGTACCTTTTGTATTAAGTCCTTACAAAAAAATTAAAGATTAAAAAAAGGGTATATGTGGTTAAACGCTTGCACTTTATAATACAAATATTTTTAAATATTCGTGACTAAATAAATCTTTAAAGTTTATAAAGTTTAACCGCAGACTCAAGATCCCATATTTCAAAAATAATTGTGGGCCAATTACTATAAAATATTGGATAATTATTTTGCGACACTTTTCACCACCAGACCTTGAGTATGTGTCATACAATATTATATGTAATTTCGCGTTCACCGATTTTGCTAAACACTAGACGTTGCTGTAATCGCTTGATTTCGATGTAAACTATGTATGTATATAGAATGTAAGTCTGTATCGGACAGGTGAGTCAAATCCATTTAAAAATAGTACCTAATAGTAGTTAATTCTAAAGGTGTGACAATGACCTACATGTAAGTAGATACGACACTGAGTAGTAAGTTATCTACGTACTGGTTAAACAAATGTATATCTTGTATGATCCAGTACTAGGCACCCTCCTCGCTATATGATAAGCAGTAAGCTATCCCTGTGCTAAATAACAGTTGGATTCATCCAGCCTGTCCAGCCATTAGAGTGTGATTGAATGAAAAACATCTAAACATCTCCACTAACTTTCATACAAAACTTCAAGACTACTCGAAGCGGGCCTATGATGAGGTTGTTAACGAATATTTAGATAAAGGTTACATCTCACCTGCGCCTGCGGACACTGGCGGGACCCAGCCTTCGTACATTATCCCGCACCGCGGAGTTATTAGAGAAGATAAGCTTACTACTAAAACTCCGCGTAGTTTTGGATGGCAGTGCTACTCTTGGGGGACGGAGGTCATTCTACGACATCCGACGCCCGAGTTGCCTCCGCTTATGGTCCCTGCGATTTGCGAGTCTGCTTCGCCCACACTTCGCCGCCTCCTAGGCCTCCTAAGGAGGCGTCGGCACCCCGCGCAGCAACAATGATGATCAAACAATAAGGAGCGTTATTGAGTGCCAACAAGACGCCCCCTAGCGCGGTTCTTTTCACGCGTGTTATGCAAACAAACCAAATCAATCATTCACGAAGAATGTGTCCCTATACGCTTTTACCCAAGTCGGACTCGAGTTTCGTATCAATAAAATAATTGAGCGTAAAGAAGCCATTTTGTAGTGTGAGTGCATTATTTGTACTAATCCGTATTTACCTACTAGTCCTACTAATCCTACTAATTCTATCAGTTATACTAATCCTACTAATCGAACTAATCCTGCTAATTCTACTAATCCTACTAATGTTATAAATATAAAAGTTTGTGAAAATATTCAGACGTTTGTATGTTTGGGTCTAAGGCTCTAAGCCGTTGGACCCGGTTGCCATACAAATATTTATGGCAGTCTTTACGGGTAGTTGGAGACTTAAAAAGACCTAAAAACTATAAGGCTTCAATATCGCTAAAGGGTTGTGTAGGTCATATGGCAGTCGTTTCACGGGAAATATCGTATCCGTGTGGATTTTGCGCACGTAAAAGAAAAAAAAACCCTCTTTCATGAGACTTTACCTTTAGTTTACCATTAGACGAGGTGAAGTCAATTGGTGTGTCCTATATTAAAAACAGAACAGCAGAGTACAGCTAATTCAAATATTACCAGATTTATGGTCAGTACACTACAACAACGAAAATAATTGGCCTAGAACTCAAAATTCTGTGGAAGCGTGGCATAGGCGCTGGAATTCATTGCTCAATAATAAAAAACTAGGGTTATACCTAACAATCAAAGAGCTTAAAAAAGAACAGATCGCAGACGGAAATATGATAAATCAACTCGAAACTCATAGGTCAGGTAAAATTTTGAACTTTTTTAAATAAAAAAAATCATTTAAACATTTAAGAAATTGGTTTATGAAATAAATTGCTCAAAATGATTTCCATTTTCACGAATACATAAGTCTATCCTTTTTTGCACTGAACGAATGGCGGCTAATAATGTTCTGGGATGAATATTACGTAAAATGGTCATTAATGCATCCTTGAGCTCTTGAACACTGGCGTACGTCGTCTTATACACCTTGTTTTTCACGAAGCCCCATAAAAAAAAATCAAGTGGTGTTAAAAGTTGCGTTTATTTTGCATAAATGATTTGTCTATTAAATAATATGACGTCACAAGAATTTATTTCATACAAATTTCCTTATAACTTGCCGTTTTGACGTTTAGTAATAAGTAACTAATTTGACTAGTCAGTCAAATACCCAATTAATAAATATGAATGAACCGCAAAACTTCAACAGATACGCAACCTTTAATATTTACTTAGCAAGTATCTTAATGTTTATCCAGTTTCTGCAAACTGTCAAACCACAACTCAATAAACACCAATGTCACGTTTACTCAACTTTGATGCTCTTTGTTGTTCTCTTTCCATTAGGTGGGCCGTGTGCTTGTCTGACACCTAAGTGGTTGGTTGCGCCGATGTAGAAGCTGTATTTCTTGACGCGGAAACACACTCTTTCTATACCCAGCTCCCCTCCCGCACTAACCATAATATAGTTTCCGTCCGCCATTTGTGATTTAGACACTCACTCCCGCTTTGAACTAGCCAGCGTAGGGACGGACCGCGCTCGCGTCTCTCAAAAATGGATAATATTTGTTACATTTTTACCACTTCATAGACTTGTACCGATCGGATTGTGCCTCTCGTGTGTTCCTCAAGTGATCTAGTGATGCTGACGGCAGCTCCTGAGCAAAGAAGAGAAGATCCGTGTACCGGCTGCGATGAAAACACGTGTGTCGTGAAGGTTAGTGCATCCTCTCCTAATTTCTCGGGTTGCATTCATTGCTTGGATCACGCCCGCGGCAACCCGATCACCTGTCTTTTGTGTGTAAAGCGTCAATGGAACAGTTAGCTACATCCCCGCAATACAGTCCATTACCGCACGTGGCCAAGCGCCACCATTTTTGGTCCGGATCGAGCCGGATCCTTAGCCGTAGTTCGTATTTTGTTATTATTCTAATGGGAATAAGCGCACCGCACCTAAGTGCCTGGTTATTTTAGTAGAAAACCCCGCATCCAGACATTTAGGCTTAGAATTTGTTGTCCGTTCGCCGCTGGCTCGCATTGTACCTACCTAATACATAAATAGGTTAGGTATCATATCAACACTTAATCGTAGTTCACAATTTTCGCACCGCGCCTAAATATAGTTATTTTAGTAGAAAACCCCGCATCTAGGCATTTAGGCTTAGATCTTAGGTATACTAGACACCCTAGTGCATAGGCGCAGTGTAATACCTAACGCATTTGGCTTTGTTTTATTTTTTCAATTACGTTGCTCGCTCGCCGCTGGCTCGCGTCGTATTTGCCTGGTACCTGCGTGGGTAGACACGTGGTTGTACCTCATTCCAATTCATACGAAAGTATTTTGATTTGAATAGATATTACGCAATACTTGGTCCCTGAAATAATGGTTGAGCCTAGACAGCGACCATCGCGTGGGTACGATCTTGTTGCTATGCGCGTTAGTTCAAGCTTGCACTGGCAGTTATAAGTACCTACCTACCTACGGTTATCGCTCGCGCCGCCTCGCTGCTCTGTACCGCTAAGATTAAGTCATTTCATATTTGTTGTTTACCGCACTTTAGTTTGAGATTTAATTGTAAACATGTCCCCAAAGGTTGATAAGACCGGTAAGGTTCAATTGAAACTTTTATACGCTAAAAAAGAAATGATTTACTCTCGCGTACAATCGATTTATGATAATGCACTTAAAACCTCTGATTTGGTCATCAGAGATTCGTTCTTGTGTTCTATAGAAAACTTAGATGGTCTACGCGCGGATTTCGAAACCTTAGTACATGACATCAACGTTTTAGAGTTGAATTTGGATCCCGATTACTCAGTGAGTTATCAAGCCTTGTCGTCGTTTGACGATTTGTATTGTCGTATCAAACGCGTCGCTAGGAGTTTGGAGAAACCGGCTGACCTACCCAACCCCACTCGCGACCGACCTAAGTTGCCACCAATTCAAATACCCGAATTTGATGGTAACATTCGCAATTGGTGTCTATTTATAGATAGTTTTGAGAATACAATAGATAAGAACGATTCGTTGACAGATCACGAAAAATTGCATTATCTCGTTGAAAAATTGACTGGTAAAGCTATAACCGTTTGCGCTGGAATTACGTTTAGTGCCGAGAATTATAATTTAATTTTAAATACTTTGAAAGCTAGGTATGAGGATAAAAGATCGGTAGCTAACGCCTATTTAGATCAGATGTTTGATTTGAAATCTATTACGGCATGTAACGATCAAAACTTAGAGAAATTTCTAGATACTTTCGCGTCAGCTGTTCGCGCCGTAAAGAACCTAAAGATCGATGACCTCTGCGACTTCGTATTTTTGTATATGGGTTTAAGGAAATTAGATTCCGAAACCATTCGTTTGTTTGAGTCGGATCATCGCGGCAATAAAATTCCTAAGTTCGAAGACTTAGAAAGTTTTGTTCGCGAGCATATAAAGGTATTGCAACGCTCTTCATCGAAACATGAAGGCGCGAAGATAGTTGTTGATTCTGCACGCAAAGTAGATGCGTCATCGAAGTCGCTGAGGTCAACTCATACTTATGTTAGTACCGCACCAGCACATGTACAATCACCTGTTTGCTCTTTGTGTAGCACTCATCATTCGCAACTGTACAGGTGTCCTGGTTTTCTGAAATTGTCGCCTAGTGATCGTTATAAATTTGTTCGCGCTAATAATTTTTGTTTTAATTGTCTCGGTACTAAACACCGCGTTGTTTTATGTAATAGTAGAAATAGTTGTCGCAAGTGTCAAGCGAGACACCACACTTTGCTTCATTTTGAGAATAGTAATGCCGCATCCAATGTGAGCACGGTTGGCTCGTCGAGCGGTGACACACGGCAGCCTGCGCCGCAGCCGCAGCCCGCGCTCGCGCGCGCTCCGGCCCGCCCAGTGACCGCCGCGGATGACGTCACCTTGTGTTCGTTCTCCGCTAGTGCTGCACTCACTACTGTGTGTCTTGCGACCGCTCGCGTTGTTATTGTTGATGCATTAGGTAAGCCGCGCATTGTTCGAGCGCTGTTAGATGGCGCTTCGCAAAGTAATTTCATTACTCAAGATTGTTGTCGGCGTCTTGGTTTCAATGTTGATAAGCGTTCAACCCGCTCAGTGGTGAAGGGTTTTGGAAGCTTACAGTCAGCTGTTCGTGGCACCGTTAAAACAAGGTTTAGATCTCGTTTTAATAATAATATTTGGTTTGACATGGATTCGCTCGTTATAGATAGAATAGCTGAACAGTTGCCTACCGTCCCGGTTGACACGTCTTTATTGACGAAATTTAAAGACTTGCCTTTAGCAGATGAGACTTACGCTGTTCCTGGAGTCGTCGATATATTGATCGGCGCTTCGATTCTCCCGCACCTCCAGTTATCACGTAAGGTTCAAGGGGGACCGACGTACCCCGCTCCGCACGCACTGGAAACAGTTCTTGGTTTTGTTATAATTGGTTCCGCACCCGCTTCTATAGATAGTTTTAGTCACTCGACTGCTTCGTTCTGTTGCACCGTCGAGCCGCCACTGGAGTCTACCATCCGCAAGTTTTCGCTCGGTGGCTCCCGTGTATCCGCTGAAAAACGCTTTCTTTGTTTGGAACGAAAGATGCAGGCGTCCCCAAAGTCGAAGCGGGCCTATGATGAGGTTGTTAACGAATATTTAGATAAAGGTTACATCTCACCTGCGCCTGCGGACACTGGCGGGACCCAGCCTTCGTACATTATCCCGCACCGCGGAGTTATTAGAGAAGATAAGCTTACTACTAAAACTCCGTGTAGTTTTGGATGGCAGTGCTAAGACTAGCACTTCCGTGTCGCTTAATGACATAATTGTAAATTTTCGCATTAATATTAGTAATTTTTTAGCTTTTAGGACTCAACAGTCGCTTTGTGTTGGGCCCACTCTTCGCCCCATCGTTGGGACACATTCGTCGCTAATAGAGTGGCAAAAATTCAATCTGAATTGGCGCCACATAATCTCTTTCACGTTGCTGGCACCAACAACCCAGCCGATTGTCTCTCTCGTGGATTGCTTCCTTCGCAAATTTTAGATCACCCGTTATGGTTTAGTGGACCGTCCTGGATTCATGCCGCGTTAGATAAGTGGCCAGTTAGTCAATTCAATCCCACTACGGTTTCCGAACCACCCGAGGAGAAGAAGCACTCGCTTGTTGTATCGGTCCCACGTGAAGAGACCCTTATTTTGTTGTTGGCTAATCGCGTCTCGTCTTGGTCGAGACTGTTGCGTTGTGTTGTTTGTTCGCCTCTGCCCTCTGCCTAGCCAGCAGTAGGCACGAGCTCCAATCTAGGTTTATATTTTAGTTGTTATTTCCCAAACCTAGATTTAGATTAGACTTTAGATTTGTTTCGCATTTGTCGTTTCGAAGGTAACCCTTCAAGCCGGGGGGAATGGTTGCGCCGATGTAGAAGCTGTATTTCTTGACGCGGAAACACACTCTTTCTATACCCAGCTCCCCTCCCGCACTAACCATAATATAGTTTCCGTCCGCCATTTGTGATTTAGACACTCACTCCCGCTTTGAACTAGCCAGCGTAGGGACGGACCGCGCTCGCGTCTCTCAAAAATGGATAATATTTGTTACATTTTTACCACTTCATAGACTTGTACCGATCGGATTGTGCCTCTCGTGTGTTCCTCAAGTGATCTAGTGATGCTGACGGCAGCTCCTGAGCAAAGAAGAGAAGATCCGTGTACCGGCTGCGATGAAAACACGTGTGTCGTGAAGGTTAGTGCATCCTCTCCTAATTTCTCGGGTTGCATTCATTGCTTGGATCACGCCCGCGGCAACCCGATCACCTGTCTTTTGTGTGTAAAGCGTCAATGGAACAGTTAGCTACATCCCCGCAATACAGTCCATTACCGCACGTGGCCAAGCGCCACCAGTGGTATAAAAAAAGTTTCACGAATTGATTGTAATAGACACTTAATCTTTATGTAATGATATAACCAAACTATAATAAATTCATCATCATCATATATTATGACACATTAAGCATAAATAAATATGTACTAGTTTTTAAGCTTAATTTTCTTAAGTTTTTGTTTTTAAGGTTCGAGTCCGACATAACCTCCTCCACCGACTCCGGTAGGGAGGTATCCGTGGGGATTTTGCGCACGAAAAAAAAAAACCAGTGGACAACCAAGGCGCTTCTAACGATACTATATTTGTCCAGTTCTAATAAGTATGTGAGAAACAGAGTAGAGTAATAAGAAAAAGAAATGTACACAAGAAACGGAATGGCGGTCCATATGACTTGGATAACTACTAGGTTTCTTACCATTCAGTATGAATTAGTCAATTTGACGGGCTATATGTAACAAAAAAAAACATAAGAATTGTACAGGAAATCACTATTGACCGATATTTGTTCACTGTGATTTAGTTACTTGCTTATTTCGTTATGATGCATTTTTAATATCATTTTATGTTATGATTATGATACACAACACAAAAAGTGTTATCAATATTAATTGTATGAATTATATATTGTACATATTAGAAGACCTGTACTGTTGCGGGGTCTGATCTCCATTGAGATGGATACTTCAGTACCCACTTTGAAGTGTTCCATGACCTGGTAAGTGATGTTTTTTATTAGTTCATTAACAAGCATCACCAACATAAATTTAAAAAATAAAATTTAAATCATATTTATAAGTGCCCGCATCATTGGTTCCATACGTTAGTTGAATATTAAGTTTATGGTTCCACCAAGATCTTCGGAGCTCAAATCAACTTCACCCAATGATTTTTTATATTAAATTGCCTGAATCGGTCCTTGGTATACCTGACAATAAATTAAAAAAAATGTGTAGACCACCTTATGTTAAAACGCATACTGTAGGACAGATGATTACCTTGAAGACAAAAAAGTCTGACTTGAGAAATAAGCATGGCGCAGGCTCCTCCTAAAATGCTATTGTAAAAGGCACACAAACTTATTTTTTACGATATTTACTTTATAAAATTATCACAATACAATTGTCACTCACGTCAGTATCAAAATAATCGGCATATTTACCATGTTACATTATTATTTGTATGTGTTACTCTGTTGACCGTCAATACTCCAGATCCTCCGCGATATTTCGGCGCTTTTCCACTTTTTACACTTTTTACAGCGTTGAAATATCGGAAACTTGAAACAATGCAACATGGTAAATATCCCGATTATTTTCATACTAATTTATACAATTATTTAAACTTTTAACATAGGTAAATTATTTTATCATAAGGTTTTTTTATATGCTTTAAATAATTTTGATACGAGACAAAAATGTACATTCATCCATATTTAGTCTTTAGTCACAATGTGTAAATATTTGTATGCATAAATATGATTATTTGCATTGGTCTGATCGTGCTTCGGAGAGCATGTTAACCCGTCAGTCCAGGTTACGAGCATCTATGGCAGTTGAAGCCAACAACAACTGGTCTAACAGTAATGCTTGATTTCGGAATAATACAATAAGAACCTCTGTGTAATTACGTTATTGAAAAAAAAGATTGTTTTTTATGTAGTGTATTCAGAAAGGTGATATCTACACGTGTTAATTAAATTAAAGTGTCTAATTTTAATACATAGATAGATAGATAATACTTCATTGTACACCAACAGATTTACATTAGGACAAGTAGGTCCGCCAGCCACCTTAGTCGCACCATTCACTCCGCGTCGGCCGCTGCGGAAGACGCCGGCTCAAGGAAGAGGCTTAAGTACGCCGACTTGGAACCGCTGTACCAGTTCGTGCCAATAGCGGTGGAGACTCTGGGGAGTTGGGGCAAGGAAGCTAAAAGCCTTATTAAAGAAATCGGACAGAGGCTGATTTATGAGCATTGTACAGGAGAACGCAGCCAGACTTAGATGCATATAACTCCTTGCCTGCTGTCTGTCTGTCATTCTGGAAGTCTATGGGAGAGGCCTATGTTCAGCAGTGGACTATGTGTGGCTGACATGGATGAATGATGTAGTGACACGGCGGTATTTTCGCCCAATTGAGCAGTTCGACTGGGGAAGTACCTTCGCCCTACAGAATACCGCGGCTATAATAACTTCGTGTTGTGTTCCCAGCGGTGAGTAGGGTAGCCAAAGCTCACTGGAGAATTTGTGCTGTCATTGGGAAGACTAAAGCTTGTCCTGCTTTGTCTTCTACACTGACGGCACAGAAACTCTGTACTTACAGGGTTGGCAGCGCGGCTGTGACTCCTCTGGTGTTACAAACGTCCATAGGCCACGGTAACCACTTTCTTTTTTGGTATAAAAAAAACCTTTACTGGAAATATCAACATTAAATTGGTTAGAAATTAAAATTAATACTAAATTATTCATAAATATTTAATCGCAAAA
Organism: Eilema griseolum; assembly: GCA_963662185.1. Lineage (NCBI taxonomy): Eukaryota > Metazoa > Arthropoda > Insecta > Lepidoptera > Erebidae > Eilema > Eilema griseolum. The sequence continues at coordinate 11,148,534 of OY759251.1, forward strand.
AAATTACACAACATACCTCTTCTCCAAAAGTTATCTGTGATATATTTGCAACGTATAAAAGTTTTACTTTTTAAAAATGGAATTCTTGTCACGCAAAGTCAATCCAGTCAGCGGAGACCCATGAGTCGGTCATGATTAGATACTAGCACACCGGCAGCATCAGCAGCAAACTCCCCGAACAATCCCGAGTTCCTGCTCTGAGTGAGACTCGACATCGTTTATGTTCGTTATGAATTTATGAAATATATTTCGCAGAGTTTCTTGCTGGTATTTTCTCTGTAGAACCGAATCAGCAAAAGAATCATTTTCCAATAGTTTATTTTTACTTTATTTAATATTTTTATATTATTTCGTGACATACCTAATTGTAAAATTTTGACGTTCATATCTAAGTATGGGTAATGGACTGCTAAGACGAGGTCTCGGGTTCGATCCCAGGTTTTACCATGACACACACCAATGACTTTTCGATGCTTTTCGAAGTTATGTGTGTATTTATCGCAGGTTTATAAGTGCCCGGTTAATGGCAATAGGCTCGCCACCTATTACATTGGTACCTAAACATAAACTGGCGAAATGTGGGTGCTAGCACCTCTGCTTACCCCTTCGGGGATATAGGCGTGAGTGTATGTTATGTTATGTTATGTTATGTTTATGTTAGTATTAAAGTTATCGGGATTATGTGGTACAACTTTGAGCCCGTAACTTTTTTGTCTTCAAACAAATGTATCGAAATCTCCTGGAATTATTGACATTTCTGATTACTGCTGCACTCCCTTAAGTAATAGCATGGTGATATATACTTAGCCTAAAGCCTTCGTCGATAAACGTCCTATTCAACACAAATATTTTTTCAAAACATCATCACACATGTATGACTTGTTTATACTAGAAATAATAGAGGTACCATTTACACTATTTCTGATATACATGGCTACACCTCCGCCCCGAGTCTTCCCCTCTGTTTTATTCTTTTTGTGTTTACGGTCAAGTCTGTAGAGTGTATAGTCTGGAATATTGTAAGTACTGCTGCGGTCTTTGTGATTTAGCCAAGTTTCAGTCAGCAACTTTAGGCATCGATTAATTCCTCCCCATCGATCTCTACTATTCGGCATTACCACGCTGAATGGCGATGCCAATTCTTAAAGCGAGGTAAAGGTCACGGGAAGCGTCGATTAGTCGCTTCGTTATCCAGGATAAAAAATATTCTATTACTTGAGAATAAGATCTTGGTAGATTAATTCTTGAATAGTAACTCGAGTATAAATATAGGTTTGGTCGAATACACCTTTAATAATGTTAATGTGTATGTCTAATTAACCCTTAACTACGATTTGGTATATACGGTCACGTAACCGCACCAGGTATATTATAATAATGACAAAAAAATATAAAAAGTTTACTATTTATCAAACACTTTTATACAAGTTCTTGTGTTATTTCTAATAACAATTTGATCAGAGAAATCTAATCTATTGCCGACGCAGGTCTCGGTCAAGAGGAGAGAGACGGCGTTCTAGATCACGTTCAAGAGAGCGCCGGGAAAAGAGACGTAGCAGATCACCTAAATCTCCAAACAAAAGATCTCGCAGACGCAAGCCCTCTCTATATTGGGATGTACACCGTTATTCCATAAAGATATGATAGAAAAAAATTTGTATGTTTAATACTTCTTCAATATTATAACACAGCAAAATTAAAATACACAAAAGGTAGTTTTTATCGAAAATAAGCAAATTTTAATTTGAAAACATACACCCAGGGTGGAAATTGTTGAGGTATGTACTAATTGTACTATAAAATTGCTAGCTACAGATTCATTCTTACATCTGTGGCGAACAATGATCAATCAAACAACTTTCAAAGCTAGGATATCTGAGAGCTTGTAAAGTAATAGTAGGGTGTATAGACTAATTATCTTAGTTTCTTTTTTTTAAAGAAGATACTATTCTTTATTTTACACTTTATTGTACACCAGATAAGTAAAGAATACATGAATTTTCTTAGTTTAAAATTTAGTTTTTAAGTGTTGCTTGGATGAATGGCTTACAGTACAAAACAAACAATAAAAGAGATAAGATATGTTCACTTTTATACTCAAACCTAATATATGATATACCCTATTTTCGTATATTCTTATTGTAGAGAAAGTTTTTTTTGAGTGACTGACTAATACTGATTATTGATTTCAGACAAAATTTATAACTATCAAATTTTTAGTCCTCTGCTAGACACAGACCTCTTCCAAAGTGCACCATTGCACCCGATACTCCATCGTATTTTTCCACAGCGAGCTTTTTCAAGTCGTTCTTCCATCAATATTTTTTTATTAACAAAAAGTATTTTTTTATAAGTAAAGCTTCGACAATCGAATCCAGGACGGCGCGGGCCATTTATATTAATTTTATTATAATGAAATCATAACGATTCGGTTCTTTTTATCGCTCCACTCCATTTTAATTTTGGAAAATATTGTACAATGTAGGTATTGGCGCCAATATGAGAAACACAATGAACAATCATATACCTAAAAATTACAGATTCCGCTTCTCAAAAATGCTTTACGCAAACAAAGAGTTTACGAAGCTCACTGTAACTTCTTTCCCCCGTAGGTAAACACTTTAACCATTTTTTGAGTCCTATCTCAGTCTTTGGAAATTGATGCAGTTTGACGATATTACGTCTACTGTTACAATTTACAACACAGCACTTGTTGAACATAATGCAATTCACGAAGTTTGCACACAACAATAATGTACGATGCACAATAAACTGTAATTAACTGTATACTTGCAATCTCAGACGAACATCAAAAGCAGTATGCAAAATGGCTGAAGGTAGTTAGAGTTTTGACAGTTTAAAAAACCAATGGATTTTCGCTTTGATCTATGGTTTTCCGGGGGATTTAAAGAGGGCAGGGAGGGAGGTAGCTGTCAAAATCTAATCTTGCACCATAGACATACAGGCAAGTTTTTTTCTTAGAAGATTTATGCCCGTGAGGTAAGGTAACGATACATGAGCGTGGCTGCTGCAAATGAACCTAATTTCGTAATTTAATTTAAATACATTAAGATATGTACTACCTCAGTTATAATACGCCTTCGTTTAGGATTTGTCTGCACACCAGTATTCTTGGCCAAAATTAGAGTTCGAGACCACTCTCTATGTGAGTGTGGCTTGGATGAAGGCAGTCTCGAGCATATCTTCTACACCTGTCCAAGAATAGTAAATCCGCTGTAATGGCCGAGGGTGATGGTAAAGTGTCAAGGCCGTTGGTTATACGACTGGTACGGCGCAGTATGCGAGATCGGATAATTGTAGCTTCGAAATCTAGAAGAAACATTAGTACTTCCGATCTCGGTGTAGCCGGTAAATCAAGCCGAGTTTTCTTCAACGAACGTCTGACAAAAATACAATCCTTCTTTGAAACAAAGGAGCATAAAAATTTTATATACTGAAATAAATATTTTATGTCCAAAACTCATCAAATTATTTTTATACAATCAATAAATTTTTATAAATTTTAAAAATGGAACTCGCAGGGTATTGTCGTGAGAAAGTCTATGTAAGGCACACGTGATTCCCGGCCATAAATTCCGGTGCGGTGAAATCAGAATCATCGTGCAGTTTCAGTTGATTCAAGTTCAACATACTCACTCATTAGCTCCGGTGAGGTGAAGTTAGAGGAGGTTTCCGCGGCAATAAATACCTCCCCAAGTCGTGGCATGACCAACCCCCTGCGTTGTCAGAGTTCCTCAAGGAAATGCTGTGGTATCAGAAACAAGTATCAGCTGAATCAGGCTTGTACACAATGTAATGCTAGTCGAGAACCTTGGAATACCTCGTAGTCGTGAAAATCTCGCAATGAACAGAGTTTCAGAGAACCTCAGCAAGAAGCTGAATCTGGTGCGAGAGCATCTAGTAAGTACTTTGCTGAACCATCCCAGAGATGCGAGCAGTACTCCACACAGGAGCGAATTTGTGTCTTGTATAGAAGACACCGCTGCTCCGGCGTGAAAAATCGTCTCACTCTGTTCAGGACTCCGAGTTTTCGTGAGGCTGTTACAAAAGTTTTCAAAACTGGTTTGATCGAATGAAAAAGTGCATAGACGCCAAGGGAGATTATTTTGAAAAACAATAAATTAATTTTGTACCTTTAATAGTATTTTTTCATATTCATTCCGGAAACTTATAGTGCGCCCCACGTATATATCTAGAATTCACGTGTTATGTACCACTAACAAATATGAAATTTACACAGTTTCTTTGGCCGCACGTAAATAGTGAGAGTTTAATAATGTTGAATGATGGCACTTGGTGAAAACTGCTACACATATTGAATAAGACACTTTGTGCTGTTCCATCTCAGACGGGTTTATATACGTCACTGTGACGTAATATTACCTACATACTTTCAATCAAAATAACTCTTATGTGAAAACCGGTGATAAGTACCAATTTCTTTTTAAATGTAAGTAAAGCACATTTTTGAGATAAGCATAAATTACTATTTACAACGCAAACCTTTGGGGGATTAAAAGTGCAAAAAAAATGATATTTAAAAAACATGTGGACAAGAGCAGAGAACGTTTTGACGTTTAGTAAAAGGTAAACTAGTCAGCCAGATACCCGATTTCCCTCTTTTCTGGAACTTTGCCTTCAGCTTACTATCAGGCAACGCGACGGCGTCTGCGTGCTGCGTTTATTTTTTTTGCGTAGAACCTTAATTAATTTTATTACATATAATTATTTAAATCAGTTGGATAGATTTGGATAGGTTGGCTGAACGTGTAGCGTTCGTATTATAAAATGTATAAAAAATAACCTTCAAACAAAAAGCACACGGTATGTGTAAGTAATGGTGACCCTCTTTTCTTAGACTTTGCCTTCAGCTTACCATCAGGCAAGGCGAAGTCTAATTGACGTGTTCTATATAAAAAAAGTTGTATATTGTAATTAAATAAATAATGCATTATTTATTCGAATACGAAAGAAATATTTCGAGATAATAAACTAGGTGCTGTCACATTTCGCCAGTTTATGTTTAGGTCTTAAGTAATAGGTGGCAAACCTATTGCCATTAACCGGGCAGTTATAAACCTGCGATAAATACAAACATAACTTCGAAAAGCATCGAAAAGTCATTGGTGTGTGCCATGGGAGAAAGGAAAAAGGATGGCACTAAACACTGAGCATATCGTATCCTTATTTCTCGCCCAGACCATAACCCACAGAAACATAATACTAAAATAATACTCTACTAAAATATTCTTAAGGCTCTTTTTACGTGCGAAAAATTCCCACGGATATGCCCCGCCGGAGCCAGTGAGAGAGGTTATGTACGATTTGAACAACTCAATTGATGTCGGCTTTCTAGTGTAACTAAGATATGGCTAAACTTTAACAATTTCAATGAAGTGACTGCCATCTGACCTCCACAAATAATTGGTGATATTGAAGATCTGTTGTAAGAATAGTCAGACAGCGACTGTTCGTCGTAAGAATATATTATTATAAATTATAATATAGTCTGAGACGCAATCGGTGACACCATTGTCAGATTCAGATTAATGTATATTAAAAAATCATAAATAAACCGCTTTTGTTTTATTTGAGTAGGTATATACAATAAATTTGTTAAATCTCCTTTATTTTATTATCGCAAACAACTTAAATGATTATAAATCTAGTTTGGGAGTCCAAACTTACATTATGGTTGTTGAAAAAATTTCATGCCAATAGTTAGAATTCTCAGCAGTAGCGTTGAAAGTTGTAATATCGCAAAAATATTATTTTGGCGAAACCCCAAAAATATTTATAAATGCTTTTGTCCTTAGTAATTTAGGTGCAGCTTTGGTAGCGAGTAAGACTGCTGTTTGATAGGTACATCCGTGATCATGGCTCCTGTAACAGCACCAAAAGATGGAATACTGGAAAAACACAAAAAACGGTTAATATCTCGATGAGTGTTATACTATTAAGCTTAGTTTCACAGACGGTGTATGAAAGTGTTTTGAATTAACACCCACATTTCATCATTGTATTCGGTCTCTTGTTATATGGGGTGAGCCTATTGCCATATTTCGGGCACTATTGTTGACTCGAGCCATGCATATGAGGTTGAGTCTGGGCTGTATACAGGGTGTATTTTTGAAACGGGGCTTCTGGTGGCAGGAGTCGGTCGTCGGTGTATCTTCGATATTGAGGGCAGCCCTTCGGAGTCCGATCGCAAGATGGCGCTCCCCTGCCGGCGGCGATAGACCCACCGACAAAGAAAAACTACTATGGTCAAAATAGCACCCGTAAACAACAAGTAGATCGCTGAATATTGATGAATGTCATGCGCAATACCATCAATATTTGTACATTGTAGGACAACAAGGGCGTCGTTATGTATAAATGTGTCTTATGTATCGAGGGGATTTCCACACATTAAAAAAAAATGCATACATGATTGAATTGTGTACTTTACTTCTAGGTACCATTGTGTAGAATGTTCATATCGTTTTTGGTTGCCGAAGGTGACGTTAACAGGGATATTGCTCGCACTCCGGCCAACGCAGGGGCATCTCTCTCGATCTAGCCCTCTCCTCGGGTGTGGGGATCACAGAGTCCCCCAACGCGTCCCCGGAAATGCTCGGCCCACGTAATAGTGGGTGAGACTATTACCGTAATCCGAGCACTATTGTTGATTCGAGCATGCATCTGAGACGTATATATCTGTCTGATGTTAAACAGCCCTATCCCTTAGTCGCTTTGTGCGATACCGCATGGGAAGAGATAGGGTGGTTCAAATTCGGCACAGATGCAGCCAGTGTCGGCGGGGAAGGATGCGTCATCGTACCGGTTTCACCGCATGAATTGATATTATTCGTTATCGGTTTGTTTACCATCGTTTGTACATTATTAATTGCGACCACTTTTTCGACATTTTTGGTACTCATGTCTTTTGCAGGTTATTTACTGATCACATTTATTTCTAAGCCGAATGGTTTCTGGCAGAGTAGAATTTGAACCACCCCATCTCTTCCCATGTGGTGTCGTACAAGGCGACTAAGGGATATGGCTGTTTAACATTAGACAGATATATTACAGCCCAGACTCCGCCTCGGATGCGCGGGAACAAGTGAATGAGTTCATATATTTGGGAACATTGTTTACGAGAGATGGAAAGCATGAAGAAGATGTTGAAAGGAGAGTGATGGCTGGAAATAGAGTGAATGGGGCACTACACAACTTTATGAGCAGCCGGAAAGTGTCTGAAAAGGCACGACTGGCTGTACATGGAGGAGTATTGGTGCCGACTCTTATGTATTAGGTGGCAGACAAGCACACGGCCCACCTGATGGAAAGTGTTTACCGTGGCCTATGGACGTCTGTAACACCAGAGGAGTCACAGTCGCGCTGCCAACCCTGTAAATATAGAATTTCTGTGCCGTCAGTGTAGAAGACAAAGCAGGACAAGTCTTTAGTCTTCCCACTGACAGCACAAATTCTCCAGGAGACGATTTTTCACGCCGGAGCAGCGGTGTCTTCTATACAAGACACAAATTCGCTCCTGTGTGGAAGTCTGCTCGCATCTCTGGGATGGTTCAGCAAAGTACTTACTAGATGCTCTCGACAGGTTGCAGCGACGTGCGGTCCGCATCATTGGGAATCCCGAGGTCACGAAGGCATTAGAAGCTTTCTTCAGGCTCAACAGCGCGAGTATAACGCCCTTGGGTTGCACACGTCCATAGACCACGCTAACCCTTACCGTCAGGTGCACCGTGTGCTTGTCTGCCACCTAAGTGGTATAAAAGAAAATTTATGCATCATTAGCTGGCCCGCCACTCGTAGCATACTTCGAAACTCAGGATCACCGTATTAGATCATTCATTAATTCGATTTAGATAGCATACTAAATGCTTTAAAATAACATTTTTGTGGACATTCGTGATCACTGCTACGCTTTCTTGAGCAGTCTCGATCAACGAGGCTGCACGTGAAATTAAGTTCATAATTGAGCTTTGTTTCGTTAAGTTGCCTATTAAATGGTATTTCACAAATTATGATGTTTGTATTTTTATAACAATGTATAAAGTTAATAATATGAGATTTAAATCCATATGGATTTGCATCATAGTTCCACCGATTTTATCGTACCGTTCTCACCATTACATTTGGTTATTGTGGTTCCGAACTGAAATTTGACACCTTTTGACTCGAAAAGCTGTTTAATACTGTGACCTATTTCAGCTCCGAATACATGACCAAGCGGTAAAGTGCCCTTGCCGACGACTGTCATTGACTTGGCTTTTTCGTTACATGAAGCGGCAATTTCTAAACCTATAAAACTCAGGCCCAAGACTACGACATCTAAACTTTTCTCAGAGCCCAATGCAGTCAAAATGTTGACGGAGTCATCGAAGTTTCGGACCGTGAAGATATTTTTAAGATCTATGCCAGGGATGCTTGGGTACGAGTACTTTTGGTACTATGAACAGATTCATCATCTTTATTAAAATCCCCTATCTAGTTCTGAGCCCTAGACAAAGATTTAAAATAAAGTGACTCAAAATCGGAACGTTCATTAAATTGTGTTTTAGTATCTTCGACAATGCACTCAAAAAAATAAAATGGCGACGAAAATTCTAAGTTTTACTATTTTCTGAGCAAAGTTTTCATGACACATATCCGCTGTTCAAGTTCATCGTATTGCCAAGGCACGACTTACTTCAGAAAAGTTTCAAGTCAACAAAGAAACTTCTGAGAATCTTAACTTCGAAAGTTCACGAGTAGCTTAGTGGTTAAGGAGTCGGCCTTACGATCGAGAGGTCCCGGGTTCGAAGCCTGATCATTACACTACCGACGTGAACTCACTTCAAACACAAGCAATTTTGTCCCCTCGGTTAGAGGGAATGTTAGTAATATCGGTTTGTAAAGAAAGAAATTCTACTATACTGCCTTACTAATATTGCATTCTTTTAGTGCGCAATGCCTCACTGCACACTACCTCACTGTCACACTGCCTCACTAATATTGCACATTCTTTTACTACGCAATGCCTCATTTCAAACTAGTTCACTGTCACGGCATGCGTGCATACAGTATTTTTAGGCATGAGATGTCTGGTTGACATTTGTGAGTTATTAAGGTCCTGGTTGAAAATCAACGCCAGGCACTAGTCTGGTATATGCTGAACCAGGCCCTGTTCCGCATACCTACTGATGTTCACGATTGCTGATGCTCTGTGTCATCGTAGGACAATATTTGGAGGACATTCTTTACGACTCGTTTACAACACGCATAATTTAAGGAATAAATGCGTGTTATTGCGTTTATCCTTTTGTACAGAAGTTTATTAGTAATTTGTTGCTATAGGGAAGTCCAGATGTCTGGCATATGGTCACGTTAGGAAGTACTGCACGGAGGAAGCGGACACATGCAGTCACTGTGGGGGCCCACACTTAAAGGTGAAATGTGAACAGTGGATATTAAACACAACACCCACGTGCAGGAATTGCGTGAAGGCCAAGATGACACGAACGGAGCACAATGCCTTCAGCGATGACTGTCCCATTCGAAGGCGTTGGGAAAATATAGCGCGGTCCACGGTGGCGTATTGCTAAGGTGGATGCGGAGACCGTGGCATGCCACGTATTTCAGGCAAATTGTATGAAGAAGCAGCTGGCCATGAATGAACTCATGATAGAGGCCACAAATCAAAAAGCTACAGCAGCACATAACCGACCAGCTTTGAATTGCGTATGTCTCCCTCTTTTATAAATGTCTCTGAAAAACATAGTACCTCCGGTTGTGTGTTACTAGCTTGTAGTTCAGTTAGTTTTATTTCAATAAGTTCCTTTTTACATATTAAGCCTGCAATGTTTTGGTGGAATATACGAAGTTAAGAAGCGACTAATGGAAAAATACGCAGACGATATCACTGCGAGAGAAGGAAACCTCGAAAGACATTGTATCAAGCTGACGGGTTGTGGCCACTGTGGAAACAGTTGGTCAAAGCCTCCCAACATTGGGGGAGGCCTATGACCAGTGGACTGCAATAGGAGACATGCATGGCTTAATCTTTGAGACAAGCATATAACTACTGGCAGGATCTTCCGTAAATTGAGTCAAATCATAGGAAGAGAGAGCATACGAACTTCAGGCTCAATGGAAGTGAAAGCCTTGGACACGACGCTTAGATAAGATTTTATTTATGAATTTTTAAAGTAAATTCGTTCGTGTAGTTCAATTGGGTAGAGCATTCCCCCTGTGAAAGACACCACGCAAACACACGCCGAACTTTCGAAAATCCTCTTAGTAGGAATCACAACACAATACGTGTATCAGTTTTGCGAATGTATGACATTGACAGATTCAAACGTGAACAAATTCGACACTCGGTTACCTGGTGGCCCAATACTCAGACATTAACAAATGATCGTTTTTATTCTGCGCTGAAAATACATATAATATATCTTAACCAAAAGCACATTTTGTTGCCGAAGGTGAAGTTGACAGGCATATCCCTCGCACCCCGGCCGACCCAGAGCCATCTCTCACGATCTGGCCCTCTCCTCGGGTGTGGAGATTACGGATCTCTGCTTTTTCGCCCGAAAAATCGTTTGCTGCACTGTATTTTGTAAGACATGTAAAATCTAACAAATTAATATATCTTTACAGTAAGAGATACTGTTTGACACAGTTTGACCATAATAATATAACATTAGTATTTTGACGGACATTGACGGTTCAATTCACACTATAATATTTAGAAAGTTTGATTAAAATACTGGGAAAAGATGGTCACAGGCTGTCGTCAGGCAAATCAAAAGTATGTATGTACCTATACCATGATCGCACTAATTCCTGTAAACATTATTATGTATCATGGAACGCGAAAGTTTTATAAGTTAGTTGTAGGATTGTTTCTGTAAAACTGTACAATTTTTATTTGTACAGTGATATTGCACTGATACTCATACCACTGGACTACCGCGGTTTAAATTCACCAGGCATATATTATTAGGAAAGAAAGCACGCGCGCCAGGGCCTCGTTTTTCTCGTGACTTAGTCTAAGATATGTGTCCCGAAGTATACTATCATGCCAGTGATTGTACACTACCGTATATCTAAACCTATTATCGTATTCCGGGTATACCTACTATTGTTGACTCGAGACATGCATCTGAGGCTGAGTCTGGGCTGTATACCTATATCTGTCTGATGTTAAACAGCCTTATCCCTTAGTCGTCTTGTACGACACCGCATGGGAAGAGATGGAATGGCCCTAATATATAATTTTAGATAGAATTCCACCAATGATAGGAACCGAGATCAATTAAAACTAAACTGTGTTTTCATATTTTACTCAATGAAGTTCATATAGTAAAAATGAGAACCTAATTCAGTTGAACTTATTTTCACTGATGAAATCCAACCTAAATATTTGTTGCAAACTGATTTCGCTAAACCCTGCCCGGCAATGCTGTGACGGGCTGCTAAGAGCCTATCGTTTATAGTCTGACCCGCCATCCTCACGTTCAGTCCTGACATAAACTATTTACACGATATAACGACACTTATTTTCGCTTTTTTCAATATATTCACAAAATTACGACGATGACGGGTAAAAATATGTCACCTTATTTTGATTACAATAAAAAACATCCCGTGTTATTGTGCAGTAAACACAGATTTACAACATTGTTATTTAAATACGAACATGAGCAGTTGTTGCATGGTGGACCACAAGCGTTGTTAGCGTCTATTCGTGAGGCTTGGTGGCCACTCGGAGGACGGAAACCTTTTTAAATGTACAGGCCATATTTTTCTTTGTTCTCTGAAAGCTTTTTCTCGAGATCATTTGAGTGATGTGAAGCTAGACTTATTCTACTCTTTTAACCCTTAACATACCACAAGTGTCTCGGGGGCAAAATTTTGCGATTTTGTTGTCATGATAACTATTCGATTCGCTAATGTGATGAGCTTTTTTGAGGTAAGCCTCAATTCAAAGAGGAAAGGAATTACAAGAAGGGGAAATTTAAATATATCTACTTTTCTGCATACTTTTAGGGCGTTGATGGTTCTGCGGTAATGAAATGGAGATGGTTACAATGACAGGTTGAGGGTCTGTTGATACTACCAACCTTTGGGGGCATGTTTACAATTAAATATCAAACTAAAGTGCGGTAAACAACAAAATATGAAATGACTTAATCTTAGCGGTACCTATAGAACAGCGACGCGGCGCGAGCGATATTTCGTAGGTAGGTAGGTACTTATAATTGCGAGGGCAATCTTGAACAAACGCGCATAGCAACAAGATCGGTTTTAGTTTTATAGTATCATTTCATGTCACTAGATGTCACGTCTCATTACGCCAGGGGGCAAGGTACGAGGCAGGCGCGTTTGGCCGTGAGGTTCCTCATGACACGTCATGTGAATAAACTTGGACAGTGTAACGTACTCTGTATGGAGTTTTCTTGATTCAAATAGTATTATTAGTTTTCAGTTTATATTTCGATAACTCAGCGATTTAGTTATTAGTTTTAGTAAGTTTGTATTTCATTTTACTAATCCTTTGTAGTTTAGCATGAATAGATAGTCTGTTTACGATACGATTCGAATTCGACTAGCTCTATTTTTGGCATGAAAACTCCTAAACTACTGCGAAACTTACTTACTTCTAGAAACATGTACATAACCATAAAATATTATTTCAGACGCAGCTCCCTAAACATCTCTTACGCATTGTTGAAGGCTGTTGGAATCCAGTTATCGTACTAACTGCGATAGAACACGGCTATGACGTATTCGATGGCTCGTATCCTCTAAAACTGAGTAATGCTGGCCATGCATTGACACTGAACTTTGACCTTAGCCAGGATAACATTGAATCATGTGTTTTGAATCTCAATGATGAGAGGTAAGAATTTGTGTTATAAAAGTCTATAATATTCTGTAGTCGTCACAATAAGCAAACATAGTATAAAACGCACGCCGCCAATGGGTCGTTTTGGTTGCCGAAGGTGAGGTTGACAGGCATATCCCTCGCACCCCGGCCGACCCAGGGCCATCTCTCACGATCACACGATCTCTGGCCCTGTCCTCGGGTATGGGGACTACAGAGTCCCCAAGCTAAAAGAGAAGTACTAACATTACTATAAATATTGTGGCAAATTCCTCTTGGACGTCGTTTCAGAGCCCTTAAGTTATGGTTTGTCTTACGCCTGTTTGGAGTTGAAAATCTTCAGAAACACATCAGGAAGCATATTGCATTAGCCCATCTCTTTGAGAGGCTGTGCACCGCTGATGACAGGTTTGAGATCTTTGAGGAAGTAACCATGGGACTTGTGTGCTTCAGATTGAAAGATGAGCCATGTATCTAAGGCGGAGTCTGAGCTGTATATATCTGTCTAATGTTAAACAGACCTATCCCATAGTTGCCTAGTACGACACCGCATGTGAAGAGAAGGGGTGGTCCAAATTCTACTCTGCCGGAAACCATGCGGTTTCCCACTATTCAACAGAAACAGATTTTTTCGATTCGAACCAGCGCTCCCGGAAATGGCGGTTGATATCTCAGGGTTTAGGGTAGGAGCCCTGAGCAATCTGCAATTATCGGTAGTACATTTCATCTATAATTTCCCTGTGGTTGGGGGCCACTACATTGTTTACCGCAACACTTTCGAAAATCAGATAGGAAATCAATCAACTTCATTACATAATTTATGAAATACATTTATTTGCTTCGGGTTTCTTTCGACACTCATTTACAGGAGATGTACGAGTCTCTGACTCTGATGCTGGTGAGTAATACTACGTCTGGCACGTTTAATAAAAGAGCCTCTTATAATAAACAACTTAACCTTCTTTATGCTTTTTTAATACGAAGAGACCGGCATATGTTGACTCCAAGTCATGAGAGATACGGGGCGGTGGCATCCCACTGACAGCACAAATTCTCCGGTGAGCTCTGGCTACCCTATTCACCGCCGGGAACACAACACAAGGTTATTATGGCCCCGGTATTCTATAGGGTGGAGGTACTTCCCCAGTCTACTCAATTGGACGGATATACCGTATGTAATTTTTGTCGATGCAGTTTTGTCTTAGATACAACCGACATTTTTCTAGGTGCCGAGCCCTAAGACAAGTGGTGAAATTATACGTACTGAGCGAGCAGCCGTGAAACCTAATGAATTGAGACCACCTTTACCTCCTAAAGCTGGACATGAGTAAGTTTGTTTGTGACAAGGTCGACTTCTACACAGCGGTACCAAGACCCAAAGTAGCTTTACTAACTTGTATTATAGGTTCTAGAATCCGGAAAACATAGCTACTTAGATTTTTTTTAAATTCATACACATTAGGGCGTAAATTCACTTTGAGTTGGGACTTGAGAGAGGCATATCATTGGCCTCTAGTTCAGCAGTGGACTGGTTATGTCGGACTCGAACCGACCAAAACGTATGCTGCCTGTGGGTCGCTTTGGTTGCCGAAGGTGAGGTTGACAGGCATATCCCTCGCACCCCGGCCGACCCAGGGCCATCTCTCACGATCTGGCCCTCTTCTCGGGTGTACCAGATGTTAAATTCGAAATTTAACATCTGGTATCTTGATGACAGAACATCAAGATAGTCTTGGCTTCCCTGCTGCTAGAGTTTAATTTAAGCTAAAAATACAGCGCAATCCAACTTAGATAGGATAGGTAAAAATTTGCCTTCGTGGTTATTTTTTTATAACCATCCAGTAACAGGAGATCTACTGAAGAATTCAATTTATGATTAAAACCAGTGCACATATTCAGTTAACAAAGGAAATTGATATTCTCTATTCATTATCTCGATGATGCATTTAGGAATATAAATTTTGGTTATAGCTTTTAGTTATGATGATATTAATTTCGATTTTCTTTTTAAATATATACATATTGTACATAGAAACACCCAGACTAATGCAAAGATACATAACCCGAGCCCCTCTGCATAGCAGTCGAATGCTCTACCGCTACGCCACGGAGGTCGTCAAATAGCTCTTTGGTACAGGATCATACGCAGGGAATTTGACACACGTCAAAAAAAGACCACAGGAAAGAATCGGGGACCTGCTGATTGACGGACGAGGATTTGGTGTAGGTTTTCCTCTCAGCGATGGTAGGTTATATAAAGCCTCAAGCTCCTATGAAAGCTGTATATAATATGCTACAACGAAAGGAGGGGAAGGAGTAAGCGGATCTCGTCGTCGTCGTCCACCACCTTAGAACCCATTCTGAGGTGGTGGACGTCACACTTCCTTTCTTTACCGGTACTCGGTAAAGAAAAAAAGAAAGACGAATAGAAATTCCTCTTGGGGATGTGTACAACAATTAAGTAGGCACTTACTAAAGTTTCATCGAAATCGACAAACACGAAAAAAACGTTGTATAGGTTTCAGTAATTACTTACCTACCTACAAATATAATGTTACATTCCACAGCTTATAGAGGAACATTACTCGGTAATTATAATTAGGTAGATACTCTGGTTGATAACGAGCGATATATAATTAATATTGGTAGGATTTGAAGTAGTTATCGTGGTCAGTAACATTAGCATTAGCTTTAAACTTAACGGGATTATTTACCTTGTTTCTTCAACATTATCAAAGACATTCGGAGTCATCTGGAGCACACCCTCTGTGCTCAGGTGTGCAGCGGGCATAACTTGTAGGTTGACTTGCTGTAGAAACAACTCCACATTGTATGAACACACATTTTAACAGCTCGTTAAACATGTAGATGTAAATATTTATTGGAATATTGGACACAGTTTCGATAGCAAAATCATACCGGCGGTGAGTAGGGTAGCCAGAGCTCACTGGAGAGTTTCTGTGCTGTCAGTGGGAAGATCAAAAGCTTGTCCTGCTTTGTCTTTTACACTGACGACACAGAAACTCTGTGCATACAGGGTCTGTAGCGCGAGGATTGGCATAAAAAAAAATTTTGAACTTTTTGCATTTTTTTTGCTAACTGTAAGTTTTTTACAAAATCTGTGAATGCAGTTCAAAATGTCCCAAAAAGTTAGGGAAGGTCTTTTAAGAACGTTTTGCTGTAACTACAACGGTTAAGGTACTTGCCCTTACTGCTCCGTTTCAAAAATACATCCTGTATAATCAACAATAATTATAATTATAAAAATAAATACATATCAAACAAAAACATAAATAAGTTTCGCCTGTGACAAGAAATAGTAAGTGCAGAGTAGGTAGGTGTAGTCTTTTGAGTGTAAACCGGCTGTTGTTTACGGTTACGATCCTGGCATACATCTTTCGCTTCATCTACTTGTATAATTGTTTTCATACATGCTCGCCGGTTTAGGTGTTCTTGACATGTTTTTTTATACATAATAATTTTATAATACAAATATGATTTTTTACTCTTTCAGGTCACTCGAGAACAATAATAGGTTACGAGAGTGTGTTTGACAGTTACAAATTTAAAATTAATTAACATTCTTTCTTTCGTTCGTGTTGAATAATATTTACGTTCATCAGAGAGGAATCAGCGTGGTGTTTATAATATATAACCTATGTAAAACGACAATGGAGATTTTTGAGACTCTTGAAGATGAGTTTGATGAATATTTTGATAGTCTTACAACGCCACGCAGGAATCCTGTGTACCGGGAAAGAATAAACTATATGGAGTTATTAGACGAAACTGACTTTAGGGCGCGATTCAGACTCACTAAGAACGCTGTGATGTTTGTATATTCAATCATTGAGGAAGTAATTTCTGTGACACATTTCAATTGGTCTAGTTTTACGCCATTTCTCTCTTCTGTGTTAACCCATTGCAATTCACCTTCTACTCACGTTACAACTGCGTTTGAAAATCGATGTCACTCAAAATAATGCTCCAATTGAGGCCGGCTTTCAACCTAACTACAAAATAGCCACAACTGCTTGGACCGACGGCTTATCGTGTTTTTCGAAGTACAGAGGAATCTCAGAGTGTTGAGAACGATCATATCTGAAGACTATCTTAGCTAGAATTGCTGAACTTACAATGTGCTAGCCTACTCAGACTCGGTTACCATTTAGCTTCGAGCTTCTATGGTAAAATTCATGCCATTATACAATAACAAAAATAAAAGAACCACTACGTACGTACCTAGCCCGCGTCAGACATCTTAATACATTACCATTTGACAAGTAGATGTAATCTCATGATTGTTACATAATTAGAGATAATATGTTGTTTATTTTTTTAACCACAGCAATGCATGCAGTTCGCTCGTGTTAGACTCTTGCGACAGCGACTGTGTGATTGACATACGTTGACGGCTGCCATAATACGTGCCAATCCCATACATTCATCTATCTATTCCACCATACGCTGGCCAACGCTTGTCTCGGGGGCTGGAATGTCTTGTCAACAAACTTATAGGTACCATTTTTCTATAATCATAATTGTAGAGGTTTTTAAGCGGGGCACTAATAAGTCTGGTATGTATCTGGTTTCTCGTGAATAGTAGGTACACAGTAAATGACAAGACATCAATTATTGTTATGTGTCATTATAATGTTGGTTAAAATTTATAGTTACACTTTCTTTGTTCAGAATGAATAATTTGTTGTATGATGAGCATTCTTATTTTATTAATATAATATCAGTTGGTCAATGAACATTTTACTTATTGATTTTGTTAACTTACCCCGTCATGTGCCGAGGAGTTGACAAATATCTTTGGTAGATCAACATAATCTTCATCATCACTCATTGTTGTTGAAATTTCCTACAAACAGTTTATAAATAATATAGATTTTAAGGTGCGTTTGTTTTCACTTTGTGTTTTAATCATTTAATTTTATTTTCCAATTGTTATAATTGTTATAATTGTTTATAGTGTTAGGTTTATTGTTTATAAACACTCTGCTGTCAAGAGTGTCAAGAGCAAAGAGTATATAAGAGGTCAAGAGCGAGCTGACACCTATATACTCTTTGGCTGACACTCTGACAGAAGGCCGGATTTGAACGGCCGGACCACAGTGGCACAGAAAGGGTTGAATTCAGGGCCTCAAAAAAATATTAGACGTGAAAGATTAAATTCTACTACTTTATTAAAAATTATACTACGTTTGACGTTTCACTTTTTTTTTAATGTATTTAATCGTTTCGTAATTGGTTAATATTTGTACAATGATTGATATGTAATGATAAAACCTAGCTTTTTGTTTTACCTACTAGCGATTTTCTCACAGATCATTTTCATTTTTTACAATATGTCAAGAAATAATATAAAAATATTAAATAATGCAAAAATAAATCATTGGAAAATGATTCTTTCGCTGGTTCGGAACGTATCTTTCAAAGTAAAGAGAAAAATTGAAGGTATAAGTATCATGGTCACGAACATTCTCTTCTACACACATAATTGTAATAAAACTGAAGAGAAGTTAGCAAGGTACAAGTCAGAGAAGAGGTCCTACAGGAGAAATCTTAGTCCAAAAACTCAACCGTTTATCTGATGAGGGCGCCAAGCTGAGTGCCACCATTGTAATACTTAGTGTCTATAATGGTGACCCTCTTTCCTAAGACTTTGCCTTTAGCTTACCATCAGGCGAGGTGAGGTCAAGTTGGCGTGTCCTATATAAAAAATTTTAAAAAAAAGATACTGATACTAGTATAAGGTGATACATAGTTCAGTTGGGGACTCTGTGGTCCCCACACCCGAGAAGAGGGCCAGATCGTGAGAGATGGCCCTGGGTCGGCCGGGGTGCGAGGGATATGCCTGTCAACCTCACCTTCGGCAACCGAAACGACCCACAGGCGGCGTGCGTTTTAGTCGGTTCGAGTCCGAACAGCACATATACCAAACAAAAACAAAAAGCGAACCTTACGCTCCAAATCAAACTGCAGTTTCATCACACACAGTACCTTTAGAAAGTAGTACAGAGAACTTTTTACTGATATTCATTGAAGTGAAACGCAGGATCTGTATTTAATATGAAAATAAAGTCATGGTATAACTTTGGTACAAAGGTCTTGATCTAACTTAAAATCTTACGTTTATTTGATTATAATCGATTGAGTAGATTGAGAGATTAGATTGAATATCACTAGAAATATGAGATCTACTCGGGCGGAAGGCTAGTATATTATAAAGTTGTGTAGGAAGTGTAGCGTAGTTTTATAAACTCTATCACCGACGAACTATCTTCTTCCTACCACCTGTATGCTGATGATTTGCAGATATACTCTCGGGCCCCGCTGGACAAACTGGCGATAGCTGTCAATACAGTAAATACTGACCTAACATCGATATGCTGCTGGAGTGCCTCGTACGGTCTAAAAGTAAATCCATGCAAGACACAAGTCATTATTGTCGGGAGCTCCAGGTTGATTGATAAAATAGATTGGTTAACCCTACCTCAAGTGACTTGCAATGGAACAATAGTCCCATATAGCAATGAAGAATATGACATTTTTTTTATACAACTTAGGTGGCAGACAAGCACACGGCTCACCTGATGGAAAGTGGTTACCATGACCTATGAACGTGTGTAACACCAGTGGAGTCACATCTGCGCTGCCGACCCTGTAAGAACAGAGATTTTGTGCCGTCAGTGTAGAGGACAAAGCAGGACAAGCCTTTGGTCGTCCCACTGACAGCACAAAAACTCTCCAGTGATGTTACAATGGTGTTATTAGTAATAGCACCTATAACAATATAGGGATATATCCCCGAAGGGGTAGGCTAAGGTAGCTTCAGCGGGCGGCTGCGTGGACCGTCATTAACTCGGTGACGGCTCGCTGGGCTTCATTTTCACTCTCGTAACTAGCTACCATGTCTTCCATGTAGTGGCTTCTCGTGATTGCTTCGAAGGCCGTCACGTGAGTGTCTGCGTGGGCCCTTGCGTTCGCGTCTCGAACGTAATGTGCCATAAATGGTGAGCTCTACGTTTTGCATATTACAGTAACACCTCTGTGGAGAACAAAATAATATACAAAAAATACACAAAACTATTAAGACGTTGTATAAATAAATCTATTCAAATGCACAATGACAAACTAATTAGTAACAGTAAGAATATTTGCAAATCTTCATGGAATTTAATAAAAGGGTAAATCATACCACAGTATGTTACGAATGACAAGTAAGGAAGCAGTATAGAATGATATGTAAATGTGAACCTATTTATTTCCATATTACGTGTTGTCCAGAGTTTATCAACGTGCTGCTGCAGGATACAAATAACCAAAAATCACAGTAATTTTAATCAATATTGTACAGCCCAACTTACTGGTCAACGCAACACATAGGCTATCAACTCCGAAGGAATAAAATATTTGACATAACGATATATTATCAATCTCAATTTTGTATGAACTTTGCATTCCTGTCAGAATTGTGCGCATGTGCTCGTAATGACTTCTAAAAAGTAGGAGTTGTGCCTCTATGTGTTGGTCGAATTTGATATGAGTACATCGACCTTGCCATATAATTTTTTTTTTTTTAAATCGTGCTATGAGAACTAAGTATAATCTCATTCAATACAATAATAACATTCTCACCGTGTGCGGATGACATCTAAGACCTGCACGCGTTGTCCTGTGTAGGAAAGGGGAGGGTGGGACTAATTGGAAGAGCTCATCAGAACACTCCCCATGGTACAGACGGTAAAATTACGCCATTAGCTCGGCCTGTTATGTGCTCAGAAGCCTACGAAATGATGTTGACACTGTGCAGCTGAAGACAGTGTACTATGCGCTGGTGGAGTCTAGGCTAAGGTACAGCATTCTGCTGTGGGGGGCCAGCTATGAATACAACATTCAGAAGGCCTTCATTATTCAAAAAAGAGCCATTCGCACAATCGTGCGTATCAGGCAACAAGAGTCCTGTAGGGAACACTTCAAGGAGCTTGGGATATTGACTGTTCCCAGTCTGTACGTACTCGTACTAATAACATACTTCAAAAAGTATATACACGAGTACGAAACAGAAAATGAAAGAGTAGTTAGAGAAAGTACAAGGCGGAAGGACTTCCAAATAAGAACCACTCCACGGTTGGATATTTTCAAGCATGGCACGGAATACATGTCGATAAAAATGTTCAATAAACTCCCATCAGAGATAAAAATCTCACTTTATAAAAGTGACTTTGAGGCGAAACTGAGGGTTTTTTTGATAGAGGGTTGTTATTACTCGATAGAGGATATTTAGATTCGACACAGGTGAAATAAAAATAAAAGCTGATCTTTCTCTGTATATTTAGATTCCGTTATATTTTGTTTTGTTTTGTTTGAAGTGCTGTCCTCTGTAGTGACTTATTTATTGGATCATTGTTTATTGAATAATTAAGATGACTATTTTAGTGGATTATTATTTATTGGAATGTAATATTTAGTTTCTGATGGCGCTTGACAACGTGCGGTAATGGACTGTATTGCGGGAAGTAGCTAACTGTTCCATTGACGCTTTACACACAAAAGACAGGTGGTCGGGTTGCCGCGGGAGTGATCCAAGCAATGAATGCAACCCGAGAAATTAGGAGAGGATGCACTAACCTTCACGACACACGTGTTTTCATCGCAGCCGGTACACGGATCTTCTCTTCCTTGCTCAGGAGCTGCCGTCAGCATCACTAGATCGCTTGAGGAACACACGAGAGGCACAATCCGATCGGTAAAGGTCTATGAAGCGGTAAAAATGTAACAAATATTATACATTTCTGAGAGACGCGAGCGCGGTCCGTCCGTCTTTACGCTGGCTAGTTCAAAGCGAGACTGAGTGTCTATATTTCACAAATGGCGGACGGAAGCCATATCTATGGTTGGTGCGGGAGAGGAGACGGGTATAAAAGGAGTGTGTTTCCGTGTCAAAATACAGTTTCTACACCGGCGCAACCATTCCCCCCGGCTTGAAGGGTTACCTTCGAAACGACAAATGCGAAACAAATCTAAAGTCTAATCTAAATCTAGGTTTGGGAAATAACAACTAAAATATAAACCTAGATTGGAGCTCGTGCCTACCGCTGGCTAGGCAGAGGGCAGAGGCGAACAAACAACACAACGCAACAGTCTCGACCAAGACGAGACGCGATTAGCCAACAACAAAATAAGGGTCTCTTCACGTGGGACCGATACAACAAGCGAGTGCTTCTTCTCCTCGGGTGGTTCGGAAACCGTAGTGGGATTGAATTGACTAACTGGCCACTTATCTAACGCGGCATGAATCCAGGACGGTCCACTAAACCATAACGGGTGATCTAAAATTTGCGAAGGAAGTAATCCACGAGAGAGACACCCGGCTGGGTTGTCGGTGCCAGCAACGTGAAAGAGATTATGTGGCGCCAATTCAGATTGAATTTTTGCCACTCTATTAGCGACGAATGTGTCCCAACGATGGGGCGAAGAGTGGGCCCAACACAAAGCGACTGTTGAGTCCTAAAAGCTAAAATTCTACTAATATTAATGCGAAAATTTACAATTATGTCAAATAAATTACCTTAAAGATTCCGACCACAATACAAAATGTCATTAAGCGACACGGAAGTGCTAGTCTTAGCACTGCCATCCAAAACTACGCGGAGTTTTAGTAGTAAGCTTATCTTCTCTAATAACTCCGCGGTGCGGGATAATGTACGAAGGCTGGGTCCCGCCAGTGTCCGCAGGCGCAGGTGAGATGTAACCTTTATCTAAATATTCGTTAACAACCTCATCATAGGCCCGCTTCGACTTTGGGGACGCCTGCATCTTTCGTTCCAAACAAAGAAAGCGTTTTTCAGCGGATACACGGGAGCCACCGAGTGAAAACTTGCGGATGGTAGACTCCAGTGGCGGCTCGATGGTGCAACAGAACGAAGCAGTCGAGTGACTAAAACTATCTATAGAAGCGGGTGCGGAACCAATTATAACAAAACCAAGAACTGTTTCCAGTGCGTGCGGAGCGGGGTACGTCGGTCCCCCTTGAACCTTACGTGATAGCTGGAGGTGCGGGAGAATCGAAGCGCCGATCAATATATCGACGACTCCAGGAACAGCGTAAGTCTCATCTGCTAAAGGCAAGTCTTTAAATTTCGTTAATAAAGACGTGTCAACCGGGACGGTAGGCAACTGTTCAGCTATTCTATCTATAACGAGCGAATCCATGTCAAACCAAATATTATTATTAAAACGAGATCTAAACCTTGTTTTAACGGTGCCACGAACAGCTGACTGTAAGCTTCCAAAACCCTTCACCACTGAGCGGGTTGAACGCTTATCAACATTGAAACCAAGACGCCGACAACAATCTTGAGTAATAAAATTACTTTGCGAAGCGCCATCTAACAGCGCTCGAACAATGCGCGGCTTACCTAATGCATCAACAATAACAACGCGAGCGGTCGCAAGACACACAGTAGTGAGTGCAGCACTAGCGGAGAACGAACACAAGGTGACGTCATCCGCGGCGGTCACCGGGCGGGCCGGAGCGCGCGCGAGCGCGGGCTGCGGCTGCGGCGCAGGCTGCCGTGTGTCACCGCTCGACGAGCCAACCGTGCTCACATTGGATGCGGCATTACTATTCTCAAAATGAAGCAAAGTGTGGTGTCTCGCTTGACATTTGCGACAACTATTTCTACTATTACATAAAACAACGCGGTGTTTAGTACCGAGACAATTAAAACAAAAATTATTAGCGCGAACAAATTTATAACGATCACTAGGCGACAATTTTAGGAAACCAGGACACTTGTACAGTTGCGAATGATGAGTACTACACAAAGAGCAAACAGGTGACTGTACACGTGCTGGTGCGGTACTAACATAAGTATGAGTTGACCTCAGTGACTTCGATGACGCATCTACTTTGCGTGCAGAATCCACAACTATCTTCGCGCCTTCATGTTTCGATGAAGAGCGCTGCAATACTTTTATATGCTCGCGAACAAAACTTTCTAAGTCTTCGAACTTAGGAATTTTATTGCCGCGATGATCCGACTCAAACAAACGAATGGTTTCGGAATCTAATTTCCTTAAACCCATATACAAAAATACGAAGTCGCAGAGGTCATCAATCTTTAGGTTCTTTACGGCGCGAACAGCTGACGCGAAAGTATCTAGAAATTTCTCTAAGTTTTGATCGTTACATGCCGCAATAGATTTCAAATCAAACATCTGATCTAAATAGGCGTTAGCTACCGATCTTTTATCCTCATACCTAGCTTTCAAAGTATTTAAAATTAAATTATAATTCTCGGCACTAAACGTAATTCCAGCGCAAACGGTTATAGCTTTACCAGTCAATTTTTCAACGAGATAATGCAACTTTTCGTGATCTGTCAACGAATCGTTCTTATCTATTGTATTCTCAAAACTATCTATAAATAGACACCAATTGCGAATATTACCATCAAACTCGGGTATTTGAATTGGTGGCAACTTAGGTCGGTCGCGAGTGGGGTTGGGTAGGTCAGCCGGCTTCTCCAAACTCCTAGCGACGCGTTTGATACGACAATACAAATCGTCAAACGACGACAAGGCTTGATAACTCACTGAGTAATCGGGATTCAAATTCAACTCTAAAACGTTGATGTCATGTACTAAGGTTTCGAAATCCGCGCGTAGACTATCTAAGTTTTCTATAGAACACAAGAACGAATCTCTGATGACCAAATCAGAGGTTTTAAGTGCATTATCATAAATCGATTGTACGCGAGAGTAAATCATTTCTTTTTTAGCGTATAAAAGTTTCAATTGAACCTTACCGGTCTTATCAACCTTTGGGGACATGTTTACAATTAAATCTCAAACTAAAGTGCGGTAAACAATAAATATGAAATGACTCAATCCTAGCGGTACAGAGCAGCGAGGCGGCGCGAGCGATAACCGTAGGTAGGTAGGTACTTATAACTGCCAGTGCAAGCTTGAACTAACGCGCATAGCAACAAGGTCGTACCTACGCGATGGTCGCTGTCTAGGTTCAACTATTATTTCAGGGACTAAGTATTGCGTAATATCTATTCAAATTAAAATACTTTCGTATGAATTGGAATGAGATGCGAGCGAGGTAGGTACAACCACGTGTCTACCCACGCAGGTACTAGGCAAATACGACGCAATTGAAAAAAACAAAACAAAGCCAAATGCGTTAGGTATTACACTGTGCCTATGCACTAGGGTGTCTAGTATACCTAAGATCTAAGCCTAAATGTCTGGATGCGGGGTTTTCTACTAAAATAACCAGGCACTTAGGTGCGATGCGAAAATTGCGAACTACGATTAAGTGTTGATATGATACCTAACCTATTTATGTATTAGGTAGGTACAATGCGAGCCAGCGGCGAACGGACAACAAATTCTAAGCCTAAATGTCTGGATGCGGGGTTTTCTACTAAAATAACCAGGCACTTAGGTGCGATGCGCTTATTCCCATTAGAATAATAACAAAATACGAACTACGGCTAAGAATCCGGCTCGATCCGGACCAAAAATGATGGCGCTTGACAACGTGCGGTAATGGACTGTATTGCGGGAAGTAGCTAACTGTTCCATTGACGCTTTACACACAAAAGACAGGTGGTCGGGTTGCCGCGGGAGTGATCCAAGCAATGAATGCAACCCGAGAAATTAGGAGAGGATGCACTAACCTTCACGACACACGTGTTTTCATCGCAGCCGGTACACGGATCTTCTCTTCCTTGCTCAGGAGCTGCCGTCAGCATCACTAGATCGCTTGAGGAACACACGAGAGGCACAATCCGATCGGTAAAGGTCTATGAAGCGGTAAAAATGTAACAAATATTATACATTTCTGAGAGACGCGAGCGCGGTCCGTCCGTCTTTACGCTGGCTAGTTCAAAGCGAGACTGAGTGTCTATATTTCACAAATGGCGGACGGAAGCCATATCTATGGTTGGTGCGGGAGAGGAGACGGGTATAAAAGGAGTGTGTTTCCGTGTCAAAATACAGTTTCTACACCGGCGCAACCAGTTTCCGTTATATTTTCTTTTATTTTTATTATTATTTTTTTTTTGTTAGAAGTGCCGACCTCTGAATGGACTAATTTATTGGAATGATTAAGATGACTAATTATTGGATTATTATTTATTGGATGATGAAATATTTAATTGAATAATATAATTGGATTATTATGCTTATTGAATTATTATAAACTGTTGACTGATTAATTTATTAGGATTATTATGTTTTAATGCTGATGGGCCAATTTGATTGATGAATAATTTGTTGAGCTCATAGAATAGCTTATTTTAATTTATATTGTACTGTTCATAATGTATGTGTAAATACTCAATACCTTGAAATTATATTATATTTTCCAATCCGACACAATGTAAAAATTGTTTTGTGATAAATAAATAAATAAATAAATAAATACAGCCATGGACGCAACATCTCTACGCAGCTGTAAAGGTTCTAGGGTGTTCGTGGATCCAGTGAGATGTTCCATATGCAGGATATTGAAGTGGATCCCAAATCGGCTTCATGGATTTGTTACACTTTACCAAGTAAGGAACTTTCTAAACTATATTCTCATTGATATAATGCACAATATATCTTTATTACATTGATAGCATTTACCCGCGACTCCGGCGTGATGCAGCATTTGCTATGTGCGCAGAAAATACTGCTTTGGTGTATAGCTTACCTTATCGATCTAATGTCATCACATTACACGAGGTATCGTATTTTTGAAACGTTTCAATTTGCATGCATGCTACTATGTTTACATGACACTGCGTAACACTTGTTTCCACGTAATAGCGGGTGAGCCTATTGCCGTCTTCCGGACACTATTGTTGACTCAAGCCACGCATCTGTGACTGATCTGGGCTGTATACATATATGTCTGATGTTAAACAGCCCTATCTTTTAGTCACCTTGTACGACACCGCGGGAAGAGATGGGGAAATCAATCGAACGCAAACTTTTAATGCAACTAGCATTGATAATAATGATGCATATGAAGAATAAAAAATACTTCAAGTTTATCGTATATATTCCATAGTTCAAGGCATTGCTATAAAAATATCAATGAGTTCGATGCGTCGATTCCAACTAGCCACGAATTATATATAAATATAATTAACAGTCCAACAATAGTGTAAATAGAGACAGGCATATCGATAGTGTGTATCTATAAAATTATCAATTGTATCGAACAGAATTAAACGAGATTGATAGTACAGGCAATGTGTAACGCTATCGATAATGAAACAGCGTGATAAGAAAACATTGTGATATGATCGAAGATGCAGAGATATACACAGCAGTGATCAGACCCATGCTAGCCTATGGGGCTTTAGTATGGGTTTTTCGGGAACCATTAAATAATGCGCAAGAAGAGGAGGGAAACACATGAGCTGGTGATGAATTCCAGGCCTTAATGGTGCGGCAGAAGAAAGTGTCACCGAACCGCTTGGTTCTTGTTGTCCTGTGTAGGAAAGGGGAGGGTGGGACTAATTGGAAGAGCTCATCAGAACACTCACCATGGTACAGTGAGAGCAGCACGAGTGTAACGCCCCTGTTTACGTCTATGTACCACGGTAACCACTTCCCATCAGGTGGGTCATGTGATTATCTGCCACCTAAGTGGAAAAAAAAATCAGAATACAATAATCTAGTCACTATATAAATAAATGTAAGGACATACCTAAGCCCTTAGTATGGTCTTTTACATAGAAACTCTGTGCTTACAGGGTGACTCCTTTGGTGTTGCACACGTCCATAGGCCACGGTAACCACTTTCCATCAGGTGGGCCGTGTGCTTGTCTGTCAACCAAGTGGTATAAAAAAATAAAAAAGTTTAGCTGACAACTATAGCATAGCATACTGTCTATCACAAGGTTATAACCAGGGAATCCTATCGTGTTGGTTGTAAACATACGACTTACGTGCCCCGTGTGAATCCCGGGATCAAATGGTTCGAATTGAAAAAATATTTTTGTGTTGAATTACTTAAGTTTATTAACAAAAGTTTTAGACTATATATGCTACTACTGAAGGGAATGGAGCACTGATCATAAATGTCAACAAATCCAGTAGATTCCCATATATTATTTGAAAACTAATGAAATATGAACTCAAATAGGTTTGCGACGGGTGCAGCTGGGGCACATTTCTATTGTTTAAAAGTAAGGTCAACGTTCTTAACAAATTTTTTACACTATCCATAAAATTGTATAAAAAATATCGATAATATAAGTTACATCCCTACACACTGAACCAATTTGGTTGTTATTTTTTATGTATAGTTAGGTCTATGACACTGAACTCTATATATTGTTGCAGTTGATGTTTGAATTGTCTGTAATTCAACATGAATGTTCCGCGCCATCTGGGTCGTTGTTATCCTCTCTAAGCTAAAGGCTTGTGTTAGGAATGGATACGCATTAATAATGTATTAGGTGGAATACGAACGTATCGATTACCAAAAACCCCGGTTTGCAATTATTTATATGACTTAAGCACACATCCCATCTTATGGAAAGTGGTTACCGTGTCCTATGGAAGTGTGCAATACCAGGGGCATCCCCTGTAGGAACTTTCTGATGCCCTTCTTGAAGAACCTTGTATTGTAGTCGCTTGGAAAAACTGCAGCAGGGAGTTCGTTCCACAGCTTGAGTGTTTGTGGGATGAAGTACCTTTCATCAGGTATGATGATGGTATGAGGTGAGGTTGGCATATATCCTCTTGTGGTCTATTACCATCCCATAAATCTGTTTAGGTAAGTTCCTGCTGTTGTCGCAGGTAGGTAGGCAGTACTCCAGGTCGCATTTTCGGCCGGTTGACCTGATGGGAAGCGGTTACCGCGGCCTATGGACGTATGCAACACCAGGGGTGTCACACTCGCGCTGCCGACCATGAAGAAACCTGAACCTGAAAAAGAGAATGACGAATGTATGGGATTTGACGTTAATGACATCCGTTGACAACTGTCAAATACTTGACGTATTTGACAGTTGTCATCCCATACAAACGCCGGTCATCGAATTGCCACTTGTCTAGGAGGGGGGCTGTTTCTTCAAGATATCTCCTACCGGTATGTGTTCCACGATATCTATTATAAAAAAATACACGTTTGTGTTTTTCGGTAAATTTTCTTTGCGGCGAGACAATTAAAACAAAAATTATTAGCGCGAACAAATTTATAACGATCACTAGGCGACAATTTTAGAAAACCAGGACACCTGTACAGTTGCGAATGATGAGTACTACACAAAGAGCAAACAGGTGATTGTACATGTGCTGGTGCGGTCTCTTGGTTAGTTTGGGCCCTGAATAACTTGGTGGATCCCCAAAACATCCATTTTACTGATGGAGTACTTGGACAAAAATCAGTCAGAATACCAGCAAGATTTTAGTCATGGCCATTTGAGAGACACTGAAAGCCAGCTTTGTAAAGGACACGCGGTGGCTTCACGGCCGTCGGCGTTGCTGGGAAGTTGACCAAACTTGATCATTTAGAGGAAGTAAAAGTCGTAACAAGGTTTCCGTAGGCCAAACCGGCTGAATGAATGTTTTAATTGGTTTCATTTTTTAAATGACGCCAGAACTCATAGACGAATCATAACTCAAAAGAACAACAATTAGTTGTGAAACGACTCTCACAATGTCATGAGAACTGTATCTAGAATACAATCTGTCCTCAAATGTAGTTATAAATATAGATTCAGGACTGAGTATCGTTAGTAGCATATAGATAATGTTAAACTATCATATTAATACAATAGCAGTATTAATATTATAGCTTTATTGGACCACATATTTCCTTTGTATGAGAATATAATATTATCGAAATTAACATTACTGATATAAATCGGTAAAGATAGAAAAGAAATAGAAACGGTGGCGGTAGGTAGGTACATATTTTTTATTTCGATACGACTGGGCTGCGGTCAGCGCGGCGACGCGAGCACTTTGTTTATTCAAAGACGAACAAAATGTAGATCCTTTAGGTCGCTTTTTATATTTTAAATAAATATTGAATCTGTATTGATATAATTTGATAGCTTGATATTAAAAGTTGTGATTCCAGTTTCCCTGTTGATTATTATTTAGAAAAACTACAAAAATAATTAGATGAGGTGAAGTAAACTTCATTTATTTACTGATATTTTTTTTTAAAGTAAAGATCGTTTGTTTTGTTACTAGTTGTACTAAATATCTCGAGATTATGTATAATAGCTTTATGCATCATTACACTTCTGATGACGTCGTTCACAGCTGTAAATTAGAAAAAAAATCTTTAGTCAAGTGGAAAACATTGTTTTGGAAGCTCACAACATGGTCAACACTATGGAGAAGGAATCATATTTATTCTGTTTTCCACTGTGGTTGACACTCTCCCCATAAGTTATACCCATACGTACAGTTTTCGACAATTTTGGTTTAGCATAAAAAAGGTACAGTCAGCGGATCTCTACATGTTGAGTTAAATTTTAAAGCATAACTATTTAAATTGATTAACATAGAAAATAAAATTAATCTGTTCACGCGGGATTCGAACCCGTGATCCTTTCTTTACAAGGGGACAGCTCTGACCATTGAGCCACCGAACCTTTGAACCAATTCAATTTTTTTCCATCTTAATCGACCGATGCACTTTGAATAGAAAAATCGATTGGAACACATGTTCACGGAATGATAACGCTTGCGATAATATTTTTCAATCACGACAATTTGCACGTAAAGTTTGAAACTGAAACTAGAACTAATATTATAGGTAATAAATCACCTAACTTTCACGTTAGGCGACTCATTATCATATTGTGGTGATAATATTCGAATATATATATTTTTCGTTGATAAGATTTCGTATATTATATCACAGATAATATAATATATGTAACATTATGTAAATTACAACAGTCAATAGAATTAATCAAAAATCCCGCCTCTGACCTTATCCGGCGCAAAAGTGCCCATCACACCACAGATAATATAATATAACATTATTAAATAATGCAACAGTCAACATTTTTACGCGGTGTTTTTTGCCGTAATTATATATTTAATTGAGTAATTTATTGGTGTGTAACAAGCTTTATGACCCGTTACGGGCAGACCGCACGCACAGGTCTTTAGAAATGTTTATTATATGTGGCATATTTTCGTTGGATATATAAAAAAAAAAACCCGCGCCTGCTGCGTAGTCGCGTTCACTACCGCCACGTTTAAGGTTTAAGTTAATATAAAATGTATGTAAGTCTTGATATGTAAGTTTATTTAGAAACTCTGTTGTTATATTACGATTTAAGGTAGGAGTCAAGGATGTTTAATTCATTATCCTTTGTCTTTTACACTGACGGCACAGAAACTTTTAATGCTTGCAGGGTTGGCAGCGCGAGTGTGACTCTTGGTTTTGCACGCGTCTATAAGCCGCGGTGGCTACTTTTCATTATGTGGGCCATGCCACCTAAGTTGTATAATTTGAACACTTTTTTATTATGCGCTTGACAGACAGTGAAGCCCAGAGTTTTAAGGCATGTCTGGGCGGAAGGTTATAATTTACTTTAAGCTGACTTCTCAATCGTTTGACAACTTGATCTTATACCTATGTACATAGCCTAGTTTAAAAGTTGAATGACACTGCAATAATAACTGAATATATCTACCAGCTGGTTTGTGTGTAATAATGGTAATCACCGCGTGATTTCCGGCAGAGTAGAATTTGGGCCACCCTAACTCTTCCCATGCGCCAACAACAAGGCGACTAAAGGATAGGGCTGTTTAACATCAGACAAATATATACAGCTCAGACTCAGGCACAGATACAAGGCTCGAGTCAACAATAGTGCCTGGAAGATGGAAATAGGCGATACGCATAAAGGGGGCCATTGAGAAGCCGCAATGAATTACGCGTATCTGCTGCAGGCGTCGGCAGTTGTTGTATGTGGTCGGCTTCCGAATGATAATATTTTAGTTTTACATATATACGGTTGACTGTTTATTTTTACTGTTAAATTTAACAGAAAATACATACAGAAGCAAAGTAATAAGCAGTCCATTAGCCATACCACTAGGCTACCGCGGTTTTATTTATTAAAATTCTGGGCAATTCAGTTTAACGATTTGATTATTTTCTACGAAAAGAAAATGTTTCAATACGTTAAATATCGCTTTTTGTTTTTTTTAACTTATAACACTATCTTTTCCAGTGTGTACGTGAATTACAGTCGCGGTGTCATGGTGTACTCGTTTCTTGAGATAGCTAGCGGGACTACCTGCATATTAGCATTTCTAGCCACACTGTCTTTTATGACTGGCTGTTATTACGTGCAGTGGTACATTGTAGACTTGGTTGAGCAAATTCTCTAAGATTCAGTTGCAAAGATTTCAAAAATCGTCATTAATGCTCATGCTAACCGTACCACATCGATTTGTCCAACACATTGGTTGCAGTAGGTCAGGACCGTAGCAAATGGAGATCCGTGATCTCTGCCTACCCCTATGGGAAACAGGCGTGATTTTATGTATGTATGTTTAATAACATTATAATTTCGAAATTATTATTAATGACGTATTTTACCCGTCGCGTTGCATCTTTGATTGGTGGTACGGGGGCCCTTCCGTTCGGCGCGTCGGCTCTCGCCATGCCTCACATTCATAGATAAAACCAATATCCCGCGCTTTGTCACACGGTGCTGCGGCGGCAATCACCTCTTTTTTCACGCCTTCTCCCACCCAAACTCATGGCAGCGCAATTTTGAGAAATAGGCAACACAGCGGCTCGTCACCAAGCTGTGGAATGAAGTTTCTTTCATACCACACAGTGCCACACGGGGAGCACATCACGAGGTTATTATGGCCGCGGTATTTTAACCATCGGTGTTATTTTCGAAATTACTAACGATGGTAACGATGGATACCCACAGCAACATTCTATCATCGGATACGGAGTTATTTTCTGGGTTAACTCAACAAATAAAGAAGTTGTGTTCAAGACACAAAAGAGATGCATTAGATCAATGTTTACACTGAAAACTACTGATAGCTGCAGAACTAACTTCCAGAAATATAGAATCTTAACACTACCAAGCATGTATATTTTTGAAGTTAAAGAAAAAATATTTGACAATGTAAACAAAGACCTTTTTTCTTCTGAGCCTCCTTAACAGTCTTCTTTTTCCTGCTCTTCCTTCGCATTGGCATTCTTTGAATACTTTCGACTGGGACAACAGTGCGCACAAAGAGAATAATACCATTCAAAGAACAGCGGACTTCCCGTCGGAACACTCAATAAACTAATAAAGCTTGTTTTACAAAAATAACAATAATACAGCAGAGATGAGCAATAATGATTTTTCCATTGCGCCATCTGCCAAACATTCACAGATATCGACTGATAAGTTGGTCCAGCGTGCCATTATTTGCGATAAACATTAACAGATGGCTCAGCTTTGTTGTAACACGAATTCATAACTAAGTATTCATTCACGGCACTCATTCAAATTCAAAGATCCTAAACGTGTACAATTCTACGTAAATATTGTTTACTTAACGTGGGTGGTTCCGTGGTTATACGAACTCGCTTAGGCAATTTACGCGTATGTACTTATGTAAATTATTCTCTTTCCTATCAGCATCACCTTGAATTTGTTTATGCAAAAAGCCATTGAAATATTTTAAATTATTCTCAAGTAAATTGAATAGTGCAGATAATTGTAATAACAACACTAATAAGAATCTCTCAGAACTACAACGTATATATTTAAATATTGTTTCTTGGAGTCTGCTCTTCTACAGGATGATGCTTTCGATGTAGTTTTTGTTATTTAGGTTGCAGCGAACATCCATACCTAGGATATTGAGATTGTCCTGCAGCGGCAGTGGCGTGCTCTGAAGAGTGGGGAGGGGAAGGAAAGAAGATACTTTTGCTGTAAACGCACATGCCTGCGTCTTCTTGGCATTGAACTCAACCAGGTTCTCAGAGCCCCATTGAGAAATGTTACATAAACGCGAAAATGTTTCAAAGAGTCTACGACCGCCAATGTCTCAAGTTCATAACTGTGATACATTGATTCCTCACGCGACGTTACTCGGCTATAGTAAAACACAGGCTTCAACTCACTTTGCTCGTTCGTTTGAAATAGTATACCGGCTATACCCATAATTATGTAAACGATAAATTATAACTAATTCGGAAGTTTGTTATGGTAAACTCTTCATATTATGGGATGTGGCAGGTGACGACATATACTATGATTCATCCGCCGCATTTGCCTGTTTGTGTGTAACCAACATATTCATATACGCCTCTATGAAAAGCAGGACACGCCTTTGGTCTTCCCACTGACAGCACAAAAATTCTCCAGTGAGCTCTGGCTACCCTACACAATATATATTACTAATACAACTTCAGTATTATCCTGTAAACCCAGATTGAGTTTCTGTAGAATAACCTATTTTAATTTAATTATACAAATGTGGCAAGTTTCCTTAAATATTATTAATGCGGAAACTAGTGCTGTAACACAATCACATCACATAAAACAGCCAAGTGATCCTACAAAATTTACATAAGAGGAAAGATTGACGGCCTCTATGGCGTAGCGGTAAAACATTCGACCGCTACGCAGAAGGGGCGCACCGGGGGCTAAAAATCGTTTCATAAATAGCAATATCTTAAAATATACCTAATACCTCAAAAGTGACTGACTGACTCACATAGTGATATCAACGCACAGCCCAAACCACTTCACAGATCGGGCTGAAATTTGGCATGCAGGTAGATGTTAAGAAAGGATTTTGATTAATGCTACCCCCAAAGTGGGAGTCAGTAAAATTGTTTGTGCCAAATAATTTGAACAGAAATATATTTTGGTTGTAAATTATCGTCGTTGCGATGATTTGAACTTTATCTTGTTCATGCATTTGGCAGGTGGGGTAATATTTGTTCGATATAGTGAGATATCTAGTATAATTGCTGTACAAAGACCACCTCCTTGAATACCTATACGATAGTGTCGCTGTTAAAGATCAAATTCTGTGAGGTAATGATATACTGTATACCCATGTGTGAAAATTTCTACTGTGCGTGCTTGGTTCATGAAATACAGTGTGGTAAATAAACATAACAAACAAGGAGGAGATGATTCGGAGACAGTTTGACTGAATTCTATCCAGTCGCGCCAGTGCTCCCTTGTTGCAAGGTATTAATAGAAATGACCCATAATCCATTATGCTACGAACCAGGGCATTATACACCAGCTTCATAGTGAATGGGTGCGCGCCCCACTTCCCCAGTCGGACTGCTCAATCGGACGGGAACACCGTCGTGTCCAACCTCCCCTAAAACCTCTAAAAAGTTTATTTACATTACATAACTTGTTTTTAAATACCAATTCAATGATGCGAAAGAATATTTATATTGTATTTTATTGCAAAGCCAAGTGTAAACAAACAATTTATTCGCAGAAAGAAATAATTATTCGCTCACTGTCTAACTCTATTCTCTATATTTTTATTTACGATTTAATTCATTCTCCATCTTTAAATTTCTTCAACCATAAAAGTTTCCGAGGGCTATCGTATTACAGACATCAGAAATCTACCTAATGTTATAATGTTGTGGAAATTGTTGGCAATGTTGGCATACGTAAGTTAACGTGAGGCTTACGTTGAACCACCACGTTGGTATACGTAGAAGTTCAGCGAAAAGGGACGTTCTCAAGAAAGAAAGAATCCTATAATATTAGGAACCACAAATGCCTTGACGCCGTTAATAATTGCTGATGCACATGAGAAGACACTTCACGGTGGAGTACAGCTGATGCTTTGTTACTTGCGTTTCATATTCTGGATTATTAGAGCCAAATCAGTCCAGCAGTGGACTGCGATGGGGTATTTTGATTTGTTGATTGATACAGACTACAACATGGGGTTCTTCAAGAAGGGCACTGGAAGGTTCTTACAACGTCGGCAACACGAGTATGACGGCACTGGTGTTGCCACGTCCATAGGCCACGGTAACCACTTGTCATCATGTGGGGAAAGTGCTTCTTCAAACAATGTTACAACTTATTCGGCGAGTTGATGGATGCTTTGGCGCTTCTCAATGGTGCCATCAACTTCGTCCTGTACTGTTCCATGTCTCGTCAGTTCAGGACAACCTTCGGGCAGATGATCAGAAACCGTTGTGCACCGAGAATACATTATCACAAGCTGTAGATAACGCCAAGTGAGAATATCACCCAAATAAAAGTTGTCTAAAGTAATTTAATTTTTTTAAACGTTCGCGGTGTGAATTCATAATTATACTAGGTATCGGGACTTCTTGCGAATTATATCTTGGAACTTACTATTTCTGCCGACGTTTCGGATCGAGGATGCATCCACGTTGTCTTATGCTTAGCGGCAAGTCTGAACATTGTGTTCGATATTGCAAGCTCAAAATGAGCACAAAGACTGAGTAGCAACTGACCATTGCTGTTCATGTTGCCGACTCCGTGTCTACCCAAGACTCCAGGCCAAGCCTCATTGTCCCGTCCAACTCTGGCATTGAAATTGCCTAGCAATATAACCTGCTCTCTGGCGTTTATGCTGTCAAGGCATTGAGATAGTTCCTCGTAGAATTTATCTTTGATGTCATCAGCCTTGTCTAGCGTAGGGGCATAGACACTGATGACATTAAGGTAATTGTCTTTGTCCGTGAAGGCACAGTGTGGTAACGCGGTCTGAAGAATGCATAGGGTGCTCCTCAAGTCGCTTAGCTATGTGATTCTTGATGGCAAACCCTACGCCTGAACGTCGCGGTTCGGAGGCTGTGGTACCTTTCCAAAAGAAAGTATAGCCGCCACCTTCTTCTACCAGCTCTCCTTCATCGGCAAGGCAATCCACGTTATATCGATGAAGTTCCCGAGCTACTATGGCAGTTTTGCGTTCAGGGCAGGCGTTGCCATCGCGATCAACAAGCGTTCTCACGTTCCACGCAAAGTTGTGTACATCAGATAGTTTTTTGAAAATATTAAGGTTTTTTCGTACATATAAGATATTTTCATAGATGTATTAGACTTATAAAAGTAGAAGAGTAACCATTCACATACTGGTCGACTTTAACTCTGTCGTTAATAGCTCTATTACAGGACATTGGGAGAATTGATGCTAATAGTAGAGAGTTATTTATCAAGAATTGAAAGGTAGAAGTAGAGAAAAATGTTTGTGAGGATCTTAGTAACACCTAAGAACTTGGACTTTGGCAGGCAGTTTCTATTGGGTGCTAAGTTTCTTAGTTCTTAATGCTAACTTTCGCTAAGAACAGATTTTACGAAACTCTACCCCTAAGGGGATATTACGGGTCCACGTGTGCGAAGTCACCAGTGTCCGCTCGCATAGTATATACATGCATACGAATAGTTTCGCACGGCGCTGTGTGAAATAAATCGATCTTAGTCTATATTTGCAGATGTCTTTGCGGAAGTTCTATTGCGTAGAGATTGTATACAATACCGGATTATACGCGTTGCATGTAACATATGTAAACAATAGTGTATAATATTTATGATGCGCATGAGTAATTTGAGCAAGGCTGCGGTCAAGTAACTATCCACGTAAATGTAGGTGCTTGGTAGGGGCCGAATGTACGTGAAACACGCTAAAGATGTGATATTTTCTGAGACTGAGTAGTACAAAGAATTACAAAAGCTTTTTTTTTTATTATTATATCATTTATTTCAGAATAGAAATCCATACAATGATTGTTAGCTCTAAAAGGATTTTTTATAATAAGTATGCAAACTTTTTAGATTAAATTATATAAATATGGAAAGACTGGCTCTTAATCTTAAAAAAAAATTAAATTTAAAAATAGAACTGCAGTAAAACATATGAATATAGCCGGGAAAGAAAATTTACTTTTTTTTTTTTCATTATAAACAG
Organism: Eilema griseolum; assembly: GCA_963662185.1. NCBI lineage: Eukaryota > Metazoa > Arthropoda > Insecta > Lepidoptera > Erebidae > Eilema > Eilema griseolum. Next base: position 11,186,386 of record OY759251.1, read on the forward strand.
ACTTTGAACATAAATTTTGACCATTGAGACTCGTAACCCTAATGATTCAATAATTTAATTTCAAATACCTGCCTTCCAAACTGATTTTAATTTATAATTCTTACTAGAAAACTAAAAACTAATAAAAAAATTCGTTACATTTCACTCTAACGAAACATATTCTCGTTCTTCATTATTTATCATGGTATGTGCCGTTGCGCAGGATGTACCCGCCCAAGCCGCGCGCGGTGGTGCGGCGGCGGCACACTGTGGGCGGCGGCAGCCCGCTGTACAAGCGGCCCAGCCACACCATCGAGCAGGTAAGGAAATCGTAGCCAAATCTGCGTCAAATAAACCCCGGAACTATAAGGTGGAAAGACAGCCAGCCTTTTTACCCTACATCAAAGGAGTGACAGATAAGATCGCTAACATCCTGAAGAAGGTATCTGTCAAAACTATTTTCACTCCTTTTAAAAAGCTGTCGCAATGCCTGCGAATTTGACTAAAAGTGAGAAATGTGATAAAAAGTTACCTTATCAGCAATTGATTGGTTCACTTATGTATATAGCTGTACTCACACGTCCTGATATTGTATTTTCTGTTAACTTTTTAAGCCAGTTTAATAACTGTTATGATGAGGAACATTGGGCCTATGCTAAAAGAGTGCTATATACCCTCGCGGCCTCGATAGAACAGAAGAAGAGAAAAAAGAATAAAATATATTGCTATTTATATTTCATTCGGGAATCACGGCCGCGTGGTTTTGTTTATACAACTTAGGTGGCAGACAAGCATACGACCCATCTGATGGAAAGTGGTTGCCCTCAGATACAAGATGTTGTGAATAAGTTTAGCAAAACTAAAAAATAAGCTGTGACTAATTACCACTTCTATTAAGGTAATTAGAGTTCAACCTGGAAATGGCAGTGGTTCCAAGGAACGCCCCTCCGGTGTATCGAAACAAACATCTGTTGTTAATTTTCAATAAATAGTAAACCTAGTCAATTAAATCTAACATAGAATCACGCAGAATTTATGTGTTGCTCCAAGACAGATGTATAGAAAAATTTGCTTCAAGTGTGGCTTGGTGACTCAATGGTTCTTCTCTAAAACACTTTAGATTAATGATAGCAAAAACTTACTGTAACGTTACAGCAGCCACAAATTAGGGTAATTCCCCTATATAGATTACGTTACAATAAATTTTAAAAGCATTTTAATAAAAAGAAATAGATCGCGTTAAAGTAGGTGCGTGAATTATTAAGAAAAATGATGAAAATATGAATATCGACAAGATCTGATCAAAGTATCTAAAATGGTCACAGTTAGTGGGTTAACCACTTTAAATTGTCATCTGTCTGATTTATTTCTGTATCTTTTGCGGCCAACACATTTTTGTCTCAGTTTCATTCTGATACAACATTTTTTACATCTATTTGGAAAGTTTTATTTCCTGAATCTGAAACACGCATGCTGTTTCGAACGACGCACTCACGACTAGCATGCCTATGTATTCTCTGTCAGATAGTTTCCCGCTGTGTCAAAAAAATTGTTGGGTTCGTAAGGTCAAGATATTTATAAACGTGCGTACGTTCTGGTGATGTGGGTAGTCTAAACAGGAATAAAACATTATGATGTACTTATAATTTTATTAATAACTTAGTTTGCTAAGGTAACAAGCTGGATACTTGCTTATTTACAAATATGTAGTCATTTATGTACATTAAAATATTTTAAAATCATAATGTTCTTCTCTTAGAAGTTGCTACATTCTACTACAAGAAACTATATGAAAGCACTATTGTGGAAAAAGAAATAAAGTTGTTGGAAATCTCATCCGTACCCAGCATAATACAGGAGGCAATAGAATTCGCTATAGCAACGCAAAGAGACAATAAAGCTCCAGGACCCGACGGAATAAGTAACGAAGTACTAAAGCAAACGAAACATGCAATAACACCTGTTCCTAACTTCTTGGAATATTCTCCCATTGTCAGTGATACAGGGTGTATATTTTGATTTATTCGTATTTATTAAAAAAAAAAAATATTGGTAAGTACCGTAAAATGGAATGAATATAAGTAATGATGTGGAACTGTGAAATGACAAAATAGTGAGTAGAATTCTTTATATAATTTATTTTACAACGGTTGATATTTGGGGATTCTGTACATTATTATATTGAAATATTACAGTTTCATTTAAAAGAATATAACTGCAATATTTATCAATATATCCAACATTTGAATCATATAGTATATAATCATACAATATTCACCCTTTAATTTTTATTTACCCCTCGACTTCTTTCATCCCTCGATTTCTATTCACCTCATTGAAATATATTCACCCTGTTTTACCGATATATTAATAGCATATAAATGATTAACCTGCTCTTCTCCACTCTGATTCAGCACTGACATTCTCAGCCCCAAGAGCCAATGATTCAGTTCCCTCTGGTACTTATTTCTGTTTTTTTTTTCATGTGTAATTACTATGGCGATACAATAGATACCTACCGCCATCTAGTATAAACTTATTAAACAAATCAAATGTCTGAATCATCATTCTACATGGATATCAACTTGTAGTCGTATAAATGACTTATTCTTGAAAGTAACGTCATTTTGCTACGAGTAAATTTAGCCAGGGCCGGCTAGTCTAATCATTATATAATTATTATTTTTTTACGTGCGATAAATCCCCACGGATAGAATATTTATTTATATTTTATTTATTATTGTTAATGTAATGTAGAATATCTTCCAAGTCTATGCCAAACACTATTCACATCGGGAAATTCGACAATTCAACATATGACTTGAGCGATTTATGTCATAATATACAAAGCAAGCCGGTGCACCCTGGTCTAAACGTCCTATGATACTACTCTTCTTCTTCCTCTAGGCGTTAATCCCAGTCGCATCCGAAGCCTTCCCCTCGGAGTCTGGGGTTCAATTTACCAGTCTAACTTCGGATTTGACTAAACTTCGATATTTTCCATAATGCGACTGCCATATGACCTCCACAACCCAAAGGCGACATCGAAGCGGACCAGGGATGGTATAGAATATTAATTTTTGTTCTGTGAGAGCTCGCACAACGTAATGCCGGATCTGTAAAATCTGTTTTCGGGAACTTTTTGCTACGCTTTCCATTTAATTAAATGAAAATAATTATTTTACATTGGAGTTTCGATAGCATAAAATTTCGCGGTTCTTTCAAATAAAAATGGGGTTAACTCCTTGCCTGATGGTAAGCTGAAGACAAAGTCTCATGAAAGGGAGTCCCCATTACAGACACGAACCACGTTACAATGGTGGTACTCAACTTGACGGCCACATCAAAGGACCCGGGACTGTAGGATTTTTTTAGAATTTAAATCACACGTTTAGAAACTGTGGCTTTATTGGAGCCGTGGGCATCGGCTAGTAGATAATGGGTTTAAAAAGTGTGTATTAAATTATAACTTCCATGCATAATATTACGCAAACCCTTTAGAGCAAAGTTTGTGTTACGGTTCCGAGTCTCGAGTAACGCGGGTAAGAGGGGTAGATACGGGACGCAGAATGAACTAAATTCTTCTTTTAGAAACGCCAAATCTTTTAATACTGTTTCTACATCGCCTCCGAGAGTACCATCATCTAGATACCAAACGTTAAATTTAGAATTTAGTCGCTGAATTATAGGGTGAATAGCCAGGCTGAAAATGACTGGCCCAAGAGGCGAAACCTCATCTCAGCAGTCCATTACCCATCGAGATTATATATTTTAGCTAGAACAAAGACTAATGAATACAATAATAACCCACGAAAATGTTTATTCTTATTTTCTGACGGCGATGGGCCGCGAAGACATATCGGACAATTTGATTTGCTTTGCTTGTCGTCGGCCATTAATTAAAAAGTAAACCAAGACTGTCTCTTGATACAATTTGGCTGAAGTTTTCACTCCTTTACCTTCTTAAGTTCAGCAGTTTTATTTGAACACTTAAAAATCTGGTAAAATAAAAAGACGATACTGGCAACATTACATTTTGCGACTGCCACGCCACGACCAAGGAACTTATTTCATGACGCGTACTCTAATATGAGGACATATTATACAGTCCTAATTGACAGATTTGACAGATGTCTAAACAATCTATCCTCAGATACATCGTGATTCAAGTGAGCGTCATTGTAGAATACGAGCCTTAGAGTCGCTTCCCACCGAAAGAGCAGTAGCTTCTTGAGGCTACCAATTGCTTGAACCATCGATCCACAACTGCTGATATTTCATGATAGGCCTACTGACCGCCTATCAAATGGGATATGCAGTCCTTTCTCGTTTTCTTTCTACTTCTACTACTGGTGGAATTTCATGATGGCTACAAAACATACTTAGAAAAATAACTTTATTATTTTTATCATTCTGCGTGCAAGTCATGCGCGTGAAGGAGGAGGCGTAACTACGAAAAATAAAAATCTAGAAATAAATGATCAAAGAGAGACGCCGTTACAATGTAAAGTCGTCCTGAAAATGTTCAAATGTCATAGGACCCAAGCTACATTTTACAAAGTATAGTAACAATCTGTTCAAAATTGGAACTTGGACTTGATGTATGAGTTAGAACTTCTTACTCCGGTAAAAGAGAAAATTATATTTTTTGTTATACATTGTGGAAGATTTTGACCTTACCTGGTAGGAAAGTAGGTTCTCTAAATACTGAAAATAGCGAATTTCACTCAAAGGAAACATTACTTTGTTTTTAAAATGAAACAAAACAGCAATTAGCTTGCCGAAGTCATTTAAAAAATTGTGTGTCTGCATCAACATGGATTTAACTCGGGAAAATTTTCGTAGTATGATTTTCTACGATTTTAAGTGTAATTTGACGGCTCAACAGAGCATCGCTCGACTTGAAACACCTTTTGGCGATGAAGCTCCATGCAAGACGACTGTTTATAGCTGGTTTGCAGAATTCAAATGGGTTAAATAGTTTATAGCCTACTATAAATCTTGTTTCAATCTTTTCATTATCAGTCGATTTGTTCATTTTTAATAATGTATTTTTATTTTACTTTTTAGTTATAACATGTATTTATTTTTGTAATCGCCTTCTAACTTCCTTAATTTAAGTTAATTCAACTTGGTAACATTTAATATCAACTACAATCGGATGTTTGTTAAAACCATTGGAATTTTTTTTTTATACCACTTGGTTGGTAGACAAGCACACGGCCCACCTGAAAGTGGTTACCGTGGCCTATAGACGTGTGCGACTCCAAGAGTGAGTCACACTCGCGCTGGCAACCCAGTACGCACAAGAGTTTCTGTGCCCTCAGTGTAAAAGACAAACCAGGATAAGCTTTTCGTCTTCCCACCGACATCACAAAACTCTCCAGTGAGCTCTGGATACCCTACTCACCGCCGCGAACACAACACGAGGTTATTATGGCCGCGGTATTCCGCCCAGTCGGACTGCTCAATTGGACAGAAATACCATCGTGACTTTTTTGAATTCTGATATTAGGTAATTCTTTTTTTTTAAGTTTTCACCTACAGATCGTGTCATCCGACCCTGCATTAATTAATATATATATTTTCATTACTAAATAGAAAATTTAATAACAGTAGGTTGGATTAAATTTACTTACTCGTAAGCAGTCCAATTGTTTATGAAACGCTCTAAGCCGCGTGTCATCATCTTGGTTCGGTTGAGGAAGTGGCTGCGGTTGCGTGCGCTTACTTCTGCAACGCGCGTACGCAGCTGCTGCAGCTATCAGCGTGATGCATGCTATTACGCCGCATATACCACCGACTATCACCTGTAAACATCCAGAAAATTTACGGTCTAATTAGCAGATGAAGCTTTTAGTAATACCTCATCATCATTATTTGAGCCTTTTCCCAAACTTAGTTGGGTTCGGCTTACTAAGAGGCGGCTGAACCTCGATATTTTCCGTGAAGCAACTGCTATGTGATCTCCACAATTGGCGATACCAAAGTTCTGTAGTTAAGCTAGTCTGACTTTTGAGGGTTTCAAGCTTCAACTACCCGTAATAGCTGCCATAGATGTTCGTATGGCAACAGGGTTGACGGTTTAACGTGCTCTCTGAGTCACGATCAGGTTCACCAATGACTTTTCTCGATGCTTTTCGAAGTTTATGTGTGTATTTATCGCAGGTTTATAAATGTCCGGTTAATGGCAATAGGCTAGCCACCTATTATATAGTCCTCTTATTATAAATTCTTCAGAAAATAGCATCAATTGTTGTCTGTAATCATCTCAGTGATATGTAATGTATTATTGTATATAAAAATAAGTAATGCATAAGTATTTATAATAATATTGAATGCATAAGTATTTATAATTATTTCCATTTTCAACATAAGAAAAATAAAACGTGTGAGACGCTGTTTGGAACGCACCTTAAAAATAGTGTAACCATCAGCTAAGTTTTTATTGAGATAAGTCTTTAAGCGACATAATGTATACACACATAATAATACATATTATAAAACTGAAGAGCTTTTAGTTTGTATGTTTGAACGCGCTAATATCAAGAACTACTGGTTCGAATTGAAAAAATATTTTTGTGTTTCCATAAATATAATCGCCTACCGGCCCAAAGACCCCAACCATTGGTCCTTCAAGCCAGATTAATCAAGAAACCAAGGATTATCGTTATCAGACCTGGAATCTACTGAAAAACGGGAATAATCATTGTTTTTGTGAAGTCCGGTCGGCGTCGCACACGTTGCAATGGAATGTGCATTGGATCATTCCACTAGGAACCATAGTCTAGATCCATTTTGGTTCCAGTGAGACATTTTTTTCCCCTTAGAACCAAATATGGAGTTGTTGGTTCTACTGGGAACTATAATAAGTAGCTGGATCCATGAATGGTTCTTTCAATCTCCACCTCCGCCTTCAGAAGGGAGAATTTCATTCGCCACCCTTGTGCTTCCACGCCGTGCACAAGGCGAGCACTGAGCACCACGCCGCGCCCCAGGTGCCGCGCATTCAGTCTCTGCTCGAGTACGAGCATATTACTCGTCAGCTGTAGTCCTGCCTCGTCAGGTTGAAGAAGATGAAAGCGCCACTTTCCATCAGGTGGACTGTGTACTTGTCTGCTACCAAGTGGTAGGTATATATATTTATTTATTAAAAATATATAACCTTGGTGGTAAATAGCTGTGGACTAAAGTATGAAACCCAAAGTTCGATTTACTAGTCTAGCAAATTGTAGTAGCAAATATTTTCTTCTTATGCTTTTTCTTTCCTGACAAGCCGGTTGTATCAAATTACTAAATTGGGATTTAGATTTGTCAGACGATTAAATTGGTCGAGGCTTATAGCCTTAAATTGAATATCAAGTAAGTAAGTAAGTTTTTATTGATTCAGGTTTTAAATTGAAATTAAGTTGATTTTCTATATTCAGACAACAACTTAACGGTAGTAGGTAACTATTAATTATGTTATAAAAAGCCAGGGTTTTACTTTTACTATTACTACTGAGGTCATAGAACCTAATTACTATATGGTCTACAATAAAGATAACAATTACGTAGATTATTAACATAGAAGGAAGTTATACCCATAATTAACGTAGTAGATACTGTGTAAGTACATAACAATATACAAAACACTGTTAAATATTATGATAATATACAATCATGTCTTCTTAAGATTTAAAGCCCCTTCGGACTTCTCCTCAACGGAGCTAACGATGAGGCTTCATTATAGCCTGTTGCATTATCTGTTTCTTTCTAATCCTCTTCTTCATTATTATGGTGACCCTCTTTCCTGAGACTTTGCCTTTAGCTTACCATCAGGCAAGGTGAAGTCAAATTGGCGTGTCCTCGATAAAAAAGTCCTTCGACTGTATATATTATTCATTTCTTTGCTATCATCTACATTCGTACACTTTTAACTTTAAGGAAAGATTGTAAATATACGTCTTAAAAAATGCCACAATGGAGTTTGTTGCGCTGTTTCTTCTCCACTAGCGCCTAGAAAGCGGAGGTAAGCTTAGCTTAAGTAGAATTATTATTGACGTCAATAAGAAACAATTTTATTGGGAACACCCCATCTGTTCCCATGCGGTGTCGTACAAGGCGACTAATGGATAGAGCTGTTTAACAGCAGACAGATATATACAGCCGAGACTCCGTTTCAGATGCGTGGATCGAGTCAACAATTGTACCCGGAAGACGGCGATAGGCTCACCCCATTACGTAGGACCGAATTTACTGATTGGTGAAATGTGGGATACCTTTAACTTCGCGTCGTGCCATCTCACGGGTATTCAGAGGGCCGCTGGGTCGAGGGCCGAGTCCGCGGCAGAAACAATTTAAGTACGCCGCCCTAGAGGCCACAGGGTACGAATTTGTCCCGTTCACGGTGGAGTTGGTTGGCTTGGTTTGTGATCGATTTGTCAATGTCAATCAATGCCAATTGTCATTATTGTCATTAATGTCATAGTAATATTGTTTAAAAAATATTTTTTTTCTACGGAAAGAATATGTAATTATTAAAACGAGTGATAATGTGTGTGTTATGTCTAAATGCATGTATTATAAGATCGCTAGGTGTTTACTACCATCTGTATGCCCCCACCTCAGTTAGTAGCAAATAAATCGTCTTGACACAATCAAATTAGCAAGTTAGTGACAGAAAATAAACTATTAAAATCTCTGTGTCATTCTTCTTCTTCTTCAATAGAAAATAGGGCATTGTCCAGTGTTAAGAAGTTTACTAGACACTCAATGATGAATAGCCTGCCAGTAACGCCTTATTCTACCCCTACTACACGTGTGAATGTTCGGGAACGCTTCTCGATCTGACGAACAATCTATGAACTGCGAATGCAAACAATCCAGGAATTTCATCTTCTCGGTGCTGCTGGTGGAGGCTGGGGAGCGACCACCTGAGGAATCCATTGTAAGGACATTAGCTTTTACGAGTGTATTTGTTCCTGGTAGAATGTGGCCAACCACATCTCTTCTCGTGGGTATCGTAGGACTTGTTTTTCAGTTTGCCGCACCACCAAGACCTCGAATTCATTACCAGATCACCTATTTCCTTCTTCCTACAGTCCCAGGTCTTTTAAGCGGGGCGTGAAAAAGCATATGATGAATCCCCCAAGCTGAATACCACCATTGTGTATCATTACTTATAATAAGAAGATTTAACCGAAATACTGTACTGAGCATTTCAGATGAAGACAAAATAATTCTATTAAGCGACCAATCGGCAAAAGATTGCATCGAAGATACTAAAGACAGTCAGCAGAAAAATAAAGAGAATGATGATAAAAATACAGTTAGAGAGGCGTCGGATATATAAGAGCCTCGCCGGCGCAGGCAGGGCCGCGGCTAATTAGCAACCGGTTTTCCATTTGCTAAACTAGTCTTTCATATTTCTGTTTATATTGACGTTTTGTAAGTGCTGATTTAATTGTCTCTGCAGAATAAATGATTTTGGACTTTGACCTTGACATTATAAATTGTTATAATTATAGCCTACTTGCATAAGTACTTGAATATATATAAATATTAGGTACGTTAGGAAATAGGAAACGTATATTGCAGAAGGTGAGGTTGACAGGCATATCCCTCGCACCCCGGCCGACCCAGGGCCATCTCTCACGATCTGGCCCTCTTCTCGGGTGTGGGGAGGTGCTTTAGTTAGACAGTCATTCGACGTCAAAAGAGTTGAGTCCGTTCTAATTTAAAGACAATACTATGCTACTAACATTATAAATTTGAAAAGATGTTTGTTACTACGGTTACGGTAGCCTAGTGGTATGGGTAATGGACTGCTGAGACGAGGTCTCGGGTTCGATCCCAGGTTTTACCATGGCACACACTAATTAATTTTCGCGTCGCAGTGATGGCACTCGGACGTTGGCTCTTTCTCCATCCGACGCAGATACTTCCCAAAGCACCCGTGCTCGGTGATCATCTGCGTCAGACGGTACGAGAGGCTGCCGTGTGGCATCTCTAGCCACTCCCCCATAATGGGTCTTACCGCCGCTCCCATCATTTGGAAGAAGGGGATGACTATAGCCAGAGCCGAAAAAATGTGAGGGATCTGAATGCAATTACGATTAAAGATCGATTTCCTATGCCTCATATCGACGATCAGTTATCACAATTAGCGGGTAAGTCTTATTTCGGATGTAGGGTCTAATTACGAAAAATTGTAATATTTTCCGGCCTATATCCAATTTTTAATGTTCTACCTGATAATAATCTATATGGCCTGCTTTTTCTTTTACGAAAGTAGAGCATGACGGGTGTCCGTTGAATTAATTTTGCAAGACATTAGAAAGAAGACCCTATTTGTATTTTTCTCAAAACAATGAAACATGGTAAATATCCCGTTTATTTTGATACTGATACGAATACATTTTCGCAAGTTGTTCGTGCTCGCCCTACTGTCCGCGATTTACTCAGAGAAAATGAACATTGTAAATATCCAGGTTGAGTTTTACATTACTTTTTCACGCCCCGCTTAAAGGACCGTAGGCAGAAGGAAACACTTGAGCTGGTAATGAATTCCAGACCTAAATGGTGCGATAGAGGAAAGAGTCACCGATCCACTTGGTTCTTGATCGAATGTTCTGCACTGTGTGCGGGTGACATCTAAGACCTGCACGTGTTGGCTTCTTCTTCTCTTTAACAGTGGTGTACAGTGGAACGTACATATGTTGCAAGTACTCGCCATATTTCACCTTTGGTTGAAAGTACTTATTCTTTTCTGCAATAAAATAATTAAAATTATATGGAGCTGAAAAAAACCACATGCTTATCTTCATCAATTTGAATAGTTAGAACAATATATAGATACAGCCCTTTTCACAGTTAAATTATTCATTCTACGCAAGTGAGCCAGTTAAATAAATAAAACTTACCAGTAAATTGCAGCCACAGTACTTGCTAAAATATTTTTTTGGTACATTATTTGGTATGTTAGAAGACTTATTTTTTAAGGTTTGTTGAATTCTAAATTTTTAAATTCAGAAAATCCCAGTCGCATCCGAAACTCTAACCTAAGAGTCTGGGGTCCGCTATACAGTCTAACTGTGGATTTGGCAGAACTTTGATATTTTCCGAGTAATAACTGCCATCTGACCTCCACAATCCAAGGGCAATATCAAAGCATTGCTGTTAAACAGTTGTTGGACTTTTTAGGACTGGAACTGTTGAAGAGTACTGTGTGCACTAGTGATTTAATTGTCTGGTTTGTGGTGAGCTAATAAATTCCTTCGTTGAGTACACGGCATTTATTTGTACCCTGTGCACGTAACAATATAATTGCTTTCTTTGAGCCTCATTCCGGACACACTTCATCAAAATGTAATTGATTGAAGCCCCCATTTCAATTTTCAAGTAAAAAGTTGCGATAACTTATTGATAGTATTGTATTGATTATACTTCAAGGTTCGTAAATATTCTTTACAGTATCAGTACGCGATATAAAAGTCTTTTAGAGAAATGGTGCTAAACTGAATACTCCCACTGACAGCACAAATTCTCCAGTGAGCTCTGGCTACCCTACTCACCGCTGGAAACACAACACGAAATTGTTATAACCGCGGTATTCTGTAGGGCGGAGGTACTTCCCCAGTCGGACTGCTCAATTGGGCAGAAATACCGCCGTGTCTAGATGATGAATGTATGCATGTTTGTTAGTCTTTAACACAAAACTATCGAACAGATCTACAATACACCAAATACATACATACAAAAATACAATTTAGGCAGAGGTATATTAACACCCACATTTCACCAATCATTGTATTTGGTCCCACGTAATAGGGGATAAGCCTATTGCCGTCTTCCAGGCACTATTGTCCCCAAATTGGTTCCTTTTTGGACAGATAACGCGATCGAGCACTCCGACTACCGCGCTAAACTGGCGCAGATCCGCCAGATCTACCATCAGGAGCTCGATAAGTACGAGAACGCCTGCAACGAGTTCACTACGCACGTTATGAATTTGTTACGCGAGCAGAGCCGTACCAGACCCATCACGCCAAAGGTAAGAACATGATCAATGTTTTTATTTCAAAAAATTTTACCTTCCTGTTTGTTAATTGCATATTTTACATATGTAATGATCAAGATGAGTACTGATGTTGGTGTTAGCACACACGCGGCGCATCACATAGTTGAATAGTGAGACAGCGCGAACGCGGCCTATTCCACCCTCAGCTGCCTGGAGCCGCCCGAACACTTCGGCCGTGAAATAATGTCTGGAAAAAGATATGAGAGGAAGATTTTAAGCATTTCACATACCAGTGTTAAGTGGGCGGCTGTTCTTGGCAACGAAACACCCTCAGTTGAGGTTGTACATTACAAGACTTACTTATATTTTGGTCCAGCCTCATCCCTAATCTTTCTAAACTGAAAATAATCAATTATCAATTCATCATTACTCCCCGCAGTCATATTCGGGTTTGTCTTCTCTAACAAACTCCATAAATGCTTCAATTCACTGTTATCCAGCAACTCTTTGCTCTTTTTCTGTAAAAACTGAGCTCGGGTTTCTTCTCGCAGTTTCTGTGCAAGAACATCATCAGATTTTGGCAGTTTGAAATAGAATTTTGGTATAGTTTTGTAGGATTCATTGTCTCCGGCAAGTTTTGGTCTATAGAGCTGTTCGAAGGTTTCAACTTCTATTTTCTCACTCTCTTCTTTTGTTATACTTGTATTGGTGTCTAAAATGCAGAAATATAATTTAGCTATGGGGAGGCAGAACATATTGAATAAAAGTAACAGTTAGACTTCAAGTCATGAGGTAATAAAATAGATTTGATTGTAAATAACCCATTTTGTATTCAAACACAAGAAACATACTCAAATAATGGCTTTTACATTCTTCCTACTCCATTTTCAGGTAATCCCGAAGGGTTTTCAACCTGTGTGTATCTTCTTAACTTTATTAGTTTTTTCATTACTATATATATATTGATCTTCCTGGTTGGTAACTGGAATAAAAAATATTGTTTGTTAGCATATTATCTTGTAAAAAAGAAAAAAAATTGTATGTTGAATGTTTATAATGAAAATGCCAATCAAATGTCACTTATGCTAAAATAGCAAATGACATGTAAATAACATGCCTACTAAAAGTTACATCACAACAAAGGCAAAAAGTACAAACATTTAGGTTAGATAACTGAGAACGTTTACAAGCAAAATAAATGTGATCAGAGGTTATGTTATTCTCACCCAAGATAGGTGGGCTCCGGGTCATGAGACATGAGGTAGTCGCCGTTCTCCGCGGCGGGCAGCAGGCATTCGTGGCGGAACCGGTCGTAGTGGTCGCGTTCGCTATTTAACGTAAAGTGGCACTTGTTAGGCAAAGCCCGATGATACCGTAGGGTTGCTTCGCGAATCGCATCCTCGTATGGCGACCGTTCTACGCCTTCGCTGCGGCAGCGACGCCGCAGTATACGTGCTGGCTCTCGGCCAGTCCACTCCAGTACTGATCCTAGTGGATCACAAGCATCAAACCCGGCTTCGTAGCTTGGGCACGCTCGTCTTTCTTTGTGTTGGAGGAACATCACACCTTGTTCCTTCTCATGTGTGTCTGGATCCAGGTAAGTATTCTACGGGAGTACCGACAGAAGTGACACCTTGGCCTATAAGCCCCTATAATATATGTAGATGCTAACAGAAGTATCATGTGTTAATTTTCACCGGTGAATTGTAACAATCTATTACAAGAGGTATTGGTAGCTCGCGCTGCCAGGGTTAAATAATAATCTAATAAACATGAGACAGGACTTTTCGGAGATGCAATTTGGAAAAAAACACCTTCGAGATGAACACTTCATTCTCTCGCGATTTTATTATGAGGAACGCCGGTGGAGGAAATGATTATAATAAAAGAAAGTTTACGAGACTCGAGAAAAATATTTGCACTTAGTGATTATTAGTGCAAAGGCAGATTTTGTTAGAGACTTAAGTGAACAACATTCTGATAGTTGTAGGGACTAATAGACTATATGACTATTCTGGGTATCAGGCAATGGAACTTTTTAACAAGTTACTTATTCATTTTAAGGTATTATTTGGAATATGAAGCTTAAATAACAATCGCCTCATAAAAAAAAGAAAATAATCAGAGTAAATCGATCTAGAAGTTAACCCTTGGAAAATAAAATTCAACTTGTATTTAGATAAACAAAAGCCATTAACGTAAAGTGTAATAAAAGAAAACTAATTTCTTAGATTAATCATCATGCATAATGCAAAAAGTATTACAAACACTTCGAAATTAGACCCTTGATGATGGAACTGAAAGGAGGTTGGCAGAGGTCCAGGCGGAGGAAAGGCAGCTACGCCAGAACTCACTAAACTTGAAATACTAGATATCATACTTAAATTTTCCTAATAAATCTCTTCGTTGAGTAAACGGCATTTAATTGTACCCCGTGCACGTAACAATATCCCCACTCACTAGTAGATGAAATAACATATAAAAAACAACGTTTGGCGGGCCAACTTGTACCTCTATATGTGTCAATTAGTTAAGACAACAACACAACGGTCTACGTATAGACCGACAACACAGAGGCAAACAACACAAAGACTAACTTACCGACCAACAACACAGAAGATAACAATTCGACCAACAACACAGAAGATAACAATTCGACCAACAACTCAAAAGCCAACTCAGTTAATTAATTCTCCTAATAAAAAGAAGGTACCTATGTCGCAGCCAACTAGCTTAATTAGATAATTTTAATTAGTCATCAGATTCTAACAAATAATACTTAATTTCATAGTTATAACGCAAAATTCACAACATTTAGATTCCTCGTTAAATTTCAAATCAATCTTATTATGCGTGAACACATGTAAATGCAACGTAGACGGAGTAAATGCGATATTCTCTTGCCGACAGTCACGCTCTCCACAATTTATTTCACATCACGCGAAATATACATTACGTACATTGACAGAAGTAATGTCGTTCTAGCAGTGGTGATAGGATAGGTCTTTATAACCCGCCACCCATAATTCCTGCTTCTCTTTGCAGAGATGTTTGAATTTAATATACTATAACATAATGGCAATAAAGTAGAAATTTCCGTGATATGTGGTCGTAATAACATAAATACCGCTTCGGTATGCTTGAAGCTGCTGTATCGGCAGCTTTGAGAATGCTTCGGGATACTTCGGCATCCTTCGGTACGCCGCAGGCACCGAGGTGAGGGGAGGCATCCGCCATTTAAGATATTTTTTACATTGAAAACAACAACTAGACTTGTAATTATTTGCACGATAATTTGCTATTTTACTATAATGAACAGAAAGCTAATGATTTGTTGAGCAAAAATGAAGATGAAGACTGTACACGTTAAGCTTGGCTTGCGATCCTTCGTCGTTCCCGCTGCCGCTCCCGCCCCGCCTCCTCCTTCACGAGCATTACTTGCTCGCAGAAGGAGGCGCCGGCCGCCCACGCCTCCGCGCAGCGGATCATCAGAGCGTGAGAACCCTCACTCCCAGGGCCAAAATTATCTTAATACCTTACTATTCCCCCCCCCTCCTGTTGACTGATTGCTCTGATATTTGGTACCAGACCCGGCTCTGTTTGGGGCGGGGGGGGGGGGGGGGGTGTTCACGAGCCCCGGGCGGCAGCAGGGGGTGGGTAAATTGCCCCCAAGTCCCAGCGTTATTGGCTCCCAGCGCGGACCCATGAATATTGGTTCCCATGGCGTCCTTTGTGGATGAGTGGACCCGACGGCATTCCAGGTCGAGCCTGGGTACTAGCTCTAGGGGAAGATGCTCTCGAGCCCCGACTGAGAGAGCTTCTCAACGCATATTTGTAGCAAGTCCAACTTTATTAAAAGTTGAGTTGTTAAATCTGGTAAAAGCAACTAAGCCGTCCAAGCTCCGCTATGTAATCGATGAACTAGCCCTAGAGCATGGACACGAAGTTATTCGATTGCCTCCCTACCAATGCCAGTATAACGCCATCGAGCTTATTTATACATATATCGGTAACACAAAGTGCTTTGCGATGTCTTTCTTGTTTAGAGCAATACAACGAACTATTGTAAAATAGAAGTTGCATAGACGACACGAGCTTTCGTACTACAAGAAAATCATCTTTCTAAACCCAAACAAATCGTAGTCTAGATCCTCATAACATTATTTCTAGTTCTGGGTATCCAATCATTTGACAAAAAACAAATGACAAATTTTCATGTACAAAATAACGTTTGACAAAATTATACTTAATAAATTTACCTTTTACAAACTATTGTTCAACAAACTATTCATTTGATAAATTATTTACCAGAAAAAATGTTGCTATGAGTCGTGACAAGAAAATGGCATAATGTGTAAAAAAGTGTATTTAATATTCCAATGCCGATGTTTATGATATTGAAGTGTTAATTAAAATGAATTCCACACACGAGGACGCCGTTCTAGGCTTTGATTTAGATTTCCTTCATCCAACTACTGTCAACATTCCGGTAAGTAATTGCCGCATTTTTTACACTTAAGTACCTTTTTTAACAATAAAAGTACCGAGATCCTATTTAATATATACTTGTTTGTGGTAAGCTCTTTACCACAGACAATTATTTACGCTCATCCCTTGTAATTCTATCTGCTTGTATCGCCTTTCATACAGTTTTATCTTAGTTTTATATTCCCTCTCATTGAATCAAAAAATATCATATCACAATGACTTTTTTGGCGTTTTTTTTGCAACGGCTTCACTTTTTTTAAATAAGTAAACTAGCTTTTGCCTGCGGCACCGTCCGCGTGGATATCGATTATCGCGACCAAACATAGCCTAAGATCTAACGTGGTGACGTGGTGGTAAGTGGTTACCGTGGCCTATGGACGTGTGTAACACCAGAGAAGCCACACTCGCGCTGCCGACCCTGTAAGCACAGAGTTTCTGCGCCGTCAGTGTAGAGGACAAAGATACATATATTTCATCTAAGAAAAACTGGTATCATGTGATGTCATAACCGAGATTAATTCCATTCTCAATTGCAAGTGTTAAATATTACTTACTAAACCGCATCTCCTTTGTTACAGAGAGTTCAAGCTGGTGTTGAGGCCCGACTCCAGCTAAATTAGCTGCAACGTTTTATGAAAATGAAGTTTCCATTTAGGTTATAAAGTCCCCACGGATATTCCCTCCCCCTCGGACATCGGGAGTGTTTATATGGGACTCGAATATACGAAAATCGCACGCTGTCTCGGGTTTTATAACAGGTGTGTAAGGCACACCCCCATGAGGTATTGCACTCAAACCTGACTGACCCTATGCCATTTACGGGTTTAAGATGGCCACTTGGCTGTGGGATTCAGAGTATCCCCGGAAAGGTGCGTCACGCAACCCTACCAACGGGGGAGCTAGGGTGACAGGTGACAGGCGGCCGCACCTGTTACCCAGACCTTCGTTCGGAGGATTAGCCAATCCCTACCCTATTATATTAGGTATAGAAAATCAATGAATGAGGTTGTGATTAATTGGTTATTTCAATATGTATTTTTATAGCAGATTTTATTTATTTTATACTGTATTGCACAAACCTAATGGAGTATGGTAGCAATACAAAAGGCAGCCTTATCGCTTGGGACGATTTCTACCAAAAAGGTAATTCAATTATATCTTACAGTCCCAGGTCCTTTAAGCGGGGCATGCAAAAGCATATGATGAGGCCGTCAAGCTGAGTGTCACCATTGTAACTTGGTTTATGTAAATAACAATGACCCTCTTTTTTGAGACTTTGACTTCAGCTTACCATCAGGCGAGGCGAAGTCTAATTGACGTGTCCTATATAAATAAAAACCTTAAGTGTGTCAACTGTGCCTATTTAGAAACTTGTTATTTACTTTGAGAGTATGAATTATTTATCGTTATAAGTTAGATTATTATAGGATGACGATTCTCACAAAGATACTAAAATCACAAAAAAAGTTATGTATCATTCCACTTGTTATTCTTTCTTCGACCTGAAAACACGTCAAAAAATTAATTGTAAAATTCATTAAGTTTGTGGGTGGATGAAACTTAAGATATTTGTGAGTTATGATGAACTCACAAAAATCTTTAATTTCATCAATTGTGTGTATGGATGAATGCTTGATAGAGTTTAGCGAACATATTCTGGAATTATGTAAAAGAGCGTATCACAATCTAGGCTTTCTGTTGAGGCTCAGAAACGGTTTTACAAATATAGCACCTTTGAGAACACTATAAAAAGCCACCTGGAATGTAATTCAAGCATTTGGGGATATATTTTTGTGTTATAGGTGTTTATGTTTTCATTACTGTATAGTCTTCAACAAGTTTTGTTTCAAACAAGTTTGCAACTTGTTTCTTAGGGGGTTAGGGTTGCCATACCAACATCTATGGCAGTCGTTACGGGTATTTGGAGCCCTAAAAAGTTAAGAAAGAAAGCCATTGGGTTTTGAAGGTCAGATGCTAGACGTCCTAAGTATGCCATAGTTTCGATAAAACAACTAGGCATGGAATGAATCGGTCATCACAATCTGTTAACGGTTAAAATATTTCATATTATTTAAAAGTACGGGGGCTATAAGCCGAAAATGTCAGACACTTTGTCATATTTAACTGAATTGAATTCTAAGTTTAAAATTAATTCACTTCTGCCTAACCCTCCGGGGATGAAGGCGTGATTATATGTATGTAAGTAATTTACATTTATATCTCAATTATTTAAGACGTGTTATTATTAGAAACTAAGCAGGATCCTGATGAGATGGTGTATGCTCCACCAACTGTTCTATATTGTTATTGCTACAATATCTGAAACTGAGTTTTAAATATAGCTTTTACTGATGTCCTCAGTATAATGATAAAAAAAATAGAAATAGTTTTTCTAGAAAATGGAATCGAGTTTTAAAATTTTTATTTACGGAGCTATACAATTAATATCATGTTATTATCTGTTCTGTGCTAAGATAGATAGCCGTGTGGTTTCCGGCAGAGTAGAATTTGGACCACCCCATGTCTTCCCATGCGGTGTCGTACAAGGCGACTAAGGGATAGTGCAGAGTAATATAACTTGAATAATGATAGTTACTTGTTTTTTTTCTGTAATTTAAATAATAGCCGCGTTACAGGCAGCGTAGAATTTGGACCACCCTATCTCTTCCCATGCGGTGTCGTACAAGGCGACTAAGGGATAGGGCTGTTTAACATCAGACAGATATATACAGCCCAGACTCAGCCTCAGATTCATGGCTCGAGGTATCGTGAAAGTAAACAAACTATGCCACAATTGTTTGCTACCCGGTCACGGAAAGGAAAGCTGTTCTGCACCACTCTGCGATGTAGACGAGTGCGGCATGGCCCACCATCGTCTGCTACATTGGCCTGCCAGGAATGCAGCCTCTCTCTTTGCCGCCATCACCTCGCTAGCGAACGAGGCGACGGCGGCCCAACACTGTTCGCTGCCGGCCATAGCTGAAACTACGGCCGACAGCGAGAGGTCCACACCAATGATGCTTGTGAGGGCCGCTCTTTGGCCGCCCCACGCGTCGCACACGGCCAAAGTGTGGTATTCCCCCCACTGGTCAATAGGAGTATTTATGTCGGACTCTAACCGACTAAAACCGCATAGTACATTAAATTAAAGCAAATCTCTGATATCTATTCAAATTGACAAAACAAACAATGCAATAAAGTTTCATGTTTAAATTATTTCCCTTTTTTCGTGTGAGTACCCCTCACTGAGATATGATATTTTTTTTATTATGGTGTATTTAAAATAAAAATAAAAACTTCTACTCAGAATATTTCAGTATTATTTTAATAGTAATTATTATTTAATGACAGTAAAGGAAGCTCGTGATGTATCAAAGGATAGAAGCAGTTGCAGCCTACACTGGAGAGAAATAGCCGTGAACATATGTATAAGTATGTATCATTTAACTTCATAAATCTGCCCCTGATATAATCCCCTTAGAACTAAATTGTTGCCAACATAACACAAACATTACTTTCCTGCATATATTATTACGACCCTTAAAAGTTGGAACGGAGAAGATAGACAAAGAATTCCAATGCGACAACCAAAAGATTCAATTTTTTCTTTACCTACTTAGTATAGAAGTAAGTACGGATATGCAGATTCAGTCTTAAACAAGTGACAGATTAACTAACCTCTTTGACCTTGTGCATCAAATTACTGTTACAGTCGGCCATCCTGGAACAATTGCACCGCAATTGGTGCACACAATATGTTAACTCTCAAGTAAATCAATTAAATCGTCCCTAGTAACTACATCCTCGTCGCTACTACTTTCACTACAATCTGGGCCACTTTTGTATGCACGGAGGGCATCTGTAGCGACTCGCCGCACACGGTTGGCGCCGGTGGCGGCCACACGCTACAAATCGTCGCAACTTGCTTATTGTGGCCCGCACCGGCCACTAAACGCCGACACAAAAAGCCGCCACACGCCACTCGCGCGATTCCGCGCCCCTCTCTCCCTTAACCTCAGTAACCTGTTAAGAGTCGACAGATCAGCGAAGCGTACAAAATACGTTAAATGTAAAAGTGCGTTTTACCTCAGCACCCACATTTCGCCAGTTTATGTTTAGATCCCAATGTAATAGGTGGTGAGCCTATTGCCATTAACCGGCACTTATAAACCTGTGATAAATACACACATAACTTCGAAAAGCATCGAAAAGTCATTGGTGTGTGCCATGGTAAGCCTGGGATTACACATGTCAAATAAAATTTAAAATGGAGTTAAATTCCAAATTTAAACGGCTATTTGCAGATTGAATGAAAAATTGTAATGAAACTATGTTCATTTAATTTTGGACTATAAGGCAATAGACATAAGGTGTAGACTTTTAATACCATTTTTGACAGAGGTTTCAAGAAGTAAACTCCCAAAGAGACCTTGGAGTCACTACAACACATAATCTTAAGTGGGATGAGCACATCGCAGGGATAACCAAAAAGGTCAACTGCATGTTATACATGATAATAATAGTAATAATAATTTATTACCAAAAAACACACGAACTGTATTTACCGGCATGACGGCGCGGCGTCAGTTTCCTTTTAAATATTAATTAACTTTACTTTATTGTTTCATTCCTTTTAAACCCATGTTTTTCCGAAAAAATCTAGGCTTATATTTTAGCATCTCCCTAAATAAAATACTTAGCTTATAAACTAACACAACGCACAATCATGGAAGGCTTGTCTTGCTTTGTCTTCTACACTGACGGCACAGAAAATCTACTTACAGGGTTGGCAGCGCGAGTGTGGCTCCTCTGGTGTTACAAACGTCCATAGGCCACGATAACCAATTTACGTCAGGTCCGTGTGCTTGTCTGCCAACTAAGTGAGGTTGTTATTGCCGCGGTATTCTGTAGGGCGGAGGTAGGGGTGACAAGTGGAGCCGCCTGTCACCCTAGCAGAAGCCTGCCTTACGCGCTTCTCCATACCCTGGGACTAGATGGGGACTCCGTGGTCCCATCACTCCCGAAGCGTGCCAGCTCGAATAAGATGTCGAGAAAGGGAGCGAGGGATATACTTAGCGTAGCCTTTTGTGAATATTACTATCAATGCAATTACCCATATTCATGCATACAAATATTTATACTGACCTGGAATCGACCCGCGCCACTTGTGTATCGGTCGCGTTCACTTGGTAGTGAACGCGACCGATACACAGGTGGCGCGGGTCGACCACGTCCGCGGCCACAGAGCCTGGTTGTGTTCCTCTGTTCCACATATCCCTACTGATCTATCCCTACTGGTAGTTAATAAAGGATTTTTTTCCATATCTTTTATAGGAGTGACTGTCGTCTGTCCTTCCAACCCGACGATGAATGCCTGAACGAAAGCCACCAATCAACAGGCATACTAAATAACAGTTGGGCTTGGGCTCTAAAAGTCTTGTTGGGACCCCCATATACCCTCTTAGCTTCACACACTATTCGTGGGTATATACGTTACAAGATCTAACGCGAGTACAAGAAGGTTAAGTATGGCCCAGCACACACAGACACAAAGCACCCAGTATTGCTGGGTTATGTAACTTACCCCTCAGTACCGCCAACATATACACGATACCAGCGCGACTTCACTCCTCACCCGTAGTTCATTGTACCACACCATTCCCATATCCCACCTTATCCATTCCCATGAATAAGGTGGGATACATTAGCGGATAATAAGGATACACACCATACAACCTTAGATATAGAAACCCAATAAATTTGTTTTGTATCCGGTATTTTGTGGCCTCATGTGGAAGTTCGGTCATGCATAAGCTATTTCGGTACTATTCAAATGAACAAAATAGATCAGTCATATATCAGTTGTAATTATTTTAGGTGATGTACCAAGATATGAGTATCTAAAAATTACATTGAATTATAAATAATAAGTTACCATAAGCTTCCTTAGCCTCGGTCTTCTGGGGAGCCGGTGACCCGACAGTGACCACGCGATGCCTGATATCCATATCAGGCAACGCGATGTCCGTGCAGTGCTGCAATCACTCGATGTCCGGAAAGCCAGTGGTCCGGATGGTATTCCAGCGGTAGTCTTGAAAAAATGTGCAGCGGAGTTGTCTCCAATGCTTACGCGCCTGTACCAAATAAAGTTTTGGGGTTCGTTGGTTTTATTGAACCTTTTACTTTTTATATTAGCCAGTATGTACGCCAGTTCATAAATCGTCGTTTTCAGCTTTCATTAGCCAGACTCTAGTAGCGATCATCATTGTCCAGTTCGGTACTTGTTTGTAATGCGACCTGTGAATGTACTACATAGGCCTCTCCCAATGTTGAGAGGCTTTGGCCAACTATTTCCACGCTGGCCAGACAGGATGAAACAGGGTTTTATTTCGAGTTTTCCTTCTCTTGCAGTGATAGCGTGTGGGTTTTTTCCCGTTAGTCGCCTTTTGCGAGTCCTGCGACACTTCCCAAGTCGGGCTGCTCAATTGTGTTCTACTGTCGTGTCCTACTTTCTTGTTTATTGTTTTAGTTTAATTTGTTGGTTTTCCAACCCCGAGAGGAGGGACGAGGGGTTTTTTAAATTTTTAATTTTATTTTATTTTGTACGTTGTAAAATTATCTACTCGTCAAGCCAATTGATTTAACCCAAGAAACGTTTACTGATCGTATTTAGGACATTTTGAGAATATTTCAGGTCCAAGGTCCATCTAAATCTCCCGAAATATGCTTTGATTGAATCCGTTTGTGAAATTTAATCTAGAAACTTATAGTTGGTCAAAAAAAATCTCTCCATAACGGATTAAAAATACTTAACAACTAGCAAAAAAATAACATTATTTTGCTGAGCCGAAAGCTTTTTGTGTCATTTAGTTATATTGTTGCATAATTCTTGAGTAACATGCATGAATAGCTATCAATTCATCATATTCTATTGACTATTTTTACAGTATATAGTTTAAATACCTATTTCAAATACATCAGTTTATTTCTACGTATATTTCTACGTTTCTAGTATATATTGTCATCAATATAGTTTATCTGTGAGACCTCTTTCGGATGCAGCTTAAGACATGTATATTTTATAGACAGTTTTATTCACGGATATCTGTGGGCGGTGAGTAGGGTAGCCAGGAGCTCACTGGAGAATTTGAATCCAAGTCCTATGATCTATTATTAAAAAAATCCGACTAAATATTACTGCACCAATTTCCAGCCACGTCCATTCGGTCGATTGAGTGTGATTAAGGAACAAATATTTTTAAAATACTATTCAAAAAAAAAACTGATTGAAAAACCACTTACATAAAAATAAAACCATTAACCATTATCTTACCAACGTAATGACAAGCCTTTAGTCATCCCACTGACAGCACAAATTCTCCAGTGAGCTCTGGCTACCCTACTCACCGCTGGGAACACAACATGAAGTTATTATAACCGCTTTCATGTCTTTCATGTCAAGCTCGTGTACTCAAAAAAATTGTAACAACAAGAATCAGGTTCAGTTACATATTTAAAAATATAATATTATCTATAAACATCTTATATGGGTATACCAAGTATGATAATAATTATAATTTTAACGTAGTTTGTGATCTTCCATTCGATAAATATTTTTAGAGCGAAATAATTATATAGGCTTCGTACAAACAATGCATATACCTAATCTAAAAATCATAATAATAGTTTTCGAAACCGCATTAATTGGTTCAAATTAGCATGTACCAGTAATAATTGCCTTTTCCCTCATTTCAAAATACCGATACGGTTCGGGCTAAATGTGTAACACTGTTGAGCCATAACTGACGAAAATCTATTAGCAAGTCGACTGAAAAATTATTAACTATTCATTATTATACGACGCGTTTGTGTTGATTTGTTTACATGGTACAAAACATGAATATTTTATTTTCCTACATGGATTGCAATTTCGTATCTAACTTAAGAATGAGCGGAGTGTTTAAATTTTTCTAAATTTGTTTAGGTATCGTAAATTTTTGTTTCAGGTATCTAGCTAAAACTTCGTTGCTGGACAAATGCCTATCCCATGCATTCAATCTTGCACGTCTCGTCGTCTGTCACAAGCTACATTTTTCAGGTCCTCATACATCTTGCTAAATGTGTAAAAATAAAAGCAAAATTATATTATTAGATAAAAATAGTTGCATTAAAATGTTTAAAACAGTCATGATGAAGACTCAGCTCATTCTCGTATGCCCTTTACATGCTCAGGAAGGTAGCGAATGAAGACACATTATTAACAGCCTATCATGCTAATGTGGGTTCCATTCTCAAATATGGTATTCTGTTTTGGGGCAACTCTGTAAACAAAGAAGATGCCTTTAGAGCCCAAAAGAAATGTATCGATTCCCGGGCAAGTCTCAGAGGAGCAGGGCGTTGTTTTTATGGGAGCTCGTTTATTTTAATGCCTCTAAATAATTCTCAACAATGCAGTGATTTGAGGATTGTAATCTGACGCACATGTGTCAACATTTATGGCATAGGAAGCGTTCTTGTGGTCTCTGAAACGTGTTTTTCATACTCCTCGACAGCCTCTTCTGTTGATGAAAATCGTTGGCCGCGTAATTGGTTCTTAATTTTTGGGAACAGATAAAAGTCACAAGGTGCCAGGTCGGGACTGTATGCAGGATGACTCATGAGTTCTACACATATAAAACAGCTGCTTAATAAGCTAGACCATATTTGAATTATTTATTTTGGACGTAACGGTTAGAAAGTAAGTAAAAATATATTAACAATTATTATAATTATATTAATGGGGGCGCGGGTTTGATACCCGTTCAGGGCCCCGATTCTGCTAGTCACTCTCCTCGGGTCTGGGGACCACAGAATCCCCAACTCGTCCTCGGAAACGGGGAGGCAGCAGGCGCACCGCTGCCGCGGCCTGCTTCTGCCAGGGTGACAGGCGTCTCCACCAGTCACCCCCACTGAATCTAGACCTAGGAAGCGTCTTGCGGGCACTATTGTTGACCAGAGCCATGCATGTCCTGACCTGACCTGTATACATCTGTCTGATGTTGTCATTGTTGATTTCAATGCAAATAGATATATTTATGAATACAAATATTTGCTCTGAGCGGGAATCAAACTGGGTCGCGGCATTACGGTAATCGCGACGATCGTCAGTAAGTTGTTACTTTCTGGCTGGCTTATAATTATGGATGTTCGCAGCGTGTAGATGTCGTCGAACAGTGCTCAGCGACAACACTCCAAAAGTTTCAGCACTTCAGCGCGTAGTTTTGAAGGGTGCCAGTGATGGAACCTCCATAATATCACATCAATACTTAAAGCGGTCGTGAACGATTTAGTGATGCGTTAGGTATCGATGTTTTTTCATGTCCTAAAACATAAATTTAAAATTTGTAACTTTTGTTTTCTATTTAGGTGAAAAGGGTTTTGGACTCTAGTAATTTGACATTCATATTGGGATCTCTTAAAACCATACTTCACATAATATCAAGCGTGAAGTTGGTCACCTTTTAGCCTTTCCCCATTAATATATTTTAAAAATAATGTGGAAAAGTACAAGTGAGTTTCTCAATATGTGTTGCAATTCAAAACTTACTACTGACTAACTAGTTCCGGATTTTATAACAACGTATATCGCGATTAGTTATAGCTTGTGACAGTACGACGACATTATTAATCAACAGTATAAATATTATTTGAGTAAGCCTGTAAACGATTTTTGAAACACCTAAGTCATAAGGGGAAGTGGAAAGAAAAAAAAAAGAATTTAGGGTGGGCTACCCTAAATTCTTTTCTTTTCTCGTAATCTCACGCGTTCCATGATATACAATAATGTTAACGGGAATCAACGCTATTAGACGCATTATCATACTAAACGAGTACAAACCAACTGAATAAATAACAGCTTAATACAAGATTTATGTCACCTTGTGCACCTGTATGACGCTTTTCTTGAACCTATGTGGTTCAAGAAAGCAGACAAGCATTCGGTCCATCTGATGGGAAGTGGTTTTTTTTAAGTATGAAATATCCCCGCGGATAGCCCCACCACCGAAGCCGGTGGGAGAGGATATGTCGGACTCGAACAGACTAAAACTCACGACGCCTGTGTGTCGTTTGGTTGCCGAAGGTGAGGTTAACAGGCATATCCCTCGCACCCCGGCCGGGGAAGCTCAGGTGCGCCCCGCCCCGCTCGCCCCGCCCGCCTCTGAAACA
This sequence comes from Eilema griseolum, assembly GCA_963662185.1. Classification (NCBI taxonomy): domain Eukaryota; kingdom Metazoa; phylum Arthropoda; class Insecta; order Lepidoptera; family Erebidae; genus Eilema; species Eilema griseolum. Next base: position 11,213,060 of record OY759251.1, read on the forward strand.
TCGGCAGAAATAGTAAGTGATATTATCGCGAAAAGTCCCGAACAGTTGTACTTATAATTATGGGAATATTGAAGTTGTGAAGTAAGACTATGCCAAGTGCCAAGTGCCATAGATCATGGTATGACACCGAGACCGATGGCTTAACTTATGACCAGACAAATGGTAGGACTTGGTGGGACTCCTCATGTGTTTCGATGTTACATTTCACTATTGCCCATGGTCCCGCCCATGTAATTACCCTAATCCCAGAATAAAAAGTAGCCTACATTCCGTCCGCATTATGTTAAGCCGTCACCGTCCACCACCACCGTCCCTGGAAGGTTAAGCAGAGGTCACCACCACCGACGTGCGGCCTTGCACCAGTTGAGGGACACGCTGCTGCATCACGATGTGTCTCCTTTCGAGGTGCGTCTTTCCTTCTAAATGGTCTTTATAAAAATAATGATCTGATAGTAAATTAATGTCCCTGACCACATTGTGAATCCCATACCCGAAGGGCCCTGGATCAGATCTTCCAACTGGATTTCCGTACGAATAAATAGACGTTTAAAAAGTTTAGTGTCCGCTTTGCTTTTTTTTTTTTGTTATGCGTTTGTTACCTAACACTGAGTGTATATTGATCGGCCATTACACTGTGCCTTTACTATATAATAGCTAACTAAACTAAAAGTACGCTATTAATTTTGTACACTGGTCATATACACAACATTAGTTCATATCAAAAAAAGTATTCGATGAATGTTCTAGCCAAGCACTTTGATTTGATACCCATATTGAAATAGCGTGATAAGAGAACGATGTGGAGTGATAGAAGATGTAGTGATGAGAATTGAGAGAGGAATGTTGAGATGGTTTGGTCATGTTGAGAGAATGAATGAAAGAAGACTAACGAAACAGGTGTATGAGGCATCCGACAGAGAACTAAAATTACCGATATAGGTCGCAGAATAAGCAAGCTGAAGTGGCAGTGGGCTGGCCCCGTTTGTCGAAGGACCGATGGTCGTTGGAGCAAACTATTCCTAGAGTGGAGACGTAAAATAGAGTATTTTTATCCAAATATTCCTACGGGATCAGGCCGTAAGCGGATGCGTACGCGGGCCAATGCTAGTAACAAAAGCGGTATAACGTTAAAAGATATTTTACCAACAAACCGGGTCCGTTTAAATTATTTTTGGCTACTCCTCGACACGACACGCATTTAATCAAAGAATCAATTTCATTTATTCAGTTTAGGCACATAAAGATTTTTTTTTATTCCACTTAGTTGGCAGACAAGCACACGGCCCACCTGATGGGAATCGGTTACCGTGGCCTATGGACGTATGCAACACCAGGGGTGTCACACTCGCGCTGCCGACCATGAAGAAACCTTCTGATCCTTTTCAAAAATTTACTCGGCAGCGACAGTGGGAGCCATCTACCGGTACTCGTAAGAACTACATATCTGTGAATCAAATATATTCTATCTCAGTCGATTTGAAATGACATTTGTCGAATTATTTATTATTAGTGCACGAAATCGTATAACCCATAACGAGGGTTGGCAGTTGAACGCTCTAACACTACGCTTCAGGTATTCGAAATACAGAATATATATATTTACAGAATTTACGTTCAAAGAGGTTCAGCTTCCGAGCCTGCATGTCAGCTCTAGAATAATCATGAAACACTCACTATCTTGGTCTAGTAAATCGAAAATGTTTTTGATAGCACGTCTGAAAGATAAGGAACCATTTTATATTATACAGCGTGACCAGTTTATTATAAAATTATTTCGAACAAGGCAGGCAAGTATTAAAGTATAGGATACCCTTTGATTTCTATCCTACAGGTCGCCGACTCGTACTCATCAGCGCGTCAAAGTGGCCGCGCGATAGTTCACCAAATGTTGAACATATTTAACCAACGAGCAAATAAATTGCGCAGTTCGTGCAGCGCCATAATTGTTCAGTGTATGCGAGCGGGCGGCGGTGGGCGCTACAGGGCTCGGAAAGAGAAAAACAACAGATAAACTGGATAGGAAAACTTGAAATAAAACCCTGTACCACCCCGTCTGGCCAGCGAGGAAACAGTATGTCAAAGCCTTCCAACATTGGGAGAGGCCTATGTTTTTTTTTTTTATATAGTACACGTCAATTAGACTTGGCCTTGCCTGATGGTAAGCTGAAGGCAAAGTCTCAGAAAAGAGGGTCACCATTACTTACACATACCGTGTGACAATGGTGACACTCAGCTTGACGGCCTCATCATATGCTTTTTCACGCCCCGCTTAAAGGACCCGGGACTGTAGGAAGAAGGAAACACAGTATAGCAACATAGGCAGCAGTCGACTACGATAGGATGATTGAAATTGGAATTGTAAGAAAATGTGCGAGAATTGCACAAATTTGTCTCAAGTTTCGACCGGGTAGGTACCACCGTGCACTATTGCGAAAAACCCTCCATAGCAATTCAATCTCGGTTGGATTGTGTTCAGGGGTCAGCATGTGCATAGCCGGGCAGAGGTGGTGGTTGTCGCAGCACTAGTGGGACCAGTGGGTCTTGGCGCAGAATGCATTGGGTATATCAAACGTAACTTGCAGACCGTCGATATTCACGAAAGTGGTCTTGAGCAATCGTTGTTATCTGTGCTATCACAACACTTATCGCGGTGATAACACTGGAATCTTGTACGAATCAAAGTTTTATAAACGATAACGAGAATATTTTTGACCAAATAGAAACACTGGGCGCGGCTGCGTAGGTATTTCTTACTATAAAAACACAGTTGTAACTAGATCTTTACACTTAAACAAATTTTCTGAGACGACTGGCCTTGGAAACTGTTTCGAGGAACAACAACAACAACAACAACAACAACTGGTGAGAAGTTAGCTTGTCTGTAAACAATAGTGAACCGTCTGGTGGAACTCCTCAATGAGGTATAATAACTTCGTGTTGTGTTCCCAGCGGTGAGTAGGGCAGCCAGAGCTCACTGGAGAATTTGTGCTGTCAGTGAGATGACTAAAGGTTTGTCCTGCTTTGTCCTCTACACTGACGGCACAGAAATTTTGTGCTGACAGGGTCGGCAACGCGAGTGTGACCTCCTCGTTGATATTTTCTTGTTTATCTCAAATTTATTTTTTATTACCGTACTTTATGACCTCTCACATTAGATTCAGTGACACTTTATATAGCCTATAACCAGCGGACGACTAATATGCTTCATACAATACTTCATATGTCCAGTTCTAATTAGTACTCTCAGTGATTGCGATTCAATACTAAATGAAATGTTAAGTTTAGAATTTATCGTTTCTTTACATGTGTGGTATGAGATATTATTGCGTGTTAATATAATAAGTAAATTATGGCAATCAGTACAAATTCATTTAAGCATTGCTCTTGAACATTTACACACATTTTGTGAATGGATAAAAGATTTAAAGCTAATTGAACATGAGGCAAATATTTTGACCAAGTTCTATGATCATCTTTAACAAAACAAGAAATACATGTTTCGACTGTTTTGTTATATCTCTCTACAGGATTATTTTGAGGTGTATATAAAGTATTATAAAATATTTTACTAATATTATAAGTCCGACATAACCTCTCCCACCGTGGTGGTGAGAGTATACGTGGGGATTTTTAACACGTGAAATAAACGGGCATCCAATTTTCTTTTTATCATGCCTTCTCCATGACGCGGACTTAGTACCTAGAGAACAACATAGTTACTCTCTTCATCAAGCAAAGCTTCTTTTTTGGGCTTCACTGAAAACATTTGTAGTGTTATTAAATAGCAGCATACATAAGTCAGAGGGAAGACTGAAGGCTTGTCCAGATTGTGTCTTCTGCACTGATGGCACAAAAACTCTCCGTTCCTAAAGGGTCGGTAGCATAGGTGTGACTGCTCGTTTTCTGCAATTTATTATTATGAAAGTTATTTGATCTTATAATCATCATCATCCTGGAGAATCTATATATCTCCCAATACTAATAATAAACAAAAATATATAAGTAGGCATATAAATTTTACAGAATTTTAACAAGGAATTTTATTACTTTTTTTCAGTACCGGCCACCTAGTTAGCTCTGGTCAAAATCGATACGCGTTTATTTTTAGATATCAGTCTCACTTATCTGCATGCTCCAATTACTCTTCGAATATTCTCATAATTACATGCATACATACATTTAATCAAGCCTTCATTCCCGGAAGGTTAGGCAGAGGTGAATTTAACACCCACATTTCACCATCATTGCATTCAGTCCCACGTAATATGGGGTGAGCCTATTGCCGTTTCCAGGCACTATTGTTGACTCGAGCCATGCATCCAAGGCTGAGTCTGGGCTGTATATATCTGTCTGATGTTAAACAGCCCTATCACTTAGTCGCCTTGTACGACACCGCATGGGAAGAGATGGGGAATATTGACGTCGCTAACATAAAAAAATGATTCAGTGACGTGGGTCATATTAATTCTTATCAAGGTCAGAATTTATATTGTATGGTCACCATTGCAACCGGCAGCGCCACTGCTTATATGTACAACTTCAAGTTTATTTTTATATCACTTAGGTGGCAGACGAGCACACGGCCCACCAGTAGGAAAGTTCGGACCTCATCTATAAAAGGGTCTTAAAATGAGGGTTGTACAGGTGTTTTTGAGGCAAGGCCGAAACTAGGTCATAAGGGTATAGATAGAGCTATGAATAAGAGTCCGCGTGGTTCCCGGCAAAGAACTCTATCAGCACATATATAGAGAATATTCCTATAGCAGAACATCACTTAGAGGGAGAAGAAAGGTTACTAATGGACTCCGATACTGGCATAAGAAGAGTAACAAAAGTTTACACATTGTTACCACCATTCTATGAATATTTCATCAGTGAATTAACTTATACTTTTAATGACGATAATATGCTTCATGTTCTAAATTAAATATTTGATAAAAGAAAACGATTCGATATCGTTAATAAAAGTAAGTCTTGTCACGTACGCGTTTGATTCTTATGATTAACATCCATCAGAGATATCGTTAGTATACATTAAATCCGTGGTAAGAATTGGCCTGAAGTTTTTAATGGGTCTGAGGAGGCTTTAAAGTTGGTGATGCAATGGCTATCAGCTAACCTTCTAGCACTGAACCTTAGTAAAACTACCTACATGACGTTTTCTCTTTCGAATTGTACACAACCTGCATCAGACACATTCAAGCTAAGACAAAAACTCTCCAGTGAGCTCTGGCTACCCTACTCACCGCCGGGAATACAACACAAGGTTATTTTGGCTGCGGTATTCTATAGGGCGCAGGTACTTCCCCAGTCGGACTGCTCAATTGGACGGAAATACCGTCGTGTCCTACCTCCTGAGTCGTGAATGAAAAACAGACATCTAATTAAAAATGTTATCACGTTTGATCCAGAGACACCTACAGATTTAAACAAAAATGTTGGGGTCGCTTCGAACGAAACTGAATTTCAAATCGAGCATTTTAAATTCATGTCTTGAACAGGGGAATCGGTTCAATCTGCTCACGAAATGAACGAGTTATCTCTCAAGATATTTATTGCAAAAATTTTAATTTATTCAGGAAATATTCGTCAGAATTTGATAAAGATTGTTCGTTATGAGTAGAGTTTAGAAAAAGGGTTACCATAGCTTATGAATAATTGGAATGCCTGTGACGTCATTGGTATATTTTGATATAGTTTGCTGTTCCATGGCCTCGTGTATAGCTGTGCGGTCGTGGACGCGGAGTTGTGAGATTTCGTCAATACAACACACTCCACCATCGGATAATACAAGCGCACCAGCTTCTAGATGCCATTCTCCTTCTTCCTAGTAAAATTAACAATGTTTGTGTTATAGACATAAATACATACATTAAATCACGCCTTTATCCCCGGAGGGTTAGGCAGAGGTGATTTAATTAATTACACCCACACTTCACCAATCATTGAATTCAGTCCCACGTAATAGGGGGTGAGCCTATTGCCGTCTTCCGGGTTCTATTGTTACCTTGACTTAAGCCATGCATCTAAGGCTAAGTCTGGGCTGTATATATCTGTCAGATGTTAAACAGCCCTATCCCTTAGTCGCCTTGTACGACACCATAAGGGAAGAGATGGGGTGGCCCAAATTATATTCTGCCGGGAACCACGGGGATTTACAGGCAGTAGTACTGTTATTAGTCCGGTTGTTCGGACCTACTGCAACTCTGCAACTGTTCAATTGCAGTCCCACAAACACAACCAAATCCATCTAAAGCACACGTCACTCGTCTAACCCTGACCGGTATTATCCTTTAAGGGCTTCCACAATTGCTCCAATTCTCAGTTAAGGGCTGAACCTAATAAAACCTAACCTAATTCATCATTAAACCTATTTTCCGAAATTATGAAACAATTTGGGAAACTCGAAACAATGCAACATGGTTAATAGCTCGATTATTTTGATTCTGAATAGCCTAGTAGCCTAGTGGTATGGGTAATGGACTGCTGAGACGAGGTCTCGGGTTCGATCCTAGGTTTACGTCCATAGGCCACGGTAACCACTTTCCATCAGGTGGGCCGTGTGCTTGTCTGCCACCTAAGCGGTATAAAAAAAAAACAATGGTGGCACTCAGCTTGACGGCCTGTACGAAAAAGGAAACGAGTGAGCAGGTAAGGAATTCCAGGTCTTAATAGTTTGGCAAAAGAAAGAGTCATCTGAGTATTACTTTTTTTCACGTGCGTAAAGTCCCCATGGTTATCCCCATATCCGGTGGGTGAGGTTATATCGGACTCGAACCGACCAAAACGCACGACGCCTGTGGCTTGTTTTTGGTTGCCGAAGGTGAGGTTAACAGGCATATCCCTCGCACCCCGGCCGACCCAGGGCTATCTCTCTCGATATGGCCCTCTTCTCGAGTTTGATTCGCAAGGCGCGGGCTTGCTTCTATCAGGGCGACAGGCGGCTCCACCCGTCACCTCCAGTCCTGCACTCATGGGAGGCGGAGCTCTATCATCGACTATTATTAATCTTGGTCATTTCCAGCATTTTCTAAACGGAAAAAGCTAAACCACAGTTAGCGCCTATCACTGAACAATCGCAGATGACTAAATGAAGAAATTGTATTCATTTAGTATGCTACAGAATACCGCGGTTATAATAACTTCGTGTTGTGTTCCCAGCGGTGAGTAGGGTAGCCAGAGCTCACTGGAGAATTTGTGCTGTCAGTGGGAAGACTAAAGGCTTGTCCTGCTTTGTCTTCTGCTGACGGCACAGAAACTCTGTACTTACAGGGTTGGCAGCGCGACTGTGACTCCTCTGGTGTTACAGACGTCCATAGGTCACGGTAACCACTTTCCATCAGGTGGGCCGTGTGCTTGTCTGCCAACTAACTGGTATAAAAAAAAAAATTAAAAACAAAAATCACCTTTTACTTATTGGGTACTGAAGCCTAAAAAAGTGGTTGTTATAAAATGGATTTTTTTTTATACCACTTAGTTGGCAGACAAGCACACGGCCCACCTGATAAAAAGTGGTAACCGTGGCCTATGGACGTTTGTAACACCAGAGGAGTCACAGTCGCGCTGCCAACCCTGTAAGTACAGAGTTTCTGTGCCGTCAGTAGAAGACAAAGCTCAGCAGGAAGAGATCTATGTTCATTCTTAAACTCAACGTCGTATTGGTAGTGAGTGCATTATTATCATCATTAACTCTTGCCGAATGTTTATTCTAGTTCAACATTATTCATCCTTATTTCTTAAAGTATTACAATAAAATTATATTAGTAACATTTGCCCCTATGAAAAGAACAAGTTATTAGTTACCCACTTTCATTGAAAGTTATTGAAACATATTTCCTAATATAGGTACTAGTGATGGTCCTATAATTCGTAGGTTTAAAACTTATTTGCAAAAAGCCATCTTATTTTTGTTAATACGTACTTTACTATGAGTAAAGTGCAGGGAACAGAAGTCACCCGTTACCTCTATGGGCCTGTTCCCAATAATTAGTTTGTATATAATGTTAAAACAACAGCTTTTTAATGAATGAATATGAAAGAATACACGGAGCCAATAAAAAAAATTGTCAGTCTTTGGTTCCGGGTATTTTGCTTCTTCGGATGATCTTTACTGCAGATTGCTAATGTTATAATAAGGTCCCCGTGGGAGACGTAGACCAAAACCCTCTAGAGAAAAGAAATACTATTCATAACTGTGAGCGAAACCGACTCTATGTGGCAACCTATAACGTCAGAACACTGTCAACCCACTCCCGCCTGATAGAACTAAATGAAGCCCTGAAAGACATAAAATACGATATCATCGGTCTGTGTGAAGTAAGACGACTAGGCAATTCTATTAAAGAATATGAAAACTTTATATTATACCACATAGGACAAACACCAGGCTTGTATGGAGTTGGTTTTATTATTAATAAATGCCATAAAAAGAACATTAATATTACGAGACGAAGAAAAAAAATAGTAAAAGAATTAGGGTAGCTACCTTCCATCAGGTGGGCCGTGTGCTTGTCTGTCAACCAAATGTGACCTATGGACGTGTGTAACACCAGAGAAGCCACACTCGCGCTGCCGTCCCTGTAAGCACAGAGTTTCTGTGCCATCAGTGTAGAGGAAAAAGCGGAATACCATATTCAACCTGTACACTATTGCCGAGAATAAGCGGAGTAATAGATGTACTATAATTCGCATAAGCAATATCGCGATCTACGCACTCGTATAAACTTTCGGTATCTTCAGATTCTGACACTTTTAATAAACTCTGATTTTTTATACAGCAGATAATACAAGCTTTAGGTAGGCTATGCTTTCCATGGGTCTTACTAAAAAAAAAGAACGAAGCTCAGTCCTTAATATTGAGAAGTAGTATACCTTTGAATATGCTGAACATGCCGGTGCTCTTCTTAGGGCTGGGCGCGTCCTGTCAAAGTTCTCAGATTCAACTTTTTTTTCATAATAAAACCTTTACACGCGACGATCATGGCGCGCTAACGGTGCGTTTAACTATGCAAAACGTTATTCGGAAATGGGATCCGGTTCAAAAACGCGGCGGTACCATTTTGTTAATAGTTTAATCTGCAGCGATACGGTCTACGAAAGCTCTAGTCTCCGAACAAGTAACTGACAACCACGACCCAGCAGACACATAAGAGTGCAAATATAATTTTTGATCTGCATAAAACTTCACAGTAAGCACCATTTCCACAATCTGCGACGCCCATCCTCTATAAGATTCCATTCGCCATTTCCCTTTGAACTGAACGTAATGAAATAAGTTCGTTAGACTTTAACCAAACCAATGCCATTGATACTTTTTTATAGTTTTGAATTGTGTGTTATTGTGTTATCGATTTGGTATTATTTTGCAAAGATTTTTAGTGCATTTATAAACCGAACTATGTCTCTAAATAGAAGTGAAGGGTCGCCTAGTGATGACGAAATATTTTTCATATAAGTAAGCATGGTATATAAGAGCATTTTCACAGTGATAAATAGTGCTCTCTCATCAAAGTTATGAATTTATTTAAATTCTGAGCTTTTCTTATGTGTACTGGTATTCCAGAGACGGATTGCCGTAACTGTGAATATATGGTATCTACCTCAGCTACCGTCCTTTCAATGTTATCAAATTGTGCCACATTATTTTTTATATCACTAAGGTGACAGACAAGCACACAGTGTACCCGGAAAGTGGTAACCGTGTGCAATGAATGCCGGGGAAGCCACACTCGTGCTGCCAACCTTGTAGAAATCTTCTGGTCTAGGTGTTTCTATGTATACTATGTATGTATTTACAAAAAAAAAATATTTAAGTATGTTTATCCGTATTCCAATGAGGCAACGTGACCAGCATCATGGGCACCTTTGCGTCGGGAACGATATGCGGTGGGTGGTTCGACACGACATAATCACGGAATTATATTCTGTGTATTTTTTTTGTTTTAATGGTGACATGTAAATAATAAGGCCGTTAATTTAAACCGTTATAGTGTTCATACATCTCAAATATAAGATAGTGAGTTATTATTGACTTTAACTGTATTTATTGCAATTAAAATCAATATCACTGCTGATAAATTAAGAATAACATATAATAAATCTTAAAATAGACTGCGATTATATATCATGAAGTTCACTGGTCCCAAGGCGAGTAATATGTGAAATTTTGTGAAGATTGGCTGAACTGAATTTTTTTTTATACCAGTTTGATGGCAGACAAGCACACGGCCCACCTAATGGGAAGTGGTTACCGTGGCCTATGGACGTGTGCAACACCAGGGGCATTATACTCGCGCTGCCAACCCTGATGAAACCTTCTAATACCCCTCTTAAAGAAGCCCATGTTGATACAATAATCAATCCATAACTATATTATGGGGTGATATATAAAAACTATTACCCTGGACGGTGGATCACTTGGCTCGCGGGTCGATGAAGAACGCAGTTAACTGCGCGTCATAGTGTGAACTGCAGGACACATTTGAACATCGACATTTCGAACGCACATTGCGGTCCGTGGAGACAACATGATTATATATGGGATGCTCTAATAAGACAAGGAGTACAAGCAAAATATATACGAATAATTAAAAATGTATACACAGCGAGCACAGCTGAAATTAAACTTGAATCTACGGGTAACGAATTTCCTATTCAAAGAGGTGTACGCCAAGGAGATCCTATATCACCTAAATTGTTTTCCGCAGGAGTCTGGGCTGTATATATCTGTTTGATGTTAAACAGCCCTTAGTCGCCTTGTGTGACACCGCATGAGAAGAAATAGGGGCGCTCAACAACTGAAATTTAGATTTAATAGAATCCCTAAGATTAGTATTACATTAGTATTATAGTTAACAGAAATATTAGCTCAAACTTGTGACTTCGAGTTCACCGTCACTGCGGCCGCGCGTAATATTTTGCGACCGGCCGGGATGGCGATAAATGCCTACTTTTGCAAGAATACAGGGCCTTAAGAGATCATTACACTACACAGCTAGAACGTGCGAGGAATTGAAGTATCTTTCTTTCTAATTTGAAGGCCAACATATCAGAGCTCACATGTTGATTCCCATTTAGTACAAATATTGAATTGTGTGTTTATATAAATTATAATATATTATGGGTCCAATGGAAGTTGCCTGAATTTGCTTACACAGCTTTAAATCAAGACTTTACTTACATAATTTCTGTTTGGTTTCATTTATTAACTCCTCCCAACTGCTCCTCTTCTCTGCTTTAGGATATATGATTGTTAGGTTTTCTGGCCCGCTCCTGAAAATATATTGAAGTATACTTACGGTAAAGAGTAGGTAAAGTTTAACCTGAATTAAGTGACAGAGATCTTTATAGGACACACTGATATTATTATGCCTTCACCTTGTTTGACAGTTTCGGAAATGCTTGTCATCGTTAGAGATGCCAATAAAGCTGAAGACCAATGGAGGCATTAGTTTGATGGCCTAGTTGAGACTAGCCTCTAAGAATAGCCTTGGCCACGACATAGGTCCGAGATAAATCTGAGTATACCAAATACAATATGACTTTGAGAGATAATTATAGTCTCAGGTTAATTGTCTTTTAAGTCGGAGGTATTGACATAATTTCAGTTCTTACTGCAGACGGAATTTAATTAAACAAATGTCTGTCTAACTCTTGGGAGGTCGACAGTAGAAGCAGAAAAATACGATAGAAGAAAGATTTTCTGAATTAGCTATTAAAATATAAACAAAAAGCAAGAAGTCGGATTAAAATAACTTTGTTTTTCCAATATGCGCCGGTTCTACACAATAAAATGTTTAGAACTACAGACTCATGGATATGACTTGTAATATAAATGCAATGATTCAAAATATTCGCATGAGAGCATCGGTCAAAGCACCTACTTCGAGATATATCAGAAATTAGAGATTAATAAATTAACAAAATAAACCAATCAAATGACAGGCTTGTTCAGTTCACATCACAACCAATTATTGCGAATTATTTGGAAAGCAGCTCTTTAAGTACAGTACCCCCAAGCCAGATAGCTGACGACCTGAGACGGGTGGCTGGGACGGACTCCCTCAACCTGCGCCCTAATTCGCTCACCAGATTCTTGGCGTCGGTACCCCAACTACCCATTGTCTCGACCGCAAAGGGAGCGAACATATATTGCTCTGTACTTACATTACATACTTACTTTAGTAAAAACGTTTATCTTTCTAGGCCATCAAGACCTCATTGACACGTCTTCTAAAAATCATTTTCGAAGATTTGGAAGGAGCCGGCGTCGTCGGCGTGGCGCACGACGTCGGGCTTGTGCGAGTTGCGGATCTGCTCCCACAGCTCGCGCTTGTTGAACAGCGCCAGGTTGCCCTCGAAGTCGAAGTCGTCGCGCAGCGCGGGGTCGGCGGCGTCGCCGAAGCACGCCTCGTTGCGGCATACACCAGTAGTACATGTAATATGTTGGTATGACATTTGGCTTCGGTCTCCACTGGTAAAGCTATGCGTAACTTTTTTAAGTGCACAGTTCAGCACACTTGTGCACAAACACGTTCACTGAGCAACTGAATGTACGTGTACGCGCACAAACACAGACATGTACAACTTGTCCTACTGTAAATCTGTTGGTGTATAATAAAGAATTATCTATCTATCTATCTATCTAAATACACACATAACTTCGAAAAGCATCGAAAAGTCATTGGTGTGTGCCATGGTAGAACCCGAGATCTCGTCTCAGCGGTTCATTACTCGACATTTTCTGTGAAGCGACTGCCTTCTGACCGTCACAACTCATAAACTATATCTAACCATTAACGTTAGACTAGTAGTTAGACATTTTTAGGGCTCCAACTACCCTTAACGGCTGTCATAGGTGGTCTTATGACAACCGGGACCGACGGCCCAATGCAAATACCCATATTCATGCATACAAATATTTGCACTGAGTGGGGATCGGCGCTGCCTCTACACCTCTACTCCTGCTGGAGACACCGTACCCATGCTACGTGAAAAATATAGTAGGGGTTTCCAATTTCACTTGCGTCAACAATGTGTCCCTATTCACTGAGTTGAAGTTGTTCAAGTCAACTTTAAGAATGACTTCTCCTCCATTGCAGCCAAGGTACGTTGACAGGGCATGGACTGGAAATCCAGTTAATTGACTGGCTGGTTGGGCCTATAATACATAAAACTGTTAATTCAGACTAAGTATTATTGGTAAATATGGGGATACTGACAAGATATAAATATTTACCTAATGTGGACCGATTGCTTTGAAGGATTTGTGTGTTGCTCAGACATAAGCCAAAAGAAATGCACGAGTCCCACACGCGGGGGCAGCTCGAGTCCCAATCTCGTTTGAATACCATTATCTGAAGGGACAAAATACCAAGTATTATGTAGGGTGAGTGAGTGGGACAAGAGTCAATGATTTTTGATGAGATGAGTCTCTTCCCTCCAAAGTGTTGTTAACACAAGACAGCCCAACTAATGGGAAGTGGTTAGCGTGACCTGGGGCCAGGGGCGTTACACTCGTGCTACCGACCCAGAAGAAACCTTCTAAAGCCCTTCTTGAAGAACCCTATATTGAGTCGCTTGGAAAAACCACAGCAAGGAGTTCACTTGAGCGTGTGTGGGATGAAATGTCCAGACTACAGAGTCCCCAACTCATCCCCGGAAACGGGGAGACGCGTGAAGCCTGCGCCCATGGGGGGCGGAGGTCGTTCATCGACAAGCTTAACTAGCTTGTGTTATGGAATCTGGAATGCGGATAAACATACTTGGACACTTTTTTTGTAAATACATACATATCATACATAGAAACACCCAGACCAATGCAAGTATACATTTTCGTGCATACAAATATTTGCACTGAGCAGGAATCGAACCCGCGCCTCCTGCGTAGCAGTCCTACGTTCTACCGCTACGCCACAGAGGCCGTTATAATAAATTCTTTCTTACATCAGGTCTCAGCCTTAGATACATTGCTCGAGTCAACAATAGTGCCCGGAATATGGCAATTGGGCTAATAATAACCCTCGAAATAATAATTAATAAACTTTTTATATTAATTAAATGTTCTTGTTCAGATAATTACCTGATCTGTTGGACTGGTGCGGCAGAACCTTCCTCATTTATAAATAGGTTAAAAAGGTTTCTATCGGCAACATACACTCTCACGTGCTAACTATTAGAACGCAGCTAAAAATATAGACAGTTAAAAATATAAAGTGGTAGACGCCCATCATAGGAATCGATAGCGTCGCTTCGTTTTTAACAATAATTACTTGTGCTAGATGTGAGTTCACGTCAGTAGTACATATAATTGAAAGAAATTTTAAAGCATTTTAGTTTTATTTTATTTAGTATGTTAACCATTCTTTTTGCGTAATGTCAATTCATTTATTAGCATTAAAGTCAAGAAATAATTTATAAATATTAAATACAATAAAACTAAAATAACTATCAACACTGTGGAATTGTTATTTTATATTGCAAGTATTAAAAAATCTAAATGTTTATTTGAATGTTAAATGTATCATTTGTATATACTTCTACATACCTACTCAAGAATGGAGAACTCCATCCTTACAGCTGATTGATCTTGGCTGTGCTATAGATATGTCCCTATTTCCAAAAATCTCATAGAAGAAGACAAATAAAACACTTATTGTTTTATTTCAAAGCTATGAGAGGGTATCGTGACTCAAGGATTAAATCAGTCACTATATAAAGATTACTCATACTGTAATAATCATAAATTGTGATGTGATCACTGCTTCATTTGAAGGGCATGGAAACGGGCGCGAAAAAAAGGATCCTATGCCCCGAGAATCGGGAGCAATGGTGCACATTTGGGAGAGCCCTCAAACCAGCAGCAGGCAACAATAGGCTAATTCATTTGTATCATATTGAAGTACTATATAAATTTAACATTACTTATGAGTAGGTGCTACTAATTGAAACATAAACATATATATGGTCATGGAGATCTCCTAAGGCTAAGAGGTTCCACACTACCTGTGAGTATGAGATTGTCAACCAGCCTCAATGCCCGTCTTTGTACTGAGTCGAAGGGGTCAAGTTGGTATGCAGGTGCTCCAGCAAAAAGGTGACAGCAGTACTCCATGTGAGGCCGGACCTGTGCTTTATAAAGTGATCTTACTATCTACTTAGTTTTCCGCGGTATAAATATTCACTATAGGAAAAATGTCCACTATTATAAAGACTGCTGACCAAAAATGTCCGCATTAGATTAGTTTGCTCATAAACTCAGAATGAGAATACCCAGAAAATGTGACAGATGTTGACTTTCTTTTTTTTAACGTCCGAAAAATCCCCACGGATTCCTCTCGCCGGAGCCGGTGGGACAGGTTATGTCGGACTCGAACCGGCTAAAAGGCACGACGTCATTTGCATTGGTCTGGTCGTGCCTCGGAGAGCACCTTAAGCTGTCCGTCATACGAACATCTATGGCAGTCGTTGGAGCCTTCAAAAGTCTGACTAATCAAACTATAGAACTTTGATATCGCCTACCCGTTGTGGAGGTTAGATGGCAGTCGCTTTATTGAAAATATTGAAGTTCAGCCGCATGTTAGTTAGACTAGAATGCCGCCCCTGAGTTGAAAAAGGGCTCCGAAAATGATAATATTCGCCATGTTGGACGTTTTTGGTATTGTCAATATTTTTTGTCAATCCAGTCAGCCTGTGACCACGGCCGGTGTAACATGTTCGAAACGCCAGGCAAATCCAAATCAGTGATCGCGTTAATTCCCGTTAACATTATTGTGTATTCGATTAAAAGAATAGAAAAAATTAGATCCAAGCAGACGAGTCCGAAGTTTTAGTGCAGTGGTTAATTAATATATCAAGACGGACGCTGCGGTCGACACTGCAGAGTCTCTCGCAATAACTCGACTAAAAGTTCATTATTCTGAGTCCCAGTGGACTCATGCGTTTGAGTGTGCTTTCTAATGTCATTATACCTAGTATTATTTATGCCAAAGAAGCGTAAAGTCGGTAATAAAAGAAGGGCACAATATATACTGAACGATGATTATGTAAGACATGTACAACTGCAGTTACTGGATGGACAGATAACTATTGGGCATGCAATTGACAAATTGCGTTAGGCAGAGGCTATTAAAATGTTTTTTTTTTTTTATACGTTTATTCAACATAAAATACACTTTTTTTTTCTTTACACAATTTCTGCCAAACTGCGAAACTGCGATGATTGTTATTTCCTCAAAAAATATTATTAATGAATAAATGTTTCTTTTTTCGTTAACATCTTGTTTGCACAAATCTCTTAAACCCACGTTATCTGATCACTTAACGATAGTCATTTGTTTTGTAGAATTTCATTTGTTTTAGGGACACGATCATCTTATCCCCGTGGTCTAACCCCCGCACTGTTGGTCGCTGAAGGGGCGGCTCGTGAACCGAAGGACGAGTATGCTGTGGAGATGGTTCAGTAGTAATAAGTACGCTGACTTCCTTTGTTTCGTGGCGGTAGTGAACACGACCGCTACGCAGGAGACACAGGTTCGATACTCGCTCAGTGCTGTTATTTTGTTTTTTTTAACGTGCACAAATCCCCACGGATACGCCCCCACCGGAGCCGGTGGAAGAGGTTATGTCAGACACGAACCGACTAAAACGCACGCCGCCTGTGGGTCGCTTTGGTTGCCGAAGGTGAGGTTGACAGGCATATCCCTCGCACCCCGGCCGACCCAGGGCCATCTCTCACGATCTGGCCCTCTCCTCGGGTGTGGGGACTACAGAGTCCCCAACTCGTCCCCGGAAATGCCGCGGCCTGCTTCTGCCAGGGTGACAGGCGGCTCCACCAGTCACCCCCAGGCCTGCGCTCATCGACCTCTGACGCCCGAGTTGCCTTCGTACGCGGGCAGCTTGGATCACAAGATCCTTCGTCGCTCGCGATGCCGCTCCCGCCCCGCCAGCGCTGATACTTGTGTGCATGAATATGGGTATATGCATTGGACTGTATGGGTAGTTTTTGGTTGCCGAAGGTTAACAGACATTCCTTGCACCCCGGACGACCCAGGACCATCTCGTCCCCGGAAACTGCTTCTGCCATGTTGACAGGCGGCGCCACCTATCACTCCCAGGCCTGAATTTTTCTAATATCACACCCTGGTTTTATACATTCCATCTATGTTATTCTATTAGTCTGAGGTCTTCACGATCAGCTTTGCAATTGTCTACGCAAGCGGCGTTGATCTCCAGTGACGTCCGCCCAACGACAATCTATACCGAGGCTGTCGCAGATAATACTATTCCTCCAAAATAAAGGCTAAGCCTAGTTTGGTCGATAGCATTTAGTACCTTTTATACTTACTAGAAAAATGTTCCATCAAATATTTTTACCTGTAAAGTAAATGTAACTTTTGAAGCAATAAAGGTATAGTCCTAAAATTGAGGTTGTTAGGAAGCGCTAACGTGTGGAATTCATTATAGTAGTTACAATTGAATGCTTAATTTACGTACGCGATGGAAATATGTTAATTTCCCCAAGAGTTTTTATATAGAAGTCAGCGATCAGTGTTTAATGGGAGGTAAGACACGTCGGTAATTCCGTCCAATAGACCACACAATTTAAATATCTGGGTCACTGGGTCACCGATGATCTAAATAACAATCTAGACATAGAAAGAGAACGCAGGGCGTTGGCTGTCCGGTGCAATATGCTGATCCGTAGATTTGCACGATGTACCAAGGATGTAAAAGTTCAATACTCGCTCAGTAATAATAAAAATACTACTGATTTAAGTTGCTATAAATAAATAACTAAAATATCAAGATACTTTTGTGATGTTACCTCAACATTCCCTTAATAGGTAAGTAATTAACATGAAGATATACCTACAAATATTTAAAAGTTCAAAAAGTAAAATTTGACTGGGATTCACATATTTAATTTAGATTAGTTTTCAGATCAACTTCTAAGGGTTAGGTAATTATTATTGCACTCTTTGTCTTTACTTTAGATATTGTTCCAGATTTGAATGATTTTTATGAAGACATTTTTCCATCTGAATCTATAGTTGTTGGACTACGGCAAAATCTCAGCTTAGAATTTCAATCTTGTAGTGTGATGGATCAGTAATGGGTATAACTAGCCAATATGTGAAACTCTTTTAATACAAGCATATATTGGCACCAATCCCCGCTCAGTGCAAATATTTGTATGCTTGAATATGGGTATTTGCATTGGTCTGGGTGTTTCTATGTATAATATGTATGAATTTACAAAAAAAAAGTATTTAAGTATGTTTATCCGTATTCTAGATTCCATAACACAAGCTAGTTAAACTATGCTTACCATGGGTCTAGATAGCGTTGTGTACAATGTTGACCGTCACAAAATAGTGGATTACATAGTTTTTTATATACATACATATAATCACACCTATGTCCCCAGAGGGTTAGTCAGAGGTAAACTAACACCCACATGTCACCAATCATTAATTTCAGTCTCACTTAATCTATTACCGTATTCCCAAAAATTCATGATCTCTACTTATTTTTCCTCTTAGCCATCTGCAAAAAGTAAGCCTTCGAACATCAACACCCGGATGTAACACTTGAACTATGCGCCCATATCGATTGCAATTGTAGCCGTATTTCTTCCATATCTTTATCACAAGGGAGTAAATCCGACATGAACAATCTAGGCTAATGTCTGTGCACTGTCGGCGAATACTGACCGTCGCAGTTTATCAGGATTTAGATTCAATATCATACATTCATTTATAAGTGGGATCATAACCATCTCATTAGGTTACCTAATGGACCCAATTCTTCAGTGAACGGTGTCACTGAAAAATTGTGTACAAATACGTAAGAAATGGTTTTAAACTTATTTTTTTATTTATATTATTTTGGGGCAAGAAATAGGTATAATTTATACATATTTGAAATGTGCTGATTAAGCCCTTTCAGTTGATACCAAACACGACAAATTTATCTCAAATCCATTTTTTATCACAGTACTTTATGACCGCTAGCGTGATTTTTTCAGTTGTCGAGTTTTAAACTTAAATTTTAATTTATATTATTTTGGGGCACGCAATAGCCTTTTCAATTAATACCAAACACGACATATTCATCTCAATTTTAGTTTTAACCAGTACTTTATGACTGCTAGAGGGCCGTAGGGCCATGGTCTACGTGTACCCAAAGGATGGAGAAGGATGGGTCCTCTAGGCAGCGCAAACGGCGACAGCAAACATCCGCCCTAACAAACACGCACACCCCGGCTTTTGCACGAAAACTTTCCTCAAGAACATAGCCAGGGCTTGAAGAATATATATATGTATTGATGTACATATATAGTTTTATTTATGTGTGTATTAGATATAATATGCTTACCTGTGTAATTATTTATTATTTTTGTATTGTAAAAGTACGCCGAACAACTATCACACATTCCTACAACTTTAATCACCATCCAAAGGTTGCCTGGCTGAAATCGCTTAAAGTTAGTAGAACCGACGTATTTAACCGTACACCGTCTTGGGTCTCAAATGCCGGAGTGTACCGATAAGGCACTTCACTCGCACTCCGGCTAGCTGGCCATTTCCAGTTTCGAGATGCCCGCAACACGGTTAAGTTTTAAGCTCAAGGTAGGTTTAGGACGAGGCCTTAGCGTAGGCTTTAGGGGATGGCAGTGGGTCTCGCAATAGTCAAAATAAGCCTAATAAAAAATTTTGGACGAGGACAGCGCCTCGGATGCAACCGCGATCAGACCTTGCGCTTCGTGGATGGTCATGGTCCTTGATTCTTCTCCTCTGCCGTATCCCTCCTGGATCAATGCAGCTTTCTCCAGCTGTGTGTAGGTCAGCAATAGGGTTTTAGCGGATTTTTGAGGATTACTGTTCCCGTGAAGCTCTTATATGCTATGGTGTTAGTTGGGTCGTTTTCATTCCGTTCTTAAAATTTCAAGTATTCGAGAAACATCTTAAGTAGAGCATTTTTTATAAGTACTTATTCAGAAAGTAATGTCTAGAAAGCGTTTGAAACCATATAAAAATTCCCGGGGGATTGCTTTCAAAGTCTCGCGGCATCCAAAGCCTACGCTCGTGATGAGCTGTGTGGGTTACAAGTCTCCTCCGTTCCCGACACGCCGTCCTCTTCTCGAGTATTACTTGCTCGCAGAAAGAGCCGGTGGCAGCCCACACATTTGCGCCCAACACCATCGCTATCAGCAAGGCGGCGATTTAGAGAGAGGAAGACTGTAGAAGGAGATAGCAACCTACTGTCATCTTAGCAACTACAAATAGGCAGTGGGTATGACAGTTTCAGAGGCGCGGCGATAGTGAACGCGGTCGGTACGCAGCAGGCACTGATTCGAAGCCCGCTCAGTGCAAATATTTCAAAGTCATGCCTCGGAGAGTACGCTAAGCAGTCACCTCTACCTACCCCTTCGGGGATATGGGCGTGAGTTTATGTTATGTTATGTCTTCATAGAAGAACAAAATATAGAGATATTTAGGTGGAAATAGTAGTACAGAGGTTCTACTGTGCAATTCTCTAAGTACACAGCGCTGCGACAACCTTGATAGAGACTGTCATTGGTCATTGTCATATCTACATTGTTAGTGGAAGTCGTAACCTTTGAGCAAGTTCCTACCAACATCTGCGAGGCCCACACTAAGCGCATCTAGTGAACGACGAACGAGCCTCTGGTGCAAGCTTTCCTTTCGGAGAAGGCTTGCACCAGAGCCTTTCCTTCTTATAGCAAGCGCAGTGGTACTTGATATTTTTCGCAGCTCACAGATTCATTTGTAATTTATATTATGTGATTCTTTTGTATTAGTTGATCTGCAACGTAACAATATTCATTAAACCTCACTTCAAATATTACAGTCCGTTAATTTTCATACATTGTTTACTCACCGAATATTCCATTGTTACCTACGATATGCAGGAATTTCTTGATGACAAACATAAGTGACAAATGACGAAAATATTAAATGATCCCACCTAGGTTTAAGAATAATGATGACAAATATTACTGTGATTTAGTTTATAAGTATTAATATGTATAACTTACTTAATAATAATATTATTTAACTTTGCTGTGCCGGACACGACGGTATTTTCGTCTAATTGAGCAGTCCGACTGGGGAAGTACCTCCGCCCTACAGAACACCGAGGCCATAATAACCTCGTGTTGTGTTACCGGCGGTGAGTAGGTAAGGTAGCCAGAGCTCACTGGAGAGTTTTTGTGCTGTCAGTGGGTGCCATAACACACAGTTTCTTAAAAAAAAATCAAGTGAAACTGTGACGGTGACGATGACGCAAGTTCCTTTATTTGTGTTCTACCAAAATCTTCTACAAAAATTACCCAACATACCTAAAAAGTTTACACTTCAATAAGATGGAATTTGACTAAATAAAAGATAACAAAACAAGGTCCACTTCATCTCAATCCATTGCTTTGTGAAGTAATATAAATGTCTTTCAACCCTTACCAGGACCCGGCCTCAGTTTTTGACCAAGACGAATGATTTCGTTTACGTTTTTGAACATGTGCAATACCCATGAACGAGTTGCAGTTTATCGGGTAGAAATTTTAGAATTTGCAATCTTCTTTCTAAAATACATGTATTTTATGTGTCTTTCAGGATAATCCATCAGCGACTTGCTCTGAAATATAATCTTGTGGAAGTTGAGTTGCCGTACTACAGGTATGTTCCTGAGCCAGTTCTTGAAAATAGTCATGTCACATTGTACTGGGATCGATTTATCATCACTGATAAGACTGTTGTAGCCAAAAAGCCTGACATTGTGGTGTAAAAATCGAAACAAGCGACACCGATAGTTCCAAAAAAAAGGTGGATCCGCCGCCGATACCGACCGGGGCCCCCGGCGGGCGGAGAACCGCGTGGTGCGACATATGCAATAAAAGCGTATCAATAGTCTCCTGGCGACGGCGGTTACCGTGGCCTATGGACGTGTGCAACACCAAGGGAATCGAACTGTTTTGTTCTTGTTGAGCATGAACGTATTCTATTTATAATAGTTCTTTTTTGTTTTTATTGGAATGACTACCGTTTGACATCCCAACCCTGATAGAAAAAACTTTTTAAGGCTCCAATTATTCGTAACGACTGCCATAGACATTGGTTTGGCAACCGGGACCGACGGCTGAACGTGCTCTCTTAGTCATTTTATTGACTTTGGGACTATAATAATAATAATAAATAATAAATATTCCAAAATAGTCTAGTATCTGGTTAGCATTGCAACAAATGGCTATGATATCAGCCAGACAATAAAACACATAGTGAAAATATTGAATTTTCAACCATTCATATAAACTAAGCTTTGCATATTGGCAAACTATAAGTAGTTTACAATATAAGCTTGCATATAGATAACCACACGGCCCACCTGATGCAAAGTGGCCACCGTGGCCTATGGACGTGTGTAACACTAGAGCAGTCACACTCACATTGCCGACCCTATAAGCACATAGTTTCTGTGCCGTCTGTGTAGAAGACAGCAGGGCAAGCCTTTAGTCTTCCCACTGACAGCACATCCCATGAATGGAAAACATTTTTGGACCAAAAAGATGCTTTTAAGTCCTACAAGGTTGCATCCCTAATTTCGTCAATCAATTATACTGCGTGGTTCCCGGCAGAGTCGAATTAGGGCCTCCCATCTCTTCCCATGCGGTGTCGTACAAGGCGACTAAGGGATAGGGCTGTTTACAACATTTATTGGAGTCCGGTACGAACCACTGGATCGAACTACATAACCCTCAGATGCTTTCGACAGAACGCCACTATATACCAAGACTGGTTAGGGAAGCAATTGAAATAAAAAAGTATAAAAATTTCAATCGTGAGGATGGGTTTCAACTGCCGAACGTCTGGTTATTTTTGTGCCTAATCATAGAAGGTTGGGTTCGACAAAAACCTTTTTAGGCCGTCTCCGCACTCTCAGGGAGCCTTGAGTGGGCTTGTCAGCACCCAGCAGCAGGCGGACCTGGTCGAGTTTGCTCTGACAGTGCGCCGGTCCTTAAATACACATAAAAAAACTTGAAAGAATTGATTGTACAATTTGAATAATGCGATAAGCTGTTAAAACCGCCTGTACCATGGTGAGTTCTGTTCTGATGAGCTCTTCCTATTAATCCCACCCTCCCCTTTCCTACACAGGACAACACATGCAGATCTTAGATGTCCAAATAAAGAACTTTGACTTTGACTTTGACTTTGAGAATTTGAATAGCAACAGATTCACACAATCAAAGATAACAAAGAAAGAAAGGAAATCTTTAGAAGTGAAAAGTCAACAAAAAAGAGGTGCTAAATTAAATTTGAAACATGGTATTGACAGAGCCGAAGAAAATGTGCGCAAAAGTGTGACGAGAAAAAAAATGAGTATAATAGAGGAAGTTTAAAAGTGACACCAGCGAATGAAAAATTGAGAAGCAAACGACTTTAAAGCATTTAGTATGATAACTATTCAGATCGATTAAGAAATAGAAAAATATGCATTTATTTAGGCGGGATTCGAGCTAGCGATCTTTCTCTTACAGGGAACTTAATTTAAATCGTGACCACTGGGATTTATCATGTAAGCTAAATAATGAGCCGGTGTCATGACTTGTCCGGTAACGATTCATGACAATCTTCATTTGCGTAATGTTTAGTAAATCTTCCAGTTGATCTACTAATTACTTCCAGATAAGCACACTACCTGAAAAACAATAGTGCCCAGAAGACGGCAATAGGCTCACCCCCTTTTACGTGGGTATTCTTAAATGGAATAATAATTAAAGTCATCCATTACTGATCATAACTTTTTTTTTTGTAAGGTGAACATAAGTATAGCGGTTCCCGTTATCACTATCTCTGGTACCTATCTAAGTAAAAATAGGTAGGTAGAGGAAGTGCAGCATATTTGAAATACTTACTGCATATAATTTGGAATACGTAGATATCTCAATTTATGTAAACGCCACCTGTGTTTTTATTCCCTCACAAGATTCATGCGTTTAAACAAGGAAACAATCATATTAACTTTATAATATGAGTACAAATAATTTATATGTAGATATTGTGCATGTTTGTTCGTCGTACTCACTCCCCGATATCCAACTGTACTTCACGCGTTTGTAATGGTCGACATATTTTTGTTGGTCTACTTTTTCTCCAGTTCTATCTTTCATATTAACCATTTGAACTCTGCCGTCTTGTCACGTTATAGTGCGTTCGAAACTCAATATCATTCAAAATAATGCCTCTGAATAGGAAATTTATCAATAAACATAATAATGAATAAAATTTATTAATAATAATAAATAAAAACGCGCAAAGATTGTATTTTCTACGAAAGAAATGTTGAGAATTCTGTAAACACCTTTCGCACCATTTCCATAATCTATCGATCCGCGCGCCCCGACACTCCTTAATTAGGTTAAAATGAGAAGTAATAAAAATAGGAAATAGGACACAGAGAATAACAAAGAAAAGAAGGATTGTAGAACAAAAATAGTGGCCCCCTCGATGTCAATCGGGCCTTCATAACATAGGGCGTGTGGTTACCGTGTGGCCTATGGACGTGTGTTACACGTACACCAGGGGATCAGAGACACACCTGTAAGATCAGAGTTTCTGTACCATAGAACCCTGTTTGAAGATTATCTAACCTACGTCTTCAACGTTCGATTAAAAAAATAAGTTTAAAACTTCTGTTGATGAGATGGTCAGCATGTTATCATCTAAATTAATCAGTCTTTATGATACATATGCACCCATTCGCGCAGTGAAAATTAAGCATGCTCCTGCGCCTTGGCTTACTGCCGAAATCAAAGACCTGATAGCCAAAAAAGCAAGGGCTGAGCAACTTCTCCATAACATCATCAATCAACGATCTTCACCTACCCTACCAGCGAACGAACCATGGTACCACATACATGGCAAGTTCTATCCAATTCAGTACACCAATTACTAGCTACAAACATTTTGAATTACCAGTGCCAACAACTTCTCGCGTATGACTCTGCGTTTCTTGATAACAAAACACTTTCGTGAACATGAAGGATGTCTGATTTCTTATAACATTTTGAAGGTAATATCTAAAAATCACACTTTATTATTTGACGAAAGTAGATTTTCAATTTACACACCTTTAGTACCGGATACCTAATGGGCCATTGTTCTTTCCTGTGATAACCTTTCTTGTTGGCACATGCCGCAACGGATACTTATTGCGGTACTACACTAATGCAGCTCCCGCATTTCGATTATTGACAAAATACGCTTCTAATAAGTCAATTTTTTCACGATTAGAAGACATTTTAGGGAAAATCCTTAATTAATAACTGTATTTGACAAAAAATATTCTCGAAAATTAGGTACCCCTTTATAATAATATAATGAACTGCTAAAGTGTTTTTTTTTTTAAATAGAGTAAGTCAATTAGACTTCACCTTGCCAGATGGTAAACTGAAGGCAAAGTCTCAGAAAAGAAGGTCACCAGAATGACACAATGGTTTACTAATAGGGAGCACGAAGCAATTAGTCTCGGACTATGTCCATCTTGATTACAGATTAATTGCTCCGTGCGGATAGAATATTGTAAAGGATTTATATTGTTATTTGTAGGGAGAAATAAGACGGTTTATGTATATAGAGACCTTTAATAAACAAAAAAATACGAATCATCGTTTTGGAAAACCGTTCGGGTTTTCCTGTAGCTAAGTAAAGGAAAATCAGATGGTTTCATAACGTTGTAATTGTTTTATTCACCGTGCTGTAGCCACGTGGTTTCCGGCAGAATAGATTTTGGACCAGCCCATCTCTTCCCATGCGGTGTCGTACCGGCATGAGAAGTTGCATCTGTGTGAGAGAGACACATTATATTTACGCGGGAGTGACTAATAGGTTAACGTACGAAATTCTGTTTCGTGTCCGGACTTTAGCACAGTCCGCCAATATCGATGGATATTGGCGGCGTGACACAGTGTGTGTGCAGGTACGTTCGTAGGGCCTTCACCTCTGTCTAACCCTTCAGGGATAAAGGCGTGATTATATGTATGTATGTATTAATTTACAAATATTTATGTGCGTTTTTACATGTACTTTTTTTTCGACTTCTCTACGTTCTTCGATATTGCCATCGTTATTTTTTTTTTTTTTGCATTGGCTTCGCTGCTTTGGGTGCAATTGGGACTAAAGCTATGATGATGATGAGGAGTAATTACTGACCAAAATATTAGGTACTGACTCGAGGTAGGCTATGCTGCCAGAATTATTGAGTTAGAGGCACGACTTTTCCGACTCATTTAAACCTTATCTCTAGGAAGGTCTTTATTGAACTTGTAAGTAACGGGAACTAAAATTTCCATATATTATTTGAAGACTAAAAAATCACGTCTTTGTTAACCCTATTTGTATGTGTACAATGGTGACCCCGGAAACTTTCCTTTAGCTTACCATAAGGCGAGCTGAAGTCAAATGGACGTATCCTGCAGACAAAAAAACATCTGACAATTTCATTACAATTGGATTTTGAAAAAGTTTACAACATTATATTTTTGAATAGATGCGCCGATATTGATAATACTTTATTCAAATATTTACATTTAAAATATATTATACTAAATGTAAATGTTATATGTACATAAATATTATTGAATTATTGATAAACTTACAAAGAGCGAGCTATAGATCGTTTCACCTTTTTCATACTTTCGTTTACACCGCGAGCAGTGCGAGCTAAGAGATAAATTATACTAGCGATACTCACGGTGCGAATGAAATATGACCAGCTAGCTTCGTTTAAAATTTTGGGCTGACGACTTATACGATCCGAGCATTATTGTGCGAATTGTTTGCGCCTTGTATTGTCTAACGGAAAGATTTCATGCCCCGGATGTGTATTGATCTTTGTTGTAAGTAATCTGACTAAATGTACATTGGAAAAAGCTTATTGTGAATGTACGTAAAGCATTACTTTTGGCACACACCTTGAGTTCGGATAATAATACAAAAAAAATAACATTAACAGTTCGATTTGCTCTTAATATCTACATTGGCATTAAGATCATTTTGAGACTTTGTAGTAACGATCGTTCTGACGCTTACTGTACAGACAAATACGAGTATAACCAGTAAGAGTTGTTAAAAGTTTTCTGTAACTGATAATGTACGTGTTGATTGCACATTATTTATACATTCATCCCTGTTTTTAATTTCAATGGTTATCAGATTATATCAATAAGATAAGTGTAAAGGAAACAGCGGTTTCCGACGATTATCCAATAATTCGTGAATGACAATAGAATCAGTTCGTTTAATGGGAGAATGTGGAACCGCCTACATCTGCTCAAATAATTAGGTAAATAGGTACAGGATCTGAATTGGATGTAACGCAAGAATTTTCTTTGGATTGCTTCCAGTCTATTATTATAAATATCATAAACAGGATTCCATACCTGCGAGCAATATTCAAGGTGACTGCGAACAAAAGCACAATAAAGTATTTTAATTGTTTTGATTGAACGTTCGATTGTGAAGTTAGAGATTGCGGGTTCCATTCTCGATCAGTAGAATCATTTTGTGTGTATGAATTTGAATACCTTTATGTATGTATTATCAAATGTTTATTCGCATACAAGAACCTATCATAAGCTAGTTATCGATTTAGTTTGCAGCAAGTTGGTAAAGATTATACGACACTGAGTTGATACAAGTAGGTTCCGAGTGCGAAAGCAGGCAATAGATCACACTGTACATAGGTGCATATTGAAGACAAAGCGAGATAGGCATATTTTTACAAGCTGGAGTAAGATAATAAACAGCGCGATAAGACCATACAAAAGGAACTTTAAAATACCTTCTTGTTTTTTTACGACACACCAATTTGACTTCACCTCGCCTGATGGTAAGCTAAACGGAAAGAGGGTCACCATTACAGATAAGTAGTACCTATGTTACTCAGCTTGGTGGACTCATGAGATGCTTTTTCTCGCCCCGCTTAAAGGAGCTGGGACTTTAGGAAGTGGTTGATGGCAACAGGCTCGCCACCTATTACATGGGGCCTAAACTGGCGAAATGTGGGTGCTAGCACCTCTGCCTACCCCTTCGGGGAATATAGGCGTGACTTTATGTTATGTTATGTTATTGTTGGTACACTTTTTTCCTCATAGGAACCCCGCACCTCTCGTTTACAATAAGGAAGGCCTATTAAGTCTCCGTCTTGATCTTGGTTACATCTATGGTAGACGTTACGGGTAGTTGGAGCCCTAGAAACTCCAATAACTATTTTAATTGCAATGCTTTCATATCACCAGTCGGTTTTGGAGGTTAGATGGCTGTCGGCAGACAAGCACACGGCCCACTTGATGTAAAGTGGTTACCGTGACCTATGAACGTGTGTAACACCAGGGGAGTCACCCGTGCTACTGAGCCTATAAGAACAGACCGTTGCGTTTTTTTAACATGTCTTATAGATGCCATTATACCCCTTACCTAAAATACATTATTGGTATGCTTATCTTTCACGCAACAAAGGGACACCGAGGTTTCAAGCTCGATAAGATAGGTAATGGGCCCAAGTATCACATTGGCCACTTACGTTGGGGCGCAAGAAATCAATTCCACGCGGGTAAAGTCATGTTCAATAGGTCTATATGGGCATATATTAGATAAGTGATTGGCTTGTGCCTGACCGACGTTTTCCCCCGTTGTAGCGGGGCGACCACGGGGCTTTTTGGAAGCCTCCGCTGACTCCTTTTCTGGTAGTCGCTTCCTCCACAACCTCCCAGGGGAAGAAGAGCGCGAGCTACCAACACTTGCGGTGTTGCTCGGAGCGTTGGCCTCCAACCTCTCAAGCGATTCAACCAAAAGGATACCCATGATATGATTACAATCAGACCAGATGGAATATAAATCTGAATCAAATAGTATCCCATTGAACGCACGAATTGGATTTCACATGCCAACCGCGAGTAGTTTCCTGTAAGGAAATATCATTATGTACCTACGCAAACTCGTTGTTGATTCGCGCCGATAAAATAACTTTTCTTAAATACCTTACAAATGTGTCATGCCAAATTGTCCTAGCACTACAGCTTGTCACAACCGCCTCGCTTCAAGCGAATCCACGACCTTCAGACCCTTGAATTTAGTAAGTATGTCCATAATCCATTTATTTATAAAAAGATTTGCCGTAACTAGGTAATTCGTTTGTAAATATGCCGTTCCTTTTTTATTAAAGAATTTAATTTCAGGTGCTGCTAAAGTAATCAATAAACGCGGCCAATCTCATCATCATTTTTCATTACTTGGGGTTGGTTTACTGGTGGTAGAAACTTGGTGGCACAAATTTGTCTCAAGTTTCGACCGGGTAGGTACCACCGTGCACTATTGCGAAAAACCCTCCATAGCAATTCAATCTCGGTTGGATTGTGTTCAGGGGTCAGCATGTGCATAGCCGGGCAGAGGTGGTGGTTGTCGCAGCACTAGTGGGACCAGTGGGTCTTGGCGTAGTCTAGTGGGGATGGCGCGGGGCGATGCGCCGAACAGGGAGACCTGTAGAAACGGTGGTGCCGCTGGCCGCCCGCGGTATAGTACAGGGGCCCAACTGGGGTTAACCACCTTGGGAGGCTGCCTCACCAGGCCGCGCATAATCCCGATATGGTTCGTCGTGCCGGTTGGTGACCGGATTTGGGAGCCCGGCGACCATACTCGGGGGGGTACGGGGGCCCTTCCGTTCGGCGCGTCGGCTCTCGCCATGCCTCACATTCATAGATAAAACCAATATCCCGCGCTTTGTCACACGGTGCTGCGGCGGCAATCACTTCTTTTTTTCACGCCTTCTCCCACCCAAACTCATGGCAGCGCAATGTATAGAAAAAGGCAACACAGCGGCTCGTCACACTCCCAAAAGCTTGCTATTTGAGGTGGAGTCCACTAACATCTGTGGGCTCCATGCAAACCTCAACGCCGTCCACCAACACCTAGAGACGGTGAAACCTGCCATGTTTTTTCTAACGGAGACGCAAATACACCGCCCTGACGACACGACCTACTTGCTCTACCCTGGCTATGTTCTTGAGGAAAGTTTTCGTGCAAAAGCCGGGGTGTGCGTGTTTGTTAGGGCGGATGTTTGCTGTCGCCGTTTGCGCTGCCTAGAGGACCCATCCTTCTCCGTCCTTTGGGTACACGTAGACCATGGCCCTACGAGTCAGATCTATGTGTGCCTCTACCGTTCCCATACAGGAGATGCTGAGACAACTCGACTCTTTGAATATCTGAGTCAGGCGGCAGATGATGCGCAGGAGCGATTTCCGAATGCCGAAATGGTATTTTTGGGGGATTTTAACGCCCACCACGAGATCTGGTTGGGCTCCTCCAAAACAGACCATGCGGGAAGAGCCGCCCACGCATTTGCTCTGGCGCACGGCCTGACCCAATTGGTGCACGAGGTCACTAGGATACCAAGAAGGTCGGGCCAAGCACCTTCTCTGCTAGACCTTCTGCTGACGAGTGATCCGGACCGGTACAGTGTATCGGTGCGAGCCGCGTTAGGCAACTCTGACCACTGCCTGGTCTGTTCCACGGTGCCTATTATGGCGCCCCCACGACCCGTGCAGGGGAAGCGGCGTCTCTGGCACTACTCGTCAGCGGACTGGGATGGACTTCGTGACTATTTTGCGTCCATCCCGTGGGTTGAGCGCTGCTTTGAAGGTAAGAACCCATCGGATTGTGCTACTGCTGTCGCCGGTGAGATCGGTCTGGGTATGGAATACTATATCTCATACACCGATGTCACCGGTGACCGCGGGGTGCGCCCTTGGTTCGGGCGCGAGTGCGCGGAAGCTGTTGAACAAAAACAGTCTGCGTACCGCGCTTGGGTAAGGGCGCGCGCCACGCGCCATCCCAATCTGGGCCACTTCAAGGCAGCGTACAACAGAGCCACAAAGGTCTGTAGAAGGGCCTATGTCAGAGCGGATGCCCTGCGCATAGCGCGGCTTGGTCAAGAGCTAGTGATGCATCCCACGGGAAGCCGTGGCTACTGGCGACTGGCTAAAGCCGTGCAAGCCAACTTCTGTCAGCCTTCGCTGCCTCCGCTGCGTAACCCTGATGGATCCCTGGCCCATGAGTCGCAAGAGAAGGCAAATCTGCTGGCTAATCTCTTCGCGGCCAACTCCCGAATCGATGATTGTGGTACGCAGCCACCAACACTACCCGACAGTGACCACGCGATGCCTGATATCCATATCAGGCAACGCGATGTCCGTGCAGTGCTGCAATCACTCGATGTCCGGAAAGCCAGTGGTCCGGATGGTATTCCAGCGGTAGTTTTGAAAAAATGTGCAGCGGAGTTGTCTCCAATGCTTACGCGCCTGTACCGGCTATCCTACAGTTCGGGTACAGTGCCTTTGCCTTGGAAAGAGGCGAATGTTCAGCCGATTCCCAAGAAGGGGGATCGCTCGGAGCCAGCCAACTATCGACCCATAGCCGTCACCTCAGTGCTGTGCAAAGTGTTTGAGCACATAATTAACAAACAGCTCATGCGGCACCTAGAGGATCACTCCTTAATTAATGACCGGCAATATGGCTTCAGACCGAAACGGTCAACGGGTGATCTTCTAGCATACGTTACCCATCTTTGGGGTGAGGCTATGGACAAGCACGGCGAGTCACTGGCAATTAGTCTTGACATCGCCAAAGCTTTCGATAGAGTCTGGCACAAATCGCTTCTTTCTAAGCTACCTGCCTTTGGTCTGCCTTCTAGGCTGTGCAACTGGGTTGCTAGCTTCCTGCAGGGGCGCCGTATTCGCGTCCTTTGTGACGGACGAGCTTCAGAGTTTCTGCAGGTTAATGCTGGCGTGCCCCAGGGGTCCGTCTTATCACCCACTCTCTTTCTTCTGCATATCAACGACATGCTGTCTACCGGCAATGTTCATTGTTATGCAGACGATAGCACTTTACATGGGAGTTATCATGGACATCCAGCGGCCAAGCAGTCAGATATCGCAGAGAAAAGGCAGCTTCTTGTCACTGAGCTTGACGGGGTCCTGAATCACATTTCTCAATGGGGCTCTGAGAACCTGGTTGAGTTCAATGCCAAGAAGACGCAGGCATGTGCGTTTACAGCAAAAGTATCTTCTTTCCTTCCCCTCCCCACTCTTCAGAGCACGCCACTGCCGCTGCAGGACAATCTCAATATCCTAGGTATGGATGTACGCTGCAACCTGAATAACAAAAACTACATCGAAAGCATCATCAAAACAGCCTCACGAAAACTCGGAGTCCTGAACAGAGTGAGACGATTTTTCACGCCGGAGCAGCGGTGTCTTCTATACAAGACACAAATTCGCTCCTGTGTGGAGTACTGCTCGCATCTCTGGGATGGTTCAGCAAAGTACTTACTAGATGCTCTCGACAGGTTGCAGCGACGTGCGGTCCGCATCATTGGGAATCCCGAGATCACGAACACCCTAGAACCTTTACAGCTGCGTAGAGATGTTGCGTCCATGGCTGTATTTTACCGTCTGTACCATGGGGAGTGTTCTGATGAGCTCTTCCAATTAGTCCCACCCTCCCCTTTCCTACACAGGACAACGCGTGCAGGTCTTAGATGTCATCCGCACACGGTGCAAAACATCCGATCAAGAACCAAGCGGTTCGGAGACTCTTTCCTCTGTCGCACCATTAAGGCCTGGAATTCATTACCAGCTCACGTGTTTCCTTCTTCCTACAGTCCCGGGTCCTTTAAGCGGGGCGTGAAAAAGCATATGATAAGGCCGTCAAGCTGAGTGTCACCATTGTCACACGGTATGTGTAAGTAATGGTGACCCTCTTTTCTGGGATTTTGCCTTCAGCTTACCATCAGGCAAGGCGAAGTCCAATTGACGTGTCCTATATAAAAAAAAAAAAAAAAAAAAAATCGTTTGAAAATTTTAGTCCAGAGAGACTGCCAATTGGAGTTCCAGTAAATGAAGCGGGGGCAGGAGGGGCACTGGAGGAAGGACGGACACTAGAGGAAGAAGGGGCACCGGAGGCGAGAGAGGCACCGGGGTCAGGAGGGGTACTGGAGGAAGGAGGCGTACCGAGGGCTCAGGCTGCCAACTTCTCACCAGCGTTTCCTCCATCGCCCGCTATGTAAGTTAATTATTTGCTAATTTTGTTTGTTGCAGCTTCTCTCCGTCAGCTGTGAGTCCTGCTTCCACAGCACCGGGAGGGACCTGACCGTTCGTCGAGAACTGCCATGAGAACATCGCTGGAACTAGCACCTGAAAACAGAAACAGTTGCCCGTTAATGTGTGTTCAAATTGACTAAAGTAACCGTAATAATAGACATAGCCAGTCCTCAGCTTGTATACATATAACACATTCACGCCGCCATATATCTTCATAGGGGATAGGCAGGCAACTTCTGACATCTCTGCGATGGCGAGTAGTTATATGCGTCGGTAACCGCTTGACGATTGTGTCTTCTACTGACGGCACAGAAACTCTGTACTTATAGGGTTGGCAGCGCGACTGTGACTCCTCTGGTGTTACAGACGTCCATAGGTCACGGTAACCACTTTCCATCAGGTGGGCCGTGTGCTTGTCTGCCAACTAAGTGACGCGTCATTGTTTATTTTACAGAAGATTTTTCCTTTATTTACTAACAATTTGTATTACGTCACCGTAAGACGGAGATACGTATAGAAGAATTTGGATGGTTTCGAGCGAAGGTTCTATGGCTTAGTACACAGAGCGTTTCCCCTGAAAAGGAAAGACCGCAAGTTCGAATCCCGCCTGAAACGATTTGTTTTTTTCTATATCTTAATCAATTTGTATGAAATTTGACAGCAATGACGAGTACACTCAGTAATAAAATTGATTCTGAGGAAACATTGTTGTTGGCTATGTTAATGCGAAGACGTCGGCGATGGAAACAAAGCATTGACGAATTTGGGAAGATCCATTATTAATTAATCAAATGGAAGAGAACGATTACTTTGTCTGGGTGCGAGGGATATGCCTGTCAACCTCACCTTCGGCAACCAAAACGACCCACAGGCGGCGTGCGTTTTAGTCGGTTCGAGTCCGACATAACCTTCTCCACCGGCTCCGGTGGGGAGGTATCCGTGATCGATCTACGGCTATAAGATGGCTTCATCAGGTGTGAGAAACACGATGTCCGATCACCCGTCCGACCGTGTCGTCCTCTGCTGGCAGTAAGTAAGTTAGTTTGAATAATAAACATAAATTCAAACTTTAAGAACTTTGAATTCTCCAACATACCCAAAATAATAGTAACTATCAAAACTGCAGTCATCTTACACTTCTACGAAGGAAACGATATATTCAATTCAAGGGATATGTGAAAATGTCATACAATCCCTAAGGTGATGTGTGATGTGAAAGTGTTATATAGTGCCTAAGGAATTGACAGCCGAATTAATCAATATTCATTAGCTACTTATCAATGCAATAGAATGAATGTCAAAATTATAAAAGCAACCATAATTATTGCCATCAAGTCTGTTGAATAATTGTCACCGACTCTTGACACATTATGATTAATTGCCCAAGTGACATAAGTTACATTACACGTAATGTCAGTCTCACGAAGTCTCATAATAGAGTGGGACACTACAATGGTGTTAAAAAACAAGATTCAAGCTTCTAGCCTACTAATCGTAGATATCGTACTTAAATCACAAACATCAAAATAGTAAATCTACTTAATCAATTCTACCCACAAAATCAGTGCAAGAATCGCTATCGTTAAGTTACATAATGAGGACGAGTGACCCATATCGTTTCGGAGACTTTGTCGCACCATTAAGACCTGGAATTTCTTACCAGCTTACAGTCTTTTTACAGTCCTGGGTCCTCTAAGTGGGGCGTTAAAAATAATCTACCTAATGAGGCTGTCAAACTGAGTACCAACATTGTGACATGCTACGTGTCTGTAATCTCTTTTCTGAGACTTTGCCTTCAGCTTACCATCAGGCAAGGCGAAGTCTAATATATGTGTTCTATATTAAAAAAAAAAATCGTGAGTACGCATTTAGAAAGCAGTCTACTTTGCATTATTTCGTACTATGGTTTCACAGCACAAACTACAGAGCTAAACTAACCGGTGATGCAACCATGCGATTGGCGAGCACAATCATCGATTCGGGAGTTGGCCGCAAAGAGATTAATCAGCAGAATTGCCTTCTCTTGCGGCTCATGGGCCAGGGATCCATCAGGGTTACGCAGCGGAGGCAGCGAAGGCTGGCAGAAGTTGGTTTGCAAGGCTTTAGCCAGTCGCGAGTAGCCACTTCTTCCCGTGGGATGAATATAGTGTAAAACATAATGAAGGAGTTCTTGTTTGTTTTTAATAAAAAGGAGATCCAAATTATGTTATTTTGGTTTGTTTTTGTATTTGGAATTATTAAGTCTCGATTTTTGTATCTATTGTATTTTGGAGAAAAGAACTATTATACAAATTATAGCTATAAATAATTTTTGAACGATAACATATTTACTGATTTAGCTATTAGAATTGCATGCCTATTATGGTAGAATATGGCGAAACTATGTACCTACTGGATATAACACCTTTATGTAACCCATATTTGTAATGAATGAATGAATAAATGAATAAATGAATGAATAAATTAAAATCCTTTGTTTTTGTTAGGCATTGACGCGATTCCAACAATCTACAGGTTTCAGACATAAATCTAAGATAATTTTTGCTCATTAACGCAAATTTGCCGCCAATTTGTGAAGAACAAAAGGACTTTTGGATCCACTGGTCTTTTAAAACTAGGCCCGTTAGGCAAGGTATACACAGTCAAGAAATATCATCTCATAACCAAATAGTTCGTCTTCTTAAAGTAACCACTTTTAGAATTATCCGTAAATAACGTAGCATTTTTACAAAGTAAAGGAAACGATAGGAACTTATTTTTAGAAAGAAAGATGGATAACTCGTTATTGTAGATGTGAATGCGTAACATTCAGACAGACCTACTTTCACATTTATAGTATTAAGTACGGCTATGCTCGTCAATTGAAATCTTAGAAGCAGATGGCGGGCTGTCTTTACCTACCCTAAGATAGGCTTAAATATATGTGCATATATTATGGTGACCGTAAGCCTTCACAATTTTTGCGACACCTGCAAGACCTGGCTGGCTCATCTGCCGCCGAAGATATCGTGCTCTCTTTCTGATGCCATGTGCAATAGCGATTGGTGGCGGTCGACCTTTTAACGTCAATACTATGAATGAACTTTCTCAATCATCTAAAAAACTAAATGAATATTTATTATAAACATATGTAACTTCTTTCATATCGTTATTATTAAGATCAGAATATCGGCTCATCCCGTTGAAATTAACCGCTGACAATGTAACTAATAATTTAAAAGCAAAGTATACTATATTATTATTATAAAGCGGACCCTTGTCGACGAGACGAACTTCGAAAGCGACCGAGATTGACACAAGAATAACGATCATTATTATTACAATATTCGACTGTGAACAACGGGAAAATTATGATAGCGAATAATACACCTTCAAGCACAAAAACAGGATTTTCGTATTAAAGCTCTGTCAAGTTACAGTCGGGATACCACACCAAGGGTTCCGTACAAAACTGAAATGAGGAGCAAACTTGTGCTATATCAACGACAAATATGCTTTGATAGTGTTAGAAGTTAGAAGTTTAATTTTAGTATACCTACTTCCCGTTGAGTCCGAGGGCCAACTCCAGTCTATTAACTTAAGAACAGTGCTTCTTGATCTACTCATCAATCCATTCACCTCCTGATACATATTTTCCTTAATCTATTCCATATATTATATGTTCTTGGCCTGCCTTTGGTCTCTTTCCATTGCCATGTTTTAGAATATTATTAGAATTCTGTAGAATTCGGGCCACTATCTCTTCTCATGTCGTACATCAGACAGAAACGAGTATATATGGCCCAGACACAGACTCAGATGCATGACTCGAGTGACCAACACGGAATACGTCAAAAGGCTCTCCCCTATAACGTGGGACAGAATACATTAAATGTTAAAAAAAATCATTTAATAGAATTATATGTTATATAACATATAGCGATAGAATCCGTTAAATATAGATTTTTAATGTGAAGATAGTATTAACACTGCTGACAATAGCGTAGTTTGTGACACAGGATATAGGTATGTTCTTGAATCTTATGCCTGCTCGGTCACTCAAAAGCAAATGTTAATTGTCATAATAACGTTGTGTCCTGATCGCAAGGAGCTAGGAGACCAGGGTGCACGCTTTCCTAGTGTTCCTCCTCCACTTCACACAGTCTTGTAAGATGACATGGTGTTAATGATTTTATTGGCAACCGTAGTCAGAACAACGCCGAAGATAAATTTAATGTTGTAGTACAAAGTGGGTATTGTTTTGCTATATGATTGAAATCAAATTTGTAAATAAATAAATTTAAATAAAACACGTTTTTCTGGTGTTTTTGCTTTAGCTTGTTTAATATAATAATACGTTTATATGAAACTTCTATTTTATAGGCAACTGGAACATTTAGAGACTAAACCGTATAGGCAGGAGCCTTATACCTTAACAGCAAATGTTCCCTAGTACATACAAAACTAATTTAAAATTTGAATACACACATTAATCATTACCCTGTAGTCAAGCGATAGAATCCTTTGGCGTCGTGTTTGTTCTATTTAGTTGTTATGTTATATGTTTATGTTATTTGTTTAATTAGATTTGTGTAGATTCATAAACAAACATGTAAGATAAAGTGTTGAGGTTATTACCTACATACATTTAAATGCTGCCTATCCCTTAAGAGGTAGGCAGTGGTGTCACCATTACAGACACAAGTAATGTTACAATGGTGGCACTCTGCTTGGCGGCCTCATCAGATGCTCTTTCACGCCCCGCTTAAAGGACCCGGGACTGTAGGAAGAAGGAAACACGTGAGCTGGTAATGAATTCCAGGTCTTGGTGGTGCGGCAAAGAAAAGAAGGCTTTCTTCTGAATATGCCGTTGAATAGATTATTTTTATTGAATTCCTTACATTGAATTTCTTAAGTATATAGGAATTTGGGCTTTACATTATAGTGGCGTATAAATTAAAATTGTCATTGCACAATATTTAACTTTTTTTTAACTACACTTCTAAAATTTCCTCCTAATCTTCCATGTTTATATTATAATGCAAATTAAAAGCCATAACAACCAGAACTACCTAAGAACAATGCGCATTGTAAATAAAATTTATAACCTTCATTTGTAGCCAAATGACTTAAGTAGCTCCAAATACTTAAATATCAACTTCTCAGAACTTTTAGGTATTCTCTGCTCATCATGCAAGAAAAAAGGTGTTGCTTTTTCACTTAAAAAGGTAGGTTAGTTATCAGAAATAGTTTTTCAAACCATCTCTGATTAAGTAGGTATATTAGGTACCTGATCTTCATATTGTCTCTGTATATTAATTATCATTATTCATATTGTCATCACCCTGGCAGAAGCAGGCCGGCTGTTTCCGGGGACGAGTTGGGGACACTGTGGTCCCTACACCCGAGGAGAGGGCCAGATCGTGAGAGATGACCCTGGGTCGGCCGGGGTGCGAGGAATATGACTGTCAACCTCACCTTCGGCAACCAAAAACGACCGACAGGCGGCGTGCGTTTTTCTAGAAACGCTAACTTTATCAGCGATATGGTTGCTTTCAATGTATCAAATAATATGTCGATGATGAGTAAATAATGGTTAAAATATCAGCAAGTAA
Source organism: Eilema griseolum (assembly GCA_963662185.1). Lineage (NCBI taxonomy): Eukaryota > Metazoa > Arthropoda > Insecta > Lepidoptera > Erebidae > Eilema > Eilema griseolum. Next base: position 11,251,829 of record OY759251.1, read on the forward strand.
CTTACAAATGTCATCATTGGGACCATACTTGGGATTAATATCGACAAACAAGTCACTATTATAGAGCAAAATAATCGAAGTAATATTTCTTTTATTTTATGCGACAAGTACGAATGAGGAAAATAATTTAGCAAAGTTAAAATCTATTTTTAACTCCAACCAATGGCTTCTTATTAAATTTGGCACGGAATTTAGGGTGGCATTTTGAAGATTGTAGAAGATGTATTTTTAGATGAAAAGGATCTTTAAGCGTTCAGTAGTTTTGTGCAGCAAAAAATGGCTACACCGTGCACTATAGACGTGCAAAAAGATTCTCTATTCCAATAGATATTCAAACAAACGAGCGGCCAGCGGCAACAATCTAAATTGCTTTATTGTTGGCAAGTCAGTGTCTGTGAAAATAACTGTTGGCAGTTACCGATGAACTTTTATTGCATAACGGAGTCTTCTGGACCTACCCGAGATCAAAGGCAATCATCGCAAGTTCAGGACGCTAGTGACATCTTATATAGGTATCGTAGGGTTATATAGTGTATTGTTGTATATATTGTTCTGTGTGGAGTGTTGGGGGCGGGTGTTGGTGTATAAACAAGACGTCTGTAGGGTTAGAAGTTGTTTCGGGTCAGCCGGTAATTTTCTTATTAGGTCACCTTATACTATACCCCGGTAACTGACACCCGAGACTGCAGGTAAAAGGTTCGAGTCCGAAATAAAACCTTTGTGAGAAATCCATTCAGCGCTCTTTCCGTTGGTTGCTGTCGGAACGTGCCTTTATCAATAACCATAAACTCTAAAAGTACGCAAACAGTGTGTGTGTCCAAGGCTGGGATGTTAATAAAGCAATAAGTTTGGTGTCGTTCCTAGACACAATGGCATGTTTGAATACTGAACTTAGAGTCTTCCAACCAGCTGATGATTGGTTTTTGGATTCCTGTAGGAATAATCAATATTAACCTTCAAGTTTTAAGCTCCGTATCGACTCTAAAGCCCTAGCTCTGTAGATTGCAGCACTTTTGGCAAACCTTGGGTCATAGATATAGCACCAGTGTATAGTATAGAAGTAGGAGTACAAGACAATCAAATTTTTATTCGTTTTCTTTGTGTAAAAGAGTATCTATGCACAGTTGTAGGACATGCCTTTAGTTTTCTTACTGACAGCACGAATTCTCCAGTGAGCTCTAGCTACCCTAACACAACACGAAGTTATTATGGCCGCGGTATTCTGTAGAGCGGAGGTACTTCCCTAGTCGGACTGCTCAATTGGGCGGAAATACCGCCTTGTCCAACCTCCTGCTGGTCTCGAAGGACGAGAGCGTGCGGGGATGCGAGAGAAAAACAACCCTGTTTTCGAACCTGTTGCCATGTTAATTCCGTATGGAAAAGTACAGTATCCTCATTTTACCCTGGAAAGAGGCGGGTCCTCAACCAGCCCTTTGAGGCTTTGTCTGCTCTTCAGTGACCGTACATATAAACAGATATATTATGATTATGTTAAATATTTTATTAATCCATTGATCGAAGTATTCCTTCCCATCGATGTCAACCAGAAGACCCTATGTAATATATTAGAGCTAGTGATTTTAGAAATGAAGGTAGAATTTTTTATACAGTGTAGATGGCCCTGGGAGTGAGGGTTCTCACGCTCTCCACCTTGCTTGCGGCGATGGTCCGCTGCGCGGATGCGTGGGCGGCCGGCGCCTCCTTCTGCGAGCAAGTAATGCTCGTGAAGGAGGAGGCGGGGTGGGAGCGGCAGCGGGAGCCTGTCACCCGGCTGTATCTCTGTGAGTAGGGCAGCCAGAATTCACTGGAGAGTTTGTGCTGTCAGTGGGATGACTATTTTTTTATTTTATTTTTTATATATGACACGCCAACTTGACCTCACCTCGCCCGATGGTAAGCTAAAGGCAAAGTCTCAGGAAAGAGGGTCACCATTACAGACACTAAGTGTGTGTCATAGCTTATGTAAGTTATGTAGGCTTAATGTTTTCGAGTTCTCTGCTATTTGTTTTACCACCCCATCTCTTCCCATGCGTTTTCGTACAAGGCGACTAAGGGATATGGCTGTTTAACATCAGATAGATATATACAGCCCAGACTCAGCCTCAGATGGCCATGGCTTGAGTAAGTTCTCGAGATATATAAAGTCAGAAGTAACCAGCGTACTGTTCTGCCTACCCTATAGAAACTAAAACATAAAGTATGGACAACAAGAAAATAGAGTGATGGTTTCACTATTTTCAATAAAGTGTTAGGCGGCAGACAACTAGACATTTATTATCACAAATGAGCGACAACACTCTCATTATTACTAAAATCACTCATCTCAAATATGCAAACAAAAGATGGTAGCCAAGAATAATAAACAATATGACAATCAAGTTCCAATCTTATTCTTAACATTATCAGGTTCAAATTCATTTACCATCATGTTATTTTATTAATTTGTTTTCGTTAGTTACTTAGTGAATTTCTCAAAGATGTGGTTAGGTCTGGACCCAATAACTGTTACTCGTGTGAATTAACATGGCACCTGGCTTCTTAAACGTAACAATAACAAATCTCAAATAAAATCCGTTAAATAACTATGAAACTCAAACTAAGGTAAACATGCAACGGCAACACCAAATACACGCTAGGATTGAGTCCCTGACACCAATAGGTCCTAGGTCTTAAGTCCTAGAGTCCTAGGTCGGTTATATCCAAATATTATGATTACTTATAGAAAGCCTTTTGGCTAAATAAAAAATCTATTCAAAAAAGCTATATTCTCGCAATAGTGCATGCCTCTACCGGTTCAGTTCCCGTCCTGATCATTGAGTTTTTTTCTATTAAAACTTCAAATAAACTATCGTCTTCACAAGAAAGTACATAATAATGACAGTGACATTGGTAGAGTATAGAATTAAAGAAGATTGAAGAAATAGATTTATGTGGCGAAGCTAAACATCAATCCAAATAAAGAACATTTTAAAGAAAAATCAGGTCAAAAGTACCCGGCGAGCATGAATGAAAACAATTATTATGAAAGTAGAAGTGAAAGGTATGCCAGGAACGCTGCATACAACGGATAACACAAGGTCCATCTAACACATTCTCTTAATGATCCGAATAGTGAAAGTATAGCCGTATTCCTTTCATTTTCTTAAATACGTGGGAAATTTGTAACGCCTATTTCTGATACAGTCAACATAACAGTCAACCAGCCGCGTCGTTATAAGACGACTCATGTGAACTCAAATAATACCAACCCATAATCGAATAATATGACCCAAATTGAGTAAATCTTAAAGGATATCAAAGTGGGGACGTGCTTGCAGAGGACGCTTGGCAAATAGAACATGTCCGAAACATTTACAATCCGATCTTGATGTATGTTTAATGTATTAATGAGTTGCCTCTGTGGCGTACGAACATTTCAATATATTTATTTATTCATTTACGTGCTGTTAGCAATATAAGTTTACAGTATACACCAAAACGCTTACATGCTTTTTTTATACAACTTAGGTAGTAGACAAGCACACGGCCTACCTGATGGAAAGTGTTTACCGTGACCTAGGAACGTAGGGAATAGTAGAAGTAAGTTAATTCAATATCTGTAGCAAGTTCCACAACCACCAACAGTATAAATAATAGAATTCTTTCATGTAATTACCTTCTGTATAGCCTTAGCACGAGAAACACCCGGTAGTCCTCGGTCATGCTACAACACGTAGTTATTATAGCCGCGGTATTCTGTAGGGCGGAGGTACTTCCCCAGTCGGACTGCTCAATTGAGCGGAAATACCGCCGTGTCCTACCTACTACATATAATCATATCAGGTCATATAAAATTAGGTGAATCAGTCGTGAATTTCATAGAAATAGGTTCAGTGGTTTAGAGTACCTCTAGCGTAGCACTACCTGTGTTTGTTTAACCCTAGCCAGAGCTGGTGAGCTCGATTTCTGCTCAGTGTTAATATTAATAAGTAGTTATTCATTATACTCTACAGAACAGCCGGCGTGGTGTGTCCGTCGCCTCGTTCGCTAGCGAGGTGATGGCGGCAAAGAGAGAAGCCTTGCGGGAGCGGGAGCGAGCTGGACTCACTCTCCCGCCCCGCAGGCCCCCGGCGAGGGGACGCCGGCGAGCACTATTTGCCCGCGTCCCCGAATGAGAGCTTAATTTTTTGGTCTCCTGTCTGAATATTCTAAGTAATAAGACAATTCTAGGGAATACAAAACTAAAACATCTATGCGGGTTGTTAAAATCGTTTCTCTATCGTCTATCATTTTTGAGGAACATTATTTTAATTGTTCATTACTTTTGGCATTCTGTATTTTGGATGGATTCGATTAATATCTTCTCTCCGCCCCCCATGAGCGCAGGCCTGGGGGTGACTGCTACTCAGCCTTTACGGCGTGGTGGTAGTGAACGTAACCGCTATGCAGGAGACGAGGGTTTGATCTCCGCTCAGTGCAAATATTGGTATGTTGGAGAGTACGTTAAGCCGTCGCCGCGTCGCTCGGTCCAGTTACAGTCGGTGCAGAGCCTATTGCCATTAACCGGGCGCTTATAAACCTGCGATAAATACACACATAACTTCGAAAAGTCATTGGTGTGTGCCATGGTCCATGCCATGCCTGTGATCGAACCCGGGACCTCGTCTGAGCAGTTCATTACCCATACCACTAGGCTACCGCGATATTGCTAGTTATAAATCGAGATCAGGACCTAGTATCGTTCTGAAATACGGGCCTTAGCTTGGAGTAAGTAAATTTGTAAGGAATTATATATACTTGTATATATTTATAGTCATTTGTTCGAAGTTTAACAACATGAAATAGTTGTATTGCGACAATGGAGTTAAAATACCGTAAACCTCATGACGACTGATAACTATTATATTTGTTTTGTGACCTACCCACAAAATCAAAATTATAAATTATATGCTTAATGGACCATCGAATGTCATGGCTTCGTATTGTAAAGAAACACGATGCCGACACTCAAATTACTTCTTTAATATTTTTCTTCTACCTAAATAATGTCCATGCTATAAAAGCGTGAGTTGTAGTCATTCATTGTTTGGTATCAACATCCATCAGACCATCATTCTTTATCCGTTTACCTTGGCAATATTTATACTGGACTCCGAACTAAGCAAGTGTTTATTAATAATGTCGAAAAGAGGACGTACTTTGAACAGCCAGGCTCGTGAATTGGTGGTGAAATTACACGAGTATTTTGAGCGTGAATCTCAAAATGGTCGACTTCTACTGCCAGTTACACAAGTTCGGGATCATCACAATTAGTAGGCAAAATGCCCTTTGCTAAATTTGGAGACATCACAACTAGTATTGATGATTCACAGTATGGTATAACTATCTCATCACGTCCTTCTGGAAGGAGCCACTTATAAAGCTTTTCAGCAATGGTGCAAGCTTTGGGTCTATTGACAGCAATGGTTCTCTAGTTGTCTCCTAGTTTCAATAGGAGTAGTTCGCACCTTAATTTTGAACATCTTTTTATAGATGTCAGGCTTCGGCTGCTGGTCTCATGGTGTTACAGAAGCATTAAACTTTTCGTGCAGGTACCTTAATTTCCAAGCGAATGTTTATGTTCAGGAATACGCTTTCGCTCGGTCGCCCTAGCCATTCTTTTTACTTCACCATGATATCCTGGTGATGCTTTTTTGTTAATTATTACTTAAGGAATAAAATTTTATAGTAGGTATGAGGTATGAGGTTTGTAAGAAAAGATAGGTTTGTTGCATAAACAATATTAATTTATTTCTCTAATTACATTTCTAGGACTACATTGAGTCCATTTCCAGTTGAGTATACAGTTTTCTATTGTTTTTAAAAATATGAATTAATACATATAATCACGTCTTTATCCCCGAAGGGTTAGGCAGAGGTGAATTACAACACCCACATTTCACCAATCATTGTTTGCGGCCCCACGTAAAAGGGGTGAGCCTATTACAACACGAAGTTATTATAACCGCGGTTTTCTATAGCGTAGAGGTACTTCCCCAGTCGGACTGCTCAATTGGGCGGAAATACCGCCGTGTCCTACCTCAATGTTAAATTAGAAGCTGCTTAGTACATGAATTATTATAATTCGACTCATATCGGTGCTCCGTGGCGTAGTTCTGTTTCTGTAATAGGCGACAGCGTCCACGGATCCCAATATTTCGCATTGTTATTTATGAATAATTATTGTGTTATCTTTTAATTATATTACTATCTAAGATAAAAATATGATAATATACTTCTTTTCTAAGTATAAAAACATATCACTACCCATTAATCGAATAAAGATACTTCTGTAAAAATTATATTGTCTAAGCCCAAATGAGGCAGCTCAAACTGCTCAACGAGGCGCGTCGCAGCCAGCCGAACCCGGTCCTCCTCCGGCGTTAGAGGTCCAGAGCGAGCCCCAGCCAGTCTCTCCAGGGCCTCCATCACGTCCCTGGACGTGGAGCCGTCGGTACGAAGCGCCTGCGCCGCCGCTTACCAATCGGAGGTCCGTTCAGAGAACTGGGTAAAACTTCATGGTAGTAATGCTATTTATTTCTAACATAGGATGACAACTTCTCCTTTCTCTGGACTATGCCGATGTCGGCTATCTTGGTCTTAATGAGGACCAACTTGATAAACTTGAGCGATTCCCCAGGGGATGGAGGGCGTGACAGTTAATTACCGTCAGGAGTGCGGCTCTGCTGTCACTGAAGACTCCAAACGTGGCCGCGCCTCGCTTGAGGACCTCACTGGTCGCTTTGCATATAGCCAAAAGCTCGGCCTGGTAGACGGTGCAGTGGGACGACAGAGCAAGCTTGAGGGCCCTGGTTTCCAAAATCTATTTAAAAAAAAACTCATAAATTTCAGCCCGACTATTTGACCCATTAGGATGGTTGGCACCTAGTGTGGTTTTGGCTAAAATATTCATACAAAGGTTATGGCTTGCCGGCGTTGGTTGGGATGATGAATTGTCATCTGAGCTAATTAGAGAGTGGAGTACTTACCGGGAAGAGCTATGTCTACTTACCTCAGTTAGGATCCCACGTTGGCTCGGTACCGCTGCATGCCCATATTATCGTTCGCCGGAGAACCTTGAGTGCCTCTGAGAACGCAATCCATGTAGCAGCTATGGCAGTCATGGATAGGCGAGACGTGATTTCTACAAGGAAATAAAATTGTATAAACAAAGTAACGTACAGATTAGGAAATCACGTCCTCTGCCATAACAATAAATCTTGTGTCTTTAATTTCTGTAACATGAATATTGTAATTGGCGTACAATAAAGAATATAAATAACAAATAAAATTGTCAAAGACCTAATTAGAAATATACTCAATTAAATACGTTGGAGATTACTGACTATGTCAAATGAAACCCGACCTTCGTTCGGCAACGATTCAGCAGCGAGGGTATTAACAAACAAACAAGGATGCATTGGGCTATCAAAATTTTTCACCTATTGATTGACGGATGAGGCTTTAGCGTCGAATTTTCTGTCGAGCTAGGGGGTCAGACGGACTCTCGTTAAGCCAAGATTACCCACATCAGGAAGAGACCACGAAATAACAAAACTGTAAATATTCAATAAATATTGTGATGCAAAAAAGGCAAGAACAAATCTATATATGGGTTTACCATCAATATATATTGACAGGATCGCTATTACGACTGTACAATTGTGCTTGTAGATCGAATAGAAACTTCATTATAATATGTATTATGATCCAATATGGCAAAACGCTAAACTCAAAAGTCAAACAAACTCATAGAATGGAATGTTATTGTTGCAAAAATTATTTAGGTCAAATGCCTATAAAGATAAAAATGCATTAGTGATTCACAAAATAAATTATTTATGTCTACTTAAGGTAAACAGCAAATATTCAAATATTACTGTGTTTATTTGTCTTCTACTGACGGCACAGAAACTCTGTACTTACAGGGTTGGCAGCGCGACTGTGACTCCTCTGGTGTTACAGACGTCCATAGGCCACGGTAACTACTTTCCATCAGGTGGGCCGTGTGCTTGTCTGCCAACTAAGTGGTATAAAAAAAATGTACATTTATTATATCGTTACTTCAGAATACACATTTAAATACGTTTATTTAAAGATTAAATTCAATTAAAACCGAGGTTAAAATAAAATGATGATTCAAATTCAAAAAGTAATTTTAGAGATAGCTTAGCTAAAAGAGTTATATATTATACCTATAATAAGACGCATCACCAGTGTCGATTTTCTGTACCTACCTAAATTAGGCATTAGTAGTTAGCTATGTAGGTGACGAATAAGCATAAATTGCTAAACCGCAATAGATAGATAATAGTATATTCGCAAAACGAGTTTAGAACCAACACATGTATGCAAGAGAAAACCACCGTTCAACATTCTGCCTACACCTAAGCTGGTCCTCAAGATGTTGGGGATCCGGAAGAAGGATAAACTCAGGAAAATGAAAATGAAGGTACTTAACTCACATGTTTCTTTCTTCCTACAGTCACGGGTCCTTTAAGCGGGTCGTGAAAAAGCACTTGATGAGGCCGTCAAGCTGAGTGTTCCGGCCTTTTTACCTGAATGTCCGACCAAACTGGCTGGTGTGTCCGGCTATCAGGTTTGGTGACCTGGCAACCCTACCGCCAATAGAAGTTTCTATGAATAGTAAGACACTTTTTAACGCTTCTCAAGAATGAAGATTGCTCTCATTCAATAGCGCAAAATTAACTTTTTTAACGTGCACAAAATCCCCACGCCTACACAGGAGCCGTACATCTCTCTCACCACTTTTTTCTTATATAGAACATGTCAATTAGACTTCGCCTTGCCTGATGGTAAGCTGAAGGCAAAGTCTCAGAAAAGAGGGTCACCATTACTTACACATACCGTGTGACAATGGTGACACTCAGCTTGACACTATACCGCTAAGATTAAGTCATCTCATTTGTTGTTTACCGCACTTTAGTTTGATATTTAATTGTAAACATGCCCCCAAAGGTTGGTAGTACCGATAGTAAAGTTCAACTGAAACTTTTATACGCTAAAAGAGAAATGATTTGATTTCTCAGTGGCATTCAAAGATTGCATTTAGGAGTACAAGTTCATTTTATTGTTTTTGATTGGTATGCCGGCTTTTCTGGGAGCGATTGTCGTTTGACTAATTAACCTTGAGAGGAAAGCGTGCGCTAAAACCTCGTTCTTTGTTTAGCAGATGTGCCGTTGCGATATATGAAGACTAAAAAAAATGTTGCTAGTTTTGAGTTTTTAATTTTTGTAATAAAATCATTACCCTTTTCTCGTACTTTGAACATTGTGAAGCATCGCATTCGTAACCATTATTAAGCAGAGACTAGAATAATGTAGAATACAACTGTGGATAGCCCGGGTAGACACCGAATTGTTCTAAATAAAAAATCGAAGGAACTTATTCTGAATCCGGTCCAAGATTATTTTATACGTCTTCATGTGGAGACCACACTACCGCACCAAACTCCAAGTGACTTTTTACTAGAGCCTATTAGACATCTCTCCAGGGTTAGTCCTATGTATCATGTTCGTATAATGAACTTCATACTCCAGCTCTTTGCCCTTATACCTCTCCCCACTCGGTGGAGACCACTGCATATTTATCGAGGTGCCTTTCTCCTTCGACAAAATAAAAAATAAAGTTTGAAATAGACGTTTGGGGCCCAAGCCAATCTATCTGCAAGATTGACAAGCACTTCTGACGTAAGAAACATAGGATTATAAACTCTATTCTAAGACAGGCGCCAGCGGAGGTGACGCCATCTGTGATTAGTTTTACCTGTACCACTTTTACCTGAGGATGATATCGTTCCACCGGCATTAAATACTGCACTTGAGGATAAAGTGAACCAAGACTGTATTAGAAAGTTCATTTCCGACACTCAAGTGTGTTCCTTGTACGTTCAAAGATTTTCTTCCAAAGGTAAGTGACAACGTTTAATCGTTTGAAAAAATTATTTAAATTTACCGACTCCAACGAAGCTTACTTTTACATTCTTTTAGTATCGAAAACCTGATAAAATAATGATATTTTGGTTATTTATGAAGTTTATCATTTTACGCATAAAAGAATTCAATAATTAAGATTTAATTTTTAGTATTCCAGGTTGTTACCCACATTGAATATATTTTAAAGATGGTGTTCTTTTTATGTGGTGAAGCTTTTAATCTCGTTTAACACTGATCACAACTCAAAATTATAGTCTTTTAAACGAATTTATTTAAATACTTCAAGATATTTCGGTATTTTTAAATTAAGGCACGTAATGCGTACATAGCGAACTATGATTCTATAATAAAACAAAATTTGTAGCATACTAGCTAATTGTATCGGGGCGAAGCCAGGGCAGCCAGGGCTACCCTGGCTTCGCCCCGATGCAATTAGGTAAAGCACCTTACCAATAGACTTCCTAAAAAAATGTTTTCATACAATCCATGTCTTATCCGGATAACGGATAGAAAAGACAACAATATTGAATTTGGTGCATTCGTTTGGCGGTTATGCGCGTACACACTTCCGGTGATTCATTTTTATTTACGGCACTATAAGGTGATGGTGGCCATGTATATAATTTGGTCAATAAACATTACAACATCTATGAACTCCTCAAATCACATTGCTTATAAACCTGCGATAAATACACACATAACTTCGAAAAGCATTGGTGTCTGCCATGTTAAAACCTGGGATCGAACCAGAGACCTTGTCTCATCAGTCCATTACCCATACCACTAGGCTACCGCGGTTAATCCTTATTATAGTCATTTGGAAATATTAGGACTCGTCTTGGTGACAGAGAATATCTCGGTTATAAAATTTAGCAAAAGTGGAAGAAGACGCGCTCCATCCAGCGGTTTATCTGATGGTGTCAATGTTGACTCCTATGGCGTTGGCCTTTGAAGTAGATGCATGTCGAGTACTATGCGACTTGAAAACATCTGTATCATAAGGGGTGAGCGTATTGCCGTCTTCCGGGCACTATTGTTGACTCAAGACATGCATCTGAGGCTGAGTCTGGGCTGTATATATCTGTCGAATGTTAAACAACCCTATCCCTTAGTCGCCTTGTACGACACCGTATGGGAAGACTTGGGAATTATTGGGATATAGCTTCCATATGTTAAATATATAATAATGTATTAATTATATCAGGTTTGTACTCATAAAGAACTAAGGTATGTATCACATTATCACAAGAAACGCTTTCCCTAATAGCGATTTATATAAATGGTCCCAGTTCAATTCTTCCCCGGCTGAGCCAGACATATGGCTTCAATTTCCAAAACACTTTGATTTACCACGGTAAATAAAAGTAAAAAACATGTTGAAAACAACATTATAACAGTTTGCGGGATACAAAAAGTTCATTTATGCCGAAACTAATTTAATACTATACAATTTATTGGCACGTCTCATGACACATTAAGTAAATATGACTGCCTGTTAATTAATAACCCCGTGAGTAATAAATGTTAATAACAAAAGATGACTAAATTAACAAAAGAGAAACTATCATAAAAATTAATACATTCATAATTACAGTTTCTTAGCCCATCTTTCCAGGTAGTTCTTTACTTCACATTTGTCCAACTATGGTTTTCGTACCCACGTATGACTGAGCGAGTCAATTGCTATCTAGCGGGCAATTTCTCATGGCTATGTCACTGTCGAACAGCCCTATCCCTTAGTCGCCTCACACAGCTAGTGATGGGGTAGCCCTGTTCTTTACAGGGTTGGCAGCGCGACTGTGACTCCTCTGGTGTTACAGACGTCCATAGGTCACGGTAACCACTTTCCATCAGGTGGACCGTGTGCTTGTCTGCCAACGAAGTGGTATAAAAAAAAACCCATCCTTATGTCAATCCCGGTCACATTTGAGTCATTAACCTCGGAGTCAGAGATCCACATTTTGTAGTCTAATTGCGTCGGGATCGGCGGTTGCAGCAGCCATCTGACCTCCACTACCATGTATCATCAAAGTATTGCAGTTAGACCAGTTGTTGAATTTAGGTTACGAATGCCATAGATATAGATATTCGTATGATTCATACTGGAAATGAGAAATTTCTTACCTTGGACTCCTTGTCCTCTAAAACTTCAATATCAGGGTCGTTCGCGATCATACCACCCAATTGGATGCATTCCATCAGCTTTGGGTATTCGGGGTTCGTAATATCATATTGTCGAACTTGACCATATTTCCCACTCGGATTTAAAATTAAATATACACTTAACTTAAATTTTTATTACATTTCACTGGAATTGTGGTAACAGGATTACAGTAGATAAGTATCAGTTAACCCAATATAAAATAGGCTAATTAAAATAAATTAACATAAAACGCACATGTACAAGCGCTGGACGAGCAAATAACCAACAGCACACTAGTAGCGGAGTGCCAAACCGCCCTGAACAGGCTATCCACCCTAAATGCAGTAACGCTGCAGTGTATAAAGGGGCATAGCGGGTCCTACGGCAATGATGCCGCGGACGAGCTTGCGAGGAGAGGCTCTGGTATGAGCGTTGATGGCCCGCTACCATTGCTACCAAACCCTTTCTCGCAACTTCGCACTTGGACACGCGAGAGATCCGCGGAACTACATAACCAAAGAAGATGGACACAAGCCACCGACTGCAGGCAGTCAAAAGTGGTTATGATTCGTTTGTAGGCAGTTGTATAAAATATTTAATAAAATGCCTCAGAATTTGATTAACATGCCACTAAGTAAATTTAAAATAGAAGTGAGAAAAACTTTAATAAATAAAGGTATGAAGTAGATCTGTAGATTTAATGATTACAGTATTCAGTCAGATAGCTACTTAGATATATATTATTGTGAATGTTATTTGTTTGTTATTTGATTTCACGATTATTTACGTTTTTATAAAGGTAAAACACCAATTTTACAACACAAACTGAAATCAAAACAAGCTGTCAATAACCAGCTATGTGCAAACCAATTCTGACATGTGCAACATGATGATAATATTTTATTATGTGAACACATAACCAATTTTTCAGCGCCAGAAATGGGTAGAGCATTCGACTGCTATCCAGGGGGCGCGGGTTCGATTCCTGCTCAGTGCAAATATTTGTATGCATGAATATGTATATTTGCATTGGTCTGGGTGTTTCTATGTATAATATGTATGTATTTACAAAAAAAAAAGTATTTAAGTATGTTTATTCTACAGCAGCATTGATTAGCATCCTACAAAGGATTTACGCATGTTCCACTTTTAAAAAACTACATCAGGCAGTATTTTAACGAGTTATATTTTATTTGGAATTGAAAAATATTCATTATTAAAACACACGATAAAAAGCAAGCGCACCCAACCAAAGCGTACGTCGAAGCAAAAGGATAGGTTATGATTTTAACAGGCTATGTATGTATATATAGTCGCATCTCTTCATTTATAACTCCTCAACTACTTATTAGAACTGGACAAATAAAGTACAAATAGTAACGTGTAACTGAACCTAATGTGACGCCCTTTAGCGGTCATAAGGAAACTGAAACTATGACTTTTCATTATTTTTATTCCCATAGTAGGTCAAAATATAAACAATCGAAATAAAACAAAATTTACAACTTTTTAGATTTCCTTTAGATCGATCTTATTAAAATTCAAATCAATATTATTATGCACTGTATACGTGTAAACGCATGCTAGACTACCTATTTCATAATTGATCTATATGATATGACTACGATGACATTCATACAATTAATACATCGAATAACTTACCCGTATTGGGTTCCTCCATGAGTAAACCCAAAATAATTATTTGCTGCCATCATTTACCAATTTTCGGCGTCGAAACAACAGACGCTTAGCACAACACATGGCCTGAACGACCTTAGAAATTCCATTGACGATATACCTGCAAACGAGAGTAAACTTAAAGGAGTACAGCATAAAGATGATATTAAAGACGTTGATGATTTAACATATGATGTTTTGGGTGTGGTTAGGAAGAAAGGTAGTATAAAAAGAGAGGAGTTTGTTCGTGGAGAAGATTGGCGAATCCTTCATATATAGAGAGACTTAAATCCGTTGATTTCATTGACAGATTCTGTTTATCTATATCAATAGCGCCTTGTTTGTATTGTAAATCCCTGTCAAGTAGGTAGCGTGTCGATCGAAGTCTTCTAATTCATAATAATCGATCGCGAATTATATGAATTACTGGCTAGTACGTGTAGGACCGCACGGCTCGGCGATCCATGATAATTAAAAAAAAACCGCGTGAATCCTATCTCTGGTCTTGTAATCAGTACATTTATTATTTTCTCATAGAAAGGAGATGGAAAGTATAGTATAGCACACATATTACGAAGTTTTGTTATGGTCAATAATTATTATTCACTTAACTATTACTTACCTTACCTACCTATTATTATTATTAACTTTATTGTTTTAAGGCTTGCAATTTGAAAATGTGCACTACCTAGGTACCTACCTGTTTATAGTGAGTGTTATATAGGAATAAGTCCAAGTGCCCCCTTTTTTATTTGTTTTTTATACGTCGCGTTATCCCAAACAGTATATTATTATGGCAGGATATTTTTATGTGTTGCCATCGTGAACATCGTATCGTTACTTTAGTATTAATATATTTTCTGTCGTATCGTGATGCATCACTATTTTTAACCTTCCTAGTGCATACAAGAAAAAAGTCAGAACACGGCGGTATTGCTGTTCCAATCAAGCAGTCTGACTAGAGAAGTACCTTTTTTCTGTAGGGGACTTCGCCCTACAGATTACCGCGGCTATAATAACCTCGTGATGTAGAACAAGAAGATAATGTTATCGCCGCTAACAGAGCCAAGCTGGCTCAGAAACTTGCCTCTAAGGGCAAGAAGGAACCACCTAAGTAAGTATATTACAGTAATTATGTAGGTTCGATTTTCATCCCCGCTCTGTGTAAATAATTGTATGCATGAAAATGGATATTTGCATTGGTGACCATGCCTCGGAGCACGTTAAGCCGTCGGTCCCGGTTGCCATACGAACATCTATGGCTATCTATCATATACGGGTAGTTGGAGCATTTAAAAAATCCAAGACAAAATGAAAACAAAAATATTCTCCTGCAGAATGATATGACGATTGAAGAGAATGCAAGCCGCGTTTATAAGTGAGCAGGAGCAACTTAGGCTGGCGCATCTGGGGTTCGACAGACTGTCACAGATTATAGAGAAAGGTTTGTCATTTCATAGGTTAAAAATTAAACTGGTTTATATTTTATTTTTCAGCTACCTCGGAACTAGCGATGCAATTAGCAGCGCCAATAATAAACGAAGTGTTATCATCTCCTTCATTCTCATGTGGATGCTCTATAAACAAAATAATAGGCAATAAAGTCGTCAAAGAAGTAGCCATTCTTTTGCCTCGAAATATTTGGGTGCTTCTTTGAAAAATTACAAATACTCTGAATCTGGACAATAAAAGTCAAGGTTACTTGTGATTAAATAATTTAATGAAAATTTAACAATTAAATAGTTCCTATGTTTTATATGTAGGTATGTTTGAACCCACGCCGTGTAGAAAGGTAACTAATATTCATAAAAATACAGGGATTTTTTTAAACAAACAGATGCCCACTGAGTTTATTGCCGGAGTTTTCTCAGGTGGGAGTCGCGAAGCGAAACAAATGGTATTCAAGGGATACTAAAAACCATACGAGACTACAAGCTTACCATGGGTCTAGATAGCGTTGTGTAGAATGTTGTGTACGTTGAATGTTCATATACATGGGCTACAATAAATGTTTTTTCTCTCTTTCTTTCTTTTTCTATGTACGTGCATAACTGGACAAGGGATCGACCGATTTGGTTAATTCTTTGTGGTATTCATAATTATACTAGGTATCGGGACTTCGTCTGGACTGTATATATCTGTTTGATGTTAAACAGCCCTTCCCCTTTATCGCCTTGTACGACACCGCATGGGAAGACATGGGGTGGCCCAAATTATACTCTACCAATCTATCTATCTAATCATCTATCTATCTACAGAATATCCAGGTTTGGGATCTCAGATGACAATCGCTTCCACTTAAACCAAGGCTAAACTTGCATCTGAGGTTAGCTTGGCCTCAAGATCTTGATAGTGCGTCCCCAAACAACGAAAGCATGCATGATACGTGGTTCAACTGATTATACCACGGGGAAGCAAGTTTTTCCGTGCTTTAATTGATTGGACTATGGGTAAATATGTTTTATTAACACTAGAAAGTATGTTGAAAATAGCAAGCCAATGACGTCATAACTTGTTTTACAGCATCATCTGCAGGCTCACCAGGATCACCTGCAGGCACACCAGGATCACTTGCAGGCACACCAGGATCATCTGCAGGCACACCAGGATCACCTGCAGGCACACCAGGATCATCTGCAATTTCCTCTTTTTTCTCCTCTTCAGGCAAGCTCATGGTATTTAATATAAAGAATTGTAAAATAAACAATATAGAACAGAATTAGCAAGATAGACGCAATTGTGTCTATGCTTATACGATAGCAACGCCCGGGTTGTTTGAACGCCATGGAAATAACGATTAACAATAGGGATTGGGGAGACAGTGTCGTTTATGTGCATGCGCATATATGAGACAGACGCATGAGTGTGAGCAGGAACTTCGTGTTGTGACCTCTGGCTAACCTACTCACCGCTGGAAACACAACACGAAGTTATTATAGCCGCGGTATTCTGTAGCCGCGGTTCTTATAGCGGGATATTAAGTACTTTTTATTTATTAATATTTTTTGACGATGTCTTGGTTATGAGGAAATTGTTTAAATGTTCAGAAGGATTCTTGTCTTGTGAAGAAGCACAGGACACCTACACTGAGAATCATAACTTGGAGTCAAAAAAGATTAATAAAATGAAAAGGAGACAAGTGGACACTGATGACGTTATTCTTGATGAACACGGTAAGCCAGTAAAATTATCTCATAAACTCATAAGTCACAAGTTAAATAAACTAGAACATAATTATTACCTTTCAGGCACCTACTTAGGTAATGTAAAACAGTCTGTATACCTAAGTACAAAATAAATCTAATACTGCACATAGTGGCTTATACCTGCCTATTGTTACCTAAGTGAGGTAATTCTCTTGTAGTTAGTCGTTCAAAATTAGGTCTCTTAGTCCACATACGTCTGTCCACACAATAAACGTGCTCCACAGATAAATGCTTCAACTGATGAAATAAATGTGCTCGCAAGTTTAGTTTGTGCTCATGAGAACTGGCAGAAACTCGAGATTTCTTGAAGTCCCATTTAATAGGTTCTCAGAGCGACATCTTTATGACGAGTGTCTTTAGTCCAAAACTCATAAACTGTACCTGAACCTTGTGAGCTTCTCTTTTAAAAACATGTAACGGACATGACGGTATGGTATTTCCAGTCAGTCAGCAGTCCGACTAGGGAAATACCTCCGTCCTACAGAATGCCGCGGCCATAATAACCTCGTGTTGTGTTCCCGACGGTAAGTAGGGTACCCAGAGCTCACCAGAGAGTTTTGCCCCGCGCGCCTGTTGTGTGAACTCTGTGGTCCCCATACACGAAGAGAGGGCCAGATCGAGAGACATGGCCCTGGTTCGGCTGGGGTGCGAGGGATTGCCTGTTAACCTCACCTTCGGCAACCAAAAGCAACCCATAAGGGTCGTGCGTTTTCCAACATTGAGAGGGGTCTATGTTCAGCAGTGGACTGCTAATACTGCGATAGGCTAATTGATAATTCGTGGCAGATCAGTGCTATGTATATTCAAGGGTTTCTCTAAGAGTTTGGGCGACCAAGCCGACTTAATATACCCAGTATTCAACGAACGAGGCTCTCGTCTAGGAGCATCTCTTTCCGTGAGATGTCGTACAAGGCGACTAAGGTCTGTTGTTAAACAGCCCTATGGCTGTTTAATAACAGACAGATATATACAGCCCAGACTCAGTCTCAGATGCATGACTTGAGTCAACAATAGTGCCCGGAAGACGGCAATAGGCTCATCCCCTATTACGTGAAATTGTAATATAAACTTCGTAAACGTTATAAGTTGATAGAATTTCATAGCAATTCAATAAAAGGCGTGCCCTTCATTTAATGTTCGAATTAAGAGATTTATACTTGAATTATAGAACAATATAATTTTCTAACAAGAAAGAAATGTAAAATAATCAATCGCGATTGATATATTTATACTTTATTGTACACACATATAATACATTAATATAAAAAGATGAGATGTAATGTACAAAGGCGAGCTTAACTCAATGTTGAGTTCTCTTCCAGCAAACCCGGGAGTGCACAGAGGAATTGCAATACGAGAGGCTGGAATTAACCAGACAAATCGCTCCACCAACTAAGAACGGCCATGCACCACCACCCACCGAATCAAGAAAGAGCTGTTAATCTGTCAATCCTTCCGGTGTCCGGGCCTGGTGAGATTTCCCGTGTTGAGTCAAATTAAGCCGCAGGCTCCACTCCTGGTGGTTGTTTAATGTTCACGGACAAAGGTGTTGTTTACATTTCGTGATTCATGATCTTGCCTTCAAAATAATTCTCATTCATCTTTCACTTTTTAGCGTCGTATCCTAAATAAGTAATTTCGTAACACTTGCATTTAAATCTTGGTCCACTCGTGCAGTGTTCTCGGTGCCTGGGATATGGGCACAGTCGTCGCTTCTGCAAGGATGCAGAGCCCAAATGTAGCCATTGCGGTGAACAGCACCTGAGGGTGGACTGCCCCAGTTATAGGGCAGGCATAGAACCCAGTTGTTGCAACTGCGTGCTATCGAAAGGCGTCGACACAGCGCACGATGCATTTGACCGGGGATGCCCGGTCCGCAAAAAGTATCCCGTCATTTGAGACCTGTTACCTGTGTTATGCAAATAAATTATTTGATTTGATATGTATCAAATCAAATAATTTATTTGCATAACACAGGTAACAGAAAGTTAGCAAAAGATACATTTTCATTAAGTGTATAGGTCCGCTGTATTACAACCTCTTCAAGGTGTGCAAATATTTAAGAACTTACTTTACATTACGAGTTATATGATTATTATCTAGCTAATATAACGACAGCGTTTTAACGTTTATAAAATGTGCATTAATAAATCTAGAAACTAGAATTACATAGTCAATTTGTGTAACAACATATGAATGGTGGAACTTTAGTGATCTGCTTGAGTTCGTGGAGTAATTTTTGTTTATTATTTCGTAATGTAACATTGTTGGGATAGTGTTGTACCCGGTTACATCCGAAGATTTCACTTCGAAATCTAAGGTTCGTGAATTCTTTTAGTTTTACTTAAATGCTTTACATGAGAACGACACACGTCTAAAAACCCAACCCCGAGAAGTCTACTTGTTAAAAATCAAATATCGAATTACCTTCCGAGGATTTGCAAAAATGTTCCACAATTTGAACTTAAATTTTCTGTTTAACTGAATTTAATCCTACAATTACAATACCTACTTATTGAACTTTCTCTTAGCTTAGCTTAACTGTAACTTAAATCTGGCATAGCTTAATTTTAGGTATTTAACCGGCAGAAACCTAATTAAAACGTATTTGGTACAAAAATCGTCAAAACTCATTTGAACTATTATGTTTATTATACGTATTACTAATTCAATGTATTTAAATTTACAGTAATAATAGTTTGAATTGCTAAGGAAAATAAATACCGTATGAAGAAGAAATAAATGTGACAAATATTTGACTGTTTCAAACTTCGATGCAATTACTATATTTGCATGGTTTTATTTTGTTTATTGATTTTTTTATGTAATTTTGTGTTATTTATTTAAGATATTTGTGTAATCCGATACGAAAACAGGAACTAATACTAAAAAATGTATGAACATACTATGTCATTACTACTTTTCCTTACGCATCATTTCTGTTTGTTTATAATGTTAACACGAAAAGTGAATCCACATTTGTATACAAAAATACAATGTATTCTCGGTGCGCTGAGGAGCACTTATGTACTTACTCTTCTCCTTATTTCTGTTATCTATTTTTGATCTTGCGTCATTTATATCGATGTTTCCTTTCCTCGGTGATTGCTCATACCTACACACACCGGGAAATAAATAGGAGTCCAGAGCGGAATTGTTATTATTGCGAGTTTAAAATCCACGGTGACCGGATTAATTAAGTTAATTAAATCTGTCAGTTTTGTCAGAGAATAACGAAACATAAACATATTTTTCAAAAAGGTTATGAATCTAACTGGAGTGATGAAATATTCATAATATCTTCCGTAATTCGCCGGTCTCCGTGGTTAGTATACACTCTTAAAGACCTAGAGGGCGAAGAGATAATAGGAACTTTCTATGAAAAAGAGTTACAGAAAATCATCTCTATTACAAACCTGAGGGGTCCATATCGCAACCAAAGATGTTCCTGAGTCAGCTAGGGGAACTGCCTGCGCCATCATCCACATTAAAAGGCGCATACAACTGCTTTATTGGTATAAACTATTCAAACATGCAATGCTAAATAGATATTACCCAAGAAAAATAAGAATTTCAATGTTGCAGAGGACAAACGCTAATAAAATGGCTGAAAATTTAAGATCTTTTTGAGTTTTTATTATTATAATTGTTTTGTGTTAATAGATTTTAGAATTTTGTTTGTAATGTAATCATTGTACCTATAATGAACGTCAAGAGTAGATTATGATATTGTACATTCTATCATCGCACCTCTCGCCATAGGCAGGGAATTCATCCCCACACATTGCAACCTGCGACGGTGCACACTGTGCGGTATGAAAGAAACTCATCCCACGCACACTCAAGCTTTGGAATGACCTCCCTGCTGCGGTTTTCTCAAGCGCCTACAATATGGGTTTCTTCAAGATACAATTATTGGTGAAATGCGGGTGATAATTCACCCATGTCTAACCCTCCAGGGATATAGGCGTGATTATATGTATAAAATACATTATATGTTTATTTACGGTGTATTTATTTCTCATGTAATTGAAATACAAGACCCTTGCATCGGCCCACATAAATGACAGATTACAAACAAAAGCCACGCTTGTTGAATTTATCACAAAATGTCATAAGAGAACTGGAAAATTTTACATCAGATCTACAAAGCCTACAGAAATTAGACATTTCGTTGAACCATCTAACTAAAATTCATAAAGATGTATTTAGAGGGCTTCAGAGTCTCACAGAATTGTATTTAAGTGGCAATTGGTTATGCGCTGTGAACAAAATTACATAGCTCTTGAAATCTACATACAATAGAGTAGGTACCAAAAAGAGTCGCGTGCGCCGCCGCCATTGATGCTTGCTAGTTCAAAGCGGAAGTGAAGATGCGGCTATTTCCAACCATTGGCGGGGCGAAAACTATTGTTATCTCACTTTAGAGGTAGTGCGGGAGGGAGATGGGTATAGGGAGCGTGTGCTCAGCGTCAACCAATTGAGAGACGATTTGAATTTAGAGTACTGTTGTACAGGAAATAATATTGTGCTATTATCTAACTTTAAGTCGTCGTAAGATGGTGAAATATAATGTTTACCGTGAGAAGGCTATTGTTTCTGTTGTCATAGAGCTCACTAGAGCGCGACCAAAAGCCTCAGGGCCTTTGGCGGTTAACACCTAAAAAATCAAGTAAATAAATTGTTGGGTATGTCAACATCGGAAAATGACGGCGTGGACAATAGCCCAGCAAATCAGATTTCTGGTTATTTAAATTGTGTTCACCTGTTGAGTCTTCTTTTGGTTATTTACATAAATATCTCTTACGTTTTTTTAACTTCAGATATTTTACTTATCGACGAAACAAAAGCCAGCAATGTACGTCCTCACCTCACATTTCACGTACTACTTCTACAGTTGTCTAGTGCGGACTCATTTCATTCATTTATTTATTTGCTTGTAATATGGTACAACAAAAAATGGAAATCAAAAATAGATAAAAATAGAAAACAAGCACATTTTGCCATCTATTACACATACTACTACGCATCTACAGTTTATAATATGGTGGCGCGTGGCCACGTGCGGTAGTGGACTGTATTGCGGGGATGTAGCTAACTGTTCCATTGACGCTTTACACACAAAAGACAGGTGATCGGGTTGCCGCGGGCGTGATCCAGGCAATGAATGCAACCCGAGAAATTAGGAGAGGATGCACTAACCTTCACGACACACGTGTTTCATCGCAGCCGGTACACGGATCTTCTCTTCCTTGCTCAGGAGCTGCCGTCAGCATCACTAGATCACTTGAGGAACACACGAGAGGCACAATCCGATCGGTATAAGTCTATGAAGCGGTAAAAATGTAACAAATATTAATCATTTTTGAGAGACGCGAGCGCGGTCCGTCCTTACGCTGGCTAGTTCAAAGCGAGACTGAGTGTCTATATCACAAATGGCGGACGGAAGCTATCTAGTACTATTCTATGGTTAGTGCGGGAGGGGAGACGGGTATAGAAAGAGTGTGTTTCCGCGTCAAGAAATACAGCTTCTACATCGGCGCAACCATTCCCCCCGGCTTGAAGGGTTACCTTCGAAACGACAAATGCGAAACAAATCTAAAGACTAATCTAAATCTAAGTTTGGGAAATAACAACTAAAATATAAACCTAGATTGGAGCTCGTGCCTACCGCTGGCTAGGCAGAGGGCAGAGGCGAACAAACAACACAACGCAACAGTCTCGACCAAGACGAGACGCGATTAGCCAACAACAAAATAAGGGTCTCTTCACGTGGGACCGATACAACAAGCGAGTGCTTCTTCTCCTCGGGTGGTTCGGAAACCGTAGTGGGATTGAATTGACTAACTGGCCACCCATCTAACGCGGCATGAATCCAGGACGGTCCACCAAACCACAACGGGTGATCCAAAATTTGCGAAGGAAGCAATCCACGAGAGAGACAATCGGCTGGGTTGTCGGTGCCAGCAACGTGAAAGAGATTATGTGGCGCCAATTCAGATTGAATTTTTGCCACTCTATTAGCGACGAATGTGTCCCAACGATGGGGCGAAGAGTGGGCCCAACACAAAGCGACTGTTGAGTCCTAAAAGCTAAAATTCTACTAATATTAATGCGAAAATTTACAATTATGTCAAATAAATTACCTTAAAGATTCCGACCACAATACAAAATGTCATTAAGCGACACGGAAGTGCTAGTCTTAGCACTGCCATCCAAAACTACGCGGAGTTTTAGTAGTAAGCTTATCTTCTCTAATAACTCCGCGGTGCGGGATAATGTACGAAGGCTGGGTCCCGCCAGTGTCCGCAGGCGCAGGTGAGATGTAACCTTTATCTAAATATTCGTTAACAACCTCATCATAGGCCCGCTTCGACTTTGGGGACGCCTGCATCTTTCGTTCCAAACAAAGAAAGCGTTTTTCAGCGGATACACGGGAGCCACCGAGTGAAAACTTGCGGATGGTAGACTCCAGTGGCGGCTCGACGGTGCAACAGAACGAAGCAGTCGAGTGACTAAAACTATCTATAGAAGCGGGTGCGGAACCAATTATAACAAAACCAAGAACTGTTTCCAGTGCGTGCGGAGCGGGGTACGTCGGTCCCCCTTGAACCTTACGTGATAACTGGAGGTGCGGGAGAATCGAAGCGCCGATCAATATATCGACGACTCCAGGAACAGCGTAAGTCTCATCTGCTAAAGGCAAGTCTTTAAATTTCGTTAATAAAGACGTGTCAACCGGGACGGTAGGCAACTGTTCAGCTATTCTATCTATAACGAGCGAATCCATGTCATACCAAATATTATTATTAAAACGAGATCTAAACCTTGTTTTAACGGTGCCACGAACAGCTGACTGTAAGCTTCCAAAACCCTTCACCACTGAGCGGGTTGAACGCTTATCAACATTGAAACCAAGACGCCGACAACAATCTTGAGTAATAAAATTACTTTGCGAAGCGCCATCTAACAGCGCTCGAACAATGCGCGGCTTACCTAATGCATCAACAATAACAACGCGAGCGGTCGCAAGACACACAGTAGTGAGTGCAGCACTAGCGGAGAACGAACACATGGTGACGTCATCCGCGGCGGTCACCGGGCGGGCCGGAGCGCGCGCGAGCGCGGGCTGCAATTAAAACAAAAATTATTAGCGCGAACAAATTTATAACGATCACTAGGCGACAACTTTAGAAAACCAGGACACCTGTACAGTTGCGAATGATGAGTGCTACACAAAGAGCAAACAGGTGATTGTACATGTGCTGGTGCGGTACTAACATAAGTATGAGTTGACCTCAGTGACTTCGATGACGCATCTACTTTGCGTGCAGAATCAACAACTATCTTCGCGCCTTCATGTTTCGATGAAGAGCGTTGCAATACTTTTATATGCTCGCGAACAAAACTTTCTAAGTCTTCGAACTTAGGAATTTTGTTGCCGCGATGATCCGACTCAAACAAACGAATGGTTTCGGAATCTAATTTCCTTAAACCCATATACAAAAATACGAAGTCGCAGAGGTCATCGATCTTTAGGTTCTTTACGGCGCGAACAGCTGACGCGAAAGTATCTAGAAATTTCTCTAAGTTTTGATCGTTACATGCCGTAATAGATTTCAAATCAAACATCTGATCTAAATAGGCGTTAGCTACCGATCTTTTATCCTCATACCTAGCATTCAAAGTATTTAAAATTAAATTATAATTCTCGGCACTAAACGTAATTCCAGCGCAAACGGTTATAGCTTTACCAGTCAATTTTTCAACGAGATAATGCAATTTTTCGTGATCTGTCAACGAATCGTTCTTATCTATTGTATTCTCAAAACTATCTATAAATAGACACCAATTGCGAATGTTACCATCAAATTCGGGTATTTGAATTGGTGGCAACTTAGGTCGGTCGCGAGTGGGGTTGGGTAGGTCAGCCGGTTTCTCCAAACTCCTAGCGACGCGTTTGATACGACAATACAAATCGTCAAACGACGACAAGGCTTGATAACTCACTGAGTAATCGGGATTCAAATTCAACTCTAAAACGTTGATGTCATGTACTAAGGTTTCGAAATCCGCGCGTAGACTATCTAAGTTTTCTATAGAACACAAGAACGAATCTCTGATGACCAAATCAGAGGTTTTAAGTGCATTATCATAAATCGATTGTACGCGAGAGTAAATCATTTCTTTTTTAGCGTATAAAAGTTTCAATTGAACCTTACCGGTCTTATCAACCTTTGGGGACATGTTTACAATTAAATCTCAAACTAAAGTGCGGTAAACAACAAATATGAAATGACTTAATCCTAGCGGTACAGAGCAGCGAGGCGGCGGGTAGGTATTTACAACTGTGAATGCACGCTTGAACAAACGCGCATAGCAACAAGGTCGTACCTACGCGATGGTCGCTGTCTAGGTTCAACTATTATTTCAGAGATTAAGTATTGCGTAATATCTATTCAAATTAAAATACTTTCGTATGAATTGGAATGAGATGCGAGCGAGGTAGGTACAACCACGTGTCTACCCACGCAGGTATTAGGCAAATACGACGTAATTGAAAAAAAACAAAACAAAGCCAAATGCGTTAGGTATTACACTGTGCCTATGCACTAGGGTGTCTAGTATACCTAAGATCTAAGCCTAAACGCCTAGATGCGGGGTTTTCTACTAAAATAACTAGGTATTTAGGCGCGGTGCGAAAATTGCGAACTACGATTAAGTGTTGATATGATACCTAACCTATGTATGTACCAGGTAGGTACTATGCGAGCCAGCGGCGAACGGACAACAAATTCTAAGCCTAAATGTCTGGATGCGGGGTTTTCTACTAAAATAACCAGGCACTTAGGTGCGGTGCGCTTATTCCCATTAGAATAATAACAAAATACGAACTACGGCTAAGAATCCGGCTCGAAGGACCAAAAAATGGTGGCGCGTGGCCACGTGCGGTAGTGGACTGTATTGCGGGGATGTAGCTAACTGTTCCATTGACGCTTTACACACAAAAGACAGGTGATCGGGTTGCCGCGGGCGTGATCCAGGCAATGAATGCAACCCGAGAAATTAGGAGAGGATGCACTAACCTTCACGACACACGTGTTTCATCGCAGCCGGTACACGGATCTTCTCTTCCTTGCTCAGGAGCTGCCGTCAGCATCACTAGATCACTTGAGGAACACACGAGAGGCACAATCCGATCGGTATAAGTCTATGAAGCGGTAAAAATGTAACAAATATTAATCATTTTTGAGAGACGCGAGCGCGGTCCGTCCTTACGCTGGCTAGTTCAAAGCGAGACTGAGTGTCTATATCACAAATGGCGGACGGAAGCTATCTAGTACTATTCTATGGTTAGTGCGGGAGGGGAGACGGGTATAGAAAGAGTGTGTTTCCGCGTCAAGAAATACAGCTTCTACATCGGCGCAACCATAATATATAAGATGATGACAACTATTGCTCACTGTATCGCGTAACGTTATCAGTGGCGGAGATAAACGCTGAGTTTTATTTCTTAAAACGAATGATAGTAACCGAAATTACTAAATTCCCTCTAACCCCTCCAGCTAAGCTGGAGGTTGTGTTAGGAGTGCGTTCTCGTCAGCAAATTCTCCAGTGAGCTCTGGCTACCCTACTCACCGCTGGGAACACAACACGAAGTTATTATAGCCGCGGTATTCTGTAGGGCGGAGGTACTTCCCCAGTCGGACTGCTCAATCGGGCGGAAATACCGCCGTGTCCTACCTCCTGTATATGATAGAGAAAGAATACAAGTGATATTTCGAATAAGCGGCGTTCTACAAAAGAATGGATACAATGGACGGATAAGACCACCCAGACTCACCACAAATAAACCCCGGAACTATAAGGTGGAAAGACAGCCAGCCTTTTTACCCTACATCAAAGGAGTAAGCCAGCTTTTGCCCTTTTGCTCCACGCGAGGTTTCTGTCCTCGCTGAGCTGGGACCAAGGAGCCTCCAACTCGTCTTAGTCGTACTTGAATACTGAATACATAACATTAGTACTAGTTAATCAATACACTAATCCAAATGGTTCAGAAAATGGCTTTGTAAATTTTTTGCTTTGGTATATATTTTTGTACCATTTGTTCTGAACGTGCCCGTGTTGTTGCGCACGCGCAAGTGGTAGCCGATTACGGTATTTGTTCAACAATGAAAGTTTTCATGAAAGATGAATTTTATAAAAAACAAAACGATTAAAAAAAGCGAATTGCATTATGAATTC
Organism: Eilema griseolum; assembly: GCA_963662185.1. NCBI lineage: Eukaryota > Metazoa > Arthropoda > Insecta > Lepidoptera > Erebidae > Eilema > Eilema griseolum. The sequence goes on from OY759251.1 coordinate 11,279,075, forward strand.
AATTTCTGGAGTAAAAATAATTAGTACAGAAAGGGAAGGTAGTCGAAAAATGTTCCTTGTCAAATTTACCTTTTGTTAGCAAACAAAGATCTATATAATTATTTTTGGTAACACATTTGGTATAAAAATATGCAAATAGCATTATTCTGTTTCTGTACAAATAAATGAATTAACTTAAATAATGGCGATAGATATAAATCCAAAAATAAATAAAGTAAATGGTAAGCGGTTATCGACATTAATTGTCAATTTTGACAACGATAACATAACCTCTAAAATCAAACGCGTGCAAACGCAGTTCCGTTAGTGAATAGGAGCTACCTATTGAAAGTTAGAACACATTACAAATTATATGGCTTTGAACAAAACTTGACAAAATGGGGAAGAAGACAAAAGTAGGACACGGCGGTATTTCCGCCCGATTGAGCAGTCCGACTGGGGAAGTACCTCCGCCCTACAGAATACCGCGGTTATAATAACTTCGTGTTGTGTTCCCAGCGGTGAGTAGGGTAGCCAGAGCTCACTGGAGAATTTCTGCTGTCAGTGGGAAGACTAAAGGCTTGTCCTAAAACTCATATGTAATGTCAAAAAATGGCTGCTGTCTGATTTTGAGCTAAAGAAGAACCCGACTGTAGATCAGTTTAGTTCAGTGTTTCCCCTCTGGAAGTTGCTATACCATATAATGTATTCAGAATGGCTTATGTAACTAGGTTACAAGATCGCTGGAATTTATCTACAATGAAATCATTTAGCCATAATACGTCTTTAAATTTTAGATCTCTTTCTCCATAAATTCGCCATACTTAGGTGACCTACACAGGTCTGCTTATAAAGCAAAACTGATTTCTGAAAACAAATATTCATCCATATTGTTACAGGTTTTACCATGGCACCCACCAATGACTTTTCAATGCTTTTCCAAGTTATGTGTGTATTTATCGCAGGTTTATAAGTGCCAGGTTAATCCCGTTTCCGGGGACGATTTGGGGACTCTGTAGTCCCCACACCCGAGAAGAGGGCCAGATCGTGAGAGATGGCCCTGGGTCGGCCGGGACAATTAGCTTGAACAGTAAAAGAGAATAGAATTTAGATAAAAGTGGGACTGCAGAATTGGACGTTTTTGCTGAACCCAGTAGGTTTTTGTCTTAAAAAGCTACAATAATTAACAGAAAATGTGTTAGTTCTACGTTTGTTCTGAACTGCATGCCACACACACAACACATGTAGCAGTCTACATGGAAGTCACGGTCCATGGACACAACCCTTACTGTCTCATCTGTTCCCTCAACTGGAGTTATTCCTGCAAAAATATAAGTAGAGCATAAGATACAGAAATATTTAGTGCAATACAAAGGGGATATCTTATCTCTTAACTCAAGTATGTTGTCAAATTCATATGAAAAATAAACCATTGATATTATGTAGGAACCTACATATTTTTTTTATTTGGAAGTGATATTGTTGTAAAACCTAGATATCATTGCATTGAAAGTTATTGGCATGTAGATATTTGAATATTTAAGTAGTCGACTAAATTTGTAGACACAATTACCGGCCGGAAGCTACCGAATTGGAAAAAACGTCCCACTGACGAACGTCTCGAATTTCGGCGTAGTCAAGATAAATAGAATCACTCGATTTCGACGTCGCACCATACTCTAATTAATTTACTACGCCTACTATGACGCAATAGTCGCCGCCACGCCGGACGCCATCGGAATTCACGGTCGGACTTTATCAAAGCAAAGCCTGCTTCTTTATTATGTTGGTTTATATAAACGTAAGTAAACATAATTTAGTTAGCTACTATTCATAAGATTTCCTCAAGCAACTCGTAAGCCCACACGGTTGACTTAATACACGCTTATGGCAACTCGGTTGGAAGTAAGCCCCGAGTTTAATTTGTACGAATTTCGGTAAGATAGCTCCCACCGTTGGCCCAAGACAGATATATAGGAAGATTTGTATGGCTTCAGGCGTGGTTCCGTGGCTCAGTCGTCAGAGTATTCCCCCAAGGAAAAGATCGCAAGTTCGATAGCCGCCTGAACCGATTATCTTGCTTTTTTAAATTTGTTTTACTTTACAATTTAGTTAACAAAACGTAATAGAGGGTGAGCCTATTACCGTTTTCCAGGCACTATTGTTGACTCGAGCCATGAATCTGTGGCTGAGTCTGGGCTGTATATATCTGTCTGATGTTAAACAGCCCTATCCCTCATAGAGATACTTATTGTAGTAGGTAGATATACATATATTTCACTTTAATATGTAAGTGCATACGATGTCAGCAAGTAGGTAGGTAGGTGCCTATATGTACAGAGCTTGCTCTTCTTTCACGATGCAATTGAACAGGTAGAAGGTAGGACACAACGGTATTTCCGTCGGCAAGTACTTCGACCCTACAGAATCAATAAGCACTTCTGAGAACGTATTCTTTCTTCTTTTTTTCTTTTTAGATACCTTTTTTTTATTCAACTTAGGTGGCAGACAAGTACACGGCCCACCTGATGAGTGGTTACCGTGACCTATGAACGTGTGCAACACCAGCTCTGCCTACCCCTTCGGGGATATAGGCGTGAGTTTATGCTATGTTATGTAAATAATTTAATAAGTTTCTCTTTAAAGTGAACAATGTAAGTTTTCTGAGAAAATAAAATATCTTGATATTGAAATGCTCCTACGAGTATTAAGTTGCCATTTGTTAATCAGTTATATTTGAGAAAAAAAATTGTTCACAAAATTGCCATCGCCTCGACGAGAAAGATAAATAGGATACGATATATTCTGCTATATAAACACACAGTGCACACAGTTTGAATCAGTACTTCCGTTTTAAACTTCATACAATCATACAATCATATTAAAGATAACCTTCGTACGGCCTCCTTATCTCTTCAGATGTAGGCAAAGGTATAATAAAATAGTGTTTGGAAATAAATATTCATGATCCAGGGCTCAGAGATTACAACGAGAGCAAACAGACAGACGATAAGATTTCGACACGATAGTACCCACAGGTGGCGTGTGTTTTAGTCGGTTGTTTGATTGCTAAAGATTTTCGGAGTAAAGACGTTCTTAAGTAATTGTAAATTATAATAGCATATTTTATTTAATGTAATTATAAATCATTGTATGTTTTAAAATGATATAGAATAAAAACATAAATTTAGGTTAGGTAAAATCTAAAAATAAGTAACCCCAATTTAACTCAGATAGAAAAACTGTATACTCAACTGAGGCCATCAAATAATCATCTATCCCCGGAGGGTTAGGCAGAGGTGAATTAACATCAACATTTCACCAGTCATTGTACTCGGTTCCACGTAAAAGGGGGGTGAGCAAAAGCCACGGTAATCTCTCTCCATTCGGTGGGCCGTATGCTTGTCTGCCACATTAGTATGAAAAAACCATAAATTTGATATTGCCGATGGCGGTGAACGTTTTTAAAAAATATTAAAATAAATATTTTATTTGGAACAAAACGATGATACCGTTCAGTGTTTTGTAATCGTGCCACCTTTACTAGCATTGAGATTTAAACCTAAATTTACATGCGCAAAGGTCCAAAATTACTAAATCACTGGAGTTTGTCACAACGTCACCACAGCCTCGACCAACTAGATATGCTCCACAGCCGACCGGATTACACGACAAACTATGGAATGTTCAGTGGTTTCTCTAATCGCTACCTACGCCGCGACTATTATAACCAGCCCTCTTATATGAGTCACCATCGTCCGTTTTGAAAAGTTATGCGTCTTCAGTTTGATAATAGATGTATGATATATTGAGTATTAAACTGGGATAGACACAGATCAATAGATATTGAGAAAAACTCCGTCCCTCTCTTACATAGAATCTGCAATTATAACAGGGTCGTAATTCTAGCAGACTCGAAAAGTTCATTGCAGTATACGGCGCCTATATTTAGGTCTATGCAAATTCTATCCGCGACCTCTGTGAATCTTCAATAGAACTTGCATTTTATAATATGTTCTGACATTCCTATAAATCTATACCATTTTAATATTATAAAGAGGAAAGATTTGTATTTTTGTATGTAACGAATAAACTCAAAAAGTACTGGACCACAAATCTAGTGAAAATGTAGCATGGCAGTTTAAAATCTTTTGGTGATAAATTACTGGACTGGTCTTTTAGAATTGCATATTACGAGTGAGTTAGTGACACTAAAAAAAACGCATAAATCTACATACATTCAGCTGTCAAAGAAGTCAACAAAGTAGATAAGGTTGCAGTAACGCGAAGGTTCTGTGACAGAGAGGTTCATATTACATGGCTGTGATCTACTACATCTGAGCCTCAATCCTGGATGACTTCTCTGACACATCACAGAGGGCTCTGTGATGAGGTGATAGTAATTTCAACTGCTATGACGTGTTGCTATTAAAACCTACTTAGACAACGCGAATAAAGTCGTATGTTTAAAATACGACTTTATGCGAAGTGCAAACAGTCATATGTCAAAAAAATTATTGTCGTATCTAGGGTATAATAAATGAGAACCACAGTAAAACCTATTGAGATCAGCTTTATTACACCAAATTTTACGACACAAACTGTAATGTATTATGTGTTAACTCTTGCTGCAATCACGGCTAGCACGTACCACAATTACAATGGATATGTTCGCCGAACTTTACAATTTGTTTTTAACTATTTGTATTGACGTATGTTTAACAGGGGAGCTTTATTGAGGTGTTTTAGAGATAGAAGTTAGTACCACTAAAGTGGCAGACAAACTCACTGCCCACCTGATGGGAAGTGGTTACCGTGGCCTATGGACGTGTGCAAAACCAAGGGAGTCACATTCGCGCTGTCAACCCTGTAAGCAAAGGGAGTTTCTGTGCCGTCAGCGTTAAAGACAAGCCACAGATGTACATAAGTTTTAATAAAATAAATGTTCTAGTACATTCTAGTGCCAGATTCATTTAATTATGACTATTTATGTAGGTATGCAGCATAATAATTATTCGTACCCGACTTTGAAACGCTGTCTAGACCCAAAGTAAGAACTCGTATATGTAAGTAGCAGGGGAGTCACACCGGTGCTGCCGACCCTGTAAGAACAGATATATTCTGTGCCTTCAGTGCAGAACACAAAATCAGGACAAGCCTTTGGTCTTCCCACTGACCTTCACCTATCCAAATTTGTACATTTATAATGTGAAACCTGTTGGTTCCCCGCGGCCCACGCCCCGCGTGCTAAAGCTTTAAAATTTCATTCAATAAATCAATAATGATTACATAATTGTCAATTTTTAAATCTTATTTATAATTTTATATGAAGTTTTATTGCCAAATTTAGTTGACATTTTATAATTTGTATGTACTTTAGTTTAAGCTGTAGGATACTGTTGATAGTAAATAATATTTGCGCGCTAGTACACCATTAGCAAAGTATAATTTTGTGAAATTTATAACCTATAGTCGACTCGCACAGGTTTGAAAATTTGGTTTACAAAACATACGTATCACTGGACGCCAGACACTCGATGGTTGTACGTAATATGCATTATTTCCTTAGATTCATCTGGATTCATCTAAGATTATTTCGTATGTTATTGAGATGTTACTACGCATTTTCATAAACAAAAGATGTTATATAGTTGAATATAAATACAAGTATCACCACCCCATCTCATCGGCAGAGTACGAAAGAGCTAAGCGGCCAGCGAAGCATAAATAACCTATGTCCATATATCTTTAGGTATATATAAAATTCTGCTGTGTATACGTGTGTTCATAATACTTTTCCTCATAAATGGGTTTCGATTTTAATGATATTTTTGCACTAATGGCGTTCATTGAACAGATTTTTGCATGATTAGTTTTGCAAAGTAAACAATAACAAAGATTTACTGTAATACACAGTTATGTAACAGTAAAATACATGAAGAAAACACTGTTCTTAACATGATAAGGTAAAAAATAATGCAAAGGTGACAAGGAATAAAGATATATGCACACTGTCATGTCCCTGTTCGCGAGTGCCAGATAAAAGAAAATATAAGAAGGAGTAAGAAGAGAACGGATTCTCGGACTCTTATTTTTTTTAGACGACAGTAGCTCTCATAAAATCCAAGAGAAAGCAAATTGAAAGAAGGATCGGAAGACCGGACATTTGGCCCAAAGGGCTAGCTTTGAATGAACTACATGTATATATCCATCGTATGTATCTTATGTAATGTATGTGAATGTATGGTGTGCAATAAAGATTATTTATTATAATTAAATCAATCAAGTAGCCCACCGCAGTTCTCTGCTGGACATAGGCTTCTCCTAATGTGCGCCATTTTTTTCGATCCTTTGCCTTCCGCATCCATTATTATTATTATAATATATTAACTCCAGCTTGAATATACATTGTATATATCATTAGCTTTGACTCATTGTATTCTGCTTTCCCCATTGCTCTCAAAGGCGAAGAGGCTCAATGTCCGCTGGACAAAAGTAAGTTGTTTGTTTCACAATATTAAATAAACGTTGATGTCTCTTGAGGCCTTAGATTTTAAAGGCATATTTTGAAACAATATGTATTTTTATCATGCTGTTATTTTTGTGACTACTTCGTTTATTTAATTATGTACATATAGTACATACTTGTAAGTACAGTCAACGCCTAAAGTCAATGAACGTATACAAACTTTCACAATTAGTATCTACTTATCAAATTGGGTAATCAGACAGATATATACAGCCCAGACTCAACGTTAGAGGCATGGCTCGAATCAACAATAGTGCCCGGAATACGACAATAGATTCCCCCCCATATTACGTGGGACCGAATACAATTATTCGTGAAATGTGGGTGTTAATTCACCTCTGCCTAACCCTCCAGGGATAAAGGCGTGATTATGTATATACGTATGTATGTATGTCAACTACAACTCTATTAGATTCGATTTTTCGTATATGTAAACGATTTTTTTGCATACAAGTGTATCCGAAGAGTCGCAACACTACGTGCAGTGACCTAACTACGTAACTTTGTAATGCGGTCAAGAATATAACTATTAGAAATTATTTACTGTGTAAATATGTGTTATTTTGCTTTGTTTGAAAGTTTTAAAAACTTTCAGTGTCGCCCTCGTATCGATTGAAAGATCCTGGATCGAACATTCATTCGGGCTTTTACATGTTATAAATAATATATCGTACTTTCTTTAACAACAATAATTTTATTGAATATACACAATCACAGTTTGACATATAGGTCGCAATGTGTGAGGATGAATTCCCTGCCTCCTAAAACGGAAGAAAAACTTGAGCTAGCTATAGCCTCGTACGTCAAGTAGCAAGTGTGCCGACAAGTAGATGAAACGTACATCCCACTATGGAAGACTTACACGATAAGCACACTACATCACATCACCAATAGTGCATTCTCAGATATGAGATAATATTTTGGGGCAACTCATCTGAATTATTTAGTACTCATTGCTCAAAAACGCTGCATTCTTTGTAAAAAAAAGGGAATCTTGCAGGAATAAAATAAAGTTGGGTATTTTAACAGTTCCATCAATGTATATAATTGAGGTAATTTCGTCTTATTTTTCAATGCACAAAAGAAATAATCATATAACTTTTCTGAAGGTAGGACACTTCCTGGTCAGATGGACGTACGACCTGGAAAAGGTGGCTGGGACAGACCCACGGCCTTTACGGGATTTAGCTTAGCTGGAGGGGTTAGAGGGAATAGTACTCAATAATAAATAGGTATAAAATGTTATGTTTAAGTCGTGTCGTTTGTATTGGAACGAATAACATTGGATATTTTCAAAATAAAATAAGATCAAAACGAACAATTACAAATACAATAAACCCATCAAGTGGAATACCAATATTACAGAAATAGGGTTCTCAAGTGGAATGAATGAGGGCTGTCGCCTCAATCATCAATAGTCCCTCACAAATACTCGGAGGAGGAGTCAACCATACCTCCGGTTTTAGTGGAAAATGTATATAGAATAACTTCGACACGGAAACGCAACTTGTTACACAATAAAGTTCGGCAAATAGGGTGAAAGTGCGAAAATCTGAAATATTGTGAATGCGGTAAATCCTCACGAATCGTCACCGTCTACCGCAAACAAACTTCAAAGGAAAAATAACACCCAAAAGGTCAAAGGAAGCCAGGGCCATCTTTTCGATCTGGCCTTCTCGGTGTGGGGACCACAGAGACCCCAAACACCACAATTGGTTAACATAAAAGAGAGAAATACTGTAAAACTAGATTAGGTAATTTAAATATGTCGATTTTGACGAACAAGTGTAAATTGCGAAACGGTTTGTTACAGATACGGCTTGCGGGTTCTCAATGGTGCCGTTATTGGAAAGAGATGCCATCTCTATTCTTGTCTTCGGGTTCCGGATGACAAAAATCCGTTCAATACTTCTACTTCCATCACAACAAACTTACGGACAAACAGGCAAGAATAAAAAAACTGGGTTCTATTGAACCCAGTTTTTTTAATAACATAACATAACCCAAGGTTTTTTAAATATCTGTAATGTACGATATTTAAAATACTGCCATACGGCAGATTTTGTCTCGCTTGACATTTGCGACAACCATTTCCTTATTAGTTAATAGAATCGATTTCTTCTTCATTAATAAATGATCTCGATAAGATATATAATCGATTTTATTTCATGCGATTTTATCTTGACTACATCTCTAGTAACTTCAAATCCCAAACGTCACCGTACCCATGCTACGTGAAAAATATTGTGTATTTGTCTGCTTTCTGTCACTCGCTTTGTCTTTGTCTGTCATAAATTCGTGAAACGAATCGTGATTTGACGACGACGGGCTGTACATGGAGGAGGATTAGTGCCGACTCTTATGTATGGTAGTGAAAGTTGGGTGTGGCAGAAAAAGCATCAGAGTAGAGTGAATGCAGTAGAAATGCGTGCGTTGCTAAGTATGTGCGGCTAGACCTTAAGAGGTAGAGTGAGAAATAGCATGATAAGAGAGCGTACACTGATAATGTGCTGAAATTATCCCACTCTCTTTTATATATACGACGTTTTTTTTATTGAAGCCCATGCAATGGGGTACAAAATATTACAATGAATCATAATATACATACACCTTCAGCTTCATTAACAAACAAGGAAAATAATATCTTTTCGAAAACGTCCGAACTGTGGAAATGGCAAAACTTTCTACCGACAATGGGACCAATACACCGTTACATTAAAAAAACCTTTTCAATTATCTAAAACGTCCACTAATATTGCGTGTGAACGCATTTCGAATACAGCTTTTTAGCGCTACTCCTCGACAGCCTCTTCTGGTGATGAAAATCGTTGGCCGCGTAATTGGTTCTTAATTTTTGGGAACAGATAAAAGTCACAAGGTGCCAGGTCGGGACTGTATGCAGGATGACTCATGAGTTCTACATTTTTCGCCTTCAAAAAGTCGTTTGTCTGTCTGGCCGTGTGAAATTTCCCTCCGACCCACTGATGTGTTTATTATCTTGAGCGGAAAATTTATAAGTGATCACTTAGTTAACTTTGTGATCAGTGATTTTGAAATAATTTGTATGTTAATGTTTCCTCTATTAAAAGTGATTCTTTTGGTGAAGTCGATGAATTTTCGTGGAAATTTTCCAATTTTCCGGGCGCGCCGTGTAGCCGGCAGCGGTGCGAATTCAAAAATATAAAGCACTATAGTATTTATTCCGTAAATTTGGTTCAAAAAATCAATATAAAGTTTCTATCAGAACAATTGTTATAAATTACTGTGCTGTCAGTGGGATGACTAAAAGTTTGTCCTGCTTTGTCCTCTATACTGACAGCGCAGAAACTCTGTGCTAACAGGGTCGGAATCACGAGTGTGGCTTCTCTGGTGTTACACACGTCCATAGGCCACGGTAACCACTTTCCATCAGGTGGGCCGTGCGCTTGTATACCGCCTCCCGCGCCCGCTGAACAACCTTCCCATGCTCCTGATTCTGCCAACGCCCATCGACGCAAATGGTAAGCGTACCTGAAAATAGACAAAGGCATTACTCAGCTATAAACTTTAATTGATTTAAATAATACGTGGTTTACGGCAGGCTTTATTTCGATTGTTTATATTTTTACCTATTTTGGGAATTAAAAATAATGAAAAGCCATAGTTTCAGTTTAGTTAGGCAATATTTTATTTTACTATGGTTATACTATAAAATACTAAGACATTAAGTGGTATTGGTAAGAATACGATGACTCAGGAAACTACCCTATTCTCAACTTGAGATCTTGAAGCGTTGAAAAGCACTTGTCGGTGAATAATAAAACTAATTTTTGGCACTTGACTTTCAATGTTTTTTTTGGCAGTAGATGAGTATGTGGTGCCAACAAGCGTGGCCGCAATACAAAACTGCATGTATTTACGATAGGCGTAAAAGCAGTAACAAGCAGTAGGTAATTATGTTAATGAATTTATACATTATATAGGTACAAATATTTCTAAAGCAGGAACCAAACGTACGACCTCTGACTAGGCCATTGAATGCTTTACCATTACACCCACGGATATATAGGTCCCTTGCCAAATATAATATCCATTTTTGTTCCATTAGACCCGGGTTGGTTATAGGTACATTATTTATGAAAAATTTATTGATGAGGGTTTTCCGCGGAAGTATGTAACAACTTACCTTTATATTCGAAGGGCAAGGTGTAATTTAGGAAGTATTTAAAATGGGCAAATCATGCTTTTCTCGGCTCATTTATGTGCGTACCTAACTGAGGGCGCAATTGATCTCTTGAGCTAATAGGTTGGACCTGATTATGAACGTTGACGCTATTGTCAGAAATTTATTTTTGTGATTTTACAACCAAACCCAGTTGAACTTTCATTCTTGTACAAATCGCATGTAAAGAACGAATCATAAGAATATTCATCTGTACTAAAGCACAGTACATACACGAATGACATGACCATCAAGCTAGGGACTACTATTTTGGGGCTTTCGATATCTGGAATGGCGGTACTTATGGTCTGGAATTAACCTAGCATCTTAGAACCTGCGGACTGTATATAAAAAATAAACCTCGTCCGTCTATTAACAAGTGGTCCTATACCCTCTAAAATCACGCTTTTAATAATCTTTATTTTAGTCTGCATGAGTAAATTCATTACATCGTACAATATATTAAATGTACATATTGGGCTCTGTGTGCCTTTGTTGACCACATTTGAACTAGTAATGTTTTAAGGTTTAGACTTGACTGCGATTGGTTTTGAGCGCGACGGTAGTTGTGTAGTTGTGTTAATGTAGTAGTTTGTATTTTGTATAGATAGTTGTGTATCTATATTGTTTGTTGTAGTTTGTGTAATATTTGTAGTATTATTGTATTGATAATATTCGAATATATATATTTTTCGTTGTACCATTGATAAATTTGTGTGAAAATATATTATTTTCCGCTTTATCGTGAACTTCGAGAAATTTACACGCTAAACAAAAATATATATTTATACGACACATTTGTATATTATACAAATATTATATATACGCACAGCGCGCGCGTCCGTCCGCTCGATCGTCGCACCCACGCACGTTTAATACTCAACTAAACTGTGTGGATCGTAACAGCTGAAGAGTAGTTAACACATGAACAATGTGCATGACGTACAAACACGTATGGCTAGTGCATTCGACAATGTTAAAAGTGACAGAGACACATTTAGGAGAGCGAAAACCGATGGTACACTTCAGGGTCCACTTTTGGAGATTAAGAAAATTTTGGATGATACTAGACAGCTACAGAAAGATATTAACAATTTAGAAGGTCAACTAGATAGGTGCTTCTCTATAGCTGATGAGACTCTGTTCAGGGTAAGCATTGAATAAAACATAATTAACTTCGAAAGGAAACCTTGTGCAAGAGCCTTGTGTGTCAATTAGACTATTTTGGGTATCGAAGATCATGGTCCCCACATAATATATAATAATAATAATGCTTCAATAGTTTAGTAGTAGTAGTATTAGTAATTTATTTTTATTAACAGGATGCTAAGAAAGACGATCAGGCAAAAAAGGCGGCTCTTTATGTGCCTAAACTGAATAAATGAAATTGATTCTTTGATTCTTTGAAATTAGATAAGACCAAAGTAATACAAAACGTCGCCGTCATTTTAATCAAGATGTACCTATGACATATATATGTGTATTTATTATGATATTATGTAGTACGCCTTTATCCCTGGAGTAACCCTCCAGAAGGCAGAAGTGAATTAACACCCACATTTCTCCAATAATTATATTCGCCCACGTAATACGTAACACGTAGTAAAGAAAACTTCATAAATATCTTTTTTGCCATTTAATTTGTTCACTTTAATTTTTACAGGGAATTAAATGAACTGCGCCGCCCAGTTTCCGATAACCCCGAAATATTGAGGTTCTTCAAATATATGAAAGCAGCTCGAAGGGGTCAGGAGCAGTCGGACTGCATGTACTCCTACCCAACGTGTACCAGATAACGTTAGTAGTTTTTCATCCAAATATTGGAAATTACAACACAACACTGCATACGATGCAAATGCGTTGCGATGTTTTATTTTTCTTCTTACAATAAGATAAGACAAGATAAATCTTTATTGTATATTACAGTACATGTACGGACAACACTATGTTAAAAAAAGTACTTGCAACTTTCAATAGGTGAACTTTTTACATTGCTACGATTTGAACTTTAAAAAATACCCTAATCGCTCCAGCTAACCTAAATTACTTGTGTAAGAGCAGATTCACATTGGTAGTGTAATGGCCAGCATTCAAATCCAGGACATCTCTCATAAGGCCTCAGCAAAAAAAAACTACCGTATTCAAATTTTTGGCTGAAAGTCAAAATACCTGGAGCTGATATCGGAAATGTATTTTTAAAAAGTCGATGTTCGCAGCCGGTTTTGCGCATGTGCGGATACCCAGACTTTAAACTATTTATAGGACTCTAAATTTCGTATAAATACGAAACAAGTTTCTATTTTTACTCTGAAGTGTTTTGAATATCGTATCGATGTCGGTCACCAGAGACCGTTTGGCAGGTACCTCGTAGACTGTGAGGCTCCAATATCCTCTGGCGCCACAAATATAGGCCAGATAGTTTTAATATCGTTCCTTCGATTTTACTTTCACTGTTTTCGTAGAGAACATGTAATAAATGGTTAAAACTATTTTTTTTATGAGGACACTCAAACGATCTTGCTCAATGATCTCAAACGTAAAAATCAGTGTTTACAGTTAGCGTCGTATTTTGCGGCGTCGTCGGTCCATCAGTATCATCGGGCTTTCGGCAGATAATATGGTCATCCACCTTGTTTATTCTATATACTTTTTTGGAAACTCTAGTCTCTCTCGCATAGTCTTTTTAGACATCATATCCTTCAAGGAAACCAACCCTAATCATAACTCTCACTAACAATAAATTTTTGGTCGCGGACTAGCCTCATTATCAGTTTACTTTTCAATCTACTTACTCTTCGATCATACCAACTGAGCTTATATACATATGTCTACCTTGGGCAGCTTGCCTTAGGTAGACCTTTTGGCTGTGACTAGTCCGTGTGAAAATGTACCCAATAGAGATGTTTCAAGCTTGTATGATAGAAAATGTCATTCCTTCGGGTGGCCTATTGTACCCATTTTCACAATAAACTGATTTGATTTGATTTGAAATAAAATCTCTTTCTTTTTTATAAAAGAATATTAGAATCGAAATTACTAAATTGCTTGTGTTAGGTGTGGGTTCACGTCGGTAGTCTAATGGCCAGGAACCTGGGACCTCTCGATCGTAAGGCCGACTCTTTAACCGCTAAGCTACTGACGGTATTATTATTATTGTATGTACGCACTTCCTTCTGTTACTAAAATTAGTTGATCGTCGTCCCAGGTGTCCTAGGCAACTGCTGGCTGCTGTCGGCGCTGGCGGTGCTGGCGGAGCGTTCGGCGCTGGTGCGCGGCGTGGACCTCCCTGCTGCGGTTTTCCCAAGCGCCTACAATATGGGGTTCTTCAAGAGGGGCATCAGAAGGTTTCTTCATGGTCGGCAGCGCGAGTGTGACATCCCTGGTGTTGCATACGTCCATAGGCCACGGTAACCGCTTCCCATCAGGTGGGCCGTGTGCTTGTCTGCCAACTAAGTGGTATAAAAAAAAAATACAAATATTTGCACCGAGCGGGGATTGAACCCGCGCGGAGCCCGATCGTAGCGGCCGCATTCACTACCGTTACGACACAAATGTAAAATAAATTCTAAGGACACTGAAATAAGACTAACTTACATTTCACTAAATATGATACTGAGTCCACACATAAGAGCAAGCCTATTACCACCAAGGGATTAACAGTAAGGCTGTATGTTATGTGTTAATGTGTTAAAGACAATTACAGTGAGATAAATTATTAAACTAAAATAATATTACATAATTTTAGTTTGCACTTGCGCTGGGCTAATGGATGGATGGACTTGTGACCTGTCCCTCTAGATAAGAAGCAATTCGTTGTAGTTCGTAGAACAAAATGATAAATATATGCGATTTGAAGTCTGGCACAATTCGGAGGGTAGAGGGTGGGCGCTCCATTGGGATAATTAATTTCAATTGTCAAGTACTTTAGAAAGTTATAAATAATTATGAATAGTGATTGGCAATGGTGTCGTGGCGTACCCGTGACACTACCGGTAGTGTTATAGTGATTGAATAATAACCGTGACACTACTAGTGGTATCATTGGGTGGTATTACGGGTGCGTGACGGTCCTTTACAAAAAAAATGTACTTTAATGTAGTTGAAGGACTTTAACGAAAAAAAATAGTATGGATTGGAACACCTTACTTCATGCTTTACAAAAGCAACCAATACTGGGCCTTTTTTACGTTTTACCAACCATAATGTAACTAGGCGATTTTGTGTTAGCCGACAGTTTTTTTTATACCACTTGGTTGGTGTATATGTACAAGTGGTATAAAAAAAACTGTTTACAATAACATTACACATTGAAATAAAACTATTTTTAATAGTGCAGCCAAGGTCTTATGGAGGTGATGTTCCTCCATCTACCATGGGGTGTTTTATTTTTACGTACAACTTAGATGACAGACAAGCACACGACCCACCGTGACCTATGGACGTGTGCATCACCGAGGGAGTCACACTCGCGCTGCCAACCCTGTGAGCACAAGTTTCTGTGCCAAGTCAGTGTAAAATGAAAATAAATTTTAAAGCATTTAGTATGCGAACTGTTCAAGAATATTATGTGTAAGAATTTCGACAGCGAAATGGCATTGGAAAATAACTAAGATGATAAATATGCACAATCTTGTTTGCACCGCGGGTGACGTTAGTTCAAGCTTCACGATCTAACCTCAATAATGTAAATAGATGGCCACTGCTAACTCAATATTGAATCAACATTTTTAGAATAACAAAACTGAACATTATTTAAGTATTTTATGCATTTTAAGTAGGTAGCTACGCGTGTATAACAACAGTTAATGGATCATTGTCTGGGACTAAGGCTTTCATGATCAGCGTTGTAATTTTTAAAACTGTTTCACCAGGCGGATAAGTGCATACCGTGTACAATATTTAGCAAAAACATAAATTACGCGGTATTTAAATACGTAAATAAATTACATAAATAAGTCTGATGTTTGGCCTCTGTGGTGTAGCGGTAGAATGTTACTATAATGCTACGCAGGAGGCGCGGGATCGTTTCCCGCTCAATGCAGATATGTATGTTTGCATTGGTCTGTATCTAAGTATGTTTATTCGTATTCTAGATTCAATAACACAAGTTAATTATGCTATGCTTACCATGGGTCTAGATAGCGTTGTGAAGAATGTTCTAGAATATTTATTACAGGAAAAGATAGGTATCTTTTAAAGGTGTTCACGAACGTATTTACTGTTATCACGAATATTATGATGATAAAGTAATAAAAATGTTATAAGATAATTCCCGCAGACATTTATCATCGAATTCACATAGAGTCCTTATTGATAAAATAAGCAAACATATGCTTGATATTTGATATTAAAGTGATAAAACTATCAATACACAACAGCTGCTAAAAATAAATATGATTTAAGTAAAAAATGTAAACACTACTTTTCATTGCCCAATTATTTATTTAATTTAAATTTGATTTCAAGATTTTACAACTCTGTATTAAATTTTGTTTTTATTGGCCGCTTGATAAATTAAATTCGATCTTCAAAAACAGTACTTCCTATATTTGATGATATATTTCGTGTTAAATTTGGTCTAAGTGGCTTTCGCTCATTTGTGCTCATTTATCGCGCCGTCCTCGAATGGCAATATGTTGAGTACATTGAAGTCTCGTATGTGCACAATAAAACTACATTCCCCGCTATCGTTTTAAATTATAGCGACAGGCTTGCCGTTTGTGGCTCGTTGAAGTTGATAATAATTAAATTTGACAATTATTAATTTTAAGATTTGACATTTATAATCACATTGATAATTGAATTTATGATTGCATGCTTGATTCTTCTAACTATTATATTTATATCTACTGTGTCACAAATTAATTATTAAATGTTTGAATATTTCACACGGGTAAGTCATGAACATCTCATAAAAAAAAAAACCACGGGGAAAAGGTGACCTCCAAGTCCCAAATGGACGACCAGTAGCCTAATTGTGCTAACTGTTAACCATTGTCATACCACTGTCTCTGCAAAAATGCCAGTAAAATTTAGACTTCATTTGAGTTCACGCGAATATTTAACATGCAGACTTGGTGCAAAAAATGGATGCAAATAAACTATTCCGCGGTAATAATAGTGCAATGACATTTTTACTTAGAAGCTTGAATTATCAAGAGTTCGTGTGGTAAGATTTCTTTCTCGATAGATTAAAAACGCTGAATCGTGCGTTCCGCCTACCGCGCCAGCCAGTCACACAACCCCAACTTGTCTGTGAGGGTGGGACGCCTTGCTTTGTCTTCTACATTAGAGACTCAGAATCTCTTCTTACCTTCTCCCCCCCCTCCCCCCCAACTCAAACATGAAATTTAAAAAAGGCCACGTGGAGATAACACAGGCTACAGAAAGTTAGTAAAAAATACACCAAATATACGTATTTGGATCTGGATCCGTGGATATAAATTAACAATTCAGCACATCACTATAGTTGCGTCACTCTATGATGACCGTTTTGACACGTCTGGTTATGCTCGTATTCTCTTTTTTGTGCGCTTGATATTGGACAACGAACTGTTGGACAAATAACAAAACACCATTAAGGCCTGAAATTCATTACCGCTCCACGTGCAGCGCGCCGTCGAGGCGTTCGCCGACGTCGGCCGCAAGCTGCACATACTGCGCCAGTAGGCTCTCCTTGCGGGGTTGATCTCGAGACCAACTGTCTCATCAAAATGACGGTAATTCTTGTCAGACAGCCTGTGTGAGAGGCGGTAGTGAACGCGACTGCTACATAGGAGGCAAGAGTTCGATTCCCGCTCAGTGCAAATCAAGCTGACTCTGGACTGCGATCTAAAGTCTTTAAATGCGACTGGGATTAACGCTAAGATGAAGAAGAAGTATTTCTTATATATATTTTAGGCGCGTGGTTTCAGGCAGAGTAGAATTTGGACCACCCCATGTCTCCCCATGCGGTGTCGTACAAGGCGACTAAGGAATAGGACTATTAAACCTCAGACAGATATATACAGCCCAGAATCCGCCTCAGATGCATGGCTCAAGTCTACAATCGTGCCTGGAATACGGCAATATTCTCACCCCCTATTACGTGGGACCGAATACTATGATGGTGATATTTGGGTGTTAATTTACCTCTACCTAACCCTCCGGGGATGAGGGCGTGATTATAAATATGTATGTATTCTTGTAAGTAATTAATACTAAATTCCAAACGAATGGCTTTAAATACAATTAAATAACCTATACTGTTTTACTTATTCTTCGCAGTCTTAGACTCAAGTCTGTCAAGTTTCTAGTTCAAAAGATTAGATCAAGCGGAGCAAGAGAACTGGCCGTTGAACATAATTGTTATCAGTACATGAGTCATATTATCGTGAAATCATATAAATGCCTTTATTGCAACACCTTAAGTTTCAATTTGTTGTGTTGCAAATCGGCGGTGTGTGGTAATTCATCATTATCTTTTCTTTTTATCACACTCGGTTTTTTTACCACTTACGCGGCCCATCCATATGTGTGCGACACCAGGGCCTAGATTCTGATAAAGTAAAACCACGTTCATGCTACGGACACAGCAAAAAAATCCATTTAATTTTAGACCTGAATGCAATGGTATTATGTCCAAAATTAAAAGACTTTGCATCGAATGAAAAAGTGTAATGAAACTCTTTTTGTTTAATTTTGAACTTAAAGAGTATTGAAATAAAGACTAGAATTTAATGTCATGTCTGTGACAGTGGTTTTGCTTTAGTAGAATCGAGAGACAGAGGAGTCACGATTCATAAGATCTCTTTCACTTTCCGTCTCTAAAGTAAAATAAAAGATGAATGTTGTTGGTAAGGATGAAAAATTATGCTTTTTTTTGTTTTGAGTGAACGACTGAAGACTAATGTCATATATAATTATATATAAATTACTACACTATCTCGCCACCTATTACAATGGCTCGTTTGGATACGGGGCAATTTGAATGCAAACCAATACATTCAGGAGGTTATACACCCCATGGTAATCCCTCATCGACAGCAGTTCGGTCAAGATTTTATGTTCATGCAAGATAATACACGGTCACACACCGCGAGGGTAGTGGTCAATGCGTTAAGCGGACTTTATTACTCTTTTTAGACTATCAAAGAATCAAAGAATCAATTTCATTTATTCAGTTTAGGCACACAAAGAGCACATATGAACGTCAAAATTTTACAATTGGATATGTCAAGAAAGAACTGATAGAGGGGAAAAAATGGATCCCAAATATTAAAAATAAAGTAGGAACGCAGCAAACGACAAGAAAAGCTATAATACAGACAGCAACTGACTTCTATAGAAAACTTTATGCAAAAGAACGAAACACTAGAGACTTAACTATAAATCTCGATAATGACGACATGGATGAAAGCATACCAGTTTTCCTACAATCAGAGATAGAAAAAGCTGTCAACAGTCAAAAGAACAATAAAGCTCCTGGACCAGATCAGATTTCAAACGAAATGATCAAAACATCAATTAGAGGACCGGAAAAGCTAAGAAAACTCATAGAAATATACAATTCTATTTTAAGCTCAGAATGTATACCATCGCAATGGACCAAGAGCACAATTATATTATTACACAAAAAAGGGGATAGGAACATTATAGAAAACTACAGGCCTATAAGCCTTATGTCAAATATTTATAAAGTATTCTCCAAATTAATATTGAACAGAATAACAGGATTAATGGATGAACAACAACCTATAGAACAAGCTGGTTTCAGAGCGGGGTTTTCAACTACTGATCACATGCATGTCATCAAACAGCTAATAGAAAAATGTCAAGAATACGGTAAAGCCTTGTACATCGCATTTGTGGACTACAGTAAAGCATTTGATTCTATAGAACATGACTCGCTTTGGAGGGCTCTAATCCAGCAGGGAGTACCAAAAAAATACATACGTATAATTAAAAATATATACGCAAATAGTACAGCGCAAATAAAACTGGAATCAATAGGTGAAGAGTTCCCAATAGCCAGAGGTGTGAGGCAAGGAGATCCGCTATCGCCAAAACTTTTCTCAGCAGTCTTGGAAAGTATTTTCAGAGATCTTGAATGGGACAATTTTGGCATTAATATCAACGGTAGACAACTTAGCCACTTAAGATTCGCTGATGATTTAGTCCTAATAACTGACAACGCGAAGACCCTTCAACATATGCTACAACAGCTGACTGAGGCAAGTCGAGTTGTTGGCCTTACCATAAATAAATCAAAAACAAAATTAATGACAAACAGAGAAGAAATATTCATAAAAGTGGACAATGAAGTTATTGAATATGTTAAAAACTATACATACTTAGGGCAATTACTATCTTTTAGAAACCGGACGGACATAGAAATAGAAAGCCGAGTAGCCTGTGCTTGGAAAAGATACTGGTCCCTTAAAGAGATATTTAAAAGCAAATACTTTCCTGTGGCAGCCAAGAAAAAAGTGTTTAATTCTTGCATCTTGCCATGCCTTACGTATGGGTGCCAAACATGGGCATTGACTCAAAAACATCTTTTAAAACTAAGATCGTGTCAAAGGGGAATGGAAAGAAGTATGTTGGGCGTGACGCTAAAAGACCGCAAAAGAGCAGTAGACATTAGATCTACAACAAAGGTGGAAGACGTACTAGAGAAAATAAGACGGTTAAAATGGCGATGGACAGGACATATGACAAGGGAAAGCAGACTGAAATGGACAAAAATTATAACAGAATGGCAGCCACGTGATGGCAAAAGAAATAGAGGTAGGCAAGCTAGAAGATGGACAGATGATATTAAGATGATTGGAGGAACAATCTGGTTCAGAAAGGCTAATAATAGAAAAGAATGGAAGCAGCTGGAAGAGGCCTATGTGTCACAGGACACGCTGATCACTGAACCGGGAAACCCGATATATTAGATTTAAGTTAAAACGCTTTGTTGTATGTTAAGTTTTTGTATAGTATCAGCAATAAAGGCTAATAATAATAATAATGTCAAGAAATAATATAAAAATATTAAGTAATTTAAAAATACATCATTGGAAAATGATTCTTTCGCTGTCATGATATCATTATCCTCGTACTCGGAATGATCGTTGCTAGTGCAATCCTGCACGTTAATAATTAATTCTCGATCGCACATTGCATCAAACGAGGCAGGTACTATCAAACAACATGAGGTCGATACGCCAATTATGTTTTTTTGAATATTTATGCTACAGATAGATGGAGTAGCGATGGGCAGTCCGGTGGCTCCAGTTGTGGCAAACTTGTGGATGGAACATTTCGAAGCCATAGCCATACCCACCGCCCCAAGCATCAAAATCTGGAAACGGTATGTTGATGACATTTTTTGTATACTGGAGGGGAGAATTTGAACTAAAGTTATTATTTTTTTGTTTAAATTAACACTATTATCGCGGCTTTCTCTTGTTCATCCTGATTATGTTGCTTGAAATATAAGATAATAATTGTGATAAAATCCTTTTCCATTAATTACTTTTACTGCAGATTCTGTTAACACTAGACGATGTTTCATCATAGCATATACCTAGAATCAGGATTTTGTATACATATAGCGCGCAGAACAGATGGCCGATGGAGCAAAAAAAGTTCTCTTTAGTATTTATCGGTGTAATCAATTCCTACATGTCATTTTAATACTTCCTGTTTATAATGCGGTACATTTGAAATTCTCTACCCACGTCTTTATTTTGGTCGAGCCTCAAGGTCGTTTATATAGATCCATAGGATCTATGACGGCGAGATCGGTCGCACGTATGGTGGACTATGTCAAGTCTAATAGAAGGATAAGTGAGTGTTTTATTACAACAAAAATAGTTATTTTATTGTGTTTTTTTTATGCTGTTACGTGTGTTGTTAAGTAATGCGACCTTTAAGTAATAGGACTTTTTCTGCTTGCCAAAATCAATATAACGATCTGTATAATACTTATATCACTAGACAGGCTATCGTTTTTGTCTTGTGTACCAAATATCAGCCAAATCCTTAAGAATTTTTTAAATACTTTAATGAGTACCATTTTAAAACTCCTTAACTTAATGAATAGCTCACGATTTATTGAATTTTCTTTTTATAAATAAAACTTCTAGAGGACATCTAAGAAGTAAGAAGAGAATACAATTTAAGTACGTTTCGTTCGCATTATAATATCAATTACCTATTGCATGTGTTGATATTAAATGATAAATAATGAAATTTATCAATGTAAAATTTGTACGCCAGAACCGGCAGAATATGAGATCTGAACATTATGTACCTAAACACCATTTTGTACCTTATTCAACAAATAAAGAAAATGATTTTAATTTTTGAAGTTCTTGTCTGTTTGTTCGTGATACAGTCACTTGTGTAATAAATGTATGCAATGCAAGGGTATTAGTTTTATACAGAGCCATACGTACGCGGCCCCAACTCGCACTTGACAGTTTTTAGGGCTTCGTACCTCAAAAGGAAAAAACACGGAACCCTTATATTATCGTCGGGAGTGTTCTAAGATGTTTGAAAAAAAAAATTGGTCCATGATGGCCGCCGCTACAAAATGACGGAGTACATATTTTTTCTCAACTCCCACAATAAGGGTATCGAATGAAATGGCTTCACTAGTAGAATACCATACGATATGACAAATTTCATATCCAAGATGACCGCATTACTTTTAAACTATCGCGTCCCTTGATATACAATAATGTTAACGGGAATTAACGCGTTCATGGTATACGTGCATACATACCTTTGGTTTGCCTGATGTTTCGACCAGGTTACACCGGCCGTGGTCACAGGCTGACTAATTTGTTCCAAATGAGAAACTTTAAATCACTATAATATTTACACTGTGTGATTAGTTTGCGAAATTGATTCCTAAATTTAGAGCATCAAATAGCGTGAACTAGTTCAAACTAGTGTTAGTACAAATAATTACACCAACACTAATTTGGAATATGAATTCACTAAACCACGTTGTTGACTACATGAGATGCGAAGCCTGAACAAATAGAATCACCCCCTATTACGTGGGATCGAATACAATGATGGTGAAATGTGAATGTTAACTCACCTCTGCCTAACCCTCCGGGGATAAAGGCGTGATTATATGTATGTATGTATGTATTGGAGCATAATAAATAATTTAACATTAAAGACACATAAATAAATACACACATAATAAATAAAGATAAAGAAACATATAAAAAAATTATACAAAACTATGCTACTTATTTAAAAACATGTTATTTAGTACCTGATATTTGAAAAGAGTTATTAGGCACAAGTAATTATTGGAACATGCAACAAATTGTGAACGTAATATATTTTATGACGGACTGATTTTCCATTTCAAAAATTTCTAGACCGATTGCGACGCTCAAATGCTACATAAAATTAATTAAACAGGCCCTACATTCTGCTGAAGCAAAACCACTGTCATACCAGAGACACTGCTAAAAATCCATTTAATTTTAGAGTTGTAATGCTGTTAATGAAACTATTTTAATTTTTTGCAGTGTCTGTGGTATAATTTCATTAGTTTATGAGGGTTCTGTACATATGTGTTTTTAATTTAGTGCACTGAGGTAATATGTGATGTAGATACGCATGAGTAGTATATTATCGAACTACTAATTCCAGAACTTGAACTATTGAAGATAACTTTAATAGTTCAACTATCTTCAAATGACTGTCTTCAATAAGATGTAGGATATACTTTAATCCAATTACTTGATGTTATAATATGTGTATATCACAGAGTGTAATAGTTTATATTTTTATCAGCAGTATATCATAAAATAGACAAGATAAGAACAAACACTGATCTGATACAAGTGAGACTCGCACACTACTAGTTCCGTATAAAACTGGATTGAAGAGCAAACTCTACGGTTGGCAAATTAGTGCACCCATACGGACGATAAAATAAATATTCTACAAATATTCTACACAACGCTTTCTAGACCCATGGTAAGCATAGCTTAACATGCTTGTGTTATGGAATCTAGAATGCGGAAAAACATACATACATACATAGTATACATAGAAATACCTTGACCAATGCAAATATACATATTCGTGCATACAAATATTTACACTCAGCAGGAATCGAACTCACGCCTTCTGCGTAGCAGTCGAATGTTCTACCGCTACGCCACAGAGGCCGTCGTAAGTCGGTGCACTTGTTAAATAACGGTAGCGACCGTGACGTAGGCTTTTCTCAAAGAGTAGAGTTAGTTGAGAGATCTATTCTTTTGTACTTCTTCTTCATCCAAGCGTTAAATCCAGTCGCATTCAAAGTTTTCACCTCGGAGCCTGGGGTCAGTTTTATCTAGTCTAACTGTGGGTTTGGCTGATCTTCGATATCGGCTTTTAATAAAAAAATAAAAAGAATATTAGAACCGAAATTAATACCTCTAGCACTTTCAGCTAAGCTAAATTGCTTGTATTAAGAGTGAGTTCACGCCAGTAGTATAATTGCCATGATTCGAACCTGGGACCTCTCGATCTTAAGGTAGACTTCTTAACCACTAAGATACCCCTAATCTTTTGTACCTACTTGACCTATTAAAAAAGTATGCACGTAAGTTTACCTGTTATAGTGAATGGAATAGTCCTCTGGCGGTAAGAGTGATACCATTTTAATTATGGTAGTAGGTAGTTGTAACGTGTGTATAAGGCCTCATCACGATCGTTGAGGTACAAGCTTAACATATCTGACTGCGAATCTGTATAGGTACATCTGCCGTCTAAAGAAAGAGGCTTTGGCGCAGGTTTTCTTTTCGAGGCAAGTTTTGGATGAGAGCATTGGAAGCCATGGGTACACTTAATATCACATTATCAAAACGATTAGTTCGTTTAATTAACGTAATTTAATATAATCTACCTAATTTTCTTAATAAAAATGTACAAACAGTTGATTATCCTAATTTTCTCACTATTGTTTGGCAGAGAATACGCTGCTTTTGCCGCTGCCGGATTTGCCATATTCAAGGTTTGTTATACTACACTAATGCTTTAGGGTCAATTCATACTAGCACATCGAAGCGAAAATGCTATACTCATTATCTTTTCTTTAATCACATCAGCTGCATTAAAAAAACATCTAAAAAGTGTAACTTTTTTCAGACTCGTATTATAAACTATTTGGGCTATGAAATTAGTTCCGATGGTATACGCCCCGGGGCTGCCAAAATCAGCGCCGTGATAGACTTTCCGTTACCGAAAAACGTTCATGAGGTTCGGCAATTCGTAGGCCTTACAAGTTATTTCCGGAGATTACAATCCCTCGTTTTCACCAAGGATTAATACATGTATTTGACAAGTTTCAATATAATATATAAGACTTCAGTGTGAACGCAAATGAGTTTTACACTTGTATACAACTTGTTGACTATACCTACACAGTATGAACAAAAAGGTACACTTCATGAATTCACACAGGCCAGTTTTTGTATATTTTCTATTTTTTTCAGTAATGTATTAGTAGATGCCGTGTAATTTATGAGTAATTATTATTTTTAGATATACTCGATAGTATAGTACTTACGTCCGTGTATTATGAGACTCTTTCTTTTTAATATTTTTAGAGATAGTCGATACTATTGTAGGTAACTTAAAAGTATTACTTCTATTGTAGTTGTATGACTTGTATGTATGTTACCAATAAATGGAAACCCAGATTTGTAAATAACCGTGCTCTCAGTGCAGGTTAAAATAACAATGACAGTTTGATTAATCAATTAAGATATAAAAAAAATTAATCGGTTCAGGTACGATTCAAACCTGCGATCTTTCCCTTATCGGTTAACCGATAAGGGATCTTTCCCTTTTCGGTTAACCGATTTTTTTTCTATATCTTAATCGTAAATACTGCTCTAGCTAGTAAATCTACACGCACAATGGCCTAAAAAGGGATGCTAAGTGTGGACAAAGGTATCCTAATGTATACCAATCTACAGACAGTTTTTTAAAACAACTATTCAATTTCTTTGTTCTATACTTTAAGTAGGTATCTAAACTATTAAATAACACCGGACATAAAGAAACAGATAGGTAAACATTGTCAATATATATACATTTTCAAGAAGGTGTTAAGCAAGGTGCCCTTGCGCTGTTTGTCGTACAGCCCAGCGCACGCGCACGCGCAAATATCGATTGGGTAACATCCGTCAAGTACAATGTATTTAGTAAATAAATGTTAGCGTCAGTGAGGTTTATATCTAGCTAAACAAATCTAAAACTATTGTAATCTGCATAATTTCGTAAGTTCTTGAGAAGCTCTCTATATGGGGCACATTGCTTTTCACCTATGTTATAGAAATGTTCTACAACATCTTTACCTTCAAGTTTAGGCAATTTTAACTCAACATCTGGCAAGTGGCTACACTTTTTGTAGTCAATACCATGCTTTAATAGGTTGTCTTGTAACACCCCTGGTGTTGCATACGTCCATAGGCCACGGTAACCGGAGCTAACACCACTGACTACCCCTTCGGGGATATAGGTGTGAGTTTATGTTATCTATACTAATATATAATATATACTAATAAATAATCTATACTAATATTATAAAGAGGAAAGATTTGTATTTTTGTATGTAACGAATAAACTCAAAAAGTACTGGACCGATTTTAATAATTCTTTTTTCATTAGAAAGCTACATTCTTCGTGACTAACATAGGCTGCTTTTTATCCCGATATTCCCATGGAATCAGAATTTACGCGGATGAACCGCGGCGCGGTGTTAGTGTTAGATAAATGTGCTATTTGGCATTTTTAAATAAGCATGAAAATTATGATTACATAAGTTCTATTTACTATCACGGTTAAATAATATTGTTGTTATGCACTTTAGTACCGAAAGTTGATTAGTTTGCACCATATTTGTCGCTATTACTTCTGACTTTTACATACATCTGGTGTTTCAGCAGCTCTGTGAGCTGCCCCACGCACCGCCTGTTCAAGCCTTCGCAGTTCAGCTTGTGGAAACGTCTCGTTAAGTCTAGCTACTTTCATAACTCGAGCTCGATTAGAGCTTTGGGAAAGATTAGACTTACGCTTTCGCGGCATAATTCTTAAAATACGCAGACGATATCACTGCGAGAGAAGGAAAACTCGAAATAAAACACTACCTGTACTATAGACCAAAAGTCTCCCAACATTATGAGCGGCCTATGTCCAGCCCACAGCTGGCTAATTAATATGCGCATATTTTCGTGCATTCAGAGGTCCTAGGAATGCATTCTGTAGTCTACTATGAGCTACTATGAACAATGAACTATAAATACTAACAGTAATTTCCAGCTGTTAACAGATTACAGGCTGTAAATAGTGAAATCAATATTGGATAATGGTAGGTGGATGGGTGCGGCATAGCGGTGCCGGCGGAAAACTGGACGCACGGTACAATTCCTTTGAAATAATAGAAATCTCAAGAGATACGAGGCTACGATTTCTGTTCTAATAAATAGGTCAAGATCTATTTATTTAATTTCTGTATCTCCCAACCAAGTCACTGCCATACTTAACCGAGTGTAGAAGCTCTGGTGTCAGCGTGAAATCATTATCATTATGTACTGGTTTTTTTATATGACTTAGGTGGCAGACAAGCACACGGCCCACCTGATGGTAAGTGGTTGCCATGACCTATGAACGTGTGTAACACCAATGGAGTCACATCCGTGCTGCCGACCCTGTAAGAACAGAAATTTTGTGTTGTCAGTGTAGAGGACAAAGCGGAAATTTAACCAAAAATGTAAATATTTAGCATAGACAGAACATAAATCAATTGAGGCCGCGTGTACACAGTCAATGTATATCGCGATCTGATATCGTGATCACAAATCGCGTTTGATGTGCAGGAACTTTTTTGATGAGCAGGAACTTTATTGATGTACAACAAACAAGATTGGTCCCTACGCCGTATCACGATATTGGATCGCAATATATATTGACCGTCTATACGCGCTCTTACGTGTCACATAAGCACACGCCTTTGCAGTAAAATTAATTATTTCCTACATTGCATCGAAGATAATCAAAAACAAGTCATATTAGGAACTTTTTACGAACAAGAGCTTCAAAAGTCGTCCTGTCCTGGAGTCTATTTGATTGAAAAGGTATTAAAAAAGAAAGGAAACAAACTGTTTGTAAAATGGTTGGGTTTAAATAACAAAGAGAACAGTTGGATTGATAAGACTGCAATAGAAACAGACAGGCATGTGACCTACCTTGAAATTCGCGCATCCTTAGAAATAGGCATGAGTCAAATACAATCAATCCTACACAAACATTTGGGTGTGAGAAAGCTGTGCTCGCGGTGGATCCCACATAACTTGACCGAGGATCAAAAAACGGACCGCGTCACTTGGTGCAGTGCTGCAGGGCTGTGGAGGTCAGATGGCAGTCACTTCATGGGAAATATCGAAGTTCAGCCTAATCTGCAGTTAGTTTGATATAGCAGACCGCAGACTCTGTGGTTCAAGCTTGGGATACAACTGGGATTAAGATGATTAAGATAACTGTCAAACTGTCAATTGTCAAATTGAATTGATGTTTTTGGAGGTACTCATAAGATCCTCCGGCGGGTGGAGCCGCCTGATACCCTAGCAGAAGCAGTATGGGGCGGCAATGCAGTGTGCGGCGACTGAAACCCGGCGGTTTCAGTCAGCTCATGCCCGACATTACCTTTTTAACTACGTCACAGGTTTCTGTGGGTTGCAGTGATGTGTTCATCACTCAGGTGGTTAATGATGTTCAAAGCGAAACTACGATAGTGGCCGATTTACTAAGTTCGTAACTCGACTTTACATACCCCCCTTGGGTATGTAAAGTCAATTCTCGTAGCCGTGGCGCTGAATACCAACATTTTAGTAAACTTAGTATTTAGGATGGTGGACTTGGCCTGTACTTAGGTACCTGACTCGCCATTTAAATCAAATTATAGAAAGGAGGACTGGCAGGAAATTCTAATTTTTTCCCATCGGTAGATAAAAAGGTTTTCTTTCTTTCTTTCAATTTAACAAATTAAGTTGAAGTATATTAATTGAGATGCTTCCGTTTATGACGTTTGTATTAAACGTTTTCCAATTAGTCCCACCCTCCCCTTTCCTACACAGGACAACGCGTGCAGGTCTTAGATGTCATCCGCACACGGTGCAAAACATCCGATCAAGAACCAAGCGGTTCGGAGACTCTTTCCTCTGTCGCACCATTAAGGCCTGGAATTCATTACCGACACGTGACCTGATCGAAAATTCGTAAGACGGATGGAGAGAGGACAGGCGGCGCAGGGCGCTTGCGCGAATGTCACACGACTGTCACATGTGTGATGGCGGTGATAAACTTTTTAATGTAAAATAATTGTAATAGTTCTGAAGTGTTAAATTTTTAGAATTTGTATTTTTTTGCTCATAATTGTCAAATTGAATTATTCTCATAACATATGTCCATATTATCATGTCAAAAAAGAGTTAAAATTATTCGAATGTCAAATTCTAGATATTATTATAATCAAAATGTCAATTGATTCAAAAAATAAATCGTATCTGACGTGAGGGTAAATTTTTTAACATTTGGTACAGCAGTGTAGGGTGGTGGAAGCACCCCACTTTCCCCAACCCTGGGTAGTACGCCCATGAACACCTATAATAATATAATATTGCACAATATTGGATGTAGGATACGTAACGAGCATGTTTCTTAATTCATAAAATAATCATATTTATTGATTTAGTACCATGAGAACTTGATAGAGGTACAATTTTAAATGAGTTATTTATATAACTAGTAAGGAAATACAAGTTTCAAGTCTAGTGATAATAGTTTTCTAATTAAAACATTATAATAATAGTGGTTCAGTTACGAGATTGTTCTCAGACGTATTCAGCTACTTATGGACCAATACTTCTTGTAAATATGGATAAAATAAAAAAGTTTAAGAGTGATTGTTTATTGTATTGAATCATTTATGTACGGTCAGCAAATAAAATGCTTTTATTTCTTAATTAACCATTGCTCGCTTCTTCACATGGCTATTTTATTATTTTTTAATACATATAACATAGGCCAAGTTTTTTAGAGATCACTGAGTGCCTATAGATATTAACGTCACAATCTAATTTTAGTTTCACTAAATGTCTAGGTTAATACTAGAAAACCTTGGTCATAACTAGAATTCACATCATATTATTTGAATTAATACACAATAGAATGGAACTGGGAATTAATAAAGTCATTGGTATGTGCCATGGTAAAACCTGGGATCGAACCGCAGTCCTAACACTAGGTTTCCGTGGTTGTCTAATAAATAATGTTATACACAAATACAAAAGTTTTTAAAAGTAATTCCACAAGAAACAAATATACAAGTACCTCTATTCTTACAGAATATCTATAATACACTATCGAAGTCCCTTAATTAATGGAACAGAATATAATACTCAATACTCAGTCCACTTTTTCCAGAATCTTTTTAAATTGCTGTCTCATTGTTCTTACTAAGTTAGCTCTTATCAAACTAATATGTTATTCCGTATTTATACACATTAACTTATAGAATAAATGATGGAGCTAACAATTTAAGTACCTTTTTTCGTGAACCCCACTACGTGGTCAGCGAGGCCGTTATATCGAACTCAAACCGACAAAAACCGCATGCTATTTCTTTAAAATGGATCAATCAGGCAATTTCCTGAATGGTTTCAGTCGAAGGTTCGGTTGCTTAGAGGTCAGAACGTTCCCCTATATCTTACTATGATCATGTTCATAAACAACCCAGGGGTTCTGTAGACAATAGGCTGGTACGTAGTATGAATGAGTATGTAGGAAGACAGCACCGACTGTCGATGCAAGACAGCAATAAAAAAGTCGGTCAAATCCGAGTCCGACTTTCGCACCGAGGGTTCCGTAACTTAAATTATTATACATAAACTGTGATTTATGCACAGTTTCAAGCCCTAGACCTGAGTATGAGGTATGAATTTTAACTTGACAACGCCACGCATTCCTGAGAAAAATGTTAAGGTCTTGACAGACAGATAGACACACAGACAAACGGACAACGAAGTGATGCTATAAGCGTTCCGTGTTTTCCTTTTGAGGTACCGAACCCTAAATAGTAAAGCAAAATAAACCGAATTGTGAAAGGGATGAGTGGGAAACGAACCTTGGGCTCCAAAGCGCATACTTGGGAAATTAGGAAGACTACAAACTCGAACCCGATCTTGATCACGTTCACGACACACGATGCTTACGAATCGCGATAACTCTGTAAACATTCGTCAGATTAACACGACACGCTAGCTAGCTCTGCGACGTAAAAAATGTACTGACTTCTATCGTTTATTATCCATTGTCCGTCAAACGCACTGTATAGAAGTATTTGTTGTTATTTCATAAAATCCAACTATCGCGACTGGATCGCCAAATTAATTGTCCGTCTAATCGCGCCCTATTATTATTATTATTATTATTATTAATACTTCTGAATTCAACTGAGTGGAATATACAGTAAATATAAAAATAAATGTCTGGCTTCTCCTACGTCGTTCCCGGTGATACCGGAGAGTTGGCCAGTAAAGGTGACGGATGAAAGACAGTTGCATGTAGCCGAGATGTGAATGTTGAGAGCACCTCTGCCTACCCCTTCGGGGATATAGGCGTGAGTTTATTATTATGTAATGTTATGCAAAAAAACTATCAAACA
This sequence comes from Eilema griseolum, assembly GCA_963662185.1. NCBI lineage: Eukaryota > Metazoa > Arthropoda > Insecta > Lepidoptera > Erebidae > Eilema > Eilema griseolum. Next base: position 11,310,503 of record OY759251.1, read on the forward strand.
TTTAGTTATTTAGTGTAATGAACATCAGTGTACATATAAAAATAACAATGATCAAGTCGTAAATTAACGCGAATAAAGAGCCTGCGTGGAATACTGCTCGCATCTCTGGGATGGCCCCGCGAAATACCTACTAGATGCTCTCGACAGGCTGCAGCGACGCGCGGTCCGTATTATTGGGAACCCTGAGGTACACGAACACCCTCGAGCCTTTGCAGATGCGTATAGATATTAAACTTTTTATATGTGTTTATAGGTTAGTTTGAAACACCGTTAAAATTATTGAAATATTTATAAAATAATAATTAATGAACATAATTCAAGATAGACAAGCTTAACTGTTTGAAAGGTGTGACAAGCATGTTAATGAAGATAATGAAGTGAAAAATAAAGGTTTGCATAAGTTGTAATAAATACTTGATTTTGTAAAAATCTTTACCCACATAACTCGGTATTTAATTGTACAAAATGCTTGACTAATGTCCTCTTGTCTAGATACTCATGTTGCAAATGGCACGCCGGAGAATCGAGTACGCGTTGCCTATGTGATATTATCAAAAAATTTAAATGTATCTTGATTACCTAAAAATTGACCGCCTGGTCAAATTAGTAAGTAGGCTTGTGATCATAGTACATACTGACACTACCCAATCACATACATTACGTTCGTCAGAAAATACGTACCTACGACATGACTAAATCTACCTACATGTGCATTTTATCTGCGACCTTACGAAACCAGGAAGTTGCCTTCGAAATGCCCGAGGACGAATTTGTGGCCATATATAGGTTCACCAAAGCGGTTTCTTAAGACCTCATCCATGAGATTGAGCCCTATTTACCAGGATCACGAGGTGGAATAAGTGCGGTATCGAAGGTAAGTAAAAATATTCAAATATTACTTTATTTTAAACATAGGACATATTACTCTGAAAGTTAAATTAGTGAGCCTAACTTCTTTCTTTAACTGAAAGTGTAAATCATATCATAACAACAGATATTACCGTGATTCATCGGGCGGGAAGTACAGCACTGAGGTGACGGCTATGGGTCGATAGTTGGCTGGCTCCGAGCGATCCCCCTTCTTGGGAATCGGCTGAACATTCGCCTCTTTCCAAGGCAAAGGCACTGTACCCGAACTGTAGGATAGCCGGTACAGGCGCGTAAGCATTGGAGACAACTCCGCTGTACATTTTTTCAAAAGAAACTAGCTACAAGTAACGTATGATCGGATACTTGATTTTGATGAAAATGGAAGCGTTTGTAAGTGGCCTCCTTTTCTATTAAATGGGTCTCTAATTGACCAGCCACTGTGCTCATATCAGGATTATTTTCTTGTTTAGTATACAGCAGACATTTGTCTTTTTAAAATGCGTAATTATACTCTTTAAATATATTTGTGAATAATTTTTCACTTAAGCAGGCTTCGGATAAACCCTCACAGTGTTTAGTACTGGGTGGCGCAAAAGTAAAGACCCTATTTGGTTCGGCTATAACATTTTTTCTAAATTAGAAAACTAGATTTAGGTTTTTTTAAATGTATATTTGTACCATTAAATTTCGTACCATTAGGATTTAAAGATGATGTCTTTTAAATGGTGACCTCCAGAGTTGATACACATTTGAGCCCTATTTATGACATTTTGCATAACTTGCCGTGACACTTCCTGCGATATGTTCGTTATTTCTTGACGAATGTTTTCTTTTAGAGCTGCGAGAGTCTGTGGCTTGTTCACATACACCCGAGATTTCAAAAAACCCCAAAGAAAGAAGTCTGGACTGGTCAGATCGGGTGATCTTGCAGGCCAAGGCAAATCGCCAAAACGAGAGATAACTCGGCCTGGAAAAGCGTCCCTCACTAAGTCCATAGTGTCGCGCGCTGTGTGTGCCGTAGCGCCGTCTTGTTGAAACCAGATGTGCTCCAGCCCCAATTCGTCCAAACTGGGTATCAAAAACTCACGTAACATGGTTCTGTAGCGTTCTCCAGTGACAGTTATCGCATTGCCTCCAGCGTCTTCGAAAAAATAGGGTCCGATCACTCTGTCAACACAGATGCCACACCATACAGTAACTTTTAGTGGGTGTAGAGGTGTTTCTTGAATAATGCGCGGATTATCAGTGCCCCAGAACCGAGTATTCTGCTTATTGACATGCCCTGAGAGATGGAAATGCGCTTCGTCACTCATAACCAATTTTGAAGGAAAATCATCCTCTTCAAGGTTGAGGTTTATGACGCGCTGGCAGTAATCTAGACGAGCTCGGTGGTCAGCAGGCAGCAGCTGATGAGTCATTTGAGTTTTATACGGGAACATCTTTAAGTCTTTCACCAAAATACGCTGCAGGGTCCGTCTGGAAATGCCCAATTGCGTGGCACGTCGCCTCGTTGATGTTTCTGGACACTCTTTCACATCTTCGCGCACAGCATCGATATTTTCAGCTGAACGGCCTGTTCTTGGTCTCCCAGACTTAGGTCTATCCAATGTTGAGCCAGTTGCTTCAAGGCGTGTGGCAAAGCGTCGAATTGTGCGACCAATCGGTGCCGGACGGTGGGGAAATCGTCGACGAAATTCACGTTGTGTTCTTATCACTGATGAATTATTCCGTAAGAACATTGACACAATTATTCCACGTTCTTGGGGAGTAAAACGGTCCATGTTTATTTTCAGTGTATTTTACATTTGTTCACTACACAATTTTCAACAACAGAATAACAGAAAATGTCATATAAAAAAAATAAAGGTATTTTCTTTAGTGCCACTACTTTTGCGCCACCCAGTATACAACCTATACAAATTCGATAAGTTTTTAAATTGCTCAGGCAAATATAGTTTTGTAGAGTTTTTTCTGCTGTAGTGGGATGGTAAGGCTGGTAGTAATTCTATGAATGTTCTTGGGTTTGTTTTTGTAGTTTCGTCGTATTTATTCTCGGCTGTACGTGTTCGTAAATCATCCTGGGATACTCCTTCTTTTGCGTTATTTATAGTGTACAATATGTATGTTTGGGTTACATCCAATGTCTTCATAATGAACTGTTGACAAACTTGCCTTCTCGCCGCACTGCAGCGATGCAGTCGGTCGCAACTGCCGAAATCCGATTGCTACCTTAGATTACCTCTAGAGGTTGTTAAGTTAGACGGCAGTCGCTGCCACGAAAAGAGCTCTTATCTGTTTAACCTCTCCATCGCAAAAGGAGAATCAGCTGGTGTACCGTTAGATTTACCTACCGGATTGCCTGATGTTAATATTATTATATATTTTCTGTGATATTTGACATCTGAAATACACCAATTGACATCTAAATAACTACTAACTTTTGTACACGCGACCAGGAAAATAACAAAATTCGAAAGACTTAATTATGAATTTGTATGTCTGAGCGCTTGAAAATATTATGCTTATTTAAAAGTAAACTCTATTAACAGATATTAGTTGTACTCAAGGATTTTAAAATGAATAAATAAATTTTGTATAGAAAAATATTATATTTATGCTTTTTGTTTAACTATGGCCTTTAGTAACACTAAATACATTGTAATATCCAGTATCAACGTCTTCGACGCAAAAACGACGGGGTGTTATAAGTTTGACGTGTGTGTGTGTGTGTGTGTGTGTCTGTGGTATCGTACCTCCTGAACGGATGAACCGATTTGGATTTAGTTCTTTTTGTTTGAAAGGTATATTAGTCGGGAGTGTACTTGGCTGGCACGCGGCCTGCTTCTGGCATCCCGAGGCCTGCGCTCATGGGGGGCGGAGGTCATGCATTGACCTCTTGGCTTGCGATCCTTCGTCGCAACGGGTATCATGACGACAAGTACCCGTTGTCGTCATCGGGTAAGTTGATAGTCACCTTAATAATATGCGTGTTGTTCTGCAGACGGAGACGCTGTCCGAACAGGAGTAAGAGAGCGTAGGCAGCGAGCACCAAAGTGCAAGTCTGGGATACGATCTAGTTATGTAGGTACACCCCTACTTACGCTATTGAATAACACCATGTTTTTACATGCGAAAATATCTGCGGAACCAATGGAGACGGTAGGAGAGGTTATGTTGGACTCAAGCCGTCTAAAACGCACGTCGGCTGAGGGTCGTTGCTTGCCGAAGGTGAGAATGGACGCATCATTTAAAAAAAAAACTAAATCTCAAACATGGAACTCTTAACTACGTAAAGATTGTACTTCACTAACTTTTAAGGCAATAAATTATCTCTTGGGTACACTTGTAACAGGCCATTTCCAAGTTGAGTAACCATAACTTATTTTCTACTGCAACCTAATCAACATTATTTATATTGAGTTCGTGCTGCGTCGCGCGGCAGTTCTTCGACTGCTGCCGCACCTGGCAGCAGGCATGACACCCTCAGGACAAATATTCACTTCAACACATTCATTTCTAATTGAAAATTGTTTGCTGTTCCTATTCTTAAAGCGTTTCTGATGTATATCGATGATGGGCAAGTTTCAGATTCTTACACACATTGCGATGATTGCGATCGGAAACAGTACGCATGGAACAGGTATTAAAGGACTCACCCACCCATTTTTCCATGCGACAACAATGTGGGGTAGTATAAAATAACCTAAGTATTAACTTAACCAAAATAAATAAAGACCCTGTTGAACTTCTCACATTACAAGGTACTTCAAATGCCCAACAATCTATCGATTCAACAAACAGCCATTTTTCCACAATAGGAAAAACATTGGCCGATCAGATACCGTCCATGAGATGTACATGTACTTATTAAATAATAATAATTATACAAAATAGTAATAAACTCCTTTTATCTTGGTTAAAAAAATCTTCGGTTTGCGTCACATACTAGTACAGTTGACAAATGGAGATGTAGTAGCGCTCTTAGGTACGTAAATCAATCTTGAATTCATATCAACAGACACTCGTATATGTATACACATACACAAAAAAAAAAAAAAATATACTGGAAATATGGTAAACGTGTCGTATGTTATAACTAATCTTCTATAGTTCAGTAATAAATGAACAACTAGAGATATACATATTTTAGTTTGAACTAAGAAAAAGTTTTTTCTTCTAGGAGTAATTATATCGATCTACCCTCTTTCGAGTTCTTTTACTACGCGTATCTGCACTACTATTGGTTTCACTCTCACTACAAACTCGAACCCGATCTCGATCACGTTCACGACATACGATGCTCACTGTATATTTAACCGACTACAAAAACAAGGATGGTTCTGAATTTATCGGAATCTTATATTCGTTTAGCCTCGTCCTGAAATGTGAAGTACCAATCTAGTACTTAGCTTATAATTATAATACATTTAAAATAATAAAATTATAATAAAGGCTTGTTCTGCTTTGTCCTCTACACTGACGGCACAGAAACTCTGTGTCGGTGGGTGGCATTATTTTGTTTGTCTAGCTTAATTAGATAAATGCCATTTGATGATTCACTAAGTTTGCGAAGTCTACTGCTACGTCAGGGGGCACGGGTTTGATTCTCGCTCAGTGCAAATATTTGTATGCATAAATGTGTATTTTTGCATTGGTTTGTATGTACTAACAAAAATGTAAGAATTTATAATGATCAAACACCCCAACAACGAGAAGAGCTTAACCAACTCCGTAAGAACCTGAAGGACCATCTAAGTAAAGGTGAGACTAACCTTACTATAAAATATGTAAGTGGAGTCCCAAAGATTACAAAGTTAAAAAACTGAACCTTTGGAGGGATAGAAGCAAAAGAAAAGAAATGATAGGGTATCGTACAATTATTTAAAAAAAAGGGAAAATAATAAATAGATACCGATCAATGATGCCTTATGATTATGTAAAAAGGTAGGTACCTACTCTTACTCCGTATGAAGTTTAATATTCGGATCTGGACAAATGTGGTATCGTTAGAAGGATCTTAATCGTCCGCTGATTACAGTTTACATAACGTGTCACTGAATCTAATGTGGCGCCCTCTAGCGGCCGCTTTATTATGTCCGCTTTATTTATTTATGACCGCTAGAGGGCGCCACATTAGATAGAAAAAATTGAGATAAATATGTCGTGTTTGTTTGATGTGACTGATGAAAATTCTGATTGAACGTGTAATATTGACAGTATAACCATCATTCTCACATTTCGGCAAGTTTTATTTTCGATTCCACATAATAGGAGGCGAGCCTATTGCCGTCAAGTAGGATTGAGAACAGTACTATAACTTAGTCGCCTTCAACGACACCTACGGGAAAATATGGAGTATGCCTATTCTAATCCACCAGGAACCCTATACCCGTGTCAAAGGTTTCGTGAATAACGACATTAGCTTTGCTCGTAAGACATGAATATATTTAAGAACACCGTTCTTTAAAGAGGAAATATTCATTCCTTTTGATTAATGAATATCTAGAAATATTCTAGTACTAATTAAATATTGAAGATCAGCCAGAAGAGCGGAGTCTCCTGACACAGGCTTTTATTTGCTTAAAAGGAGGTTCCATTCATCATTTTAGTAAAAATGTATTTTTATATCAATAAAGTTTATTATTATTATTATTATTACCTAAGTGGTATGAAAATAATTTTACAATTTCAAAATTAAAAAAAAAACCCAACCGTAACAAATTCCATTTTCAAATCGTGTTCTGTGAACTGACACGAAAACGGAAGCAATCAATTTGTATAATGGCTGCAAGCGATTAACAGCATTGCTTTAAGGAAAAAAAAATGAACTGTTGCTATGCGTACGTGATGTTTTTGTTTGAGCTTTGTCGTTGTGGAATTGACGTCATGTGCGTTATGTTATCTTTAATTTTCTCCACAAACTCTGCATACGTTGTGTTTTTAGAACAGTCGCCAAAATATGCTGCTGGTAATTTTATTGTTGTTCCGTAGACCAATTCGGCTGCTGAGTATCCAGTGTCTTGTCGAATGCTGGTACGTATCCCGAATAATACCGATGGTAATTCTTTCGTCCAATTTTCGGTATTTCCTCTTGCCATCAAAGCTGCTTTCATGGTTCTGTGCAGTCTTTCTACTTTGGAGTTTGATTGAGGGTGATATGGTGAAACGACATCATAACAAAAACTCATGCCTATATCCCCGAAGGGGTATGCAGAGGTGCTAGCACCCACATTTCGCCAGTTTATGTTTAGGTCCCAATGGGTAGGCAGTGGCGAGCCTATTGCCATTAACCTGGCACTTATAAACCTGCGATCAATACACACATAACTTCGAAAAGCAACGAAAAGTCATTGGTGTGTGCCATGATATTCTGCATTTATCAATGTCAGTTGCCCGATCAGTTAACAGTATACTGTAATCACTTTTGTCTAAACGGCAATTGAAATGGGGCAGACTAGGAATAAAGTGAGTACTACTTCTTGTAATTGTATTCCATTATTCTATATTGACACATTTTTGGTTTGTAATTAAGTGTCATGATCATCATCGCGTAAGTGTACCGTGTAATTGGCCCTGGGTCGGCCGGGGTGCGAGGGATATGCCTGTCAACCTCACCTTCGGCAACCGAAACGACCCACAGGCGGCGTGCGTTTTAGTCGGTTCGAGTCCGACATAACCTCCTCCACCGGGTCCGGTGGGGAGGTATCCGTGGGGATTTTGCGCACGTAAAAAAAAAAAAAAAAAAAAAAAGTGTACCGTGTAATATTTAGGCTAAGCCTGCCGCCTGAATATGTATCACGATAAGATTAACCGGTAGAAGTTGCTCATTGGGTACCTACTGATTCCAATTGAAACTTATCATTGAAGGTATATCTGGTACGTACGAGCGCCCGCAATCTCTTCAAGGAGATCTTCTTTGACTTTTTCTTAGAGAATAAGCATTGCCATACAACATGACAATGCTGCTAGTCTTCTGGGAACGCTACCACAAGGAGCATACAGCGCCGAGGAATTTTAACTTTTACTTACATGTATTTTTAGTTTCATTTGATTTTCCTTTCGGGGTTGAACCAATATAAAATAATAAACAAGCAAGGTCCAAAGTGTAAACTTCGAACACAACCGGGAAATCGCTAGGAGTATGATGATTAAGTATTTTAACATGGTCCGGCACCTCCACAAGGTGCACCCTGGGCAAGGAGACCTTCTAGTCTTCGCAGGGAAGTGGCTTCATCCCTTGAGAGGTGATCTTAATTTGAATTTACACCACTTGGATCGCCACCCTGATTAGTGCCATAGTGAGTTAAAAGCCGCAGGCGATTTTACGCATGCACTGCTTGAGAGCCTTCTCTGACCAGAATCCTGTCTGAGGGCCGGCTGTATAAATAACAAAAGCCACGTGTTGTGGAGAGAGAAAAAAAATAAGGATTTGTAGTCTCGAGTAGTCTGTAAAACGTATTATTTTTGGTAATATGATCTTTTTGGTATTCATCAGGAAGGCTACCATAAATATCATGATTTCACGAAATTCTACACAACGCTATCTAGACTTAGCTAGCTTGTGGTATGCTGACAGAGCGTCGGCTGTCTCAAAATCCGATAATTCCACTTCTGGACGGCTTTAATTCATATAGAACAATGATAAACCATAACCAAAATGACGGGGTCGTGGTTTATGCAAAATCCACTTTGACTGATGTACGCGTAAGAGAGCCAGATCTAGCTGAAGCGAGCTGTCTTATATTGTCAATTGGATCCGATAAAGAACCGTGAATAGGCCCTAACCATATACATTTTCCATAAAAGTGGTCTAGTCAAGACCAAGTCACGGCGGGGACTATCATTTTATGGACTTGTGGAAAATATATTCAAAAATCTTTTGATACGATTAAGACAAAAATAATAATAATGGTTAACGCTTCGATGTACATCGTTATAATTACATATTACTTATAGTCTAGTAGACACTTAAATTACTAGTTGTTATAATCTTACAATTGTTTTTTTTGAGTTCCCACATTACCTATCGTAGTTGCCTACGTACACGAACGTTTTTCTTATTTCTGTTTTTCTTAGGCTTGGCATCCTGTTGATCTCACATTAGCCTTGTTTCATATGTTGTTTTGTACCATAGTATTTGTAATGTTTAGGTTCAATAGAACTTAATTAGGTAGATTTCTCCAATATCCTGTAGTTCTCGATGCACTTTTTAAAATTATTTCTCACTATTGAAACCCATGAGTGGAGGCGTAATAAAAACAGACCCGCTCCGAAGCCCTATACGGACACTGTACCTATCACTGCCTAGAGTACAAACTTCTCAAGGAATTTTCTGTAATACGGCAGTCAACTAATTGCCACTTGTATTGGGGGCTGGGATGAACAACTAATCTTATGAAGTCTACAAAACGAGGTCACAATGGTGAAGGTAATTAACGCTAACAAGATCAAAGCCTTATCTCAAAGCCTTATATCTAGAGATTATGACCGGAAGCCCTAGAGAGAGATAAACTAGAAACCTCGACAGGCGGACACAATATTTTTATTTCAGTTTTTGTCAAATTTAAAAATTACCGTAGTATTGTTATTGTTTTCTAAAAAGTTCTTACGTGAACACTGGTCCTCTGCAACACACGTGCCATTTTCACCCCAGAAAAAATACGTTTCAGACCCTAGCAAATGGAAAAGACGTATTGAAAGAGACAAACGTTTAAAAGGTGAAACCTATAAAACTGTCAAAGGTAAACTTGTTATGGCTACGCCTTTTTAGTTTATAGAACTGTGTGTATTATTTCTATGGGTAGAGGGTCTACCCAGAACAACCCGTCACATTCCCCTCTACCCTCACACACAACAGGTACTTTCCTCTTACCATGAAGAGCTTTTTTTTAAAGTGATTGCAGGGGAGAAAAAAACATCAAAGTATATGCCATGGCAGCTTTGAAAGGAAATCTCGCTTTACAATTCAAATCCTTTGTAGAAGTTTGGAAAAAAGTGAACCATACATCTTATTTTTGATTTATGGCAATTTTAAAATTAATTACGTTTGAAATTTTCTTTTCCGTTTGTTTTCTGGCAAGCGTGTTTTAATTATTTCACTTTACGTTTTATGTAATAATACAGGACTGTCGTTATTTAGTAATCTGTTACTCAGTTCTGTTGTGCATATTTAATTGCTTTCCGTGTCCATTTTTAATCTGAGCCATGCTTATCCTGTGCTAAACAAGACCAGTTGCTGGACATATATACACTTCTAATATCAGGAGCCAATCCTTGTTTATCATAATCTCTAAGGTTATGAAATGGATGACAAAATAGAATTATAAGATGATGGATGCTTATTTGGTTGAGGTTCAAATTATTACTTGTTGACTTTTGGTGATATGTGTATGTTATTTTGCTCAATTTCATATTTAATAATCTCTAAGGTTATGAAATGGATGATTGAATACAATTATATGATGATAGTTACTTATTTGCTGAATTTGGTTGAGGTTCAAATTATTATTTGTTGACTTTTGGTGATTTATGTATGCTATATTGTTCAATTTCATGATAAAATACAATTATAAGATGGTGGATGCTTATTTGTAACTGTCATGTTCATGTAGGTATGTAGGACTAGTAACATTGAACATTTATAACAAAACGTAGACATTAGGGAATAAAGTTGAATATTTGTTATTAACCAAAAAGGTATAGACCACTTTCCATTAGATGGGCCGTGTGCTTGTCTGCCGGTCCCACGTAATAGGGGGTGAGCCTATTGCCGTTATGTTCAACTCTAAAATATCTTATTCTTACTTTTCCAGCAAGAAACGGTGGAAAAATGGCTGCCTCTACACGCAGCGTGCATCGGAGGACACGCGAGTATCGTGACCCTGCTGCTGGAGTATCCCTACCCTGAGAGTGTACAGTCCTCTCTATGCTACCAAATTCAATTTCCAGCTCTTCAAGCACTTTTTGTTCCAACAGTTTACCTCTTTTAATAGTAGATGTCTCAGGTACTTTATAACCTCCTAAAATACTTTGGACTAAGGCGCCATTTGCTGTCTTACAGTGAGCTGCTTCATGTATTTTATACCATATATGGCGTGTTAATGCCATTTTAAACGTCTGCTTAAAGTCCCAAATGAAATAAAAAGACTTTCATTACATTTTATCATTTACTTTCGTAAAGTCTTATAATTTTGGACTTTAATTACATTGATTTAAAGTCGAAAATTAAATGGATTTTTTCAACTGCCACGCCACATTGTAATATTCATTCAATATAATATTCAATATACAAATGCACTGTAAATAATTATGTATATTTGATGTTTTTAAGGTGATAAATAAATAAATAAAAAATAAAAATAAATAATTAGAAGCTGAAAATCCTATAGATTGAATGTAACAAATATCCAAATATCGCGTTTTAAATTTGGACCGTATAAAAAGTCTGTAAAAAAGTATCTACTTCACCAAAAAGTGCACATATGAATTGGGTATTTGACTGACCAGTCAAATGAGTTACTTTTTACTAAATGTCAAATCGGTAAGTTATAAGGAAACCAGTACGAAATAATTTATGGGAACAGTCAGTCAGTGCGGTCACAACTGTGGAAAAATATGCCAGTGAAGAAAATAAGAAAGAGGTCAGTAGATAACAAGTTTAACTTTAAGCGAGGGCTGCCTGATTGAGTTAAGTAGAATTTCGACGAACTAATTTGTTAACAGATTTAAGAGAAATAAACCTCCATTTTTGGATAAACGTGTAAAAAGAAACAACCTAGTAAATGACAACATTAAAATTTTTGGAAACCTAAATCCAACCACATTTACTAGTTGTTGAGGGTTGAGAGATTGAGAGACATAAGATATGACATGAAAATAATTGAAGAAACTGATTCCACAAAGTTTTTGGGCATAGTATTAGACCGAGATATGTCTTGCAAAAGTCACAGTGAGAGTGTTTGCAAACGACTGAGTCAATGTTCATATGCGCTGTACTACTGAAGTCCAATAAGACCAAAACTGTAAGTTGTTTGTTCTCCATGGCCAATCTTATGTCATCTGTAACTTTAACTAGAGTTGTTATAGTACTATGGCCACGGCGAAACCCAGATTGGAAAGTACTTAGCAGGCCATTAGAGGAGAGGTAATAGGTCAACATGATCGCATTATACTCTATTATAATTGAATCATAACAGTTGCCAAAGATAATAAATTGAAAAAAAAAAACTCGACTGATGCTGAAAAGATTGAAACAGATTAGGGTACCCCTTAATTTTCATCCTGTTTATGATATGCAAATGCGTAACATCTACTAACAAACATAATATACAATTCAAACAAAAAAACTAAATCCAATTCGGTTCATCTGTTTAAGAGCTACAATACCACAGACAGACATACACACACACACACACACACGCGCAGATACATCGAACTTGTATATCTTGGATTTGAAAGTTGTCATATTCTATGGTACTTTTTTTATACCACTTAGATGGCAAACAAGCGCACGGTCCACTTGATGGAAAGTGGTTACAGTGGCCTATGGACGTGTGTAACAGCAGAGGAGCCACACTCGCTCTGCCGACCCTGTAAGCACAGAGTTTCTGTGCCGTCAGTGTAGAGGACAAAGCAGGACAAGCCATTAGTCATCCCACTGACAGCACAAATTCTCTAGTGAGCTCTGGCTACCCTACTTACCGCTGGGAACACAACACGAAGTTATTATAACCGCGGTATTCTGTAGGGCGGAAGTGCTTGTTATTGATGAAGGGAAGGTTCGTTTCTCAAATTGAATGTCTTTTTTATTTTATACCACTTAGGTGGCAGACAAGCACACGGCTCACTTGATGGAAAGTGGTTACCGTGGCCTATGGACGTATGCAACACCAGGGATGTAACACTCGCGCTGCCGACCATGAAGAAACCTTCTGATGCCCCTCTTGAAGAACCCCATATTGTAGGTGCTTGAGAAATCCGCAGCAGGGAGGTCATTCCACAGCTTGAGTGTGCGTGGGATGAAGTTTCTTTCATACCGCACAGTGCGCACCGTCTCAGGATGCAATTTGTGAGGATGAATTCCCTGCCAGTACAATGTTAACAAAAGCGCTTTAAAAGCGACAGGATTTATATTTCCTACCTGTTACCACAAAAAAATATACCGACGGTTAAAAGGAAATAGGGGATAAGCGACAAAAGATGAAATGTTCAGGAGAGCCGTTCAAAGTTTTAAATTTTAGAAAAACTGACGTATTTTTGTCATTTATTAAGATATTGTGAAAAGCGAAACAGTTATAAAATCAGATAGAAATGGAACAGTTACTGGTATTCTTAGTTTTAGTGATTTGACGTTATTTAAAGTAGTTTTTGACGCTTATAACCACAGCTTATAATTTTTGAATTAGGAAATATGGCATAAGATACAAATGACAAAATCAAATATTAAAGGATAAGAAGCATATGCGACATTCCAATTTATCATTTCGCAAGGTAAAAGGGTATAAGCGACTAGACCGTTCAATCAATATTATAGGAAAAGAAGGATAAGGTACTTTTCATAGTGGTTGTATAAAAGGTAATAGGGCACAAGAAACACTCGGCATTCAAAACAATACCAGGATATACGACATTAGTAACACACAATGTCGCTACGAAGCAAAGAAATATGGATGAAAAGCCACCCCAAAAGTAATGAAGTAGCGCAACCAACAAAATCCTTCATCAGGAAAATATCTAAAACAGATATTACACGACACCATAATTGTAGGGTAGCCGGAGCTTACTGGAGTGTATTTGTGCTGTCAGTAGGAAAATCAAAAGCTTGTCCTGCTTTGTCTTTTACACTGACGGCACAGAAACACTCCGTGCTTACAGATTTGGCAGCGCGAGTATTACTCCCTTGGTTTTGCATACTTCTATAGCCTCAACATAACGTTACACGACCGACTTAAATTGAAATAATTCGAGGTAAGGTGGGGTCGTAAGTGGCGATATTACACCAGTTATTATGGCCCATTACGGTTTCAGTAACTGTGCGACATGCGTTTTGTGAGACAGCCTGAGTGTCTCCGAAGTAACAATCGAACGCTGTACCGATGTGACACATAGGTCGTTAAACTGAAAACGTAGAAGATATTAATTTCATAGTACTTTTTTCAATTTACTTATCATAACATCATAATATAAACTCACGCCTATATCCCCGAAGGGGTAGGCAGAGGTACTAGCACCCACATTTCGCCAGTTTATGTATACCGCGGTTGTCAGAAAAATCAGCAAAATATTAATAAACTAAGTTTCAAAATAAAACATTAAAAAGGACACAATTAATTTTGTTTACGTTTAGTTAAGTAACTCACCGAATGAAGTATCATTATTTCTATAACAAGTTACACCTACAGAGAGTTTCATTACTAGACACAAGAATATCTAATTATTAATCAGTATCAAAATAATCGGGATATTTATCATGTTGCATTGTTTAGAGTTTCCGATATTTCGACGCTGTTGCAAGCAATGGTGCTTGCAACAGCGTCGAAATATCGGAAACGTTGCACAGAGGTACCATGATCATGGGATCGATTTACACATGACTTTGGATGGCAGATATCTAATTTAGGCTATTGTTATTTCATAAAAACAATAACGGTTCCATTAAAAAAATACTATAAAATTAATGAAAATATTAGTAAAAGTTGCATTGCGCTAAATTATTTTGACTATAAGAGACTGAGTTTCGTAACAAGAATGGTAATAATGTATTAATGGTACAGCCAAAGAGTTCTATTTTCAAATGTTGTAATAAATGTTTAAATATTGTTTATGTAAGTGGCCAGTTCCGGAAACTTTTAGTGTAACCTATGTATAACGGGGAATCCCCGATCATAGATTACATGCTATTACGTTACGTACTTACCATAAACTAAAATTTGCCGGACAGAAAACGAGCCGGCCGCTCGACAGGCGCGAGCCTGTTTGTACGTATTTACGTGCGCGAAATGAGAATTTGATTGAACCAACTTTTGATCATTATAAACTGTACTTTCATATTATACTAATTTAATTAATGGCTGCTCAAGTTCAAAATGACGCCAACTTTACCCAAACCCCTTTCCGTTCGTGTTCGGCGAAAGTACGAAATGGTACGAAATGCGAATATAAATGCTAGTATAACGTACAGATGTCTACAAAGACGATTGCGAAGGAATGTTATGGTGAAGACAAAAATAATGTAAAAGTGAGTAAATTTTTCCTTTTTTTTTTTAATTTTATCATCGCACCTCTCGCCATAGGCAGGAAATTCATCGTCATATATAACATTATTTAATATTTTTATATTATTTCTTGACATACATAATTGTAAAATTTTGACGTTTATATGTGCTCTTTATGTGCCTAAACTGAATAAATGAAATTGATTCTTTGATTCTTCTTCTTTGATCGCATGAGAAGAGGTGGGGTGGCCCAAATTCTACTCTGACTGGAGTTTTAGATGTCTGTACGTGTACTGTGTATTACAGAAGCTGGTGTGGTGCCCGGCAGTATGCGCGGCGGCCGCGTCCCCGTCCGGCGGCTGCGCGGCGCTGCGGCGCTACTGCAGCGACATGGCGTTAAGCGCACACCTACCCCGAGCCGCCATGGCCGCTGAAGTACTCACTGTGCTGCTGGTGCACTGGTGAGGACACATCCCTTCAATTAACTTATGTTTGAGGCTTTTTGACACGTTGTATTAAACTCACATTAAAAGGAAAAATGAGCGAAATTACTCATTTTTAGGAAGAATCTTCTCTTCATTCTCACTTTTCGCTCTTCATAAAAACGACAAAAACTTGAACAATAAAATAAATATCCCAACATGTGGCATGACTTGTCAATGAATCCTTTTTGCTGATAACAACCTATATTATGACGTAAGTGCCATCTGCCAGGTTTGAAATCTTAACGAATATTGACGTAAATTCATTGTTGACTATAAAATTCTCAAAATGACTAAAATTACTCTACTTAGAACTTTACATATTCTTAGTTTATATGCCTCTTAAACATGATTAAGTATAAGTCCTGAAGATTAGAAACCTAAAATATATTATTCCAAAGATAAATAATTATACAATCGCACCTATGTAAACCTTTTAAAACATGAACTTTAGAAAACGTATTCCATAAATCACTGAGTAATCGGGATTTAAATCTAACTCTAAAACGTTGATGTCATGTACTAAGGATTCGAAATCCGCGCGTAAACTATCTAAGTTTTCTATAGAACATAAGAACGAATCTCTAATAGCCAAATCAGAGGTTTTAAGTGCATTATCACAAATCGATTGTACGCGAGAGTGCCACGGTCTAGTAAATGTAGCGCCCCACGATGTGCTCTAAGGAATATTTAGGTAAAGTCATTAGTACCGTGACTTCTTCGCATGTCTACAAAAACAAGGTTTAATGTGTGATACATGAATTGATATGAACCTACATACCCTTTTACGTTTTTATTTGGTAATTAGTTTTTTTTTTATTTGGTATATGACTTGCAATGCAATCATTTGTTTTTTTATTAAATTGTAAATAAATAAACAATGACTGGTTTGGTAAGGTCACCCATGTGAACTGAAAGCAAGTTTAGTACTTTTCCTAATTTGAAGATGATGAAAATTGGGTCAAATACTAGCCAGAAGACCAAGAAACAACACACAAGATGGGAAGCAGTCAAACCCACGAAAAGGAGCAAATAAACATGGTGCAGAACAATAACCTGGCAGAAAAGGCAGAAAAGAACACACACATGGCAGCAGAAATTGAAAAAATAAAAATCTGGATCGGAGTATTTATTTATTTATTTATTTATTTATTTATACTTTATGCACGATGTACATTGGCGGACTTAATGCCGTAGGCATTCTCTGCCAGTCTACCATAGGGTGATGCAGAGCTAGTACGAGGTAGGCGCATATTGACAAGAGATGCGTTTGGTTCTAAAAGGACTATAGATTAATTATATATAGGTTCTTAAACATAAACAGTACTTATACCTACTTATCATACTTAAAATAAATCAGAATAGTTATACATATACATAAAAGATATACACATTATAACATAAATATAATACATAAATATAGATATCCATATCAATATGAGTAGAAATATCATTATCGTTGAGACGATGATTCTGCCAATTCCGTAGTGATCAATTGTCGTACCCTAGACTTAAACACATTGCGGCTCGTGCTCTTCCTGATCTCTAGAGGAAGTGCGTTCCATAGGCGAACAGTCTCCACGAAGAAAGAGGAGCCTAAAAAGTTTGTTCTATGAGAAGGAAATGCGAGGATCCGGTTGTCAGTAGATCGAAGATTTCTATCATTGTTGGAACATAAAAGCTGAAAGTATGAAGTTAAGTAAGTGGGGATAGTGGGAGAGTTGAGGATATTGTAAAGAGTAGTAAGTGCACGCAACTTACGGCGAGGACGGATGGTTAACCAATTAAGC
This sequence comes from Eilema griseolum, assembly GCA_963662185.1. NCBI lineage: Eukaryota > Metazoa > Arthropoda > Insecta > Lepidoptera > Erebidae > Eilema > Eilema griseolum. The sequence goes on from OY759251.1 coordinate 11,327,858, forward strand.
TGCGAACGGAATGTAGACACGTGGTCGTATTTACGAAGGTTGAAGATGAATCGAATGCAGTTATTAAGAAGACGGTCTAATTTATCAAGAAGGTCTGCATTCAGGTCAAAATAGCACACATCACCATAGTCTATCAGAGGAAAAATTAAACTTTGGGCCAACATAACTTTGGTCCTTGTTGGTAGAAAGTTCTTCAGGCGGTATAAAAATCTGAGCCTACCCGTAATTTTCTGGCTCATGTTCGTTACCTGCACACGCCAGTCCATGTTGGAATCAAGGTAGAGTCCTAGGTCCTTAACTGAAGAACTAAAAGGAATTGTTGTTCCATTGTAGGTAATTGGTGGCAATTTTGTAATATTGACTCCATTCATCAACCTGCCGCTGCCGACTATAATGGCCTGGCATTTAGATGGGTTTACGGTTAAACCAAATTTAGTGGACCAGTTTCCCAAAGCTTCCAGATCCCCATTCACGTCGCGAATGGCTCGTGAAACGTCATCAGCAGGTGCTTGAGCATATAACTGCAAGTCGTCTGCATACAGATGATACGCACATCGAAGATTATGAGTAGCAACATTAATAAAAATAGAGAATAATAAGGGAGAGAGAATACCGCCTTGAGAGACACCAGTGTCGAGATTGCACCAGCTTGATGTAGATTCATCAATGCGTACACACTGCTGGCGCCCCTGAAGATAATTTGAGAAAAATTCCAGTGCATCCGATGAGATCTTAAGATGGGAAAGTATAGCTAACAAAATATCGTGATTTACTGTATTAAAGGCATTGGAAAAGTCCACCAAGACAAGCACTGTTACCTTAGTAGCATCCATGCCAGTCCTAATATCACCCGTTACTTTTAGAAGAGCAGTAGTAGTGCTATGACCAGGTCTGAAACCCGACTGTAGCGGGCTTAACAGGCTGTTCTGATAAATAAACGAAGATAGTTGTTTTTGTACACAGGCCTCGAGCACTTTAGACATAAAAGGGAGAATAGAAATGGGGCGGAAGTGATTGGGAAGAGTAGCATTGGATACTTTAGGTAAAGGGATCACGTAGGCTTTACGCCAAAGGGAGGGGAACATTCTAAAGTGGAGACAAAAGTTAATTATATGAGAGATAGCAGGAAGTAGGTGGTCGATTATTGTTACTATCATACGACGACTAATTTTATCATAGCCAACTGCATTAGATCTAATCGATAGCGTTATCTTTTTGATATCATCGGCTGCAACTGGAGAAAACTTGAAAGTGTCTATATCAGGGCTAATAAGGCCAGCGACGTAATTTAAGGTTTGACATTTGGTTTGGTAATCAATAGGAGTAGTAGAGGAGAAATGTTGATTCAGATCATCCAAACCACCTGCCAACTGATATTCCGCATGTTGTTTGCCAATACCCAAAGCACCAAGAAACCTCCATATATTAGTAGGTGATGACGACTTAATATTATCGTGAATATGTCGGCGTTTAGCGTTACGTATCATCTGGTTGCAGCGATTCCTTGCTGCCTTAAAGCGGTTCCAGTTCTCATCAATGCGGTTTTTCCGGAATTTCTGAAAGGCCCGATCCCTACGCCCCATTGCCACTCGAACCTCCGGCGTCATCCAAGGTGCTGGTGGACGTTTCAGTTTTACTCCACGGACAGGAGCATGAACATCATAGAGATTAAGCACAACATCGTTGAACACTGTAACTTTCTCGTCGACAGTGGTTGCAGCCTCTAATGCATCCCAGTTTAACAATGAAGCATCCCGGTGTAACTTATCCATGTCCATGCGTCCAAAACTACGCATAAGAACTACCTTAGGCCGAGGTTTGGGAGGTTTTATGTTATAGGAGATGTAAATAAGGTCATGGCGAGAAAAGCCTGGTGCTGGCATTTGGCCATGCCTATAAACATGAGCAGTGGATGAGGTTAATATAAGGTCAAGCCAGGTGTCCTCGACCAGGGTGTTGTGATGAGTAGCTTGTAAAGGTAAAATATGGAGGCTAGCTGAATCGACAATGTGACGAAGTTTACGCGCCTCTAATGACTGAGAGTTTAATAGATTCGTGTTAATATCACCCATGATGATGTGATGCATATAAGGTGACCCTAAAGAGTCCAGAACTGTTTCCAGACTGGAGAAGTAGTTGATAGAAGGAGGGCAGTAAACAACCCCAAGAACCAGTTTGGTTCCACTGACATTAACTTCGAGAAATAGATATTCAGCATCAGCACTGTAGTCTGGACATGAGGAGGCTAGAATTTTATAGGCTAGATAACTACGGAGGTAGATGGCAACACCGCCACCTCCTTTATTAATACGGTCATTACGTATAAGAATGAAACCAGGAAGAGAGTACGAAGTGGATGGTAATTCAGGTTTGAGCATACTCTCAGAGATCAGGATGGCATGGACGTTAGGGTTGGTAAAAGCTACCACCAGCTCACTATAGTGACTAGGTACGCTCTGTGCATTTATATGACACACATTTAAAAGGTTCTTAGATTTATTTTCAAAAGTCCTACGCAGGCGGTCACTCAGAGTTTCAGGTATGGAGCTGTAGCTGGTATCACTGTCTAAATCAGACAAATCGTTAGCAGAATTATAAGACTCATCATCTGTGGATAACATGAATACAATATAAAATAAGTATGAAGAATAATAAATATTAATAAATAAATATAATAATTATGTATGCTATATCTCTACGAAAAACTATGCAGCGTTGTATCTCTGCACCACCCGCCAGCTAACAACACATATACAAACAAACAATAACAAAAAACAAGTAACAAGGAATGTCGCTCGTATAACAAAAATTCTAAATGTGCAATAAATTTAAGACGTGCTCTGGAACGCAACCCGTCGAAATACCACTATCTGTCACAATACTCACATTTTGACAGCGGGTTGTCAACGTGCAGAATTTGTTTTGATAATTTAAAAATAAGAGAGGTATATTAAAATAAAAACACGGAAGGTAGTATGAAGAGTACAGTAATACAAAGTGAGGTATTAGTTAACAAATGAGTTAAAAATAACTAAGTTGCATACCTGAGTGTTAATTCGACGGATTACGTTACGAAATGAACAAGAATTGATGAATGTTACACTTTGCGTGAGACGTTCTTGTTTCCGTTGGATGAAGCAACACCGGGAGGCCTAGGATACACCTTGGCCAGAGACTGCAACTCTTCAACGGTAGTGATCTTATGCCTCTTGCTATCTGTTGTTTTGATCACAATAACGCCGTCCTGCGTCCAGCAAGCCCGATTACCAAAGTGCAGCTTTGCCCTAGTGAACACTGCCTGTCTGGCCCGAGTTAGGAATTCTCTAATGGAGATGGGCGAGGCTTTGAAAGCGGTTTTGGCTCTCCATACGGCTGACCTTGTCATTAAACTGGAAAAGCGCACCAGGACTGGCCGATGATGTTCCCCACTAACTGCTCCAAGCCTGTGACACGTCGTAATTGATGAAGGTGTGCAGTCTTTGAGGCCCAGCCTTCCTTGGATGATATCTAGGATGACTCCCCGGCAGTCTTCGCTTGCAGACTCCTCAATCCCCAGAAATAGGATGGCTTTACGCCGGTGCCTTGTCTCCATGGTATCAATGGCCCTAGAGCATTCGGAGATTTGCTTGCGAAGTAATCCCAGCATACTGAACATCAGCTCCCTGAAGGTCCTGAACTCCTCAGCCACCTTTGCCACCGTATCTTTCGCCGTATTTCCACATTGCAGCTGTGCCTCCAACTCTTCCATTCTCTTGGTGAAGCACTCCTCCAAGGATTTCTGTGCTGCCTCAATATTGCTCAGTTGAGACATAGTGTAGTGAATGCTGGCAGGTGGTGTAATTGAAGAACTTTTACATTAACCTTTGCTAACGTGAGTAGATGTTATTTAGGCAATTTACAACTTGTTTTATTGAAAATTTATTAAGTATCTACAGTATATCCAATTAAAATTTTATTTTAACTTTTCATCGCTATAATTATACTAGCAGCAATAATAATAACAATCACCAGACTAAAATATTTCTTGACAAAATTTAAATATTTGGCGTTCATATGTGCTCTTTATGTGCCTAAACTGAATAAATGAAATTGATTCTTTGATTCTAGTGTGTTAACACCCACATTTATCATAGCCAGTGAGCCTATTGCCGTCAAGTGGACACTTTATCTAGAACTGTGTGTGGAAATTGTTGGAGTGTATTGAAATACTCAGACGTACAAATGTACAGTTATACCGGTACAGAGAGTTAGCAACATTTACAGCGATCATAAATATATTCCGTCGTGTTTTAAATTGAGATCGATTAACCCCCATAATCGAGTACTACCTTATTATTAACAAATATTTTTTCTCGAGGAAGTCAAATTGGCGTGTCCTAGATGAAAAAGGGAACCTATGTGTTATAAACAAACTTTAACATGTATAATCCGCCCAATTGAGCAGTACGACTGGGGAAGTACCTCCGCCCTACAGAATACCGCGGTTATAATAACTTCATGATGCAATAGTACAGACGAAAATTTGAAATTGTTTTATTGGTTGAGATTCTTTTATTACATTTAATTATATGTAAGTAGCGGCAGCATTATAGCTAAGGCGTCAGATTTGCGTTTAAGAGGTTCGGAGTTCAAATCCCGGCCGTTACACCGCCGACGTGAACCCACTTCTAACACAAGCAATTTAGGTTAACTTAAAAGAAAGAAAATTAACAGAATAGACAGTTTCTATATTTATCTATATAGAATGCTTACCATGGTAATCAGACTTTTCGCATTTCCCTAATGACTTCATGATGTATACTGATTCTTTGGCCTCTTTGAGAAAGAAAATAGCTTCAGTATTTAACTGCGAATTGTGATTTTTGTATTTTTGGGTTGAAGCATATTTGTTGTCTGATTGTCAATTCAATAGTCATCAAACCACTAATCATATGTTTAGTGCTGTGACTTCCTTTGCTTATCTTTTATCGAAAAATAGGTTGCATAAAATCGTAGATCATGCCAATTACCTGCAAGGTTGGTCCCATACTTTTTTTTGTACAGATCTAGGAGATATCGCGGTTTCGGAATCGACGGCGGCCACCGGAATCGCGAACCTTCGATAAAAAACAAGATAACCTGAACAATCGAGTTGCATCGGTCATGGGACAATGCCAGCTGTCAACATAATAAATAGTTACATACGAAACGTAGCTATCTATATAACCCCTTCTAGTACATTTGTTAACTGGAAGAAGTCTGGCATGGCTTTTGCTGAGTTTAATTGCGTTTATGTTAATTCTGACTGGTATTATGACACCTAAATGGCTTATGGGGCAGCCTGTTGTGTTAAATGATAAAAACATTACTAGTTTTTACGTTCCAAGCGTCGGTATTTCTCTCGTGGTCACGGACCAATACAAAACAAATATTAAAAACACAACATGTTGTTCAAACAAGTAATTCATATTAATAACATAACAATCGGAAGTTTATCCTAAACGATTAATCGGTAAGATTACTTATCGATTTGCGGTCACTGAATCGGTACAAATGGGCGGTCTTATCGCGGATTGTGATCTCTTCCAGACAACTACCTAGTTTTAACTAGTGCCTACTAATATTAAAAGCGGCTGCTATTATAAAATACATCCATCTAGCCACTACAAAAGTACAAACTCATCGATATCACGATATAAAGGCAAGTCATAAACTACCTACTCATGTAATAAAAGAGGATACGTCCCACTAAATAGTTGCTATTGGTTTAATTTTATTTGGTGTAAGCCAATCTCGCCTACAAATAGATGCACCTGCTGAACAATGGATAAGGGTCTCGTACAGGCTCGTCTGTGTGGTTACAGAGAAAGAATACAAGTATCCATGTATTTAGTAATTTTTTTCCAACTAAGCTGCAGAGCGGCTCGTCCCACTGACGCTGTGAGAAAGGGTTCCTTGGGAGATCGGTGTTTCGACATGCAATTTTCCAAGCGTTCACTGCATCAGTCTTACACAATACTTAAATATTTGTATGCATGAATATGTATATTTGCATTGATCTGGGTGTAATATGTATAATATGTATGTATTTACAAAAAAAGATCCCATAACACAAGTTAGTTAAGCTATGCTTACTGGTTGCGCCGAAGTGGAAACTGTATTTTTGACACGGAAACCCACTCCTTTTATACCCGTCTCCTCTCCCGCACTAATCATAGATATGGCTTCCGTCCGCCATTTGTGAAATATAGACACTCAGTGCCGCTTTGAACTAGCCAGCGTAAAGGCGATCGCGCGCGCGCGTCTCTCAGAAATGAATAATATTTGTTGTATTTTAACCGCTTCATAGACCTTTACCGATCGGATTGTGCCTCTCGTGTGTCCCTCAAGTGAGCTAGTGATGCTGACGGCAGCTCCTGAGCAAGGAAGAGAAGATCCGTGTACCGGCTGCGATGAAAACACGTGTGTCGTGAAGGTTAGTGCATCCTCTCCTAATTTCTCGGGCTGCATTCACTGCCTGGATCGAATCCGCGGCAGCCCGGCCACCTGTCTTGTTTTGTGTGTAAAGTGTCAATAGAACAGTTATCTGCTTCCCCGCAATACAGTCCACTCGTACACGTTGGCCCACGCGCCACCATTTTTGGTCCGGATCGAGCCGGATTCTTAGCCGTAGTTCGTATTTTGTTATTATTCTAATGGGAATGAGCGCACCGCACCTAAGTGCCTGGTTATTTTAGTAGAAAACCCCGCATCCAGACACTTAGGCTTAGAATTTGTTGTCCGTTCGCCGCTGGCTCGCATTGTACCTACCTAATACATAAATAGGTTAGGTATCATATCAACACTTAATCGTAGTTCACAATTTTCGCACCGCGCCTAAATACCTGGTTATTTTAGTAGAAAACCCCGCATCCAGATATTTAGGCTTAGATCTTAGGTATACTCAGACACCCTAGTGCATAGGCACAGTGTAATACCTAACGCATTTAGCTTTGTTTTGTTTTTTTCAATTACGTTGTTCTCGGCTCACGTCGTATTTGCCTAGTACCTGCGTGGGTAGACACGTGGCTGTGCCTACCTCGCTCGCATCTCATCCCAATTCATACGAAAGTATTTTAATTTGAATAGATATTACGCAATACTTAATCTCGGAAATAATAGTTGAACCTAGACAGCGACCATCGCGGAGGTACGACCTTGTTGCTATGCGCGTTTGTTCAAGCGTGCATTCACAGTTGTAGGTACCTACCTATCTGCCGAGTGTCGCTCGCGCCGCCTCGCTGCTCTGTGCCGCTAAGATTAAGTCATTTCATATTCGTTGTTTACCTCACTTTAGTTGAGATTTAATTGTAAACATGTCCCCAAAGGTTGATAGGACCGGTAAGGTTCAATTGAAACTTTTAAACGCTAAAAAAGAAATGATTTACTCTCGCGTACAATCGATTTATGATAATGCACTTAAAACCTCTGATTTGGTCATCAGAGATTCGTTCTTGTGTTCTATAGAAAACTTAGATAGTCTACGCGCGGATTTCGAAACCTTAGTACATGACATCAACGTTTTAGAGTTGAATTTGAATCCCGATTACTCAGTGAGTTATCAGGCCTTGTCGTCGTTTGACGATTTGTATTGTCGTATCAAACGCGTCGCTAGGAGTTTGGAGAAACCGGCTGACCTACCCAACCCCACTCGCGACCGACCTAAGTTGCCACCAATTCAAATACCCGAATTTGATGGTAACATTCGCAATTGGTGTCTATTTATAAATAGTTTTGAGAATACAATAGATAAGAACGATTCGTTGACAGATCACGAAAAATTGCATTATCTCGTTGAAAAATTGACTGGTAAAGCTATAACCGTTTGCGCTGGAATTACGTTTAGTGCCGAGAATTATAATTTAATTTTAAATACTTTGAAAGCTAGGTATGAGGATAAAAGATCGGTAGCTAACGCCTATTTAGATCAGATGTTTGATTTGAAATCTATTACGGCATGTAACGATCAAAACTTAGAGAAATTTCTAGATACTTTCGCGTCAGCTGTTCGCGCCGTAAAGAACCTAAAGGTCGATGACCTCTGCGACTTCGTATTTTTGTATATGGGTTTAAGGAAATTAGATCCCGAAACCATTCGTTTGTTTGAGTCGGATCATCGCGGCAATAGGATTCCTAAGTTCGAAGACTTAGAAAGTTTTGTTCGCGAGCATATAAAGGTATTGCAACGCTCTTCATCGAAACATGAAGGCGCGAAGACAGTTGTTGATTCTGCACGCAAAGTAGATGCGTCATCGAAGTCACTGAGGTCAACTCATACTTATGTTAGTACCGCACCAGCACGTGTACAGTCACCTGTTTGCTCTTTGTGTAGCACTCATCATTCGCAACTGTACAGGTGTCCTGGTTTTCTAAAATTGTCGCCTAGTGATCGTTATAAATTTGTCCGCGCTAATAATTTTTGTTTTAATTGTCTCGGTACTAAACACCGCGTTGTTTTATGTAATAGTAGAAATAGTTGTCGCAAATGTCAAGCGAGACACCACACTTTGCTTCATTTTGAGAATAGTAATGCCGCATCCAATGTGAGCACGGTTGGCTCGTCGAGCGGTGACACACGGCAGCCTGCGCCGCAGCCGCAGCCCGCGCTCGCGCGCGCTCCAGCCCGCCCGGTGACCGCCGCGGATGACGTCACCTTGTGTTCGTTCTCCGCTAGTGCTGCACTCACTACTGTGTGTCTTGCGACCGCTCGCGTTGTTATTGTTGATGCATTAGGTAAGCCGCGCATTGTTCGAGCGCTGTTAGATGGCGCTTCGCAAAGTAATTTTATTACTCAAGATTGTTGTCGGCGTCTTGGTTTCAATGTTGATAAGCGTTCAACCCGCTCAGTGGTGAAGGGTTTTGGAAGCTTACAGTCAGCTGTTCGTGGCACCGTTAAAACAAGGTTTAGATCTCGTTTTAATAATAATATTTGGTTTGACATGGATTCGCTCGTTATAGATAGAATAGCTGAACAGTTGCCTACCGTCCCGGTTGACACGTCTTTATTAACGAAATTTAAAGATTTGCCTTTAGCAGATGAGACTTACGCTGTTCCTGGAGTCGTCGATATATTGATCGGCGCTTCGATTCTCCCGCACCTCCAGCTATCACGTAAGGTTCAAGGGGGACCGACGTACCCCGCTCCGCACGCCCTGGAAACAGTTCTGGGTTTTGTTATAATTGGTTCCGCACCCGCTTCTATAGATAGCTTTAGTCACTCGACTGCTTCGTTCTGTTGCACCGTCGAGCCGCCACTGGAGTCTACCATCCGCAAGTTTTCGCTCGGTGGCTCCCGTGTATCCGCTGAAAAACGCTTTCTTTGTTTGGAACGAAAGATGCAGGCGTCCCCAAAGTCGAAGCGGGCCTATGATGAGGTTGTTAACGAATATTTAGATAAAGGTTACATCTCACCTGCGCCTGCGGACACTGGCGGGACCCAGCCTTCGTACATTATCCCGCACCGCGGAGTTATTAGAGAAGATAAGCTTACTACTAAAACTCCGCGTAGTTTTGGATGGCAGTGCTAAGACTAGCACTTCCGTGTCGCTTAATGACATTTTGTATTGTGGTCGGAATCTTTAAGGTAATTTATTTGACATAATTGTAAATTTTCGCATTAATATTAGCAGAATTTTAGCTTTTAGGACTCAACAGTCGCTTTGTGTTGGGCCCACTCTTCGCCCCATCGTTGGGACACATTCGTCGCTAATAGAGTGGCAAAATTCAATCTGAATTGGCGCCACATAATCTCTTTCACGTTGCTGGCACCGACAACCCAGCCGATTGTCTCTCTCGTGGATTGCTTCCTTCGCAAATTTTGGATCACCCGTTGTGGTTTGGTGGACCGTCCTGGATTCATGCCGCGTTAGATGGGTGGCCAGTTAGTCAATTCAATCCCACTACGGTTTCCGAACCACCCGAGGAGAAGAAGCACTCGCTTGTTGTATCGGTCCCACGTGAAGAGACCCTTATTTTGTTGTTGGCTAATCGCGTCTCGTCTTGGTCGAGACTGTTGCGTTGTGTTGTTTGTTCGCCTCTGCCCGCTGCCTAGCCAGCAGTAGGCACGAGCTCCAATCTAGGTTTATATTTTAGTTGTTATTTCCCAAACCTAGATTTAGATTAGACTTTAGATTTGTTTCGCATTTGTCGTTTCGAAGGTAACCCTTCAAGCCGGGGGGAATGGTTGCGCCGAAGTGGAAACTGTATTTTTGACACGGAAACCCACTCCTTTTATACCCGTCTCCTCTCCCGCACTAATCATAGATATGGCTTCCGTCCGCCATTTGTGAAATATAGACACTCAGTGCCGCTTTGAACTAGCCAGCGTAAAGGCGATCGCGCGCGCGCGTCTCTCAGAAATGAATAATATTTGTTGTATTTTAACCGCTTCATAGACCTTTACCGATCGGATTGTGCCTCTCGTGTGTCCCTCAAGTGAGCTAGTGATGCTGACGGCAGCTCCTGAGCAAGGAAGAGAAGATCCGTGTACCGGCTGCGATGAAAACACGTGTGTCGTGAAGGTTAGTGCATCCTCTCCTAATTTCTCGGGCTGCATTCACTGCCTGGATCGAATCCGCGGCAGCCCGGCCACCTGTCTTGTTTTGTGTGTAAAGTGTCAATAGAACAGTTATCTGCTTCCCCGCAATACAGTCCACTCGTACACGTTGGCCCACGTTGGGTCTAGATAGCGTTGTGAAGCATGTCGTCTTTAAACTGTGAAGTTTATTGTGACTAATCTATATATATAAAAGATAGTTGTTTTAGTTACACTATTTATAACTCAGGAAAGGCTGTACAGATTTAGTTAAAAATTGGTAGGGATGTAGTTTAGAACCAGAAGACGGATATAGGATACTTTTCATCCCGTCCGCAACAGGTTCAGAAATCTTTGCAGAAAGCGAAAAGAATATATAAAATATATCGAAAATGTGCGGGTAGATGAACAACCTTCTAAATCACGAATTACAAAATTACATACGCCGCGCGGTGGGTAGGGTTGACTCCTCAACCACTAATTTACCGATCAGTCGCCATCACGAGTTCCACAATGTCACTAAGCGTTGGCCTATTCATTAAACTCGAACAACAAAGTTAGAATCTATCTGTGTAACGTTAAGGCCGGCGCACATTATCGATATCTGTAAGGAAAAGGATCATTCGCCAATATCCCTAAGGACGTTTCAAGTTGCAGATTGCAGTATTCGAGCAAGAGTGACTCTAGAGTCACTCTTGCTCGAGAATCTTCAAAGTCCAACAACTATTTGCAGGTGTGAAAAAATAGAACTTCATCATAGTATACAATTTAGGTATATATTTTATTCGCATTCCTTAGTTGTACGCGAGATCTTCGGCACGTGCTGTGGTATTGCGACCTAGAACTTTCTGTAGTGCAAATATTATTTACAGGACTACTGTTTTAGTAGCCTAGTGGTATGGATGGGTAACGGACTGCTGATACGAGGTCTCGGGTTCGATCCCAGGTTTTACCATGGCACACACCATTGGAAAAGCACCGAAAAGTCATTGGTGTGACACCAATGACTTTTCGGTGCTTTTCGAAGTTATGCGTGTATTTATCGGAAGTTTTATAAGTGCCCGGTTGATGGCAATAGGCTCGCTATTGCTGAAATATTTTTTGAAAAAATAAATGTATTTTCTAGTGTAGTCGATATCGATTGTAATATTTTCATGTTATTATAATAAAAACACAGTCGATCGACTGACTACATCGAAAATTGCTTTCTGACTGCTGTGACCTTGTCAAAAAATATGACGTACCTACTGGCGTTTGGAGTTTGTCGCAATAAAAAGGTTAGGTATATTTGATAGTTTACGTATCTAATTTATACCTTTCTCATTAGTAATTAGGTAGTACATGGCTAATGTAAGTATTGCTAAGGTACGAACAGAGATTCATTTTTAAGAGACAGTTGAAGTATTACGTAAGCAGATTTGTCACAATTATTTAACCTCCCCCTCCCCCTTGTCAGCAAAAGTAAACAAAACTCTAACCCTCCTCCCCATGTTTTGGCCTCGCCGGACCCTCGGTGACGTCATCGGGTCGCTTCATGTAACGTATGTATGCTGCGTTAGTTCGGGATGTGGAATCGCGATGTTTGCCATATGTATTAGTGAGAAGGTCGATACGTTCCAAATTGATAATTGTCTCAAAACCATTACAGTCAACAGTCGCATTGCGGTCGATGCTTTAGATACGTTAATATTGTTTAGTAGAACTGTCCCTCACAAGTAAGTAACAAGTTCACAAACTAATAATATCGCTTATTTGTTGTAATATTTAACTCGTTAGTGATTATGTTGTATTTGACTGGAGCTAAGATTTGTTTAACTGACCCGTTCATCGTTATTTCAATTTCCATTTTTTTTACTGCTTGTATAGCTAAACGTAAGAAAGGCACATTTTACGTGGTAATTGTACTGCCTTATCCTGTAAATAATTGTTTTTTTGTATACAGCTATTTATTAAACGAATGTTAAAGGAGAATTGATGAATATCATTTTTCATTGTTTAATGATTGGTCATCAATAATATACTACCGATAGTATATGGTATGCAAATATATTGTATTACTTAAAACCATAACGAAATAATATTGAATTTCATATTACTCTGTTGTTTTATTTCCTGACTACTTTTTGTATACTGCTGGCGGGCGAGATTCGCAGTGGAATCTGCCAGACTAAATATTGTACACCTAGTAGGTGCTGGTGTTTAGTGTTTATAAAACCTTATTCTATCCGTACTGGAATCACACAACCCATTTCATCCCTAGAATAGGTCTCCATGAGCGCACCCCGGCCACGCGAAACCTGTTTTTGTTAATATTAGCAACCGCGATGATACACAGGTGGCGCGGGTCGATTCCCGGGGATTGACAGCGATATTGAGTTCACTTGTAAGCAGTACTTGACGTGTTGTATGGAAGGAACGGCGCCGCCGAAGGCACCACCGCAGCCATGGCCCTACCTTACAGAGCCGTGGTCACGCTTGCATGTTGATTTTTTAGGACCATTACAGGGTAAAACATTTTTAGTACTACGATAACACGCCGGTAGATAATTCTGAAGCTATTTACAGCGCTTTTAGTAACGTAACTTCATGCGATCCCTATGTATAACAATCCTACCAGTCTTCCACTTAAATGCCAATCCAAGTTAGGCCAACAGCACGCAGTCGAGCCGCTTATAAAATCCTCTCGTAGAACAAGAGGTAGGCCTGCGCCCTGAGCACTTTGTCCTCACTCACTTCGGAGACCATGCTGTCTGACACATAGTACCATTTACCAGCCGGTGGATCCGCAGACGGCGGAGGCCCTTCGCCCCATGGGGGAATTAAACCCGTAACATGTTTATTGCGCTGTTATCATCGGTAAAGTATGAGATTCTATAATGCGTTTTACTTTAGTGGTACGAAATGTGAAAAAGGTTTCCGAACTTTTCCGCTTAGTGTATTGATATTAAAATCTAATTGCCTCATGAGGGAAGCTTAAGAATTAAATGTCATTGTCATATACCATGTAAAATAGGCCGGATTCGAACTCGCGATCTTTCCCTTACAGGGGGAACGCTTTGACCACTCTTTTTTTACGCGCGCAAAATCCCCACTGATACCCCCCACCGGAGCCGGTGGAAGATCTGGCATATCATTGAGTAGCCATAGAGAATGCAATATCCAGTAGACTATCCAAGTTCTGCTTGCGTCCAGGCATTCATAACTATTTGGTAAAGTTCTCAGACAATCTTTCAACAATTGACTGTGTACCTTTTTTCTAACTATTGGAAAATCTGGTTCGGCACAGACTTTGCTGGGCCTTTCAAAGTCACTATTGCTCGTGGTCGTGGCATTCGCTCCACGAAAGCTTATGTTTGTTTGTTCATTTGTATGACAACTCGCGCGGTTGATATAGAGTTGACCGGTGATTTAAGTACGCAAAAATTTATGTCCGCTTTTAAACGTTTTTTGTCGCGTCGTTTTACTTACTGGGTCCAACTTCTTGCGCTTACGAGCCGATGTGTTATCGAAGTAATGTACTTAGTTACGTCTAACTAATAATACTATTAATGGAAGAAAATAAAATGCACATACCACGTAGCAGCGTGGTTTCCGGCAGAGTAGAATTTGAGCCATCCCATCAGAAGGTGGTTGGGACAGACTGGATGCGGAAGGCTGAGGATCGGATAAAATGGCGCACATTGGGAGAGGCCTATGTCCAGCAGGGGACTGCGGTGGGCTAATTGATCGATTGATCTCTTCCCATGCGGTGTCGTACAAGGCGGCTAAGGATAAATAAATTTAAAATAGAAGTGAAAAAAACTTTAATGAGTAAAGGTTACTATAAAGTGGATGAGTACCTTAATGATGTTAATGCGTGGTCAACATAAGTCTCTTGCTTGCTCGCACAAAATAAATTGTAAACCTAGATCAATTTAAGATTAGGCATAACATTGAAATATTCCAACAAAAAGAGATAACCTAAACAAAGAACTAGATTAAAGAACTCAATCTGCACTTCCTTTATTTGTCTTCATAGACGAATACAATAAAAATATGCAAAAATATTTGAATCTCCAAACATTACATTTTAAATGTCCCGATAGCTCTAGAACATCAGTATAACTGCTGAGGATGCTACTTACGATTTTTGATCATTCATATTTTATCTATATCAGTACATCTGCTTATCGTTTGCAAATGATAAGTAAATACTAATAGATACTCCGTTTTATTGTAGGTCTATGGATTAGTAGAAGATTTATAAGCTTTACAAATATCACAAGAAGAAATGTATTTTTGAACATCAATAAACATACCTTTCCAAAAATAATGTATTTTTAATTTATTTAAAGTTTTATGAATTCCTAAATGTCCTCTTGGACTCCGCCTCCACTGCTTTCACACGTTTCTGTTGATACTACTCAAATACATTCTCCGATGCAGAGAAACAGAACACAATGAACTTATTCCTTGGGCTGTTTGTTCCCGATCCGATGAAGCCGGCCATCTGGGAGTACCAGAGCGACTATTACTTACATCATCCAGAAGCCGTTGTGTACATTCCTAGAAATAGGTAATATATTTCGTAGTGCATATAAAATCAATATATTTTTGTATTATAAAGCTGCGTGGTTTTCGACATAGTAGATTTTGGGCCATCTCTTCCCATATGGTGTCGTACAAGGCGACTAAGGGATAGGTTTTTATCATTATTTGAATATGTTTTGAATGAATTAGTCTGAAAAATCTTCCGAAACATGTAGCATTGGTGGCACTCAGTTTGACGGCCTCGTAAAATGCTTTTTCTCACTTCGCTAAAAGGAGCTTTAGCTTACCATCAGACGAGGTGAAACAAGTTGGCGTACATTAGCATACGTGAGCTGGTAAAGAATTCTAGGTCTTAATGGTGCAACAAAGGAAAGAGTCCTTTGTCTTCTACACTGACGGCACAGAAACTCTATATTTACAGGGTTGGCAGCGCGACTGTGACTCTTCTGGTGTTACAAACGTCCATAGGCCACGGTAACCACTTTTGCCGCGTGTCGTGCCGTGTGCTTGTCTGCCACCTAAGTGCCCGGAAGACGGCAATAGGCTCACCCCCTATTATGTGGGTCCGAATTCAACGATTGGTGAAATGTGGGTGTTAATTCACCTCTGCCTAACCCTCCGGAGATAAAGGCGTGATTGTATGTATGTATGTATGTATGTATAAACTAAATATCCGAGTTCAAGTCAAAAGTGGTTCAATATAACCCAATATAAGCATTGTGCGGATGTGTAGTCGGGTTTGAATTTGGAATTCGTTTATTTTTAGAATTTTTTTGCTTCCTTTGTATGTAGGGCTGTTCTTTATTCGACAGCTCATGATACCCGCTTGACGGCAATAGGCTCGCTACGTATTGTTTACTGGCGGTTGGAGTGTGGGAATCGGGTCTTTGGCTACAAGCTCTTCCGTCATCTAACGTAGGGACTATGTTAGATGACACTACCTTCCGCATCGCAACTTGTCTCCGTTTAGGTGCGCCGTGTGTTTCTCCGCATCAATGCCGCTGTGGAGAAGCCTTTTTATCGGTGATGTAACGAACATGAAGTCTAAAATATTGTGTGGAGCTTCACCCAGCGACTCAGCAAGGTTGAGTCCCACCTATCTTTAAATACGTTCGGGAGACCATTGGTGCTATGGTGGAGTCTCACGAGCATGGAAGCAGTGCGCTTTTTTTACAACGGCGTAAAAGTCAGCTGTGTACACCTATGCCAACATGTCAGTTGCACATTATCCCATTTTATAATTTGTTTAACTTCGCGCAGGAATGTTAGTCGCTGCATAATTATGTCATGTCGCTCCATAACAATTTTTCGTTTGTCAACTTTTTTGTATCTGAAGCCAATTCCTGTTATTACCGTTCTCAACGACTCTATGCTTCCCTTATACAGCCCGGCATCTTTTAAAGTTGCACATAACTTTGCCAATGTTGGAAATTCGCCTCTTGTAAAATACCCGTATATATGGTTTCTAATAGCATGACTATCGAATTCATCGATGCCTGTCACAGGTTTATTTCTTTTTCGTTTTTTCGGTGTGTGAATTGGGCATCATCTCATAGAACATTTATTGAGATGGAAAAAAGGCATTATATAAGCAACACCGTTACCGACACCTTTTTTAACAAATTGTGATAATAGGTTATTTGACAAAAAAAAATTACCGTCGAAATCTGGTTACTATTATAAATTTTCTTACGATAAATAGGGGGGATGGTGGCATTTCCATACGAGATTACATTTATGCTTGGTGGGGTCGGAAAATACTTTGTGAAATTGCATCTGAATGTTACTGGTTTCGTCTCGTGCGCGATCGATGCGGTTCTGTACGACCGCCGTTCAACGGTCAGCGTTTAGTTTAAAAAAATTCCTTAATTCCTGTAAAAACACAAATATTATAATTTCAGAGGTGCCGTACAATAGACACTTAAATGAAAGAAAATTGAACTACGAGTTAAATTTTATCTGTTCATACTACTCACATGCTATTTACCTTGATATGAATTATTCTAAATATCTCTATATGACCATAATTTTTTGGTATTCAAATAATGTATGAAAATCTGCCAGATTTTGTTGACATTTATAATCACTGTTCTGCTCTCTTAAATAGTACTTAGCGTGATGATATACAACCTTAAACCTTCGTCGATAAATGGACTATTCCCGGCCTTCCGCGGATCTTCCTAGCCGTAAGGCCGTCATAGCTCAAAATAAAGTTAGATAAAAAAATCGGTTTGTGTGGAAACCTGCAAAATTTATACAATCTCAATAGAATATAATAATTTTACAACATATATACATACGTATAATCACGCCTTTATCCCCGGAGGGTTAGGCAAAGGTGAATGAACACCCACATTTCACCAATAATTTTAAGGTCTTGGCTGGTACGCAGATTCAGATGAACTCTGTTTTCCGATAGGCTTAGTCTTACCAAAAGGTAATAGCAAGCGAGATTTACTATCGGCCATTGCACGAATATTTGACCCTATCGGTCTACTAGCTGCTGCAGTAGTTAGTAATAATAAAAATATATACTGATGGAAAATTAAACAGCACTTAAAATTGGTAATATACTTTATTATAAACAGTAACAGTAGGGCGGGAGGCCACATATCGTATTATATTACAAAATAATTACGTATATAAACTAATGCTTATATTTTATACCATGATATAAGTGGGAGTAAATGGTCGCCTAGTAAATACCCTTGACGAAAATGGTCTTCTTGTGACTACACCACCTACTTTAGTTACGGTGGCAGGACTTGTATAGACTCCGGGATTATATTTACGACTAAATGTTTTGCTAGTAGATGGCACTGATGGTTCTGTAGATGGTGTAAATATTTTTTTACGCGGTCTATAAGGTAATCTAAAAATACTATAAAATTCTTTAACACAGTCTATCATTCATAACTATCACTCTAAATAATGTAATGATTTTCAATGTATTCATGAAGTATTATTTCATTTTATTCTCCAATAGCGTGACTTCAATACTATCTAATGTGACATTTTAAACATCCGTATCGAATATGAATCCACGTTTTCGCTGCATTGGTACCTGAACTACGTCGAAATTTTTAAAATTAAGTTTAGTTACTCCTACAGCTTTGTTGCGCGAGTCGTATAAACTATGCTTTGCATCTTCAAATTTTGGTAAAGGTGTAACTAAGTTGTATCCTTTCTGTTGCCAGTTATTTAAAGCCTCATCATATAATTGCGGTATGAATCATTCTTTAAAGAATTATTTTTATGTGTATTACTTTTCAAATGGTTACTCAAAAATTTTTTTTTTATCGACACATTGCACTGTGAACATTTAATTGTATCATAACTTTCTGTACTCACAGTTTGAAAAAACACTGAAATGCTACGTGCTCGTTTCATTTTCACACTCAGTATCCACTTCCGTAGTCAGCTCTGTTGTACGCTCCACACTTGGGACTATGGGAACTATACCATCCGTCTCCATAGTTATATTGGATTCTATAGTAGGAGCTGTAATAGGCTGCATTGTATCAGTATATTCCTTTCTTTCGCGTAGAATTCACCTATTACATTGGGAACTTAACATAAACTGTCGAAATGTGGGTGCTAGCAGCCGGTTAATTATCGCCCCGATTCCCTGATTCCCTAATTATATTATCCATGTAGTGACGGAGAAAGAATGATAGGCGACTGACGAAAAAATATGCTGACGATATCACTGCGAGAGAAGGAAAACTCGAAATAAAACCCTGTACCAACCCGTCTGGCCAGCGTGACCTTGAGTATAGAATAAGCTTCATGTCTGGCCACAGCGTACACCACGAGGAAGTGTATCTTCCTCCGTTCGTGGGGGGAGGTAGGCTCAAGGTCCCCCCGGCAGCTCTCCCCTGCCTGCTCCTCGATGCAGCGGGAGAAGATGAGCAGAGATGCCATGTTGAGAGACTGGTTTGTTGGACACAGAGTCTCCAACTCATACCCGGAAAACGGGGAGGCCCGCCAGGTGCGCCATCGCCGCGGGTAGGTGGCAACCACGCGCTGTTTTTAATGTCTTGTATCTTGCGAGTTTTACACTAGATGGCGGTTCTGAATTAATATTCTAAGCGGGTTAAACTGGATGTATACGTACATAAAATTACAAACGTTCTTGACTTTTATATTGTCGACATTTGCAACGGCCGTTTCTGTTTGGGAGATTATAGATCATGGAATGGGTTATTTGATCTAACCCCGGCGCAGTGTCCTTTTTTTTAAGACACCTCATCAGTTCTTGTAGTGTGAATTGAGACTCTAATGTTAAGTTCTCCGATTCTACTACCGGCATTACGGGCAACACAAAGTCAGGAGAAGGTAAGTTTTTACTGGATACAGGAGCCTCACGATCTATCATATCGCCCGATGCAATAGCAGGTACTTGGTTAGAGGAGCACATCGAAAGCGAACCCTTCCAGGTAAAAACTGCACATGGTGTATCCTTTCACGAACACATGATAGTCTTACCCTTACCACTACCAAAGGCTTGTCCTGCTTTGTCCTCTACACTGACGGCACAAAATCTCTGTTCTTACGGGATCGGTAGCACGGATGTGACTCCACTGGTGTCACACACGTTCATAGGTCATGGTAACCACTTTCCATCAGGTGGGCCGTGCGCTTGTCTGCCACCTAAGTTGTATAAAAAAAAATACTACACAAATACAATACACATTCAACTGCTACGTCAAGAGATGCAGGTTCGATCGAATCCCATGTAATACACCCTACAGACCAGACCTAACCCTACTACGCAACTTATTACTTACTTTTTATTATTTCTCACTTAGTTGGCAGACAAGCACACGGCCCACCTGATGGAAAGTAGTTACCGTGGCCTATGGACGTCTGTAACACCAGAGGAGTCACAGTCGCGCTGCCAACCCTATAAGTACAGAGTTTCTGTGCCGTCAGTAGAAGACAAATCAGGACAAGCCTTTAGTCTTCCGAACTCTCTACAATTTAAATGGAAAATATAGAACGTGCTTGGCTACTGGTCATTCATTTGAATTCCCTTTTCAAAACTTATGAAACGTGTAAAATTAATGAGCACACGTACAACCTACACATTATACCTATACATACTTATCGCCGCTTTTGTCGAACATTAATAACTAACAACGATTCACAAAAATGCATACACTGAAAAAAACTAGTTTTAACGATTTTCTAGCTACTTTTGACCTGCAGTCATAATATATTAGATGTCCTACACTGATTACCTACATATCGTATATCTTGAGTAATCATAAATTTCACTCCGTGACATTATTTTAATGTAATCAATTATTGTGGTCCCACGTAATAGGGGGTGAGCCTATTATCGTTTTCCGGGCACTATTGTTGACTCGAGCCATGCTTCAGAGGCTGAGTCTGGGCTGTATATATCTGTCTGATGTTAAACAGCCCTATCGCTTAGTCGCCTTGTACGACACCGCATGGGAAGAGATCTTCGGTTTGTCTATTAGTTGTTATAGCACACTAGCGGCTTAGTGTTAACTATTAAACAACTATAGTTTCTTTGGTCATCAATATACTACTCTTCAGAGTGAGCCATATTCAGTTAAAAAAAACCCTCATCATCTGCCCACCACAATGCAATAGTTCTGTGACAGTTATTGTACAATTAACTTAGGTGGCAGACAAGCACACGGCCTACCTGATGGGAAGTGGTTACCGTGGCCTATGGACGTATGCAACATCAGGGGTTATTACACTGGCGCTGCCGACCACGAAGAAACCTTCTGATGACTCTCTCCCCCTCTTGAAGAAGAACAAATCCTAATTTATGCGTTATTTTTGCCCCTCTTTACTCTTCGCTCATTTGAATTCAAATATTTTCAGCAGCTCGTAGATTGGTAACTTTTTTATCGTTTATACGCTTGAAATCCACACAACCGATTTCTGCTCGGATGATGCGGGGTTTTCTACTAAAATAACTAGGTATTTAGGCGCGGTGCGTTTATTCCCAATGGAATAAATGACAAAATGCGAAACTACGACTAAGGATTGATACGATAAGAGAAATGCGAGCGATGTATAACCGCGTACCTACCCATGTAGGTATTATTTAATTTCCAATATCCTATTCTATCTTGTTGTTTTACAAATTATATTACGATGAACCTGCCTAAACTGTTGTATAGATTGACACACAGATTCCATCGAAGATAGCCCATGTGTTGGTGTGCGGCCTGAACCTCGATTCCGTTAATTTTATGCCAAGGCAAAGCCACTGTCATGCCATAGACACTGCAAAAAATGACGTTTATTTTAGAATTTATCGCTAAGTAGTTATAATCTAAAAAAAAATGGCTTCTTGTAGAGTCATTTAATTTAGGACTTTAACGTTTGGAACGAACGAACGAATTTAATAGTTGAATTCGCGATGAGATTTCAATGGGTGTACTATGCCAAATCGAATGTCAAATAATCAAATATCAATTGATCGACCACTATAAATCGAACATCCAAATACTCGAACGTTCATAAAATCGAATGTTTAATATATCGAATATTCAATATATCGTCCTAGTGTTGCACGCGTTTATTGGTCACGGTAACTTTCATAAAAAAATAAACCTGCTAGTTATTTCAGCTGCTAACTGTCGAGTAAACGTCTAAAACTTGCTTTCCTCTCATTGTTTGGGGATCAAATGGTAGTCACTTCCGTTAAAGCCAAGATAAACCAAATCAAGAAAAAAGAGTAGAAGTACAGATATAACCCACATCATATTCCTGTAAAATGAGAACACAATAACCGAAGCGCATCCATTGTAAATCTATCCATCTATACTAATATTATAAAGTAGAAGAGGTTGTTAGTTTGTTGCTTTAGTTGAACGAATAGAAAAATTCTTAGTGTGTTGAGCAGACCGTTTATCAACGAAGGCTATTCCACATGTGCAGCCGCAACGGACATTCGGGTCATTGTTTGGTCGTAGATAAAGACTACAGACATTTCATTCTTTAAATACTTCAGATAAGTCTTGCGACATTAAAATCGAATGAAAGATCAGAGAATGAATATCAAGCAATAACAAAAATATCTAAATATAAATCACTCAAAGGTAACATATTTGTATTTATTATAATCTCCACATTTTTTATACCGTTTAGATACCATATTCGTACAAAGGGGATTGGGTAACTGTGTATGGACTACTGGCGTCATTTTTTTCTTTTAGATTTCGACCTTACCTGGAGGGAAAGTATTCTAAATACTAGAAATGGTTGAGGAGCTATGAGGGAACAGATGAATCTACAAACATACATGGCCTGTCAAAATCATAACACTCCTCTTGCTTCGCCGTAGTAGGTAGGACACGACGGTATTTCTGTCCCAATTGAACAGTCCGACTTGGGAAGTAGTTATTGTTGCTCGTTGCCAGCAGCAGTCGTTGCGTTAAAGTATGGTGTGTACGCAGCATTACTTGAGAAGCCAAAATATAAACCAAATTATAGGAAGGTGGACGGACTCCAGAACTACAGCTCAGATGAAGAAAACTTAATAAATATGTGCCATTTATCGATAATTTGACTGGATTCCTTTGAATTCCAACATCTACAGTTTCTATTAAACTAATAACGTTCCCAAATACATGCACATGCCCAAAGTAAAGTAGGTTACAGAGAAGTCTTTTAGATGTGTTCTACATAAAATAACGATAAGTCGAGGGATAGAGTATAGACTATGTGCGCAATTACATCCACACCCTGAACATGAGGATCGCCTGTAAGTACAATTTGTATATTTGGCGTGTAACAAATTTAAATAAGTAAGTAGTAAATGTTAATGACTAGGTACATTAATAATGACTAAAAACATTCAAATTGAGGACTGAAGGCCAATTCTTCTAATAAAAAGATGTTCAGAATTCTCGGTATCTTCTTCCTACGAACGAACGCCCGCCAACCATTCTCTCAGGGTTAAGACTATGCAAGCCGTCCGGAATTCATCCTTAAATTTCAAAATCTGAATCCATATGACTAAATTAATAGTATGATGTGTACCCCGTCCGGTCTCTTACCATCATCGCATGTCAAGCCAACAGGTTCAAGTATAGCTGGCACGCCGGCGATTCCCATTCCCCCACAGCCAATAGGCGAGTACGCTCAGCAGCACTGATAGCAGTACTGAGTAAATGTTTTCTAACACCGAGCGATGTGGGCAAAAACCATGTTGCTGGTCAGTATTACGTGCAATATTATTTATCTCTAGAATTGTACTCGCATTTTCGAGCCCATCACAAACTGTTAAGTTTGAGCCTAGTTTCTGTAATTTCAGCCGTGTAGTGTGTTCTAAAATACTATTTACTTCTCTGCGTATTTCCTGGCCCCACACCATAAGGGTTCAAGCCATCCGAACTAAGATAATGTGTCCATTCCACAGCTTGAGTGTGCGTGGGTGAAGTTTCTTTCATACTGCAAATGTGCGTACCGGAAAGTTGAAGTTATAATGATCATATTTAATAATAAAGTATTTTCTTTGCTTTCAGGTAATTAAATCAGTTCAGTTTGATACTTCTTTATGGTAAGAATAGATAAGGTAAAGATACGTATTACTTTAAAAATATATACTATAAACATATAGAACCACCAACACAACCAAAAATTACGTATTTCGACCTCATTCAAGGATGCGAAGAATATTTTTAATGAAACTTCAGATGAGACGTTTTATAGGTAGATGGCCTTGACCTCCGTGGCGTAGCGGTAGAGAATTCGACTGCCATGCAGGGGGCGCGGGTTCGATTCCCGCTCAGTGCAAATATTTGTATGCATGAATAATGTGTATAATTTATACATATTTGAAATGTGCTAACTAAGCCCTTTCAGTCAATATATAGCCTATAACTAGCAGCCGACTAAGACGCTTGTAACGATACCTCATTTGTTCAGTTCTAATAAGTGGTTGAGGATCTATTAGAGAGAAAAGTTTAAAGAGATAGACATTTTAACCGTAGTCTCACAATATATTTTCGAGAACCTCATCTATGTACGGAAAAATGTTTCAAAATTCTCTAGAGTTTGTGACCGGCAAAAAATAAATACCATACACAAAAACAATCTTGTAGTCTGTGGTATCTGGCCCTCTCCTCGAGTCATAATACCTACTTAGTAATAGTAAATATACCATTGAAATCCAAGAGTTACTAAATGAAGTAGGTATACCTAAGTAAGAAATGTAATGGTAGGCGCTCAAAAAGTATTTCTCGAATATCTCTAGACGCTCGCAAGCTAGTCACGGGAGTACAATCAAGGTTTATAAATTAGAGTACTGTAACGCAATTGAAGTTGAAATGGATTTAGAAAAGCCGTTGGCCGAACCGACTACAAATATTACGATAAGGCGCAAAACGCTACTTAAAACTAAATCATTGGAATCCCTTCAAGGATCATCATTGGACACTTTAGAATCCGAAGATGGCTATACAAAAAGTTTAGATTTATCCAGTGGACCAGTTCGATCCCAGGTTTTACCATTAGCACACACCAATGACTTTTCGATGCTTTTCTAAGCTATGTGTGTATTTATCGCAGGTTTATAAGTGCCAACCGGGCACTTATAAACCTGCGATAATGGCTAATGGCTCTATTGCCATGCAAACTTGCCTGCCATTCAAAAGCGATTCAACTACAAAAAAATAATGTAAAAACACAAAAATAGTTCAAAATACTCAAACCTAGTGCTTTAAAAAATAAACGAAACACTATAAGCAATACCGCACGTTTTATGCACACGTTATTAGGTCAAAGTCGACAACATCTTCACATATCTCCTCAAGCAATAGTTACAACAGATCACCAACTATCAGCGAGAGTTCGTGGCAAAATGACACTGCACCAATTCATACATTCATACAAGAAAGTGTTCTTCCATTTGTTTGACATGATGATTTGGAATGCGGTACGTGACAGCCCTGCCAATACGAACTGAGATAGTTCTCAGGGCTGTCACAACCAAATTTAACTTAACATAACATTATATAAACTAACGCCTATATCCCCGAAGGGGTAGACAGAGGTGCTAGCACCCACATTTCGTCAGTTTATGTTTAGGTCCCAATGTTGGCGAGCCTATTGCCATTAACCGGGCGCGATGAGTCGGCTGTCTAAGCTCTCTTGATGAGCATGCCATTTCTAGTCTTGGGTAGTTCCGTTTCGTCAGAACTGGACGCCGCTTATTCCGTTAGTGGAACAGTCTTCCTCGCTAGTCCCAGTGAGTCGGGACTACCGCTGGTCCCGAAGACGCGGGACAAGTGCGGTGCTGCGGTCCTGCTGTGAAACGACGCCGCGCTCGCGCCCCTCTACGATGACGTCTACAGAGCTTTTGTTTTTTTTTTTAATTTCTATGATAGTGTAAGGTTCCATTCAATTGCTTTGTTAAGGTTTTTGGCACAGCTACAAGACCTTTAAGCCATGTCTTATCTTGTATGAATCATCCGTGATCATTGTGCTTGCAACAGCGCCGAAATATCGGAAACTCGAAACAATGCAACATGGTAAATATCCCGATTATTTTGATATTGATATAATCCGAGTGTCCTCTATAAAACATTCCAATGAAAATAAAAAGATTCAATTAGTAGAGGATGTTTTCTTTGAACAATGCTAACTCAACTCTTTCACTCAAGTAATTGTCGTGTGTGAATTGCTAAGAATTACTTTTCTTTTTTAAATGCTTCCCTGTACCGCTTTCTGCACGAATTTATTAATTGTACAAAGAAATGTGTAAATGAATGACTGTTATTATGTAAGTAAGTAATATTGTTTTCATGCTGTGAGTTTAAATAAAACTAATCCGCGCTGGTCAGGGCTACGGTTCTCTCGTGCCTTGGGATCCAGAACTATGCCGGACCTGGTCATTCACCATTCATTAATATACTAGTAATCCTCAAATAATAGTGCCTAAAATCGGTAGGGGCCAGTGTTTGACATGATGCCCACAGCTTCTATTATGAGGTAACGTGCAACATAATTTGCACAATGTGCTCTTAGTAGGCTTTTATTTTTATATACAACTTAGGTGGCAGACAAGCACACGGCCTACCTGATGTAAAGTGGTTACCGTGACCTATAAACGTGTGTAACACCAGTGGAGTCATACCCGTGTTGCCGACCCTGTAGACGACAACGACAAACTCTTGTTTGATCTGTGAATTACTGCAATGCGTATTTTAACTATCATGGTCACTCACATTACTATCAAAGTAATCGGGATATTTACCATGTTGTATTGTTTGTCTTTGCAAAAACAACTGGGAACAGCCAAAACAAAATCGTCAGTGGATACAGTTAGCAACGTGTATCGTGAACGTGATCGAGATCGGGTTCGAGTTTGTAGATAGGTGAACCAGCTTAATGTCATAAACAATTTAGCCAAGCTAAAGAGGTATCCGGAATACTAATGAAGTGTATCCTACTTTACTACTGTATCTGGTTGCGATCAAAAGGTTGCGGATCAGTTACCATAGCACCTTACATGAAACACAAGCAGCTTAGCTAGATTAGAGGGGATAATGAGTTTACTAGTAAAATGTAACCCACTTTACTAGCACTATAAATTTAAAAAAGGACTTCATATTTTGTTTTCTGAGCTTTATTACCCGACTTAAAAACGGTTATTTAAGCAAAATCCTTTCTTTTTAGTTCAAAGTTTCCAGACCCCAAGGTTAAGGCTTCGCCTACGACAGGGATTAACGCTAAGATGAAGAAGGAGAGGTAGATTAGACCTCAGGAAAGGACATTCCTAGACTATTTTCGATGACACTTCAATTCACTAGATAAATGAGTTACCAAATTAATATTTACGCCTATTTGAGCAGACATTTTTGTAATGTAGTTTGGCATTATTTTCTTTGTCCATTGAGTATATGAAATCGATTGAATTAGTTTTAACGTATAAATTATATAACTTTAATCCATAGTGCCCCCAATTACCCACGAAATTTGCTGATGTTCACTTTCACTACTAATCAAAAACGGATTAATGTGATTTTGTTTCTCTCTCCCCCTCTACTCTGCTTTGATCACGTTCTAGGTTATATCAGTCAGGTGACCCAGGTTAATATTAAATAAATTTCTGATTTAGGCAATGTCCATTTACATTTGCCCCCATTTACATTTTTCTTTACAAAGCAGGAAACTTGTGTTTTATAAAGGAGTTTTTTCACTATTGTGTGGAGAATAACTTAAAGAGAAGAACAAGTACATAAATTAGTAATATTTTTAATGTTACGTAAAATTTTAGAAATGATATTAACCTCAAAAATTTATTTTTTGGGTTCTTGACTTTTGACATAAAATTTGTTTTTGCGGAAGATACGTTACTTATGAATGTGTAGTAATATATATATTAAGTATATAATATTTATTGTATGTTATTGCTAAAGATTTAGTAATAGCAAGTAAATATTAAAATTTCTACATATATTTAGTTAGTTATAATAATTAATCTGTGCTTACACGGTTGGCAGCGCGAGTGTGACTCCCTTGGTTTTGCACCCATCCATCAGGTGGGCCGTGAGTATATCTGCCACCTAAGTGGTAAAAAAAGACCTATTTTGGGAACTAAAAATAATAATTTCAAGTTTCAGTATAGTAAGTAATATTTTATTTTGCGAGGCACATAAATTTTCAGCAAAATCTTAGATATTAAGCAGTATTGGGTAGAATCGTACGATTGGGACCTAAACATAAACTGGCGAAATGTGGGTGCTAGCACCTCTGCCTACCCCTTCGGTGATGTAGGCGTGAGTTTATATGATGTTATGTTAGTAATTAAATTGATTTAAATTAAAGTAGTTATATTGCATCAATAAGGGTACTAGACGGTTCCACACATACCTTTGATTTGCCTGATGATTCGACCAGGTTACACCAGTCGTGGTCACAGGCTGACTCAGCCTCAACTCAGTCAGCCTGTAACCACGAAAGAAAGAAAGAAAGAAAGAAAGAAAAACCTTTTTATTTTCCCAGAAGACTGGCAGCATTGCCACGTTGTATGGCAATGCTTATTCTCTATCCTAAAAAGAGGCCAGCCTTCTGGTCACGAGAAGCGTCGACCATTCGCTTCGCAATCTCACGGAAGAGGTTGCGAGCGCTCGGACCCCATGACCCCAAAGTCTCGACTCCAAACGGCAGAAACGGATAATAATAAAATGTACTGTAATTATACCGCGTGTGAAATATAACGTGAGGTTATTCGGTTAATTCCGATGTAGCGAGTGCTCCGACCTCTCGAGATGATACCGCGAGTTCGAAAGTGAAACCAAGGTCGGGCTTTTTGTGTATCTTACGTCTTCAACGGACACCGTATTCCGGACACTACAGTTGACTCGAGCCATGCATCTGAGGCTGAGTCTGGACTGTAGGTACCTAGTCTAGCCATAAATATTGTTACGAAGAAAAATCATTCTTTTTTTTGCAAATAATATTTATTACTTTTACAGTGTGTTTGATGACAAATCAGACAGAAAGATGCTCCAACAGTTTTAATGTGATAATTAAATATCGACCTAAATCCATTAAGACAAAGCTTGGAATATGATGCTTTGTCTAAACGGAATAAGGTTGATATTTGATTAACATTTAAAAAGTGTTTGAGCATTATTCCGCTTGATCAAGGCCTCCAAATACCCGTAACGACTGCCATAAATGTTTGTATGGCAACCAAGACCGACGGCTTAACGTACTCTCTGAGGCGCGGAGGAACCTCATATGTCTTTATGACCGGTCACCCATCCTAATACGGACCTGGCTAGTGTTGAAATAAAAAAGGAGTTTTTTTAATACTTTTTAATCAAGAAAAATCAAAATTAACCCCCTTACTAATAAAAACACGAATCGTATTTATATTAGTAAACGGAAGTAAGGTACAACCACCAGTGTCATATTAAAATCAATTTAGGTATGAACATTTTCATCTTATACTGTAATATCAAAGTACTAAAATTTCGCTAATTCTGGTAACTATAAGATTTGTATGTGCAGCAATTCTGAATTAGTTTGAACCAGTTCCGGGAGTGTTGAAACTGCACTTTATCACACTAACGACTTTTGTTGTAAGTAGTTTAATTTTTCAGGGATCACAACTTTGTGACCCCGCATCAAACATCCTTCCTCTATGGACAACTGAGCCCTACACTGATAAAAAGGTTTTATATTTAAATCTTTGACACTTCGCGGCCAACCCTTCAGTACAAATTTTTTCACTCTTTGTAAGAGAACGTCCCGGTCAGTGTACAGATACCAACCCACCTGAATCTACATGTATAAATGATTCATTGTTTTTCAGTAGATTGGCGTGGAAACATATGTTTTCAGATAATCTGACGACATCAACGAAAAATGCCGATAGCTACTTTAGTCTCGATTTTTAAATGAGAATTGTCTGACGAGTACTTAAACATATAAAGCTATAATCTAGTCAATCATATTTTGATGTATTTACCATAATATTTTTATACCATCCCATCCTCGTATCAATGATGACTGAACACATAAAATGCTGGACTTATATTATTGTACATGTATGAGTAAGACCTGGCTAAGATTTTAAAACTGGAACATTTGGTTCGGGTAGGTGGCAAACTCCGCAAACTAGGACTGTCCATCATATCCTCTGATAAATCATTGTTCCACTACTACTATATAAAAACCCATAGTCATATTCATTCTAATTCACAGATAAGATATGTGTGATACAACCTAACGTTGCAGACGGCATAATTGAATTCATCGTCTGGAAATGATCATGCGTACATTTCTGCTTCCGTGTCCGTATCTGAAAGAACAAAATCATTAATGTAACTGTAATGTAAATTAATGTGTCAAGCTGAGGGCCACCATGGTAACTTTGTAGCTGAGAGTAATAAAACGTAGGTCTAGTTTTACTCCAGTTTTCTCTTCTAATTCACCGTCTTCTTACGTTTTCTTCAGCGTTTGAAACTCAGTGTCACTCAGAATAATGTCTCAGAGCGGTGCAGTAAAAAATGTAAGCTACCTAGACTGAAAAGAAAGACTATTAACTATCAGGAGGAACATAGGTTAGGTATAAAGGCCTTATAAATTATGTTATGTACGCCATGTCCTACCACATGTGGTTTACAGATTATTAAGTACAGGTTTCAATTTCGAATAGATCAATACAAATGAATTATGTCAAATTGATGAGATTAAGATAAAATTAAATTCTATATATAACAATCTATGGGGCTGCCGAACGCCCACCTGAGCAATCGCATCGACAGTCAAATCGTCTGTTTGGTTTTGTGGGATATATTAGTTCAAAAGATGTATACATGTCAACATAACGTAACATAAACACACGCCTATATCCCAGAAGGGGTAGGCAGAGGTGCTAGCACCCACATTTCGCCAGTTAATTTTTAGGTCCCAATGTAATAGGTGGCGAGCCTATTGCCATTAACCGGGCACTTATAAACCTGTGATTAAATTGGTGTGTGCGATGGTAAAACCTGGGATCGAACCCGAGACCTCGTCTCAGCAGTCCATTACCTATACCACCCGGCTACCGCGGTTGTATACATGTACCTACTTATAAATAAATAAATAAAAATAATAATACACTGATATTAGAAACCCGTCTGGCCAGCGTGGATACAGTAGGCGAAAGCCTCCCAACATTGGGTGAGACCTATATCCAGCAGTAGACTGCGATGGACATTAAAGAGTAAAAGATCGAGGTCTATTCCCACGTCTTGCTTGTTAAACCGACTCTATAAGTCAAAGGTTACGCAAAACTTTACTCATTAATGCACATTTATCAGTTGTCAAACGTAATGCTTATCGGTAAATAGGTATATTTCACAAAGGAAATGTATTATTAACATCCTGATGGACGCTGCCGATAGTATTTAATTGCAGGGTCAACAACCATATTGAACACATTGCCTTTGAAAAAATAACAATATATCGGTGAACTTTGCGCTAATCCGTTTTCGCGTACGACGCACCGTTACAAAGTTACAGAAACGTAATCTGAGAAACTTAATTTATCCTGTATCCTTTTTCAGGTGGATTATGATGCCCGGCATGAAGCATTTTGGTTCATAGGTGGTGTGTCACCACCCCCCAAACTAAAGGAATGGCGAATGAAATATGCGTGTTTCAGAGATAAAGCTAATGAACCTATTGACAGACCTGTCCGCCGCACTTACGTCCGCGCTTAGGCGGTACGCAAGATACGACGTTGACTTGCGTCGGGCCGGACGCGTTATAAACGCGTGCGCGTTTCGTCAGAACTACCGTCCGACGGCCGGTCGGCCACCGTCGCGGTCCCACAGACCCCGTGAAGGGTCCGTGGGAAATAAGAGGGTCACCATTACGTATATATACCATGTTACAAGAACCCTGATTCCCCGTTACCCGTGACAACCATGGTCCGCGCGAAAATTGTCTATGGAAAGTCTCAAACATATCTATAACCTAGACGCTAAAGCTACTGCCATTAAATCATTTTTCTTACTTTAAAAGTCAATTCGGTTACTCTAGGTATACAAAAGTATTCAATAAGATGTAATTTCTTTACGTTAATATATAAATTTCCTCTTGTTCTAGAACAAAGGCAGGTAGACGATGATGAGTGCTTTACAGAGAGTAACCAAATCGAACTCTGCTGCTTTTTGTTTTGACGGGTTCTGTTCTGTGGTGTAGCAGTAGAACGTTTGACTGCTACGCAGGGGGCGGGTTCAATTTCTGCTCCGTGTAAATATCATATTTGCCTTACGGCATCCTCAAAGTTTTATAATGATCATCAATCAACTATATAAAATAGTCTGTTATTTCTGTTAATATGTTTATATTCGTGTTATTAACAGCCTCTGTGAAGTGTATGTAATTAAAGTAAAAAAAAAAAACGCGGCCATTTTGAATACCAGTGGTTGATTCGGCCTTGAGTGGTGACTCGAGGTGGTTTCTTGTATCGAGCCCGGTACGTAGTGAGCTCTTGTAAACGCTCAAGTTGGCAAGTAAAGTATGGGTGTGTGATACTCCCGGGATCAAGCCAATCTCATCTTCATCACCGAGCGGCGCGCACGACACTCGCGCAGTTATATCGTATGCGTATTTTCCGTTAGTAGTCTCTTACGACACCCTTCGGATGAGACGGGGTGGTGATACTTGTATTTTGCCAATTTATTATCGTATGTTATAGAGTTTCATAGAAGGTTTAAAAGAAGTTCCCAGAAATGGGAACGCAAACAGAGGTTTAGGCTGTGCGTTAATATCAGTCATTCAGGACAAAGTATTTTATATAATTATATTGATATCGAAAAACTCAAAATCTAACGGACCGATTTAAAAAAATATTCTACCATTAACATTAAATCGAAAAATACAATGTAAAAGTTGTTATGAATGAATAAAGAAATAAAAAAATAAAATAAAAAAATATCGACCCTAGGAAAAAATGATGAAGACCAAAATTGAAAGAAATTTAATTCGAAACAAGTTTGTAGTTAACAATTTTTGTGTAAAATTAAAACTAGACTTACTCAGTAAATAAAATATCAACTTAAAATTATGTAATTTAGGTACTTATAATGTAGTTAAGTACTTGCTTAAGTATCTATCAAGATTCAAGCTGCTAGTCACCACCCGTAGTCGGGTATTCCCCGAATACATTTCAAACTGAGCGGGGAACACCCGGAAAGCGGCCGCACTTTATATGTATGACTCATGACCATGATACAGAGGTTATAATATATAGTCTAAAACCTTTGTCGATAAACAGACTATTCAACACACAAATAATTTTTCAGTTCGAACCAGTAGTTCCTGAGATTAGCGCGTTCGAACAAACAACTTCAAACAACAAATTCCTCAGCTTCATTTGTCAGGTCTTTATTTGTATTCCAAAGCCGTTTACATTCATACTTACTTGGAACCTTTATGACAAGATTAGCAGTTACCCGTGGTTCCGCCCGCGTATATGTCGGCTATCTTTTTATTTATTATATATATATATATATATATATGTAAAAATTATTATGACGTACATGATTATTTAAATGAAAAATTTATAGAATGACACTTGAACATAATGATGTTAATTAATAATAATAATAAATACATAATGGTAATAGATTTAATGTAGATTTAAGAAATTGACAAATGTACTAAATTTGCACGCCATCACATGGCAGAATATGAGCGAACTACACTGTTATTATACCACCTCTATACACCATGTTCTAGCAAATAAATGAATTTGATTTGATTTATTTATTAAATTGTGGAACATAGGTTTTAGAGAGATCTTAAAATAATAAACATAAGAGACCTCCTCTGTTTGTGACAGAAAAAGATCTGGCCGTCCACGTAGTGTTCGTACGAAAAAGGTGGTCAAAGCAGTAAGGGAAAGAATTCGAAGAAATCCTGTCCGAAAGCAAAAGATTTTATCTCGGGAGATGAAGATAGCACCCAGAACCTTTATAAAGTAGTTAAAACCGTTTGTATCTGTAATATACTATAGCCCGGGAACACTCATTATTATTCCTTAAATTTCTAATCAAAAGCTGGGTACTGTACATCCTACATAACATTTGAATTAGCAACACTGCCCAACTATCAGTTCAAGACCGATCTTACGGGCATTGTGCGTACACGCACGAGTACCGCTGGGAACACAACACGAAGTTATTATAACCGCTGTATTCTGTAGGGCGGAGGTACTACCCCAGTCGGACTGCTCAATCGGGCGGAAATACCGCCGTGTCCTACCTCCTTACTTGGCTATTTGTGTTCGCTATTGGGCATATGTTGATATGTTTGTCCTCCACACTGACGGCACAAAAACTCTGTGCTTACAGGGTCGGCAGCGCGAGTGTGGTAATGACCGAATGGTTTTTGTAAATGGATTAAACTCTACTGGGACCAAGCTAGTATAACAGATAAAACGATTACAAACAATAGCCCAGATATAACACTAACAATTAAAGCTGAAAAAATACATATTTAATAAAGATTTTGATTCCTAACTGAAATCATATAGAAAATATACGGAAATAATACAAAACTACTATGCTTTTGCGCCGGGAACGGTCAGAGGCGGGTTATTTCATAATTTTTTTTTTATATACCACTTAGTTGGCAAACAAGCACACGGCCCACCTGATGGGAAGCGGTTACCGTGGCCTATGGACGTATACAACACCAGGGGTGTCACACTCGCGCTGCCGACCATGAAGAAACCTTCTAAAATAAGATTTTGGTAATAATAGGACCAATCGGGAATCAAAAAAATTAAATTGATAGTCCTGCGGTAACAAACGTTTGGTTTCCCAAACGTACAACGGAACCGAACTGAGAAGAAGCTCCTTTTTTGAAGTCGGTTAAAAATTAAGAACAAAATAATGGAGCAATAAAAATTGCTATCAACCCTAGTGCTAACGTAGGTGTGTGAAACGACACCGATGGAAATAGCTTGAATGTAAAAACTCTCTCGGAAATACTATTTGCATGGGTTCAGAAATAGAAGTTTGCGACAACGGCGAGATCCGTAGATCTACTAATGAAAGAAAGAGCCTCTGAGATCGCAATGAGCTCCAACGCCATAATACTAACTTTCCCCTGTATTTTCAAACCTCTATGCGTTAGATTAGGTGAAGCTTCTACATAAAAGGCGGCTCCACAACCTGTATAAAAAAAAAGGTCCCAATATGGCGGGTGGCGAGCCTATTGCCATTAACCGGGCACTAATAAACCTGCGATAAATACACACATAACTTCGAAAAGCATCGAAAAGTCATTGGTGTGTGCCATAGTAAAACTTGGGATCGAACCCACTAACTAAATCTATTATTAATTAACTTATAGTGAATCTTTTGGAGATGCAGACAATATATACCTAATGTATTTTGCAGAAAAAATAATTAAGACTAATACAAAGTATTTTTAATTAATTCAGCGTTTTTTTTTTAATACCACTTATGTGATAGTTAGCCTATAACCTTCCTTGATAAACTGTCTATTCAATACAAAAAGAATTTTTGAATTTGAACCACTGGTGTCCGAGATTAGTGCATTTTTTTAGTTTTTAGTACCTACTACAGATTATTAGGATTAAATCGAAATTGGAAAATGGAGAGGCGCGCCAAGCGCCGCCGCCGCGGCCAGCTTCTGCCAGGGTGACTGACGGCTCCACCTGTCACCCCCAGGCCGGCGCTCATGGGGAGCGAAGGTCGTTCATCGACCTCCGACGCCCGAGTTACCTTCGTACGCGGGCAGCTTGTCTTGCGATCTTTCGTCGCTCCCGCTGCCGCTCCCGCCCCGCCTCCTCCTTCACGAGCATTACTTGCTCGCAGAAGGAGGCGCCGGCCGCCCACGCATCCGCGCAGCGGACCATCGCCGCGAGCAAGGTGGAGAGCGTGAGAACTCTCACTCCCAGGGCCGTCACAAGCTTCCTTAAATAGAGTAGTAAGGAATGTTACTTGTGGTTTTGCTGCTTTTTATAGATATTTCAAACTCTCTTTGGTTAGGTATGAGGTTAAATCGTCCATCCATCCTTCAGGTTCCTTATGGTCCTGCAGACTTCTCCAAAATCAAAATTTCATAAGTTACAGATGGAAGAGATATCTGAACGCTTCCCGTCCACTGCCTTCTAATGTCTATGAACCTTTTCTTTCATTGAAATACATACATATAATCACGTCTTTAACCCTGGTGGGTTAGGCAGAGGTGAATTAACACCCACATTTCACCAATAATTGTATTTGGTTCCTCATAATAGGGGGTGAGCCTATTACACCATTATCAAAGCGTTAAATGTCCTTTAAAGCCGGTTGGAGCCCGGGGTCCACTGTACTACTTTTCTCTACGTAGGCACACGGCTTCCGGGGCCTGCGAAATCCGCGCCACACCACACCACAAAAAGGCTATAATAGCCTTTTTGTGGTGTGGTAGGAAAAAAATTCGATTCGATCGTATGGCCCCACACACTCGTTTGTCAGATACATATACTCACGCCTTTTCCCTCCGAGGTAGGCAAAGACCACAGACCGTCATCTGATACTACCCTTACACATTTCACTCTTGACCAGGTCTCTATATATTTATTAAATAAAATATGTCAAAGCTACATGCACTTGTTCCTGAAAAAATAAAAGTTAATGTTACATCAGCATTTCAAAGCTAATCTTGGTTGCATTCAAAGCTTGTAATTTGAGTCCCTTTCCTCCTTCTTTTCTATGATATTATTAGACTTGGTTTTTCCCACGAGAGAGACAGGCGTCTGACTAAGATTACTGAACTACTTTTGCTTAAAAGGACAAAAAAAAAATTATGACGTGCATGAAGATCTAAATGACAGTGAAATATAATTAATGTATGTTATGTTATGTATGTACAAAATTACGAATAATAAAATATAATTCTCAGTATGTATAATAAAGATATTAATAATATAATGATTATAAATGTAAATTTTAATTGACAACTATTATTTAGTGAAACAATTATCATCATCATCTTAGCATAAAATTGGGACCGTATCCGAGGCCTTCCGCTTTTGGTATTCACAGCGTTCACTTCCTTATGCGGGCGTTTATATTTTTGAACGAAATGAGTGCCAATGATATCTACTAGCATTACTTATAATTTTGCACGAACACGTACTATTACATTCATATAACTGTAGATCCCTGCGGAACTGTAAGAGAACTGCGCGAAAATGTGTAGTAGTGGCAGTATTTAGGTCAAATTAAAATCATAAATCTGGTTGATAAGCAACCAGATAGCTAACGTTCTGTGAAACATTTCTGCCACTATCCTCATTTATAACCTGCCAAGCAGTGCGACAGATGTTTCTTGAATTTCTCAGCATGTTAGTGTTTGTAAAGTTTTCGTGTTGTATTATCACAATTTCTTAAAATTTTGGAGTAGTTCTCACGGCCAGACAGACAAACGACTTTTTGAAGGCAAAAAATGTAGAACTCATGAGTCATCCTGCATACAGTCCCGACCTGGCACCTTGTGACTTTTATCTGTTCCCAAAAATTAAGAACCAATTACGCGGCCAACGATTTTCATCACCAGAAGAGGCTGTCGAGGAGTATGAAAAACACGTTTCAGAGAGTCTAGATCTCATCTCAATATACCAAAGGTAATAAATAGTACCTAAACATCGTAATAGTTTCTGACATATGGGCGATTGAGATTACATTGACACTGAATTTTGATCTATTATGACGAACATTAGTCATCACTTTACAGATTCTTTTTCACATCACGTCTTAATATGACCAAAGTGGGGCTTGTAAGTCATGAACTTGCTACTAATGTGCTTAAACTTTTAACAATTAGTTGTTCTATGTTGAATATTCCCTTTGACACCACCAGTAGTGTCATTGGGTAGTGCCACGGGGAAGTCGCTCTATAAAAAAAGGCAACGCTTCAAGACCAATGATGTACAAGACTGTTCCGGGGCTTAATTTGAACACTTTTATGTATATTGCTTATATTTATTGTATCTGGTTATGTATATGAATTATTTGATGTCATGTTTTTACATTTCAATAACTTAACAATATTCCAAATCTATACTTTGAGGTAGACTTCTTATGAAACTCTGTGCTTACAGGGTCGGCAGCGCAAGTGTGGCTTCTCTGGTGTTACACACGTCCATAGGCCACAGTAACCACTTTCCATCAGGTGGGCCGTGCGCTTGTCTGCCACCTAAGTGGTTTAAAAAAAAAGCTAAAGATATATGCCAAAATTGTAGCAGGTGGAAACATGTGGTCTCGTCTGGAAACAGTTCTTGGTTTTGTTATAATTGGTTCCGCACCCGCTTCTATAGATAGTTTTAGTCACTCGACTGCTTCGTTCTGTTGCACCGTCGAGCCGCCACTGGAGTCTACCATCCGCAAGTTTTGGGAAATTGAAGAGGTCAATGTCTCGATAATGAGGAAAGAACATCATCATCAAGTGAAATATCAAATTAAGCGACAGTATAAAACTAGTGGCGGTTAGCGGCAACAACAAATTGCATCTAAGTTCAGCACATCTATCTTCCAAGTGGGTCGTAAAGTCACATCTACGACACCGCGGCCGGAAGCTTAACTAAAGTTCTTTACTTTACGAGAAGCTCGTAAAAGGCAAATTTCAAACTCAATTTACTGGTCAACAAGCAACATAGGCTTCGAACGAATAAAATATTTGACATAACGATATAATATAATAACAATGATAATTTTTACAATTATTTATGGACTTAACATCCCTGTAAAAAGTAGGACTTGAAAAGGCATCTGTAACAGATGTAGACAGTTTTGCGGCCGATGCTATACGGAGCCACATTTATAACTATTACCAGAATAAAGAATTACCGACGCTTCTAAAGCTGGTCAAGTCTTTAAAAGATGCTGATTTGTTTACTGGAAGTCCTACATCCTTGTAGTTCTTTTGGAAGTCATATGACTCACATGCGAAGAATATACATCGCACTAATAAGAAGTCGAATGGATTATGGCTGCTTTATATACGATTGCAGTGCTAAAACTCATACAGAAAAGTTAGATAAGTTGCAGAATCAAGCTCTGAGAGTGATAGGTGGTTTTATTAAATCTTCACCAATCCACGTCATGGAAAGGTGCGCACTGTGCGGTATGAAAGAAACTTCAAAAACAAGCTAAGTTCTCAGAGATATTAGACCAATAAAATAAATACTTACTATAATGCGGTCGTGTTAAAGGTTTCTATAGGTCATTGAAGGTTCAGTGCGTTGAGGGCGCGCGCCCCGCACTTACGGCATCCTTAAAGGATCCTCATAAACCTTTGAGGATGCCGTAAGGCGAAACCGGTCAGGTGTAATAAGCAATAAAGTAATGTGGAAAAGTACAAGTGAGTTATCAATATGTGTAACAACAAATTCCACCAAGTGCCATCAATCTACAGCTAGTGCTGCTAAGCCCAACCACAAGGTCATTCACGTACAGGTTGAAGAGTTTGGGAGAACTCAACCCACCTTGTCTCACCCCGCACTCCAACCTGTACGCGTCAGAGTAGCTGTCCGCCCATCGAACGCTGTTCTTCTGGTTACGGTACCAATACTAAAATTGTTTTGCTGACAGACCCTATTAGTTCGACGACAGCTTAAATCAAACCATTTTAATTATTCACAAGGATCCCGACGTTTCGGTTGCTATGTAAATGGCCGTGGGATGACTAAAGGTGTATCAACAGCTGCTATTTGAAAATTTTTTTTGAAAAGAATCACAACCAAACACCACTCGCGCTGCCGACCATCGTGAAGGCTTCGTGAAATCAGTATATCATGGGTGGCAGAACTAAGGCACACACCAATGACTTTTCGATGCTTTTCGAAGTTCTGTGTGTATTTATCGCAGGTATATAAGTGCCCGGATAATGGCAATAGGCTCGCCACATATTACATTGGGACCTAAACATAAACTGTCGAAATGTGGGTGCTAGCTGCACAGCTTCAAACTGCTTGATATCTCTAAAGTATTTATGTATTAAGCCACCTGTTCCCAAACGTACCAAGACCTTGTTAAAGCGATCTAGCAATAATGAACCACGGCGTAAAAATATGATTCGAAATTCTATATTGAATGGTTTTTCCAAGGTATACACTTTTAAGTGTGACACTCAGCTTGACGGCCTTGAAACGAAAGACACAGTTCTATCTTTTATTTACGTGCAAAAAATCCCCGCGGATATCCCACTCATCGTAACCGGTGGCAGAGACTATGTCGGACTCGAACCATATATAATGAGAATGACTCAGGTAAACTATACCTAGTTTCATAACAGCATTACTTCAAAACATTCCAATGGAAACTTCATACACTATTTTCCATTTTAGGAATAACCTTTTCTATGATAATAACTGTAGAAACTAAGAACTTGACTGACACGGCGGTATTTCCGCCCAATTGAGCAGTCCCATTGGGGAAGTACCTCCGCCCTACAGAATACCGCGTCTATAATAACTTCGTGTTGTGTTCCCAGCGGTGAGTAGGGTAGTCAGAGCTCATGGAGAATTTGTGCTGTCAGTGGGAAGACTAAAGGCTTGTCCTACTTTGTCTTCTACACTAACGGCACAGAAACTCTGTACTTACAGGATTAGCAATGCGACTGTGACTCCTCTGGTGTTACAAACGTCCATAAGTCGCCACAGGTAGTAGTAACAATTTAAACACTTCTATTACATATACACGTCTAGCTTTTATTATTATATCGTTGAAATTGAAACAATGATGTTGTTTTATTTTCCATATTATTTTTGAGACTACGGAACACTAAGTATAAAAGACAACTGTATGGTTCCTTAATATAACAAACAACATAAAGATCAAAAACAAAACTATTTATTAATCAAGAATTTAATGATTGGTGAAATGAGGGTGTTAATTCACCTCTGCCTAACCCTCCGGGGATAAAGACGTTATTGTGTCTATACCTGAACACCTGGCTAGGACATAATACCATATATGCATATTGCCTGTAACTCCGCTAAAGGAGTAGGCTAAGGTGTATGCTACGTACTTAACATCCGAATTCGGTCGCTATCTCATGTACAGACTGCCGGCCCTGTGCTTTTAGCATCAATTCCCCCAATGTTCCGTAGTAGTTTATAGCAGTAGTTTGTAGTTTCTTACGTAGTATTGTATTCTCTTTGGTTTATAGTACACAAAAGGTAATGTCCCAACTCTTCGCTCCACTGTCAAAAGTGACAAATATCTAAATCTCACTTTTTAACTTATTAACGATAGAGAAACTCGCAAACACACACGACGTTAAGCAATATAACTAAATAAATAATTTATTATTGTATTAGCGTAGTATATATCTTACCAGTTGCACTTAAGGAAACAATTAATAGTAGACATGTTAATTTCATTATTCTGTACATCTTGAAGAACTCTTTCCGAATCACTTTTAAAAAACTTCTACTGTTAAATTATATTTGGGAGTTGATGGCGTTTAATAACAAAAAATGTAATAATTTATACATACTTATATAAGTGCATATAATAAATATATGTATACTTAAAATACTGAATAATTATATAAATACAATAAACTACCTACCTACAATATACAATATAATAGAAATATAATTAACAATAAAACTAAAAATGAAAGATCAAATTAAAAACTGTACATTAAACTATAAACACAGAGAAATGGTAAAAAAAATTCTCTGAAGTTAACTAAAAGGTACTCAACTTATTCTTAACTCAATTGTATATACCTCCTTAAATTATATAACCTATTACCCTTTTTTCGTACGGAATACCACTTACATCTGATATGGTTTATCCTGGCTTTTATGGGAGCAACTGTCACTGCCCTCCCTTCCTCGAAAGGGAAACCTGCGCCCGAGAATTCGTCTTGCAATCAGCAGATGTGAGGATTGCGAGTGGGTCTGAAATTGAAACTTGGGAAGAATTAAAAACGGTCTTAATACAGCATTTCGGAGATCCGCGTTCGGAGGAATGCATAGCAATTAAATTAGAAATGATGCGCATAAAACCAAACGAACGTTATCTTAGCTTTTGTAATCGTTTTAAAACTGTTAGAAGCCATCTTATTAATAAATTAAATTCTTCAGAAGACGACTTCGTCGAACTTTACTTCGCCTCGGGCGACTTCCGTTTGTTGTCGGTTTTTGCGCCCGAGTCAAAGGGCTCGAAGTTACCCGAAGCGCGCTCACGAAGTGCCTCTCTACACTACTTGGTCGACTTCAGTACGCTCCGAGACGTTCGTTGCGAATACACGTGTGCGTGATTTCAGTCAAAATCCACTTATTTTTATACTTTAAAGCAATCACCTTAAAGTTCAAAATTAAAAGGCTTTTTGCAAAATGAATGAAAAAGGGAACAACCGATTGTTTGAATGAAATTTAAAGCATTTAGTATGCTAACTATTCAAATCGATCATGATAGGAAAAGAATTGAATCTTCCCCTTACAGGGGATTTCCCCTGTAAAGGAAAGATTCAATTCTTTTGATAAAACCTGTGAAGATCATAAAACTATTTATTTATTTATTTATTTTCTTCTAATCGTTTGCAAATTTGACGGTATTAAGTTACTCTTGACGGTAACTGTACATTTCTAACTCCAAAGTCTAAACAAAAGAAAAAGGGATTCAAATATAACAAGAAACGTCTCTGAGAGAATAATAAATAAAGAGAATAGATTTTTTAAAGAAATAAGCATGTCATTCGTACCACTGTAGAAATGTGTTACAGCCGCTGCGCAATTATTGTGACAGAAATATTTTTGGTTTGTTAAGTAGATATTGCTTTGTAAACCTAATTATTTGTTTGGTTGCCAACCTCATGGCAAGACCAAAAAATATTAGAAAATATATAAAATTTACATGAATGTCTTGTGTGACAGATTTTGATGAGTAATAATTTCAATATTGACTATAATATAGTCGATATTCAGTATTCTCTATAGTAATAATATCACGTATTAGATTTACTGTATACAAAACCTAACATGAAGTTATTATAACCGGGGTATTCTGTAGGGCGGAGGTACTTACCCAGTCGGACTGCTCAATTGGGCGGAAATACCGCCGTGTCCTACCTCCTCATAAACTACCTCTAGATTTCTCTTTAAATAACACTTTTTATATCCACTGCAACTCCAAACTATGATTTAGTTTATAAAAAAATACTGCATCACTTTATTCTTCTCATTTTTTAAAGTTCAGGTTCGTTCTCCCAATGTCTGGGTTTTTAATATTATTTCGTTTTAACATTTACTTCTTCAAATTCTTTCCTTACGAAATTATTTTCAAATTATATGGTGGGCATAAGAATAATAGAACAACAAACAAAGTAGGCACCGACTTCTAACAGATCAACAAATTTGTAAATTCAGTAATTTTTTAAATGTAGTTTTTTTATTTATTAGTTTTTAGTGACTGGAATAGGTTGCTTTTTTATTATATTATTTTTTGTGGGCAGTCTAACATAGCGCCCATAATTTTCGGTTTTTTATAATTAATATTATATACCTACCTACCTACTAATGTAGGACTTGTATCTTTCCTTAGATTTTATTTTGGATCCTAACCGGTTTCGCCTCACGGTATATTCAAAAGTTTACAGAATTTGAGAATACCGTGAGGCGTAACAGATCAGCCCCTCTAGACAAGTGGCAATACGTTGGCCGGCGTATTGTAGAATTGATTTGAACGTATCGTAGTC
The DNA here is from genome assembly GCA_963662185.1 of Eilema griseolum. Taxonomy (NCBI): domain Eukaryota; kingdom Metazoa; phylum Arthropoda; class Insecta; order Lepidoptera; family Erebidae; genus Eilema; species Eilema griseolum. The sequence goes on from OY759251.1 coordinate 11,371,173, forward strand.
TTCATAGAACCCTTTCATTAGCATCATCCCCTGAGCGGCTTTCCAAGTTGGGGTCGACTTTACAGCCCTTACCATAGACTTCTATACTATACACCGTTCAAGTAACATTGTAACAGGAAGTTGAATTTTAAGTAATGCTTGATTCCCGGCGGAGTAGAATTCGGACCACTCCCGTGGTAAGCCTGGGCTTGGCTTAACAGTGGCTTAACTCACTTGTGTTATGGAATCTAGTATTCGGATAAACATAGATACTTTATTTGTAAATAAATATTATATTTAGAAATACTCAGACCAATTCAAATACATATTCATGCATACAAATATTTGCTCTGAGCGAGAACAGTAATGAATATATTTTTTACGAATGTTTTGGTGCAACTAACAATAGTGACAATAATGCGTGCTGAACCTTTTATACCTGACTAATTGGGATCTTTGAGTCACCACGGTAAGTTTAAATTGGTGGCTGAGGTTATTTGTTCTCGCCTTATTTCATGCTCTCTTTGCTGCGTGCCTCCACTAATAGAGATTTGGCGAATTAAGGGGAGCGTGGTACTGCCCTAGTACCTAGTGTTCGGTACCGGCAGCACGTGCCTCGCCATGTACTGGAGGCACGTCCCGGTGACGGCTCCGCGTGCGCAGGTATACCATTTTCTCAGAAATGCGTGAAGGTATTTAGTTGAAATTCGTATCGGATATCTAATTGTAAACAAGTTTAAATGTCTGTTGCTGAAATCAGTCCATATTGAATTTGAATCTATATCAATATTGTTACAAGCAACAAGTGTCAACTTTCTGTCCTCTGATTCTTCATGATCTGCCCAAGACATATTCGAATTCTCATCATCAATATGTACCTTCTGAGAATCAGTATTCTGTGAAGGTGTATCGGTTACCGTGGCCTATGGGCGTTTGTGAACCAACAGTTGGATCTCGTATTTATATAATGATACTTACCACAGTTATAGCATTGGTGAGGTAAAGCCCGTATCTGCAAAAAAAAGAACCATCGGGGCACTGCGGGCATAGTAGAAGGTGGTGATTTTGGATTTCCCGATTTGCACCTAGAAACTGAAAGTTTAAATGGAAAAATATAGTTTTCGATGCTGAATGAATCTGACTGCCATAAGAATATCTTTCACATCTTTCATAATATACCAAAATTTATCAATTCCGAGTTAGAACCAATTAGAACTAACAATAGGTAATTATACATTACACCATCATTTGACCTTTGTGTATCAATAATAAACCAAAATAGTAAAAGGAGGTCGAAGTCCGTCGTTTCCGCGAATCTTGGCTGGCAACCACTGTTGCTGGCTATACCTTACGATGTACAAGTCTCTCCTCTAATTGTACTGCTAATTATATCATATTGATTTTAATATTAATGAACCTGTGGGGGCGAGAACACAGCTCGCACCCAAGTACGGCCCTGGCAAGAGTACGTCCCTGTGCAGAGCGACCGAGCGGCGGCGCGCGGCGTAATCCGTGCATTGTGTGGAAAAACATTGGTTTAAGCGTAAACAAGCCAACTTTTTTTCACACGAAGTTTTAATATTCTACAGGGTGATTGGTTACACATGTGATTTGGTTAATCTTATGTCCCCGTCACGTACAGAATGGCTCTGGCTACCCTACTCACCGCCGGGAACATAATACGAGGTTATTATAACCGTGGTATTCTGTAGGCCTATACAGTTGCCCTGGAATGAATGACTAATTTTTTCAAGTCGACTACCACAGACTACACGATTGCTTTTGTGTCTGGTATTTATGTTATGCCGGTCAAAAACTTTGGAGATTTTTGAAATATTTTTCAACTTTTGTGCTTTGTTAACACAAATCAATTACTAGATAACTGCAACAAATGAAACAATTAAACGGCTAACAACAGCAGATGTCGACAGAATTGTGGTCATCAACTTTTCCTTTTTTATACAACTTGGTGGCAGACAACAGAATGGCCCACTTGATAAAAACGAACTGTACCAACCCCGCGTGGCCTGCGTGGACACAGTAGGCCAAAGCCTCCCGACATTGGGAGAGGCCTTTGTTCAGCAATGGATTGTGACTCATAAGGGGGCAGTTTCACTAACGTAACGCAAAGAAAGCATTGTTATTCTCCGGTAGACATTTTTAAGCATCTCTTCGTATGTGAGGTGTGTTGTTAACACTCGTTTAAGGTGGTTCTTAACTAGTTTCACCCCTGACTCCCACAAACCCCCAAAATTTGGGCTGTAAACCGGGATGAAGTGGAATTGTGTGCCGTCTGTTGCTAAAGTTGTTTGGACTGGAGCGCAGGCCGCATGTCCCGACATGCAAACATTAACGACATTATCCGTCGAGCTCTTGTCACCGCCGGCGTGCCAGCTATACTTGAACCTGTTGGCTTGGCTCGCGACGTATGTCGTTGTTGCCTTGGAAGATGGGTAGGCCTTCCTACAGATTATTAAAAACATTTAAAGTACGGTTAATTACTGTATTTCTTACTACCTCGTTATTTTTGTGCCTAATCATAGAAGGTTGTAATACTCAATATTGGCACTAGTCAATTCTTTCTTAAAAAAAAAAAAATTTGGTATGAAAATGTTTTTATTAAAATTAAAATTAAAAACGGTATAAAAATACCCTTCTATTGATATAAAACACTCACTATTACAAGAAAGGGTTTTTAAATAAAAACTAGAAATGTCCTTGTTCCCTAGACTTTGTTGATGTGTGTATATATATATATATATATATTTATATTTATTCTTAAACAAAGTCTCTTTAAGTCCGAACTTGACAACATATGGCATAAATGAATTCAAAATTACTCCCGATGTTACTATATTTGTCATTTATAAGTTCTAAATGACTCCTAACATTACTAAACATGGCAAAATTTGTTCACATTACTCGTGTTTAAGTATATTTGGCAATTTAAATTTCTAATACATCCTAATGTTCTTTGGCAAATTGAGCTACTAATAACTCCTAATATTAGTACATAAGGCATAAATGCCCCCTGATATTATGCCACAAGTGGCAAAATGAGTTCCCAAATAACTCCTAATGATACTTCCACTGTATGTTTCTTTTATTACTCGAACCAAAGCAGTAAAATATAACTATCTAAACAATTGAACTCTATCACACATAGGCTGTGTTTCCACCAAAGATGTGCGAGGAACCTGCCCCCCTTTTTTTACGTGCGCAAAATCCCCACGGATACCTGGACTTTTCACCTTTACCTTCGTATGGACCCTCTATTACTACGTGGATCCGAATTTAATGTTTGGTGAAATGTGGGTGTTAATTCACCTCTACCTAAAACTCCGGGGATAAAGGCGTGATTACGAGTTTATGTATGTATTAAAAATATGCACTTCAGTTTCATTTACTTGGTTCTTGCTCGTATATTCTGCACAGTGTGAGGGTGACATCTAAGCCCTGCACGTGTTGTCTTATGTAGGAAAGGAGAGGGTGTGATTAGTTGAAAGAGCTCATCAGAACACTCACCGTGACGGTAAAAAACAGCCAAATCAGCAACATCTCCAATGGTTCGAGGGTGTTCGTGACCTCGCAGGCCGCAGTATAATCGCTAATTTATTCCTTGTAGACCAAAAGAGAATGAATTGAAGCATTAAAAGGTGGATGTGGAAATTTTTAATCACGCAAATGCTTTACTGACACGTAATTATTTCAGTAAGTAGCATAGGCCCTTACTAATAAAAATGCATAGGGTATTTACAAGTGTCATGGTTTCGCTCTGAGTCTGCACTTTATCCTAAAAAGGTTACAAATTATTTTCTTAGTTTTCACATTATACAATGATAATCACTAACACAACATTACATACATATAATCACGTCTTTATCCCTGGAGGATTAGACAGAGGTGATTTAACACCCACATTTCACCAATAATTGTGGTCCTTTAGAATGATTGTTGATGATGATGATGATGATGATGATGATGATGTGATGATGATGATGATGATGATGATGATTGCTCAGTAAAGTTGTGGGGACTTTACTAGAAGCTCCCTAGAAGATTTGAAACCAACACGAAAAGTCAGTACAGTTAGGCACTGTAGTTAAATAATTGAACGGCTGATTAAGCTAGTTGGTTTCATTCACATCGTATTCCACGTTTTCCCAGTTGTCTCCAAAGCATGATCTTTGGCATTCGGGGTCCGCTTATTATTTTTGATTGACCTCCGCCCTAAAGAATACCGTGGCCATAACAACCTCTTGTTGTGTTCCCAGCGGTGAGTAGGGTAGCCAGAGCTCACTGGACAGTTTTGTGCTGTCAGTGGGAAGACCAAAGGTATGTCCTGCTTTGTCTTTTACACTGACGGCACAGAAACTCTCTGTGCTTACAGAGTTGGCAGCGCTAGTGTGACTCCCTTAGTTTTGCACACGTCCATAAGCCACGGTAACCACTTTCCAGTAAATGGGTCGTGTGCTTGTCTCCCCACCTAACAGGTATAAAAAAAGTAGATATCGTACTACGTTCCAGTACAAGTCATTACATAAAGCTATATCTTTCAGCATCGTTCGCTTCGTATTTAACATTCCCGTAGCGTTTGCATAGCTGCGTGCAAAATTTCCCGTCACTGACTGCTGACCTCCCCGACCCTAGAACATAGCCAGCGTCTGGATCTGGTCCGTTGTTTAACTGGTGCACCACTTGAAATTGAGGTTGACTAGTGCCTCACTGATGTTCTCATGGTACTACGCTTCGTATTATCATACATACATACTAGGCAGACGTGTATTAACACCCACATTTCACCAATTATTTAATTCCGTCACACGTAATAGGGGGTGAGTCTATTGCCATATTATCAATTACAAAATAAAAGTACGTTATACCGCACACCTCGGGTTGCAAAACTGGGACCTATGTTGCGAAACAAACGAGGCCCTTGTAATAATACACATGTTGATAACTCACTTGTACTTTTCCACATATATATGTGTAACAACAAATTCCACCAAGTGCCATCAATCAACAGTATAAATAGCCTTGTAATAATTTATGCTTGGTGAATGTGAACACGTCCACTGGCACACCAAGCAGTTTCTAACGAGTTTTCGTGCTGAACACACGCTTCTCTCTATTTCCCTTGTAAGTTGTGTTGTGTATTCTTGAGAAATGAGATTCTGGTAGAAATTCAAAGTTCAAATTCGATATTATTCAAAATATGTACAAATATTTTTTGAAATATCAGAAACTCAACACAATGCAACATGGTATATATCCCGATTATTTTGATACTATGATATTGGTTTTTTCTTTTTTTATTACTATATATTATTTATTATTATTACTATATTTTACATTTAACGTTATGTATTTCTCCCCAATGTACTCATTTCCTCGTGACCTCAGATTTAATGAGGACCTAACGACGGACCTTGTGGTACGCCGCAATGTTGAAAATTTATTTTTGTATCAAAATATAACACGAACCCTAATTTGAAAATTGTATCTTTTATTCTTTTTATTCAAATCAATTTAATTCAAAATCTGACTGAAGGACAAATATAGCCGGAACCAGTGATTCAGATACAAGAGTATAAAATTATATTATTATGATATATACACCTATATATACCTAAAGCGGTTGAGTAACGTGTATACACTTTACTACAAAAAGCCTATTACCGTCAACTGCCCAATTTTTCATATACTGTAAGTTTGCTTTCCTGTGAGATGCCCTAGACTTTGGTAGATACCCATTTTAAAGATTTTGTCATTCTTCTTCACATTTTAAAAACAGAATCCGTAAGTTTACGGGCTAAGCGACAAATTAGGTAAACAACCACAAACTAGTTAAATCACAAAACCTTGACGCTAATATGCAAAGCCTAAGAGCAAACAAAAAAGATAATGAAACAGCTATTTTATAATATCTGTATGTTTAGTTATCTGACTGAACACGACGAGGCAATTGAAACCTCGTAACTCTTCCAAAGACATCTACTGTCTAATGCACAATAGTAAACGCAAATTGTAAATAGTAAAATTAATAAGCTGATAATTTTTTGAATAGAGCTGTCAATTGAATTATTAATATGAACTTTTGTTAGGTACGTACTGAATTGGCTAAAATGACTGAGCGACTGTAGCGTCTTTAGTTGACAATACTATAAGTATATCTTGTATATCAAAGAGCTAGCCGTTATGACAAATATGACAAATACCAAAGAAACGTTAATTTTTTTTAGATATGCACACGGCCTACCTGATGGAAAGTGGTTACCGTGACCTATTGGCGTGTGCAAGAATATGTATTCTTGCACACGCCGAAAGCACGAATATGTATTTTTATGTCCAGTGACTAAGGTGAACAAAGAAAACCAATTACCTACTTACGCAAAGCTGATTTCATGCCAACGATATGTAGTCCGTACTCTAAAATGCATACAAGCATATAATGGCGCCCAATCCCCCGAGGGTTAGGCAGAGAAATTCGTGAACACGTAATTTTGGCTTTATTGGAGAGAAATTCTTCAGTAGGCAATCAGGCTAACCTTAGATCTTCGAGACCACGACCACCAGACAAACATCTTCTAATTCAAAAAGTACCTAGTAAATAATAAAAAGGTTCGGGGACGTTGTGTCGAATGTTATAAATAATTTGGCAGAAAAGGAGTTGTTTTGTGCACTTTCCATCAGCCATGCAAGGCGATAATGGATTTAATGCACCGCACGGTCCATGCACTATCTGTGTCGTCACAATGTCGTGTAGATGGGGATCAGTGACTGGATCAGGAATTTCAGCTGATATGATGTCATCCACTTCATTTGAATGTAATTTGTGTAAATAGTCCTCAGATCGCAGCTTTGCCTGATTCGCCTACGGTCAATTCCGACCGCGGGGAGTGGTATATTGAGGATTGGTACTTAGGTACCTACTACGTTTTATTTCACCGAAAGTTGTAACGAAGGAGCCTGAAGTAAGTACTTATGACAATTTTCTTTAGTATTAATACATATCAATGGTTTTTGTGTTAAGCAGATAGTAGAATCCGACTATAATGATGTGGTTTTCCGAAGCGACTGTGGGGTTCTTCAAGAAGGACATGACAAAGTTTCTTCTGGGTCGGCAGCATGAGCGTAACGCCACTGGTGTTGCATATGTCCATAGACACCTCTGAAATTTCCCAGTATAACACGAATGAGGTAGAATCAATAAATTGTGTGAGCAATAGTGACAATCTTGTCTAATTGTCGTTGTGAATAAATAAAAACTAAAAAAGACCTGACTTAAAGGTTATGTAACCATGCCATAACACGTACTAGAGGTTTCATTATTCAAGACATCCTTTGGTTTATATTTGTAATATGGTTCTATTTTATCTACTAACTTATATTTTTGAGCTAACAGTGAATGTATTTGTTTGGCTACATTATTATGTCGATCGGTGTACTGTTTATTTGCGAGAAATGGGCAACCTCCCGTGATATGCTATTTGAGGCTTTTACAAGTAGCATTGAAGGATGTGTGAACGTAATAGAACTAATATTGCATTTTAATAATCTTGAGTTGCGTGCCCCAACTATGTTAATAGCGTTAATTCAATAGACTCAATTCAGTAGACGCTGTTTAGAAGATAATATTGGATGATTAGGTTTGCGGAATGCTGTCAATTTTATGTAAATAGCTCTTCACAAACAATACTGTTTCTAAAATATAAATACATGGCAGAGTCAGAATGTTTAGTTTAATAAAGGAGGGTCGACAGCTATCTATTGATTTTATATTAGAAATGGCCCTTACGCATTTCTTTTGCGCTTTAAATGCATATTCTGAATATAAAGATGTAAATTCCACCCTAAGTAGCCTCTTTGCGATAAAACCTTCGATCGTTCTTTATACCTTATATTCCCCTTTCCTTCCTAAAATGTCAAATTGCGTATGACAAATAATTTTTCAAATTGAAACAATAACATTTCTAGCTATTGCGAAACTGTTGCTAAGAGGTCTTTTCGCGGTCGCCACCAAGCTTATAACAGTAACGGTGTCGGGATTGCCGTTCTCATCGTCTGTACTTTTAGATGAGACTGTCAGTTGTGTCATATCTTTCAATAACACTTTTTGTGAGAGTAGTTTCTCCACTCGTATTATAACATCGTGAGCCCAATTCAACAGACAACAGTTCACCATTTGCATTTTTGTTGACAATCTTCGTAGTGGCGTAGCGGTAGAGCGTTCATTGGTTCGATTCCCCCTCAGTGCATATATTTTTGATTAGAGAAATTTTCTAAACGTTTAAATGACGCTACCTGTGACCAGAGGGCTGGAACGGAGTCTCCATCAGCGCCGAGTAAAACTAACTGGAACATTAATTATGTTATGATTGTTTGTGTTTTCATATTTTGTACTAAATAATGGAGCACAGAAACCCTGTTTCGAATTTAGTTTTTTTATACAATTTAGGTGGCAGACAAGCACACGGCCCACCTGGAGGAAAGTGGGAAAGCACAGCCAGCCATGCTAGTTATATGGTTAGGAGCCATGGTATCAACGCATGTGGCGTCCCACACCAGAGTCCTACCCATCTTCCATGGCATTAACGACATGCCATCCGGTCTCTTGCCAACGTCACGCGCCAAACCGTTTGGTTCTAGTACAGCTGTACACATACGAATATTTGCACTGTTCGCGGATCAGCACACACTAGCGTTTTACCAAATGTTAAATTTCTTTCATGTATGTTTAACAGGGTAGGTAGCGGTTTGTACAATTTCGTTATGAACTAGGACGATCAAATTGATTTTACGAGGTATTAATTCACGTTATACGATCTAACACGTTAATCCGAATTTGTGCCATTGTTCGAAATTTAATATTTAACTTTTTAATATTTTTACTTCAGTAGACGCATTGTTAATTTGAGAATAAAAATCTTTATGTATTTCGTTTTATATATTCACTCCCGTAAAACTCCGAAAGAGTAGTTAGAAGTCTATTAACACAGATATTTCGCTAACTGTTCTGTTAGAGAATTTATTAACTTCAAAAAGGTCATTTCTCAGACCGTTTCGCGCATGTAATTCATAACAATTGAGCTTCATATTTGTACTCTTTGACTAGCTTATTTGTTTTCGGTTGGGCAATAGACGCCCAGGCAAGTCGTGAAGTTAGTACCCCGCAATTATATTTAACGATTCTCAAAGTGCATTGCTTTTTTGACGTAGAAGGGCAAATAGTATAGAATAGTATGTAACAAAACCACTGATTTAATCAGAACCGTGTATTTTAAAGGGACGAGAGGTGCATTTGTAATATTTAGGAGCAATTTGATCTAGTAAATCACGTTTATTTTCTTAGCGTTACATTTTGGACTTTTCTAAGTCTAGTTAGTACATCGATTAGGTTTTTATTGTGTATATCTAAATTTCGACCTACGCAAATTAAATTATCCAAATAAATAAACAATTTATCTTGTGCAAGGCCAGACATTGCGACTGTCATCAGTCGAGAAAATGCACTCGGGCTTATTTTTAGTCCCATAGGAAGCCGAGTCATTTGGTACTGACCCGAGGGTGTAGACTAACGTCCCAACCATCTCACCGGGGATATCTTGCCGCCTTTCCCAAATATTGAGGGGTGTGACGTAGCTCCATGAAAAATGATAATAAATTATTTGCGATTTTTCCGTGAAGCGACTGGTTTATGACCTCTGCAACCCAAAGACGATATTGAAGTCAATACTTCTATATCGTCTTTGGGTTGTAACAGTTGTTGGACTTTTTAGGACTCCAACTACCCTTAACGACTACCATAGATATTCGTATGGCAACCGGGACCGATGACTTAACATGCTCTCCGAGGCACGACCTGTCCAATGCCATATTCATGCATATTATTTTCGAGAGTAGTATGTCAGGATCGTAGCAGATGGAAATAGGTTATTTCAGTTTGGGGTCAGTGGACAATAAACGCATATCAAGCTTATTTATTGCCGATACATCGCAAAACAAACACTCAAGATGGGAGTACCGAAGTTCTTTAGGTACACCAGCGAAAGGTACCCTTGCCTCAACGAACTAGAAATAAGTAAGTAAGCATACGACCACGGCTATCCTTTTTTTTTTTTTTTTTTTTACGTGCGCAAAATCCCCACGGATACCTCCCCACCGGGGCCGGTGGAGGAGGTTATGTCGGACTCGAACCGACTAAAACGCACGCCGCCTGTGGGTCGTTTCGGTTGCCGAAGGTGAGGTTGACAGGCATATCCCTCGCACCCCGGCCGACCCAGGGCCATCTCTCACGATCTGGCCCTCTTCTCGGGTGTGGGGACCACAGAGTCCCCAACTCGTCCCCGGAAACGGGGAGGCGCGCCACGCGCGCCGCCGCCGCGGCCTGCTTCTGCAAGGGTGACAGGCGGCTTCACCTGTCACCCCCAGGCCGGCGCTCATGGGGGGCGGAGGTCGTTCATCGACCTCCGACGCCCGAGTTGCCTTCGTGCGCGGGCAGCTTGTCTAGCGATCCTTCGTCGCTCCCGCTGCCGCTCCCGCCCCGCCTCCTCCTTCACGAGCATTACTTGCTCGCAGAAGGAGGCGCCGGCCGCCCACGCATCCGCGCAGCGAACCATCGTCGCGAGCAAGGTGGAGAGCGTGAGAACCCTCACTCCCAGGGCCGCCACAAGCTCCCGCCTCGGCGTCTCCCACGCCGGACACTCGGTGAGCGTGTGCGGACCTGAGTCCTCGCTCGCGTCGCAGTGATGGCACTCGGACGTTGGCTCTTTCTGCATCCGACGCAGATACTTTCCGAAGCATCCGTGCTCGGTGATCATCTGCGTCAGACGGTACGAGAGGCTGCCGTGTGGCCTCTCTAGCCACTCCCCCATGATGGGTCTTACCGCCGTTACTACGGCGTGCCCTGCGCTTGGTTGCCCAAGTCGTCTCTCCCATTCTGCCACCATTTCCCTGTGGAGCCGGGATCTCACGGCCCGAATTTCTTCGGGCTCGGGATCGTGACCCCGCTCCCGCGCCGCCCTTCGGAACCTGTATAGCGCCGAAAGGCATCACCACGGCTATCCTTGATATTTTCTTGTCTAATACTTTTCTAAGCGTGATTTTTCAGTAGTCGGGTTTTAGTTTAATCTAAAGTGCATTGATTATATATTAAAGGCAAAGCTGAAGAGATGGGTGTCATTATCACAGCTAGATCTCGTTGCAAGAATACAAAAGAAATCGTTTTGTATACAAAGACTTGGCAATGCGGCTGATAAACGCTACGCGTGACACTTATAGATGTATAAATTTCAACTTGGTTACTAAAAAATAGCAAAAAAAAAATTGTTCCTTACATGTACGTTTTAATTATAATTTACCGACAATAATGTACTCGTATTTCCTCTATTAACATAAAAACTATAATTTATATAATATCCTAGGTTATTAATATCAACAATTTTTTTGTCTCAAGCGATTGCCACAGATACAAAAATATGTTCAGGCCTAGTACATCATCATCCTCCTGCCCTAATCCCACGATTATTTGGGGTGGGCGCAACATGTGTTCTTTTTCCATTCATCTCTAGTTGCTGTCATTTCAACATTCAATCCCTTCTTAACCATGTCATCTTTCACACAGTCCATCATGTTCAGGCCTAGTACATACCAAATAAAATCTGGTACCTTGAGGTACAGCCCTCCAGTGATGTCACAGCCTTGTTGCAACAGACTCAGGTGCTTATCCAATGAGCACACGTCTATTAGCACTTGCTGCTTCTATGGGAGTTCACAAATTATAGGTTAATAATTAATATCACTATACTAATGAAATCAATTTTTCTTATGATGTTTGTATATATTTATATATGGATATATTATTATTTATTTATTTTCCATTAATTTTTATTATTTATAATTATTATTTGTGTACCAAACGTAGAGAACTATCACCACAACACTTCGTGCACCTACCTTTGATATAAATATCTCTGCATCACCCTAAGGTTGATTGGTAGAAAATGCGTGTGAAAGAAAGAACGAAATGCATTCAATTTTATTTGATGTCAGGCGTTACTTCATTATATATTTTTTTATAATTAATTTCATTATGTGTACAGACTATTGTAGCCCCTGTGGCGCGCCTCCCCGTTTCCGAGGACGAGTTGGGGACTCTGTAGTCCCCACACCCGAGAAGAGGGCCAGAACAAACCACACGCACACATACACAGTGCAAGATGGCTGACACGACATTCTACACAACGCTATCTAGACCCATGGTAAACATAATGCTCAATAACACACTCAATTGGGATAAAGACGTGATCATATGTATGTATGAGTCACATAGTCGAACACACATAGTCCTACACTATAAGTAACTGAACTTTTTGAACACTACAAATTGTATTTACAAATAAAAACAGTAAATTGCTTCACGCGTTACATTAACAGCATTACACGGATCATTACAGTACATTCACCATGGTACAGACGGTAAATTACTGCCAAGGACGCAACATCTTAGCGCATCTGCAAAGGCACTAGGTTGTTCGTGATCTCAGAATGCCCAATAAGGCGGACTGCACATTGCTGCAACCTGTCGAGAGCATCTAGTAAGCCTTTGTGAGGAAGACAGTGAGGTCGACCATCAATATGAGTGTTAAAAGTAGAGAGAATCCTGTCGTTACAAAGCTAGACTCTGCAGAATTCAAAAGCATATTTACCCCAGAGGTTTTGGAACTCAAAAGACTGTTCGACAAATACCAATATGAAATAAGGATGGCAGGTGGATATTAAGTATGTGCATATTATTATATTTTTACGACTCTCTTAGCGGGATATTTTTACGAGGTCGTAACTGTTAACTTATTCAACTCATTTTAAAATAAATAATGATAATGACCGTTTACAAAAAGGTACAATTCAAACAAATAGTTCTAAGGCATATCGTTTCCCAGGGGTCACAGATTTATAAAATGTCTATGGGCTGTTGCGGCACATGCAAGTCTGCGACGCCACAGATCCATTGCGCATCATCGACTACGTAGCCTTCACCTGAACCAATTCAATACTACAATATCTCGAAAAATGCAGGCATAGAAACCGTTCGACATTCACTCTAAATAACGTCGGACGAGATTCACCGCAAATTTATTGTATCCACGGCTTTGTGCACAAAAACCCTCCATAATGGTATTAATTCTTTTATTCTGAAAAGTTGCTGATTGTACTTGACACGTACAATGAACAAATAAATTAGTATATAAATTGAAAGGTATTGGTAACTACGAAAAATAAAAATCTAGAAATGAATGATCGAAGAGAGACGCCGTTACTATGTAAAGTCGTCCTGAAAATGCTCAAATGTCATAGGACCCAAGCTACATTTTACAAAGTATAGTGAAAAAGCAAGATGGAATATGTTGTGATACAAAATATTATGCATTCATATATTTTTAATAATTGAAAGTGAAGAAGCTAGTTAAGCTATGCTTACCATGGGTCTAGATAGCGTCGTGTTTAATGTTGTAGAATATTATATGGGGTTCTTCAAGAGGGGCATCAGAAGGTTTCTTCGTGGTCGGCAGCGCGAGTGTGACACCCCTGGTGTTGCATACGTCCATAGGCCACGGTAACCGCTTCCCATCAGGTGGGCCGTGTGCTTGTCTGCCAACTAAGTGGTATAAATAAAAAAAAAATATCTATTAACAAAACATAACATAAACTCACGCCTATATCCCTGAAGGGGTAGGCAGAGGTGTGGGTTAATGGCAATAGGCTCGCCATGTATTATATAAGTCTAACAAAACAATACATTCTAGGGAAAAGTAATCGGGTTTCAGTTTTAAACTAATTTTGCTATTTATATTATTTTGAGGCAGCCAATAGGTATAATTTATACATATTTGAAATGTCCTAATTAAGCCCTTTCAGTTGAAACTAAACGCGACCAACGCGAACGCAAAAGCGGTAGATTTGATTTCAGCCAATCAGAGGCTTGGATTTAACGTTTTTGTTTAGAGGTCGGGTGAAAACTCAAAACCAAACAAAACAAACATCATTTCTGCATCCGCCATCTGCCGACGAGAATGAAATGCGGGACCACACAAAATAGGTAAATACAAATAATAAATAATGCTAGGTACTCTTACACTGTCACTGTACATATCACTCTCTGTCTGTCTGTTAAATATTATTTACTAATACATCACATATAATATAAATAATTAATTTTAGCATTATCATAGTGTTATATAATTACGCAAGGAATCTGAGCCCATGAGCCTCGGCATACTCTTCACATATTTTTAGGAGCTTCCTGAGACCACTAATTGAGGGACTCAGCAACACCATATCATCGGCGTAACTCAAGTTATTTATCATTGTTCCATCAATGGAGCAGCCGCAGTCAGTGCCACTAAGGCGCTAAATAAGCTTATTTATGTACAGATTGAAGAGTCGAGGGGACGTCCACACAACGTATCGTCGCCCGGCACGGCAACACCAAATTAGGCTAGCTGAGTTGAATGAGCATCCGAAGGATAGTAGTGAGCGTAGACATGAAAATCCTGAAGTACAGACTGAAAATCTAAATAATAACTTGTTTTTTCGTGCATGAACATTTTTACTGTCAAAATATTAACTCTATTAACTTAAATGTATTCGAAGTGTCGCGTAGTTGGTTACTTGATACCGGCGCGTCAGTGTCCATAGTTAGACAGGAGGCATTAGAGAGTTTATGCATTCCTTTCCATATAGAGCGCATTAAAATAAACGGAATAGGTGGTCATGTGTATTGTGATGGCTTTGTTTATCTTAACTTAAATTATAATGGTTATGAGTTCGCAGTAGGTAGGTAGTAGGATATATGTATACTATATATATATATATAAATCTTGAAGGACATGTTGCGTCCTACATGGCGTTATTTACCGATGATGCCGCGTCCGACTGACTTTGTGCGTCCGAAATACGGACGCAAGATTAACCGACCCTCATTTTCAGCCCAAATGTTCCTTATGATCAATAGAATGCTAGGGCGAAAAATTGGCATGGACGTAATTCCATCACTACAACGCCTTTTAGCGTATAATATAGTTCGGCCGTCGCCCGACTGAAATTTGGAGGGCACTAGTGTTCAGCGTATACTTTACCACGTATACTTTGAGTTCAGTTCACCGATCTTAATGTGTCCATTGAATATCGTACTTAATTTGTAAAGTTTTTATCATGTTTTCGTGACAACAATCTTGCGTCTCTTAAATATCCTTAAACGGGCACTAGGTACGGTGTCTGAGGGGTCTATTCGGGGTTCACGAGGGACGGCGGGGCGGGCGGCGGGCTTCAGCGCGCTCGCGTGCCGAAGTTTTTAAACAAACAGACATGTGCGGGCCGTGATGTAAGTTTGTCACCAAAGTGAAAGCTTTAAAAATGGTTATTTATTTGATCTATTATTACCTATAGATAGTTTTTTTAAAATCTTCAGTTGTTATTGAGTATTGAGGTCTTAGTCATAGCGTGACTATGTCGCCCTCATTGGAATTGTTGAATACATGGTGTTCAATCAATGATCTATACAGCAAATCTTAGCTAAGGAAAACAATTTTTTCGGCTCCTCAGAAGTTGGACTAGCGAGGATACTGTTACATAGGCCCATATTGTTATTACCGTTACCATATTGTTACGACAGACGTCGATATCTCGAAAACTAATAACCGGATCTTCAAGAAATAAAAACGCATTGTTAGTGACGAGGTACTCTACCGATTGGCATAGAAAAATCTAGAATTGTCAACACAAAGTCACAACCTACCTACGAGTACCTACTCTTTTGAATAAATGAAAACAATAGGTAAATATCGAGAATATAGAATAGAATAGAATAGAAACGTTTATTTCCAAGAACATGGTCATTACAGGTGTTAAATTTTTCTTGATCTGCATATTCTGCCAAGTGTGGCGTGCAAATATTTCACTGAATTAAACATTGTACAATACGGTAATTTAAAATAATAAGATTTAAGTAACATAAAAATATCACATTCAATAAGTCACACACTATGCAGTAGCCATTATAACAATGAGTCAATTTAAGGTCTAATAATATTATAACATTCAATAAGTCATACATAACGTAGTAGCCAATATAACCCTGAGTCAGTTTAATGTCTGGAATTAATTTCGGGAGTAAAATACAATATATTAAGTATGTCAAGGGTTGCAATGTCAATTTATTACTTACATTTTATAAAGTTGATTAATTAATTGGTCTTGAAGGTATTCCTTAATGTTATAATAAACTTTTTCTTGTAGAATCTTGCACAATTCTCTACGGAATCGTTTACACGGTAACTTTTTTAGGTTATCTGGCAGGTGGTTATATATTTGTATGGCCATACAATATGAATTACGTTTATATAATTCTAGGCTAATTTGTGGTATTTCCAGGCGATCTTTATGTCTGGTTCGGCTGCCTTCCTTATCTCCTAATTTTTTAAAAAGTAAGGAGTTATTCTTTACAAAGACACATATTTCTAAAATATACATACATGGCAAAGGGAGAATTTGGTATTTTTTAAATAAAGGTTTACAGCTGTCGAGGTGATCGCATTTGAACATTGCTCTAATGCATTTCTTTTGGGCAACAAATAATTTATCAATGTCCACTGAATTACCCCAAACTACGACGCCGTATCGTAATAGGGAGGACACATAGGCATGATAAGTCATGATTGCAGCTTTTTCATCTATTGTTTCTTTAACTCTTTTTAGAACAAAAATGAATCGATCAATCTTATTGATGGTTTTTTGTATATGTGGTTTCCAGGTACAATATTTGTCTACCGAGATACCTAAAAATACACACTCTTCAACATTATTTAAGAGCTGATTATTGTATGCTATTTCTAGCTTTGGTGTGTTAGCTTTGCATGTTTGAAATTGTACAATATTTGTCTTATTAATGTTGATTCTAAGATTGTTTTCTTCTAGCCAGTTTATTGACTTACTAATTGCTATTTTGACTTCAGCCTCTAAAGTTTTAAAGTCATTACTTTTAACTATAAGAGTTGTATCATCCGCAAAGAGGATACATTTTTGATCGATTGCGTCAGGGAGATCATTAATGTACAGAAGGAACAAAAAAGGTGAGAGAAGACCGCCCTGCGGTACCCCGTAATTGTTTTGTGTATAGGCGGATCTATAGCACTTTTGCTCATTCTGGTCAAATTTTGTAATTTCCACGCATTGAGCTCTATTTTCTAGGTAGCTTTTAATCCAGTTATACGCGTTGCCCCGCAGTCCGTAGTTATATAGTTTTGACATTAGCGTATCATGATGAACAAAATCAAAAGCCTTCGTCATATCGAGGAATATACAGGCTACCATGGCTTTGTCGTTTATGGCTTCTGTGATTTGTTTGAATAGGGAGAAGCATGCTAATGAAGTGGAGCTTTGTTTTTTAAACCCATATTGTTCAGTCTTTAATATGTTACAGTTGGATATGAATTTCTCTATTTTATTGTACATAACTTTTTCAAATATCTTGGCCAATATCGGAATTAAGGTTATCGGTCTGTAGTTATTCATATTCGTCTTATCCCCTTTTTTATGTATAGGTTTAACTATAGATTTTTTCAGGCGGGATGGGAATATTCCCTCTACTAAAGACAGGTTTATTATGTATGTGAGTGGGCCAAGAATACTCAAGGCACACTTTTTTATAACTTTGGTACAGATATCGTCATATCCGGTGGAATACGTATTGTTTAAAGATTTAATTATATTATTAATGTCAATTTCATCTACTGGCGTCAAGAATATGCTATTGGAATTATTTGGGATAGAACAATGTCGATTATTTGTATTATTCAAATTTACATTGGTTTCTAATATGAAAAACTGATTGAAAAGTTCACAAATCTGTGAAGGGTCTTTATATAATGTATTATTAAATTTTATAGATTCAACCTCCGATTTGTTTGTAGTATTGTTTGTAGTATCCTTAATTAGTTTCCACGCGGCTTTACATACATTTCTCGAGGTAGCAATAAAACGTTGGCTGTTAATATGTTGTGAGGAGAGTATGCACTTTTTCAGCGTTTTTGTGTATCGTTCGTATATTGCCTTATTATATTTTTTATTAGATTTATTAAGGTGATACTTAAGGTATAGAATTCTTTTTTTGGTACAACATTTTTTTATACCTTTTGTCAGCCACTTGTTTTTCATTGGTTTGGTGGCACACTTTACCTTTATGAAAGGGAAACACAGATTATAGAAAAGAGCAATGGTATCATGAAAGCTATTAAAAGAATCTTCTGTGGTTTTACATTCGAAGACTTCAGAAAAGGAGAGGGCTGACAAATAACTGTTATATTTATTTAAATTCTCTTCACTCAGATCTCGGACATGTTTAAACCAAAATTTGGGCGTCTTGTTATATTTGTTACACGTTTCTAGTTTAACTGTAATTGATTGTGCGGTTTCGTGATCTGAGAGAGCAAGATAGTGAAGATTTATGTTAGGGTTTTCTATATTACTGACTATTAGGTCCAAACATCCGCTTTTCCGTGTCGGCACATTGATATGGTTAGTTAAATTATTATTTTGAAGTATTGAAGTTAGTTCCCTAGACTGTTTAGTAGTTTTTAGCATATTAATATTCCAATCACCACATAATATTACATTTTTATTCCCTCTTTTGCATATGGCGTTGGTAAGTCGTTCGAGTTCGTCTAGAAATATTTTTGAGTCGGATGAAGGTGTCCTATAGATGCATACTATAATGAGATTGAATTTGGTTAACTCAGTAGCACAGCACTCAAAGTGGAATGGAGTCGTATAGATCGGATGGTTGACCTCTTTAAATTCTAAGTTATTCCTTAGTAAGATGCACGTACCACCCCTGCGCTGGTTTGTTCTAGAGAAAGACGCCACCAGTCTATAGTTATCCACCTTAAGGTTGCGCTCAGCACCTCGTTTCAAAAAAGACTCACTTATACATACAATATCAATATCCTTTTCCAAATCTATTAACGCAGTTTGCAATAATTCTTGTTTGCTTAACAACCCGGCTATGTTTTGATGAACTAAAGTAATCGTTTTATAATTATTTTTATCGACGAAAAAACTGTTTCTTCGGGGAAGCAGAAGACTTAGTGTCGTTAGGGTTGAAATAGGACGTTATCTTTTTTTGTATTGCCTTTTTCAATGTGGTTGGCTGTTTATTTGGTATAGTATAGGTGTGATTAGTAGATGTGGACAGATTGTTTATAATTTTCATGAGCATTTCATTTTCGTAGCGGGAACTATCGATCATGGTATTTAACTTAAGACATAAGCTTATAAGATACTGTGTATGGGATTTCGAACTATATGTACTATTGTTAGAAGAAAAATCATGTGTGTTGGGTATTTTTAGGTATTTACAATTCTTAAAATTACTCATTATCATTTCTATGTTACTGTTGATCATATTTTCATTGAGATAAGCATTTCGCAATACACTTGGAATAAATACTGAGTGTTGACGCAGTTTATATAATACACCGCATAATTCCGATATCAATGAATAAGGGTATTTATCATTTGAACCTAATACTAATATGATGGTATCGTTTGGTTGAAGACCTTGAATGAAATCATCGTTGCAGCTGCTCAGGAGTTGCTTGGTTGTCGCATTCGGTTTGATGAATGATCTAATGTCATACTCGTCGTTCCACCTATTAAATCTCGTTTTGACTAGGGCTTTCCCGAGGCCCCTGGCTTGTTGGTCTCCAAACACGTATATTTTTTTACTTGTTGTAGCTGACCGAGTTACGCTATTTATTTCCGTAGAAGTAACTTTTAACGTTTTTGAGGGACTAGTATCGCCATCTAGCTTTTTTAGTTGGGACGTTGTTTCTTCTTGAGATAGGTTCTTTTCTTGCGTTAACTTTTTGTC
Source organism: Eilema griseolum (assembly GCA_963662185.1). Classification (NCBI taxonomy): domain Eukaryota; kingdom Metazoa; phylum Arthropoda; class Insecta; order Lepidoptera; family Erebidae; genus Eilema; species Eilema griseolum. Next base: position 11,391,079 of record OY759251.1, read on the forward strand.
GGTTTTATGGCCTAGAGGGGTTTGCGAGCTCGAAAGTTCAGTGACGGCGGCAAACTTCAAAAGAGTGTGGATAGTTATCGCTCGCGTATTTTCTAGATGATTCGACTCTCCTAATTGAGAGGTATATGAACACGCTCGCATAGCGACACCATTCATTCTGTCTTTGAGATCGCTAACAAACACAGCGAGCTTAAGCAACCGAAGAAGATTATACCTGTGACCTGAGCAACGACTGTGGACTACTGTGAACTACTGAGCGACTGGAACTGTTGAAGAGTACTGTCTGCACTAGTGATTTAATTGTCTAGTTTGTGGTGAGCTAATAAATTCCTTCGTTGCGTACACAGCATTTATTTGTACCCTGTGCACGTAACAATATAATTGCTTTCTTTGAGCCTCATTCCGGACACACTTCATCAAAATGTAATTGATTGACGTTACATAAGCTACAGTTAGGCGAGCCCAACTTATCCTTTAAAGATATACTGTAGGCACTTGAGGTGGAAACGATCCAGAGTACGTTTGTTGTGCCGATACACACACCACATCTCAGAGGAATATAAGAGGTTTGACAGCACAACTGCCATGTAAACAGATATTTTGGTGGCCAGTTTAAGGTCATTTGAGCAGAAAACCTTGGAATGCAGCTTCCCAAATATCACAGCTGCGGCATAGATCCTGCTGCCGATCTCATCATCAAGGTCACACTTGGATGTTATAGTGCTCCCCAGATAGCAAAACTGGTCAACCTGCTTGAGCATGTCCTGACCTAGCTGTATAGACAGTGTCTCGTGACCATGTGTGTCCAGAGACATCACCTCCGTCTTCTTGACACTGATTTTAAGGCCGAACTTGCAGCAAGCTTGGTGATAACTGGACATTAGCTGTTGCAGGCCATCAGGGGATTCTGCCACAAAGCATAAGCATACATGATTTCTGTAATCATTGTATGGGGAGACCTTAGTGCGGGCCTTAAGTCTGGCCAAATTGAAAAGACCATCCTCCGCCATCTGTGCGGAAGCGGATGCGTACTCCCTCAGAAAGAGTTCGTAAAACATCACTGACTATTACTGCAAAGTACTTGGCGAACAGTGTGGGCGCTAGAACACACCCTTGTTTCACCCCACAGGTAACGAGTAAGAAATTTGATTGTTCACCATCGACACCGACGCAGCATTGCATGTCGTTATGCAGGAGTCTAAGAAGTCTCACAAACTTCTCCGTGCACCCTAGCTTCCCAAGCATCATCCAGAGAGCTTCCCGAGGCACACTGTCGAATGCCTTCTCCAGGTTAACACAGCGGAGATAAAGCGGACGACCCTGTTCTCTGCTATTTTCTTGCAGTTGACGCACAGAAAAGATTGCTTCAGAGGTGGTTCGTTCAGGTCGGAAGCCAAACTGGGTTTCTGGCAGTATCTTTTCAGACAGAGCTTTTAAGCGGTTTAAAAGGACTCTGGCCAAGGCCTTTCCCAGGGCTGACAAAAGCGAAATACCGCGGTTATAGTTGCAGTCGGAACGGTCACCCTTGTTTTTGTAGAGGGTTTTTTTTAAATTTTTTATACCACTTAGTTGGCAGACAAGCACACGGCCCACCTGATGGGAAGCGATTACCGTGGCCTATGGACGTATGCAACACCAGGGGTGTCACACTCGCGCTGCCGACCATAGGGAAACCTTCTGATGCCCCTCTTGAAGAACTCCATATTGTAGGCACTTGGGAAAACCGCAGCAGGGAGGTCATTCCACAGCTTGAGTGTGCGTCGGATGAAGTTTCTTTCATACCGCACAGTGCGCACCGTCTCAGGTCGCAATGTGTGGGGATGAATTCCCTGCCTATGGCGAGAGGTGCGATGATACAATGTAGCTACTTGGTGGTAGAAACTTGGTGGCACAAATTTGTCTCAAGTTTCGACCGGGTAGGTACCACCGTGCACTATTGCGAAAAACCCTCCATAGCAATTCAATCTCGGTTGGATTGTGTTCAGGGGTCAGCATGTGCATAGCCGGGCAGAGGTGGTGGTTGTCGCAGCACTAGTGGGACCAGTGGGTCTTGGCGTAGTCTAGTGGGGATGGCGCGGGGCGATGCGCCGAACAGGGAGACCTGTAGAAACGGTGGTGCCGCTGGCCGCCCGCGGTATAGTACAGGGGCCCAACTGGGGTTAACCACCTTGGGAGGCTGCCTCACCAGGCCGCGCAAAATCCCGATATGATTCGTCGTGCCGGTTGGTGACCGGATTTGGGAGCCCGGCGACCATACTCGGGGGGGTACGGGGGCCCTTCCGTTCGGCGCGTCGGCTCTCGCCATGCCTCACATTCATAGATAAAACCAATATCCCGCGCTTTGTCACACGGTGCTGCGGCGGCAATCACTTCTTTTTTTCACGCCTTCTCCCACCCAAACTCATGGCAGCGCAATTTATAGAAAAAGGCAACACAGCGGCTCGTCACACTCCCAAAAGCTTGCTATTTGAGGTGGAGTCCACTAACATCTGTGGGCTCCATGCAAACCTCAACGCCGTCCACCAACACCTAGAGACGGCGAAACCTGCCATGTTTTTTCTAACGGAGACGCAAATACACCGCCCTGACGACACGACCTACTTGCTCTACCCTGGCTATGTTCTTGAGGAAAGTTTTCGTGCAAAAGCCGGGGTGTGCGTGTTTGTTAGGGCGGATGTTTGCTGTCGCCGTTTGCGCTGCCTAGAGGACGGACCCATCCTTCTCCGTCTACGTGTACCCATCCTTCTCCGTCCTTTGGGTACACGTAGACCATGGCCCTACGAGTCAGATCTATGTGTGCCTCTACCGTTCCCATACAGGAGATGCTGAGACAACTCGACTCTTTGAATATCTGAGTCAGGCGGCAGATGATGCGCAGGAGCGATTTCCGAATGCCGAAATGGTATTTTTGGGGGATTTTAACGCCCACCACGAGATCTGGTTGGGCTCCTCCAAAACAGACCATGCGGGAAGAGCCGCCCACGCATTTGCTCTGGCGCACGGCCTGACCCAATTGGTGCACGAGGTCACTAGGATACCAAGAAGGTCGGGCCAAGCACCTTCTCTGCTAGACCTTCTGCTGACGAGTGATCCGGACCGGTACAGTGTATCGGTGCGAGCCGCGTTAGGCAACTCTGACCACTGCCTGGTCTGTTCCACGGTGCCTATTATGGCGCCCCCACGACCCGTGCAGGGGAAGCGGCGTCTCTGGCACTACTCGTCAGCGGACTGGGATGGACTTCGTGACTATTTTGCGTCCATCCCGTGGGTTGAGCGCTGCTTTGAAGGTAAGAACCCATCGGATTGTGCTACTGCTGTCGCCGGTGAGATCGGTCTGGGTATGGAATACTATATCTCATACACCGATGTCACCGGTGACCGCGGGGTGCGCCCTTGGTTCGGGTGCGAGCGCGCGGAAGCTGCCGTGCAAGCCAACTTCTGTCAGCCTTCGCTGCCTCCGCTGCGTAACCCTGATGGATCCCTGGCCCATGAGTCGCAAGAGAAGGCAAATCTGCTGGCTAATCTCTTTGCGGCCAACTCCCGAATCGATGATTGTGGTACGCAGCCACCAACACTACCCGACAGTGACCACGCGATGCCTGATATCCATATCAGGCAACGCGATGTCCGTGCAGTGCTGCAATCACTCGATGTCCGGAAAGCCAGTGGTCCGGATGGTATTCCAGCGGTAGTTTTGAAAAAATGTGCAGCGGAGTTGTCTCCAATGCTTACGCGCCTGTACCGGCTATCCTACAGTTCGGGTACAGTGCCTTTGCCTTGGAAAGAGGCGAATGTTCAGCCGATTCCCAAGAAGGGGGATCGCTCGGAGCCAGCCAACTATCGACCCATAGCCGTCACCTCAGTGCTGTGCAAAGTGTTTGAGCACATAATTAACAAACAGCTCATGCGGCACCTAGAGGATCACTCCTTAATTAATGACCGGCAATATGGCTTCAGACCGAAACGGTCAACGGGTGATCTTCTAGCATACGTTACCCATCTTTGGGGTGAGGCTATGGACAAGCACGGCGAGTCACTGGCAATTAGTCTTGACATCGCCAAAGCTTTCGATAGAGTCTGGCACAAATCGCTTCTTTCTAAGCTACCTGCCTTTGGTCTGCCTTCTAGGCTGTGCAACTGGGTTGCTAGCTTCCTGCAGGGGCGCCGTATTCGCGTCCTTTGTGACGGACGAGCTTCAGAGTTTCTGCAGGTTAATGCTGGCGTGCCCCAGGGGTCCGTCTTATCACCCACTCTCTTTCTTCTGCATATCAACGACATGCTGTCTACCGGCAATGTTCATTGTTATGCAGACGATAGCACTTTACATGGGAGCTATCATGGACATCCAGCGGCCAAGCAGTCAGATATCGCAGAGAAAAGGCAGCTTCTTGTCACTGAGCTTGACGGGGTCCTGAATCACATTTCTCAATGGGGCTCTGAGAACCTGGTTGAGTTCAATGCCAAGAAGACGCAGGCATGTGCGTTTACAGCAAAAGTATCTTCTTTCCTTCCCCTCCCCACTCTTCAGAGCACGCCACTGCCGCTGCAGGAGAATCTCAATATCCTAGGTATGGATGTTCGCTGCAACCTGAATAACAAAAACTACATCGAAAGCATCATCAAAACAGCCTCACGAAAACTCGGAGTCCTGAACAGAGTGAGACGATTTTTCACGCCGGAGCAGCGGTGTCTTCTATACAAGACACAAATTCGCTCCTGTGTGGAGTACTGCTCGCATCTCTGGGATGGTTCAGCAAAGTACTTACTAGATGCTCTCGACAGGTTGCAGCGACGTGCGATCCGCATCATTGGGAATCCCGAGATCACGAACACCCTAGAACCTTTACAGCTGCGTAGAGATGTTGCGTCCATGGCTGTATTTTACCGTCTGTACCATGGGGAGTGTTCTGATGAGCTCTTCCAATTAGTCCCACCCTCCCCTTTCCTACACAGGACAACGCGTGCAGGTCTTAGATGTCATCCGCACACGGTGCAAAACATCCGATCAAGAACCAAGCGGTTCGGAGACTCTTTCCTCTGTCGCACCATTAAGGCCTGGAATTCATTACCAGCTCACGTGTTTCCTTCTTCCTACAGTCCCGGGTCCTTTAAGCGGGGCGTGAAAAAGCATATGATAAGGCCGTCAAGCTGAGTGTCACCATTGTCACACGGTATGTGTAAGTAATGGTGACCCTCTTTTCTGGGATTTTGCCTTCAGCTTACCATCAGGCAAGGCGAAGTCCAATTGACGTGTCCTATATAAAAAAAAAAAAAAAAGCTACGGGCATCATGTCTAACAATTCATCTGAGCACAAACCATTGTATAGGCGGCAGAACACACACAATGAGGCAAAATCCCTCCTAAGGCTAAGAGGTTCCACTCTACCTGTGAGTATGGGATTGTCAACCAGCCTCAATGCCCGTCTTTGCAACGAGTCTAAGGGGTCAAGTTGGTATGCAGGTGCTCCAGCAAAAAGGTGACAGCAGTACTCCATGTGAGGCCGGACCTGTGCTTTATAAAGAAGGAGTTGCTGCCCCGCAGTGAAATACTGCTTCGCCCTGTTGAGCACTCCGAGCTTTCTTGATGCCAAGTTAACCTTGTCCTGCAAATGACTTCGGTATTGGACGTCACTGGAGATATCGACACCAATTATCCCTATACTCAGGGAGATGGTAAGCGGTGAGCCCAGGAATTGCGGCGCTACAATGAATGGGGTTTTCTTAGCGGTGAATACACATACTTGTGTCTTAGTGGGGTTGACTTGGACTAGGTTTAGTCGTCCCCAATCGGATATTTCAGAGAGAGTAGTCTCGATTTCAGACACAAGTTGTTCGCGACTCTTCTCCACCTCGGACTGAGGGATATTTGCACGGCCCGTGTAACACGTGTCCCCGGTACTGTCGCCCGCATAACAATGAATGGAGCCATCAGACAGCATGTCATTGATATGCAGCAGAAACAGCGTCGGAGACAACACGGAGCCTTGTGGGACACCAGCGTTTATGTTCATGCGGTCCGAGCAGCTGCCGTCGACGACGGCTTGGATGCTTCTGTTGGACAAAAAGCTGGAGATCCATTCGCACAATCCTTCGAGGAGTCCATAATATGGCAACTTCGTAAGAAGACCTTTGTGCCAGACCCGATCGAAGGCCTTCGCTACATCGAGGCTGACCGCTAGTGCCTCACCTCGACTTTCGATGGCTTGCGCCCACCGGTTTGTGAGATACACAAGAAGGTCACCGGTAGAGCGACGGTGGCGAAAACCGTACTGTCGGTTGCTCAGTAGATCGTTTCCTTCAAGTTACCTCAGGAGTTGTGTATTAATAACACGCTCCATAACCTTCGAGAGAAGGGAGGTTATAGCGATAGGCCTGTAATTGGTCGGATCTGTCCTGTCACCTTTCCTAAGAAAGGTGACAGGACAGATCCGTACCTCAGTACAGGGTGCACGAATGCAGTCTTCCACGAGGCCGGGACCTGCCTTGCGGAGTATGAGAGTGCGAAAAGTCGTGTAAGTACAGGGCACAGCTCGGGGGCACAGTGCTTAAGCACCATCGCCGGTATGCCGTCCGGCCTACTCGACTTCCGAACATCTAGGGACTTAAGCTCGTGCCGGACCACCCGTTGTGTGATTTTAATTTAGGTCATCGAAGCACCACAGCTGGGGATGATGGGTGGTTCGGCGTTCCCGTCGTTCATAGTCGAGTTTGACGTAAAGAGATTACCCAAAAGATCGGCCTTCTCCTTAGCGCCATGGGCCAGACTACCGTCGGATTTTTGCAGCGGCGGAAGGCAAGCCTGGCAGAAGTTTCCCTCAGCAGCTTTAGCGAGCGACCAAAATGCACGACTGCCAGATGGGTAGCGCGCAAGCAAAACTCAAACTTTGCTCTAGACGTTGCCTTTTTACTGGACCTTGAAGCAGCATTCAACTTCCGCTTCACCTCAACGATGTTCGGATCCTTATTGGCAAGAGCCGTGGTCCAAGCCTTGTATGCAGATTGCTTGCGGTCTCTAGCTTCCCTGCAAGGCCTATTAAACCACGGGCGTTTGCTCGCTCCTGTCGCGACCCAGCGGTTGGGGACGTAACATTCCATACCCACTAGAATCGCGTCAGCGACTGCTGTTGCACAGGAGCTTGGATAATCAGAAGAGAAGTAAAGCTGCCTCCACGGGTACGATGCGAAGAATTCTCGCAGTCCGTCCCAGTCTGCCGACTTGTAGTGCCACACATGCCGCCACTGAGGTGGCCGCGGTGGTTCAGGCCGCGCGAGTGACACTTGTGCCCGGACGAGGCTGTGGTCCGAATTACCGAGAGGTGCTTCCACCCTTAAGGGTATTCATCCGGGCGCGTAGTCAGCAGAAGGTCCAGTATAGAGCTTCTGTGGGTCTCAATTTCTGGTGTTCTAGTGATAGAATGCACCAGTTGAGAGAGCCCATAAGTTAGAGCGAAGTCGTGAGCAGCCCTTCCCGCAAAATCAGTCCTAGGAGACCCCAGCCACATACAACCAGAGCCCACAGACAAGTTGGGGTTGTGTGACTGGCTGGCGCGATGGGCGGAAGGGCCCCCGGTCCCCTCTCAGATACTGAAGCCAGGTCCACTCCGGTCTCCTCCTCCGGCATGGCTACAGCACCGGGAACTTTACACAGGCTGCTGGTTCAGCCTCCTGAGGCGGAGATTAAGTAATCCCCAGGTTCGGAAACCGTACAGCCTGCGGGCGGCCAGCGGATAACCGTTTCACCGAGTCTCCCTGACCACCGCGCCAACATTTCACGACCCCACCAGTCAGTGGGGTCAATTTAAGCCTTTGGTCTTCCTACTGACAGCACAGAACCTCTCCAGTGGGCTCTGGCTACCCTACTCACCGCCGGGAACACAACACAAGGTTATTATAACCGGGGTATTCTGTAGGGCGGAGGTACTTACCCAGACGGACTGCTCAATTTTGGACGGGAGATACCGTCATGTCCTTCCTCCAAATAAAAATACAAATAAAGGTACAAATGCGAGACACTTTAAAGTCATCCGGGACTCGCTTTTCCTCCCACATACGAGCAAAAAGTTTCCAAACCAACATCTACAACTCCCCGCCGCCGTATTATAACAGCTCTCCCGGTATAAGGTCAATACCAACCGCTCGCTTCTGTTGCTGCCTGATAGCAGAGACAACCTCATCATATGACAGGGGCTCATCCAGCTTAATGGAAAGAGGGAGTTGAGGTATTAGACTCACATTTTGTAAATCAGATGATCGATCTACGTTGGACTTGGACTTGACCAGTATCTCTCTGCCTGACAAGTATAATCAATCAAGTGCCAGTGTTTCGGATCGAGGATGCATCCACGTTGTCTTGTGCTTAGCGGTAAGTCTGAACATAGTGTTCGATATTGCAAGCTCAAAATGAGCACAAAGACTGAGTAGCAACTGACCATTGCTGTTCATGTTGCCGACTCCGTGTCTACCCAAGACTCCAGGCCAAGACTCATTGTCCCGTCCAACTCTGGCATTGAAATTGCCTAGCAATATAACCTGCTCTCTGGCGTTTATGCTGTCAAGGCATTGAGATAGTTCCTCGTAGAATTTATCTTTGATGTCATCAGCCTTGTCTAGCGTAGGGGCATAGACACTGATGACCTTAAGGTAATTGTCTTTGTCCGTGAAGGCGCAGTGTGGTAACGCGGTCTGAAGAATGCATAGGGTGCTCCTCAAGTCGCTTAGCTATGTGATTCTTGATGGCAAACCCTACGCCTGAACGTCGCGGTTCGGAAGCTGTGGTACCTTTCCAAAAGAAAGTATAGCCGCCACCTTCTTCTATCAGCTCTCCTTCATCGGCAAGGCAATCCACGTTATATCGATGAAGTTCCCGAGCTACTATGGCAGTTTTGCGTTCAGGGCAGGCGTTGCCATCGCGATCAACAAGCGTTCTCACGTTCCACGCGCCGAATGTCATTATAGGTATTGTCATTTTTGTATGCTAACTATTAGTTATTTAATATCTGTGCCTGGAGTCTTTATAAGCCCATAAATAGATGGAAGCCTCTTGGCTGATAAGCTGGATACAATAATTCAAAAACAGTATTCGGAACCAATCTGAATTCAATAGTAGATAGATGTCATGTAGTTATTAAATCATTATGATATATGCAGAGCATTATACGGAATTGATTTCAACATGCAGTTGGATGGAGGCGGGAATGTGCATGCAGTGTTTTGAACGTATACGGAGATATTCAGTGTGCAAGAAAGATTTAAGAGTGAACGGACGAACTAATTCAGTTATACGGAACCAATCTCAATTCAATAGTAGATGGATGTAATTTAGTTATTATAATCATTATGATATATGCAGAGCATTATACGGAATTGATTTAAACATACATTCGGATGGAGGCAGGAATGTGCATGCAGTGTTTAGTAGGTATACGCAGGTATTCAGTGTGCAAGAAAGATTGAAGAGTGAACGGACGCACAAATTCAGCTAGAAATATTTAATTTGAATATCACCATTTAACGTTTAAATGAAATTTGACGTCGACCACGGATACATACGCATTGAAAACATTAAAAATCTCACTACATTCAGTGGACGCCGCCGGGTGGTAGTTTGTAAAGACGCAAGAAGTCCTTCGCGATTATATATATATATATATATATATATATATATATATATATATATATATAGATATATATATGTATATATATATATCCTGTATTTTCAATTCAATATTAATTTATAATAAGCAATAATAATATTATTTACACCTAAATTATTTTCACATTTCAATTATTTACACATTTATATTATATTTTAAATTAGATTAAGAATAAGATTATTGTTAATTTCATTTGTAAATGCATGGAATAAAAGGCTTTTTTATTTTTATTTTTTTATTTTTTATTTTTTTATTTTTATTTTATTTTATTATGAGTTCGCATAACTTATATAATAACCTAGGTAAACACCTTAAATAGTTGTTATTAACTGTCTGGGAGCCTCGATTTCAACTCAGCGTATGAATATCACCATTTGCATAGGTCTGGGTGCCTATGAGAGCACGTTAAGCCAATCAGTCCCAGTTGCCATACGAGAACATCTATGTAAGTTCTTAAAAGTCCGACTATACCAATGATGGGCAAAGTACAGTCCGCGGGGGAGCTCGGGCCTTTTTTTTACTTTACAGGGGCGACTTTCATCTGACTTCCAACCTTAGGCTATATACTTACTGTATATATTCCTAATATCAAAGAAACTTAGAGTGCTCAACAGGGCGAAGCGTTTGGTTCTTAATTTTTGGTCTTCGCTTCAGTTATTTACAGGCATGATTGTATGTATACTATAGCTAATCTAACCCCCGTATTCGAAAATGACACTCACTTGAATTTTCTTTTTTTTTTTGTTTTTTTCCTCTCTGGCGATTCCGATGTTTCCGCCAATGACTTGGCCCGGGATTTAATTCATAGTTTCGACTGGAGGAATGTGACTTGTTGTTTATTTTTTCACTTAAAAACTCTGAATTCCGAAGAGATACGACAAGGATGCAAAGAATTTTCTCAAATCTATCACGAAGATGTAAATGAAAAAGAGTTAGAAATAGAATGTCAACATTTAAAAGAATACTTGTAAAATGTTCAGAGTGAAAATGAAGCATCTAACAGTGTACAGGAAGTATATAATCTATTAAAGCAAAACAAAATTGAAGACACATTTCCTAACGTAGAAATTGCATTGAGAATATTTTTAAGTATGATGGTAACTAACTGCAGCGGAGAACGCTCCTTCTCCAAACTGGGTCGGCCGGGGTGCGAGGGATATGCCTGTCAACCTCATCTTCAGCAACCAAAGCGACCCACAGGCGGCGTGCGTTTTAGTCGGTTCGAGTCCGACATAACCTCTTCCACCGGCTCCGGTGGGGATTCTGCGCACGTAAAAAAAGACTGCGCACATAACAACTACAAAATGTTTACCCTTTTATTGCTAGTAACGTACTTTGTACCCGTAAGGACAAACTGGGCCGTTTAGGTTATATTTTCCTCAGAACCAAGAAACATGATCGTGGTCAGCCTTTGGCACTTTTTGTTCCTGTGCCTGTTAAACCGAATCCTGATGACATAAACACTACCTACACAATATCGTTGAAAATAGTTCTACATCTAGCAAATATGACGCTGTGTATTCTTCTAGAAAGTTTTGTACTATTTTATGTATAGGATTTGACGTTAATGACATACGTTGATGACTGTCAAATTCGTCATATACCATAGGTATGTTTGTCATTCTATTTGAAATAAAGTGAGGTTTTGGGTTTAATTCCCAAGTTGAGTAAAGTTTTATACGGATTAAAGTAGAAGCGGTGAAGTTGAATAATTCCAACCCATCTCCGCCTATGGGTATTGTAGTGGCTACGGGAGAAGGCTGTTCATCCCTCTGATAGTAAAGATACAGCCCACGTAATAGGCTCGCTAGCTATAAAGTCACCTGCTATGATTAGTTTTACATTAGTGATATTATAGGGAGCGAGCCTTTTGCCGTCAAGCGGGTACTTAGTCAATGGCTGTTTACTATCGGATGGAGAATGGCCATATCCCTTAGTGCCTTCTATGACATCCACAGGAAGAGATGGAGTCTATGATGGACTTATTTTTAAGTTAAATATAGCGGGTTATTTCAGCACTAATATAATATATTCATTAAAAATATAATATAATAATTAATAAAATTAATACAAAATGTATCCACGTACATCATCAAACTTCCGCCAATATATTATTATGTTATCAGTAAAATTCTGCAAAACTGCATACGCAACTCTTTTTCTAGAAGTTTCTTGGTTTATTATGACGTCACCATTTCAGCATTTGTCCAGGTCGCTTTTTAGCAGTCATGGTCTCAGGGAGATTGATATTCTCGAAAACTTCCAACAGTAGGCATCAATATTTACGATATTGATACCTACTGTTTTAGACCACGAAAAATTAATTTTGACGAATTTGATATAGGTGTAATCCGAAGAACCATTCACAATTATCATCAATTTCCAACATTATCACGACTTAATATTGTTTTAAAAGACCGCATACAATTTGATGGATGTTTAACAACCCTAAGGACATTGTTAAAACAATACTCAGCTCAGATCTGAATCTGGATTTATAACTAGATCTGAGAACAGACATTACATAACAGTTTTCAGGGTCATTATGAGATCCGATTCACATGTGAGCGTTGATCTGGATTTTGAACATTTTTTTATACCACTTAGGTGGCAAACATGCACACGGCCCACCTGATGGGATGTGGTTACCATGGCCTATGGACGTATGCAACACCAGGGGAATCACACTCGCGCTGCCGACCATTAAGAAACCTTCTGATGCCCCTCTTGAAGAACCTCTTGAAGAATCTAAAACTGCCCTAAAACACAAATTCGCCTGAGAATTTTGATATGAATCGAGATTTGAATGGAGCATAAACTGGAATCAGGGGCTTTCTTAATCAAATAAACAATATGTTTTACAAATTTATGCATATCAAAGTTATGAATAAAAACATTAGGATATACAATATTTGTGCTTAATAACAGAGTATGCTAAAAACCAATTATGGCACACTATCATTATGACAAAAAATTAAATTAGGACAAAAATCATTATGAGAAAAAATGGGATCCCGATTTTTCACGCCCTGCTTAAAGGACCGCTGATAGGGACTGTAAGAAGAAATAAACAAGTGAGCTGGTAATGAATTCCAGACTTTAATAGTGCGTCAAACGAAAGAGTCTCGTCTCCGAACCGCTGGGTTCTTGATCGGATTTTCCGTGAAGCAGTACATTATACAAATCGTATTAAATAAAGTTCAGTTAAATTAAGATCTAATCTATACTACGTATGTAACTAACTACTTTAGATGTACCTTGTTTAATTAAATCTATTATAATATTTATAATATATACATTATTAAAAAATATTATTTTAATAAAACAAAAGTTAAAATGCGTAGAAGTCATTATCATCAGATTTTTCAAAATTAATGTTTTTCGGTAATACCTAAATATCGGTTATCATTTGGTAATCTGGCAGGAACTAGGGGGCCCCATTCGATCGCGGGGCCCTGGTCACGTGCCCATAGTGCCCAGTGGGGAAGAGGGGCCTGTGTGTGAGGATGAAGTCAGTTTCATTATTACTCCAATGGATTTCTGGATTTCAAATCTTATCTTGTAGTCTTTCCAATGTCTAAGGACCAAGATTGACTGGTAAAACCTTCGAGTCTCTACTTCCTGAACTGAACGTGTTCCAAATCGATTCTATATCTAACGATTGAATGTTTTTTTTATACAAGAAAATGGTTACCGTGCCATGACCTATGAACGTGTGTAATACCAGTGGAGTCACATCGGTGCTGCCGACCCTGTAAGAACAGAGAGTTTATGTGCCCTCAGTGCAGAACACAAAATCAGGACAAGCCTTTGGTCTTCCCAGTGACAGCACAAAAACTCTACAGTGAGCTCTGGCCACCCTACTCGGCTTACGCGGCAATATCAAACACTTTGTAAACGTATTCGGTCACTTCAAACGATATTACTGATGGTCTTAAGCCGCACGCGATTGTGGTTCATCTTTAACAGTAATATGGTTTGTAAGTAAGATTGATGACATGCAGAACGAGACAATTTTTAAAATTGCATGCCGCACACCGCATTTTGCTAACATTTTCTTCATCATTGCTATACAGAATGAATAATCACACCAAACATACATTATAAGTCAATAGGTAGGTGGGTTACCATACTATTTATTCCTATTCTGATGCACGTTCGCACAAAGTTACATGGACACATTGCAACACTAGTTCCATCAACAGTTTTGAACCGGACGGACACGACACTTCACTTTCTATTCTAATAGTTCACTTTAGAAGGAGCCGTATGTAGCACTTTTCTTCTAGTTCGGGGATTCTTGGACTTTTTCCTAATTCGGTTACCCCTGAGCATGTGGGACGCAGAAATACGACATTACAGGGAGAAAAGATGAGTTTAGTTAGGCAATATCTTATTATACAAGGCATATTTTATTATACAAGGCATATCTTATTATACAAGGCATATCTTACTATACCAGGGATATCTTATTATACAAGGCATATTTTACTATACAAGGCATATTTTTTTTGGATGAGTGATCGCTGCGTGGTATTTTTCCAGAGCGCTTCCGTGCTTCGGAGGCGTTAAAACTCAGTCCTTAAGTCAGTTTCGTACATTACTTACACTATGGAGAGGTACCTCGCCAGCTCGTCAATCGTTCAAGGAATATACTTAATCTCTTAGGCCCATATTCTTGCAGAAGTCATCAAAAAGAAAAAAAAAGAATAATATTGGCAGATATGGATGACGTAGCACAATTTGAACTCGTAATAAAATGCAACATCTAAACAAAACAATGTTGATCAATTCGGATAGCAACACTTGTACTTTATCAACTTCCTCGTTTATTTCACGCTTCGTAAAAGTTAGATATCCATACATTAATTTTAAGACTAAAATTATGTGCTCAAAAGGGGCGATACCAGGTTTCAAATTATACAACAGGCGAAGCCGGGGACTTTTTTTTTATACCACTTAGGTGGCAGACAAGCGCACGTCCCATCTGATGGAAATTGTAAGTTCTATATTCAAAGATTTTAAACCCTATTACTAAGACTCCACGGTTTGTCTGTTACCTGAGACAATAATAACCACATTTTACTCTATTGCCTTTTTAAATACACCATTGTACCTACTGTATGAAAAAAAAAACTGAACAAACAAAAATAATTCCACATACTACTAGAAACAGAAATCAAATCCCTCAGAGCATTTTTCTTCTTTCATATAATTCACTTCACTAAAGCCCGATCAGAGCTGGTGCAACCCCTTATAAAAATTCTGAACAATCAAAAAGCACCAGGTTCAGATGGCATACGGGCAAGTGATATAGAGCGCATAATTGACAAAATAACAGCAACTATTGTCAATCTAATTAATACGAGTATAGTCACCGGTAGATATCCTGACCAGCTGAAAACCAGTGCCAGCTGCTCAGCATCTATCGGGTTAGATTTCAAAACTTCGAGCATATGCTTCACAGCTTCTTCATGTCTACCAGACATAGTTACTAAGTATGGTAGACTGGTAGTGTACCGATTAAGATTCTGAAAGTTTCATAATTTATTACATCAAAATCTTCGTTTTTAATCGAATGGATCATAGTTATATGAACAGAGCATTACTTTGAATAGAAAGGGCCCATTATGCAAGTGGCTTCAATTATTTAGTTCAGAATGTAATTATAACGAAAATAAAGGCCAAGGATAGATAGACCTCCATGTGATGCAGTCAGTGGTCCATTGCTATGGAAGTCACTATAAAAACGAAGTGATCTTGAATTATATCATTACCGGTTATAATGCCAAACACAGCATAGCTTACAAAATGGGCTATAGAATTTGTAAATACACATTTATATTTGTGTTTACAAATTCTACCTACTTGATCTCTTTTACAAATTTTGGAACGCTTGCCATATTTATAGAATAAAATAATTATTATTCATACATATCGTATGTAATACTGTGAAGCTAAAAGTGATAATCCTGTTTTATCTCTGAAGTGGTTTGTTATTGTGACGACCCTATCTTGTTTTATATGGCGAAAGCTTTTGCAGCGCATGCTGATGCACCATGAATAAGTTGTTTAACTTCTTTATCTCAGTAGTGCACTGTGAATATTAAATTCAATTCTATACTGACAGGAAAATATATTGTCATATTATGGTATTGTATTTGTTGTTGGGAGTGAGAGTTCTCACGCTCTCCACCTTGCTCGCGGCGATGGTCCGCTGCGCGGATGCGTGGGCGGCCGGCGCCTCCTTCTGCGAGCAAGTAATGCTCGTGAAGGAGAAGGCGGGGCGGTAGCGGCAGCGGGAGCGGCAGCGGGAGCGACGAAGGATCGCAAGCCAAGCAGATATAGTTTCCGTCCGCCATTTGTGATATATAGACACTCAGTCCCGCTATGAACTAGCCAGCGTAAAGGCGGACCGCGCGACCATCTCTCAGAAATGAATAATATTTGTTGCATTTTGACCGCTTCATAGACCTTTACCGATCGCTACACTTCGCTCTCATGATATTATTATTAAACTCTAGTGTATACGGTCATACTACTCTGATATCTATGCGTGTTTATGATAATGCAATACAGTGAATTGAATTGATTTGTACCTCTACATTATTAACTTTAAACAGCCTAATCAGTAACAGTTAGCTGCCGTACAAAATAATCCTAAAAATCTCAGCTGTGGTGTTACTTACCAATTGTGAAGCTAAGTCGAGCAGGGTCTAACACACTCAGCAGGAATTCAGTGAAAAGCACATCTACATACATACATATAATCACGCCTTTAGCCTTTAACCTTAAGCAGAGCTACAGAACTATGACATGCGTACAAATATTTGCATTGAACGCGAAACGAACCCAAATTAACGTAAACAATCACTAACAACACGGCCGACTGCCGACCACTGTCAAGGCAGTTTGTGTTGTAATTGTATTGTAATCAGTGGATTGTAATCAATTTTCATTCACAGTTGAAAAGAGATTGAACCATATTAAAAGCTAGTGTGTACGGTAACGGTAACAATAACATAGGGTACTCAGATATGTTTTCTTGCACAGACTAGAGACACTAATTCACTTTTCAAATCTCGTATCGTATAGCACTGCCTTAGTTCGTTATTCTTATATGAATAACACGTTTATCAGACTGAAATATGCAATGGATGAAGCAAGGGAGAACCAACTAAATAAATTGAGTCAATATCTCAATATAGTAGTGTCAATTGGGCACTTAATGGTAAAATTATCTATATGGGATTTATGGGAATCATTTTTAGATTCTTTTAATCACGAGTCCAATGTCTTTACCACACGCTTACATAAGCTTATAGAAATATTTCAAAGCAATTGATTAATTCGAATAATAATACTAATTATTTATACTTTTTTCTTACCTATTAATAAAATCACTCGTTAAAGAGTGCGTGGTTAAGTCAATCTTTAAAGTATGGAATCCATTCTTGATATGGTAATCACTTCACATGAAGCAAACTGTCTCTAAAGGAGGGTCATAAACAGATTATAAAAACAAAACGATCTGACAGAAAAGCAATCAGGGAACTACATACTATCAAGTGATTTAAAGAATTCCACAATTGATTTATTATATATTGTAATTATAATAATGTTGTAAGTAATTGTACATATTTTTTATCATAAAAAAAAATCGCATGTAAGAAGAATTTATTAGTCGAAGTCAACAACAAAAAGTAATTCGCCTAATAAAATAGTGTTTGCATGGTGTGTCGTCGTAATAATTTTGCACTTTTCGTATTCTGCTAAAAATTTAAAGCGATGGCTTGTCGGTAGTCATCGTAGTTGTGGCTTCATAGTGGTCACTGATACAAATTAGGGGCAAGTCTGTTAATGAAATAGAATAGATCTAAGGATAAAAGAATATT
The DNA here is from genome assembly GCA_963662185.1 of Eilema griseolum. Lineage (NCBI taxonomy): Eukaryota > Metazoa > Arthropoda > Insecta > Lepidoptera > Erebidae > Eilema > Eilema griseolum. The sequence goes on from OY759251.1 coordinate 11,408,627, forward strand.
ATTAATGGACATACCTGTCAACGCTAATGGTACAAAGATGCATGATGGACGCAGTACAGAGGAGCACGTCGAGGCAAATCCAAGTTAAGCAATAATTGGCGGGTAGTGGGAAATATCCTGTAACAAAAATATATTTGATATAATTATTGCTCAGATATAATATTACAATTGATCATCACTAACGAGTTTGTCGTCTTCAAAATCCATTACAATAAAATGTCGCGAGTATCTTTCCACGACTAGATCGTAATAGTGAGTACGTTCTATAGTTATTATTACACCCCCTGTAGGCTTTACTGGTGGCCAATTTGGTGTGACGTCAGAGTTCATCGCATGAAATATTAGCCTTTATTGGTAGTTGCTATACAGAACGCCGAGGCTATAAAGAAACAGGCAAAGTGCACAGTTCATTTGAAATTAAAGTTAAGTAATCTTGGTAGCAATCTCACAGTATGCAAGTGTTCTATACAAGCCTCAGATGCATGCCTTAAGTCAGCTTACCATCAGGCAAGGCAAAGTCTAATTGACATATTCTATATTTAAAAAAAAACAATAGTACCCGTAAGACGGCAATAGGCTCACCTCCTATTACGTGGGACCGAATTCAATGACTGGTGAAATGTGGGTGTTGGTAATGACTCAGTTATCTTTTGTTTACGAGTACGGAGTTCATGTTCCAAATGATAATCAAATTCAATTCTATCAAAACGTTTCAACAACGCAGCCTTCAAATCCTGCCAAGAAGCAATACGAATACGAACACTACGAAACCATTTAAGCGCAGTGCCTGACAAAAGATCAGAGAATGAACTACAAACTTTCTCTGTATATAACTGAAATTTCTCCTTCACCTATGCCATCAGTTACTTAATACTTAAGACTTTGGCACTTATTATCACTCTTAGAATGAGCGAACAACTTAGCAAGTAATACCCCAATGTTTATTACTATCAAATAGTTCTAAGCTATAATATTATGCTAGAAAAGAAACTGTGTAGTCACACTTAGCTTGAGGTATCCACTTTATGTTTGGATACATAATCTTCTACTTCTTTTAAGAACATCTGGTGTCTGTGATGACTGAGTAGATCTTCTTGCATCTTTTCTAATGAATCTCCACCTTGTAGGAATCCTTTGAGGTTATGTATTCTTGAAGTTTTGAAGTTGAAAAGTTGATGACTGTTAGAGAGAGAGAGAGAGATATATATATATGGACACAGACATACACTATCATAGGCTTATGCAAATAAACATATTCGTGTATAAACATTTTTGAATTGAACGTGAATGCGTTACACACAAATAAATCTTATATATAAAATTCTCGAGCCATATTCCACAGACGATGATTGACAATCTCATACTAAGTATGCCACGCCGTTGTCGAGCTGTTGCTAATGCTTTAGGAGGTCCTACAGATTATTAAAAACGTTTAAAGTACGGTTAATTACTGTATTTCTTACTACCTCGTTATTTTTGTGCCTAATCATAGAAGGTTACAATATTAAATAGCAATAATTATTTATTTATGGCCAAAAGTAAAACAGCGGTTACTCACATGCCCCCACTGCCATAGCAGTACACATCTCCAGAGAACAGTATCAGAGGTATTTGGTTCGCCAGCAGCCTGCATCTTGTTTTATTCTAATTTAATGGTTTATATTATCTGTGGTTATAGGCACTTCTATACAGGTTTATTGTATTACCTTTTCCTCTTTCACAAATTGATTATCGAGATTTACGTTTAATAAGATAAATGGGAACCGTATTAAAAATATGGCTGCTTAATAAGGTTGCCTTTGTAATGTATATGCATTAGTAGTTAGTAGAGTAACAATATTAGTAATAGTTAGTATAAATTCAAACATACAATTCAAACTTGCTCTGTATTCCTCTTTCGTTACTTAATACTGAATGAATTGTTATTTGTGTTTTGTTGGTTTTGCATTAGTGATTTAAATTGAGAATAATTAGTATATAAGAGTGTGTAAATAGTAAATAAATTAATCTTGTTCCAACTGGTAAACCATCTTTTACTCACCTCCGCAATAGTAACCTTTATTCGTTAAAGTTTTTTTATTGGTAAATACATAAAGCCAGTGTTGAGTCAGTGCTTGTTACATAACAAACCCTTTTAAAAAATACTGTGGAAAAAGTATAAGTTTCTTCTTAATATATATAACAAATTCCACCAAATAAGTGCAATCAATAAAAAGAATAAATAGTTACATTCGCATTTATAATATTAGTATGAATTATCATAGCAATGAATTGACGTGGTTCCCGGCAGAGGGATTTGTCATTCCTGCAAAAAATGCAAAAAAGTTAGTACTTACTGAAAATTCGGTTTCCTCCAATTTCTTCAAAAAAAAAATTGCAATTTCATATGTAACGACCTATTATATTCCGACGAAGTCGCGGGCAAAAGCAAGTTACTTATAATAATAAACATCTTCTAGGTACTACCTTACTAACGCTCATTAGTTTAGAGAGTTGAAAGTTTAACAGATTTTTAATGTGTTTTGAAGGAAAATTTGTTTAAGTACAATTGTTCAAAATATATTTGCGAAAAACAAATTTTGCAGCAGTAATTCTCGAAACGTTAACCGCAGCAAAGAGTTATTTTCTAGCCCCGAACCATGTCCCATCTATAATAATTAAGGCACTTTCCCTCCGTGTGGCATTGCCGTGAGACGCCCTGTATACCGCCGAGTGGCGACACTGTACAGGTTGAAAACAGTTCGTAGAGTAGCTGGCAAGGAATACACTCGACCCAACACTAAATAAATTAGACTTCAATAATGTTGGGATCCCTCTGCCTAACCCTCTGGAAATAAAAGCGTGATCTTATGTATATAAAAGAAAGTAAGAAAGAAAAATGTTTATTTCAACTTAAACTCACGCCTATATCCCAAAAGGGGTAAGCAAAGGTACTAGCACCCACATTTCGCCATTTTATGTTTAGGTCCCAATTTATTATTGGGACCTATATATATATATTTGTACAGGTGGCGAGCCTATCGCCATTAACCTGGCACTAATAAACCTGCGATAAATACACACATAACTTCGAAAAGCAACGAAAAGTCATTGGTGTGTGTCATGATAAAACCTGGGATCGTCATATCCTAACAGAATACCAGATTTTTTGGGGAATTTCTAATTCATTTAAATGAAATCTTGCATTTTGGAAATATGGTCTTATTGAATCGAGCCTCGGTCGATCCAGAAGTTTAATTTTTTTTCAGGCAATATACTGAAATTCTTAAAGTTACTATTTTATATAAATATATAAAATGACCTTTTTAGACACGCAGGTCCAAAAGCACTAGAAATAGTGATGGTAGCTACAATAGTGAGATGCGTAAGGAAAGGACTGTGGTCTCCTCTTAGACGACAGGGAGTAAGACGCATGGTGTATATAAGTAAATTCTATGATATTTTTACGCAAATTTTAGATCGGTCCACGACAAACTATGTACCTACTTTGTTTTAATGTCGATCGAGCATTTACTTTCATCACTTATGAAAATATTAGATTTATATGGACGCCGTTGTCTTGCAAACGAAAAAATTGTACAAAAAAGTTACCTGAACTTTTCTGTACATAATCTAGCGTTAGTTTTATAACTAGATTTTTTCTAGCATCTTACAAGTGTTTAGTTGCTAGATATTATCAATATTTAGCATTCTATTGTGAGCAAGTTATGCTTAGATGGAAGTTTGCATAAGGAAATAACAATTTTCATTGCAGCTTCAGAATGTATTGTATGCAATCGGTATGAATTGTATGAAGCATCACAGCCTAAAATCAATGACATAACAATTAAAATTGGTAGATGTACTGCAAATTTATTCTACATTCCATATTGTGTGTAAATGCATAATATTTAGTAGGGTAAGTGAAAATAAAAGTATTATTGTGCATTAGCAGCAGTAGCTGATTTATATTTTCTTGGCTAAGTCGGTGTTAATATTTATTATGTATTTTTATATCATGCTTGTGTAGCACAAATTTTCAATAAATGTTTGGATAGTAATTACTGTGATTTTATGTATGTATGTATAAGAAATAACATTAATAAAAAAATTGTATTCATTGGATATTCATAAATTTTAGGTACTACTAACGCCATCTGTTAGAAAACCAAAGTGTTAATATCGCTACAACAAAACTAAACTTAACTTTGACTACATAAGGCCTCACAAAGCCTAACTTGAGCTATGCGGACGACATGGTGTTGCTGAGCCCCTCCCCCGCGGGGCTTCGTAAATTAATATACATATGTGAAAAGTACGCATGCGCACACGGTCTTAGCTATAATGTAAAAAAGACAGAAGTCATGATTAAAATCAGCTTCTTTAAGTATGTAGTGAACAGTATCCCGATTCTGCTAAATTTGAATCACTGTTTTACTGCTAACACTGTAAAAATGCCGTTTATTTTCAGTCTTCATTCTTAAATGTTATTTTTAAACTTCCGCGGCGTGAATTCATAATTATACAAGATATCGAGACTTCTCGCGAATTATATATATACAGAGAACGTGGAGACCTGATTGAGACCTTCAAAATAATAACTGATAACTATGACTTACAAGGATTCAGCAACATATTCATACGCGCACCGGACCGAAATCGTAGAGGACACAACATTAGCCTGCAAAAATCTAGTTGGAATACAAACCCACACAAGAACTTCTTGAGCAATAGAGTGGTTAACACATGGAATAGGCTACCTGTAAATATTGTGACAGCAGAAAACATTAACCAATTCAAAAATAGACTGGACAAACACATAAATCAACAAAATCATTGAGTAGCGTTTGTTTTACAATTAGGTATATACATATTCGCCTGCTATGGGGTACTTTACACCTATAGAACGCGTACACACAAAGCGTGTGTCGTGATCAAAAGGCCCTTTTAAGGGCCACAATATATATCATGATCTGTTTTTTACTATTAAACCAGACCACTACAGAAGATTCGATTACTAGTTTTCGAGATATCGACGCCTGTCGTAACAATATACTTACTAGCTCACCCGGCAAACGTTGTTTTGCCATGTATATTATTTCTAAGAATCATTTTTTTAGTTCAATAAAAATAACAATCTAAAAAAAATAATAATTTGACTACTCAAAGACACACACACTGACAACAAACAACTCCTTTAACTGTTCTGTGTGTCTACTAAACGTGTTGTGTTGGCTACATACTTGAGTGGCGAATAACAACAGTGGGATATACGGTAGGCAGTAAGAACAATTCATTGCTCACGGTGGAGAGTCCCGTTTCCGTGTGTCCAGGGTGTACAGCTTGAAAGTTCCGGATCAGGTACTAAAAGTAGGCGCCTTAAATTCAAGCCTCGTGGTGGGGAGACAACACTTTTTGTTGGCACATGTTTTATTGTCAAAACGTTTATCGGTTGTGAAGTGTTTATTTAAGTAATCGCATAAATAGCCTCAGAGAAACTGCACAATCAAACACTTTTAAAAGTTTTCCCTCCATATTCGAAAATCATTACTTATTTAAATTTATTTTTAAATTTCGAACAACTCTGTTATCTACTTTATTCTATTTTTATTTATTTGCTGCCAGTTATTTGCAAAACAAGATTTACTCGAAAAAAAAAATTGGGGTCATCTAGTCCGACTGGGTAAGTACCTCCTCCACCCTACAGAATACCGCGGTTATAATAACTTCGTATTATGTTCCCAGCAGCGAGTAGGGTAGCCAGGGCTCACTGGAGAATTTGTGCTGTCAGTGGGATGGCTTGTCCTGGTTTGTCCTCTACACTGACGGCACAGAGACTCTGTGCTTACAGGGTCGGCAGCGCGAGTGTGGCGGTATTTCGGCCGCACATCAAACGCGGTTGAATGTGGACGTTCTCGATTTGCTTTTATTTTTTCAAGAAAGCCATTTCATTTTATTTACTTTATGCTTGTACAGTACGTGCTGTAGAGATATATTGCCGCAGTAGCTACTGCTTCCACGTCCATCTCGACAAACGTTAAAGGTACGGTCGACAAGTTCTTTTAGAGTAAAGATAGAAAATACTTTTCTAGTTTTGGTTCTAGTGAAGTTACTTGATAAAAGTTGTTGATAACATTATTTGCAACCAAAAATATAAGATATGATAAGATAATTTTTATTGTACACCAACCAACACATTACTCACTCATCCATCATGTATACATATGTATGTAGTTTGAGGACATCTGACCACAGTATTTTATAACTGTGATCTGACCTTTAGTATGACTTTTATAATGGGGTGACATTGACATTAAGTATAAGTATTTGTTAATCTTGCCCCCGTAAAATTTGATGGGTTCAGACGGAAAGTATGAATAAATTCCTAAAACCTAAAGAAATTAGCAACTGTAAATCTGTTAACGACTTTTTTAAACAATTACCTTCCAACCATAATCTATTTCTATCCTGCCTACATGTTAACATTAGATCTATAATAAAGAATTTTCCTAAATTGTTACAAATTATCCATGAATGTATTTATCCGCTGAAAAATAAACACCTCAACAAAGTCTAGGGAACAAGATGACCCCAATTATTTTTTTTCGTGTAAATCTTGTTTTGCAAATAACTGGCAGCAAATAAATAAAAATAGAATAAAGTAGATTACAGAGTTGTTCGAAATTTAAAAATAAATTTAAATAAGTAATGATTTTCGAATATGGAGGCTTTACGTTCACCTTCTTTATCGTTTACGAACTTTACGATACGCTGAATTGCGCCTTTATCTGTCGAGCTCGGCTATCTTCGCACCGGTGCGAAATTATTTGCGGCTGCAGCGATTAGACAGAAAAATACGCTCTTACTCGTCGAAACGATCTCCTCGCTAACGTGTTTTCCAGAACTTATCACGGGGACTTCAAAATAGTTTAAATAGGTATCTATCCTATATTAATTAAGAAATAAATTATTAAATTCATAAAACCCGACTGATGCTGAAAAGTTCGTAACAAGTTTGATAGCAGGCGGTACCCATTAATTTTCTTTCGGTTTATTATTGGCAAATGGGCACAACATGGCTGAACATTTTCCACAGTGTACTGGAGAACATTATGGATCGCAGTGTAGTTGCACCGTTTCTTCACCACTAGCTAGGCGCTAGTAGACCAAAGCCTCCCAACATTGGGAGAGGCCTATGTCCAGAAGTGAACTGCTATGGGCTAATTGATTGACTACTAACAGTTGCAATGCAAGATTCTTATGAAATTTTTTGTATGTGTTTCGTAGGTATGAAGGTAGGTAGGTATTCGCCACATATTTATTTAGACAATTCTTTTTTTTCACTTGGCTTATTATAATCCTTAATATCCACCCTTTAACCTCCAAACCTCATTTTTATATGACAAAACAATGTTTGCTAGGTCAGCCAGTGGTTTTATAAAAATGAAGTCTAGATCGAAACGATCATTTGAATAATATCTATACAATATTCATCTTATATTTTAGAAAGGCTTGTAAAAAAATGTATAAGTAAAGATACATAGGCACGTAATAAATGGGAAACTAGTTGAAATCATCGACCGCTGCTGCCCAAAAAAATTAAAGAAATTGTTGTTTCTTCGTAATGTAATCAACAATTACACTATACGTACTATAATAGTTACACAGGTTCTTACTATAGGTACATAGGGAAGTCCCGTAAGGTATACTTCTAATTTTTTAACTTACACCTACAATGCAAACACTAAATAATCCGTATAATATGCCTTATCAATCAATTTTTATGTTAAGTAATTATAAGTAGCTATTTCTTTTTATAAATTTTAAATAAAACAAAAATTAAATCAAATAATTCCTGTGACTTTGACTTTAGCTTACCGTCAGAGGAGGTGAAGTCAAATTGGCGTGTCTTAGATAAAAAAAGCCTAATACTAAGACTTCGAAATCTGTCTGTCTGTCACCAGACTGTATCTCATGAAACGTGATAGCTAGGTAGTCGTATCGCACAGAACAATAAAACCGTTGGGCTGGCAAAAGGCTCAGATATTTTAATATATGGATATTTTTAGATGTCGTTCCTTTGGCGTTGCGATTTATTGCCTTATATTGGGCACGATCATTTAATATCAAAGAATCTATTTTTAAGCTCCTTGCGATAAAATACATTGTTCTCTATGATGTGGAAGTAAAGAAGTTAGAATCTTTCTATTGTTTCAGCAACAACAGCAGCAAAAGAACACAGGTCTCCGGAGCAAGAGGAGCAGAGATCCTCGCCCACTCCTGGACCTCCCAGCCCACAGAACAACGGCACTGCTGGTAAGCATCCATCTTTTTATATTCAGCCTGTCAATTGACTCCCTGCTGGGTGGTAAGAGGCCGGGGTGAAGTCCAGATTGTTTACAACGCGCCTGCACTAAAGTTCATTGCAACATCACAAAATGTTTCTTGACGTCATCTCATAGCTACGATTCTTTTCTCATTTCGCAGTTTGGAGCCGGGCCAAGCGCGTTTCCCAGCGTTCAGCCCAGCGGACTGTAGTTTTCCGAGCCCATCCGTCGAGACCGGTGTTGCTTCAATACCTAGGGGCATATTTCCCCTTCCGGGGGATCCCGAAAGAGACCCTTTCGCAGATTACGAGAAGAATTTGGATTCACCCCGGGTACATTAAGTAGGCTGTATCGGCCGGGCATGATATTTGCGTCTCCGTCAGAAAAAACAAGGTGGGCTGCGCGGTCTCTAAATGTAGATGGACCGCGTTGAGGTTGGTGTGTAGGCCCCTGATGTTACAGAACATTTTTTGAGATGTGAATAAACCATTGAAGTCACGACACCGTTAGCGATACGGCACCCTTCTTTTTTATTGTGCGTAAAATCCTCACGGATACCCCCTACCACCGGAACCGGTGGGGGAGGTTATGTCGGACTTGAACCGACTAAAACGCACGCTGACTGTGTGGGCCGCAGGTTGCCGGAGCTATATTTATAAGAATGAAAAGAAAATCTACTACTCTATTCGGTGAGATAGGTACCTACTTAACTAAATATAGGTATTTAAACTATCATGGTTACTCACATCAGTATCAAAATAAACGGGATATTTACCATGAAATGTGGTGGATTTTCAGATGCCGGAGGTGATACTGCCATTGATATATCTATCGCAGGCTGCTGTGATTTATCCGAATTATTACTGAGACAGAATACAAGTATCACTACCCCATCTCATTCAAAGGATGTGTCCAAATGTCGTAAGAGGCGACCAATGGAAAAATACGCAGACGATATGAATAAGGAGATTTTAATACTAAGCCCATGTCTGACTGATATGGAAAATAAGAATATTTGTCAGCTAACTCTTGACCTGGTTTAGACATCCGTTCCATCTCATCTGCCATAGTTTTCATGAAGATCCAATCCATCAATGGAGCTAACTCAGCCAACTCATTGTAGAAAATTAAAAAAACAATCGTTTTTAAGTGTATATAGTTATATAATATATTGACCTTATTGTTGTTGTAGATTCTAACAATGTAATGGCGCCTCTAAAACCTACAAAAATATTGCACTATTGATATCATTTTTTTTAAGAATATTTGAATTGAAATTACTGCTACATAAATACAGGAAAAACCCAAGTAGGCAAAACAAGGACACCTTTAAAATTTATAGTAAGAGACTTAATTCGATTATAAAATTGACTAAAAAAGCACAAAATGATTTTAAAATAAAAAACGCTAATAATAAGTCTCAGGTTACATGGAAAATTATCAATCAATGTAAATTAAATACTCCTAAAGAAGAAATTAATTGTATAAAAGTCGATAATAAAATAATAAGTGGTCCACAGCAGATAGCGCAAGCATTTAACGATTTCTTTTTAAATAAGTTTCACAGCCATCTGTTGGACGTAGGTACCTAAGTACTTTGAAATTATACTTCTACTTTTTTTTTTTTTTTACGTGCGCAAAATCCCCACGCATACCTCCCCACCGGAGCCGGTGGAGGAGGTTATGTCGGACTCGAACCGACTAAAACGCACGCCACCTGTGGATCGTGGAAATACCCCGGAGAACGAAAGTGTGAACGACAGGGAAAACTGTCGCGTGCTAGGGCACACCTAATGACTTTGCTCATTTATGGGGCAGGCTTAGTCGAAGGGTGCAGGTGCATTGCAAAATTGTATTAAATACATTGTCACCCCATCTCAAACTTTTTTCGGGTTCCGTACATCAAAAGGAAAAAAAAACACGGGTCCCTAGTAGGATGGTCCATATTTGATTACGTGTTATATATGTCACTTTTATTGCTTTATATTTTTTCTAAAATGTATACTTTATCAGTAGGACTAGAAAGAAATAAGGGAGAGATCGTGAATTTGTGTACTACATATATATAATATATATATTGGCAAAATAATGTATTCTTCTATCCTATCAATATCCTAATTATATTTTGTGAAGATGTTTGGATGTTTGTTATTAAATCACGTTCTTAAACGGCTGAACGCAACTGGATCAAAATTTGACACCGAGAAAGTTTGTTAAAATGGTCTTTTCTTTGACCACAATAATATTTTCAAACCTGAAAAATCTAAGGAAATGTAACGTGTCAATGTGTTGTCCGAACCGCCGCCGCCGCCGCCGCCGCCGCCGAGTGACGTTTCCTTGACTGAACTTAAGTAAACCAACAGAACAATTTCTTTTATTAAACAGCACTTAAATCCAGTTTATTTCTCCCAATTTCAGGGCTGTCAATCCGAGTGCAGCTTCTCCGTGCACTCCCGGCCAGGTTCAAAGTGGTTGTGGAGATAACCCCAGGGTCCCATGCATTCAGAGAAACCGCACAATCAAACACTTTTAAAAGTTTTCCCTCCATATTCGAAAATCATTACTTATTTAAATTTATTTTTAAATTTCGAACAACTCTGTAATCTACTTTATTCTATTTTTATTTATTTGCTGCCAGTTATTTGCAAAACAAGATTTACACGAAAAAAAATACCAATAATTGTATTCGGCCCCACGTAATAGGGGGTGAGCATATTGCCGTATTTCGGGCACTATTGTTGACTCGAGCCATGCATCTGAGACTGAGTCTGGGCTGTATATATCTGTCCGATGTTAAACAGGCCTATCCCTTAGTCGCCTTGTACGACACCACATGGGAAGAGATGCGGGTTTTTCCGACTTATCAACTTATTCACGGCTTGTAACAATGCTGCTCAGTTTACGGGGTGGAGAATTTGAAGTTTTGGAATGCCAGACAAATCTTATGAATTTAAACAATTTTATAGATGTTAATTTAGAAAATTTTAGTCGCCTCTCGCGCCCCATTTAGAGGTTTTGGACGAACTCCACACTTTTACTTTCAAAGACCATTCCACAGTATAAATATCACTCCGATAAAAATAAATCTTACATAAGCAGCGATTAATAGGTATCTATGGGTTTATTTTCGACTCTTAGCATGTCGTATTGTTCGATCCCAGGTTGTATAATGGCACAAACCAATGACCGCAGGTTTATAAGAGCCCGGTTAATGGCAATAGGCTCGCCACCTATTACATTGGGACCTAAACATAAACTGGCGAAATGTGGGTGCTAGCACCTCTGCCTACCCCTTCGGGGAAAGAGGCGTGAGTTTATGTTATGGAAACTTTTAATCTGCCGGAGGTGAGCTAAATGAAACCAAACGGTGAGGTTTAAGGTTTTATTGTCCACTCCAGTGTGCATTTAGAAATAGTTGCAAGGATACATTCCTAATGTATATCTAACCTTAAATTTAAAATTAGAGTTTTATAAACTTGAACTATGCGCCCATATCGATAGCACTTGTAACAAACCATGTAACATTTTAAACACGAAGTCCACTTATATCTGCACACAGCCTTTTAGTTTACTTCGCATAATTTTTTTGGCATAATTTATATGTAATTATGCCAAAAAAATTAGGCTTAAATATCATTAGTCTAAATTACCAAATACTGTGTGCGGGTGACATCTAAAACCTGCACGTGTTGTCCTGTATAGGAAAGGGGAGGGTAGGACTAATTGGAAGAGCTCATCAGAACACTCACCATGGTACAGACGGTAAAATACTGCCATGGACGCAACATCTCTACGCATCTGTAATCTGAGGTTTCTTCATTTTCGTCTTTATAAAATTCAATGTTTACAGTCACAAGGCCACGATCAAACAGTCTCACAGACACCGTAGACCCTTTTTTGCCGGATAACACCTTCAGAGAACCTCCTTCTAGTTTTATTTCAGTAGCTAAAATAAGATTTGGAATATATTGGAGTATTGTTATTCATATGTATTTATTACTAACATTAGTTCTTAAGTTAAATTGTTACTAACACTATGGATCGATGGTCTGACAATAAACGAATTTTAATTTAATTTAATTTAGTTTTTATAATGAGTTTTCAAAAAAAAGAAGTATTAAAATGTAAGTCATTCGCAGAAGAGCTCTTCGTGCTCTAATGAGTAAGCTTTAAATACAACCGTATTTGGCACTCAAATGGAGAAGAATGTATGAAACTAATACTAAGGTGACATATAGGATCCGATAGTCGAAATTTTACTTAAGTAAAACATATGAAATATGTTTCTGTCTTTTACATTGACCGGCCCGATATGATTGCAAAAACATCTAAAAACAACATCTTCTAATCTAGTAAATCATCAATGTTTACAGATAACATCCTTAAACTTTTAACTCATAAATTCAATGTGCTGTCGCAATACTATGCCAAATATAATAACCAAATTGTTTCCTCTATTTAAAAGATAACTCGGCCAAATTAAATAGTTTTTAATGTTACTGCAACTTGCATCACTATACACTGTGTTATTTAAAACTGTACATTGTGAACGCAGTTATTTACATTTCTATGCACAATTCTATTTTTGTTTTTATAAACATCACAAAAGACCCTGTTCCCCTACAAACTTGAATTTAACTTTACATAAACCCTAGATATCCAAAAAATTAAATTGTGTTCTCTGATTACATCTGTAAAAGAAACTTTTCATTGCACATGTACGTAAGTACCCAATTAGGAAACAAATAAAGAAAAAGTCCAGGTCACCGCGGGCGACCATGATACCATCTGAGGCCTGGAATTGAGAGCATAAAATATTTCAAACATTCATACAGCCAACTAGTCTAGCCATTGGGGGCGGAGATAGGGACTCCGTGGTCCTCACACCCGAAGAGGGCCGTCTCAAAAGAGACGGTTCTGGGCCGACCGGGGTGCGAGGGATGTCTCCGATAATCTCACCTCCGGCAAACTGAGACTCGCACTATCGGCGTGCGTTTTAGTCGGTTCAAGTCCGACATAACCTCCCCCACCGACTCCGGTGGTGCGAATATCGTGGAGTTTAAGGACACAGTTTATCGCGATATTCAATTTTCCCAATTTCTCAACAATTTCCTTATAAAATACAGTTCGTTTAAATTCTGGTCCCTTATTCTAAATTCCAAACCGTATCGTAACTACCAAATATAAGTTGGTTTATTTTAAAAAAGTTGACAAACGAAAAATTGTTATGGAGCGACATGACATAATTATGCAGCGACTAACATTCCTGCGCGAAGTTAAACAAATTATAAACTGGGATAATGTAATATTTTTGGACGAAACTTGGCTAAATTCCAACCATTCTGTGCCAAACACCAAGAGAGTCACACTCCTGCTGCCTACCCTGTAAGAATAGTACCTACGCCATTTATCTTAATAAACCACCACTTTTCTTTACCTACAAAAAATCTTAACGGAACTCACAGCGAATCCATGCACTATCTGCTGAATACGCGAGAGTGCGAGTGACTATCTCTGTCTACCCCTTCGGTTATATAGGCGAGAGTTTATGTTATGTTTTTCTTTTTTAAATCATACTGGCAAGCAAGTCCACACTTTGTAAGTTTCCTGGTTGTTACTTCACAGAGTTTACAAGCATCACAAAGTCGGTGGTAATTGCCCCGGGCATGACCGCGATGTGCCGACAAAGCGTTTACCTCACAAACATCTTTGAACGCTCACTTATAGTTCTTAAACGGAGATTTCTACACGAAATTACAGCCAATAGTCTGAGAAACGAAGAAAGCTACGTGTTTGGTTCGTTTTTGAGCTTAAATACTAGAATTATTCACTATTACAAGTCTTAAGTAGGAATAAGAGAGTATAATCATGTTATTTGCTATAAAAACCAATGAGAAGAGGAGATAATAGAATTCGCAGTGTAATTTAGGTCCACTGAGAGAGGCTTGTCCAGCAGTGGCCTGCGATAGTCTAATTGATAAATTCAATCTTTCTGGCATGGAAACAGTAGACCAAAGTCTCCTAGCATTGGGACAGGCCTAGTTCAGCAGTGGACTGCGATGGGGTAGTTCAAGTATTTTGAACTATATACTTATTTGTGAAAATGATAACCCGACCTTACTTGCCATGGCCATAGGGTTGAAAAGGATGGGTCCTCAAGGCAGCGCAAATGGCGACAACAAACATCCGCCCTAACAAACACGCACACCCCGGCTTTTGCACGGAAATTTTCCTCGATAACATGTGCACGCACACGCTTTGTTGATATTTTGATATTTTACTGGTTTTAATTCCAAAATTATTAACGATAGCCTTAGGTTTGAGCAGTGACGCCCTCATTTCAACGAGTATTTTTTTATATAATTATACTAAGTATCATTTGAGATTAACGTTTCGATATTCGTCAACAACATCTGCTATCTCACTCTCTCACAAGGCATTTATAGCGTCATTTTTACTATACCTGTCCTTGTCTGGCATTCGTCGGGCAGCGCGCGGCGGCCATGTTCCTCAGTACTAGGAGCCGGCAAGAGCCTTTAGGTGCTAGCGGTTATTTGATCGATTGACCATATCATCGAATAGTTACATGTATCAAACAGTCTCCCGTACCATTGATGGTACGTTCATTTGTCGACAAAGCCTCGGCAGGGCTCCTATTCTTACAGTGTGTCAAGTAACCTAACTTTGCGAGACCGCCGACATCAGGATAATATTTTGTTTTGCAGCAATATTTACATGGAATTGGAATCAGTTTAGTAAATGAATTGTTGTGATTCTGCTCATATGAGTCACCATTTTACGAAGTTTAATAGGAATCTATTGAGATCTCATTGAAGTTACTCTTTTTTAGCAGAATCGCTCAATGTGGCATACGTCATGTTTGTGTCTTAACGCTGTGGCTTATCTTGGCTTGGATATTTAAAATATTAAATAACCAAAGTTTGAGTGCAGCGTTAAGTTTCAAAGATTGATCTTATAATAATAAAAGATTTATTAATCAATGATATATTGTTTGGATATGTCAATCTATCACTATCTTTGTGTTGTAGTAATACTTAGTACTTACGATGATTAAAATTAACAATTATACACAAAATCAAGTGTTTTGATAATAAGAATTTCATTTAAATTAGCTCTAAATCTTAAATAAACTGATAAACATGAAAGATTAAATAGGTGAGTCAGCCGAATTAAGGAACAGAGGATATCAGGCCAATATAGGCCTTCGTCTTGACCTGACTATTGACAGCCGGGTCTGAGTTTTAACGTGCCTTCCGAAGTACGGAAGCACTCAAATGGAATACAACTAGGCGGTCATCGCGCCTGTGTAGCCTACCCACTGAACGTTTAGCTAATAGTTAGCGCTCTCTGTCTACGTCTCATTTACACATTTATAGTTTATAATGAAAGTAATTTGTAATTTAATGAGGAATCTAATTAATTTGGTTGCTTAAATTTTGACTTACTTTGGGAATTAAAAATAATGAAAAGTCCCAGTTGCGGTTTAGTTAGGCAATATCTTACTTTGGGAAGAATTCTTTAAGTAGAGCGTAAAAGCAACTGCTGAGGCCGTTGAGGTAGGGACCTATCATATCACTATAATTAGCATCTGGAATGGAGCGCGCATGTTCTGCACTTCATCTAAGCTTCTTATTATAGACAGTTAGAACGAGGTAACGTCAATACACAGGATAAGACAAGGCTGACATTTTGTATTATAATCTCTTCCGTTCGGGGACTTTTTCCTTGGCCGCACCACCAAGACCTGGAATTCATTACCAGCTCACGTGTTTCCTTCTTCCTACAGTCCCGGATTCTTTAAGCGGGGCGTGAAAAAGCATACGATGCCACACCCAACTTTCACTACCATACATAAGAGTCGGCACCATCTAAATTAATAAATAAAGCGTCGCGCGTCAGTAGCTTAGTGGTTAATGAGTTGGTCTTACGATCGGAAGGTCTCGGTTTCGTATTCTGGCCATTACACTGCCGACGTGAACCACCTCCATCGCTGTCGGGAGCAGCCTGAAATACCTCGGGCTCGTTCTCGACAGTCGGTGGCGTTTCGCGGAGCATTTCCGGCGGCTGGCACCTAAGCTGCTAGCGTTTGCCGGAATGCTCTCGCGATTGCTGCCCAACACTGGGGGTCCGGGGTCTGCCTGCCGCCGTCTCTACGACGGTGTGGTGCGCAGCAGATGGAGAAAGTAGGTAATTGAAATATCCAATGATGTATTATAAACTATTGGTACCTACATAATATGTTGTTCGTACTCTAAAATTGCGACAAAAATGGTAACGAACGTCGTCATTTTACACACCAGTCATAAATAATATCTAAATTCGTAATAATAATAATATTTTAAACCAACAGCCCTTAACATCTCTTCGCGACTTAAATGACGACGTGACATGATGACTACAGTCACAAAAATACACAAACCATACGTAAAAGACGTATTATTGATAATAAACGTTATTTACAATCAAAAAAAATAATTTTTATTTGGTTTTGCTCGTTTTCTCTTTTTGTTGAGCTCAATATTGAGTAACGAACTGTTAGACGAATAACTGAAGAAAAATATGGCGAGACTGGCACAGAAGAAAATTAATTTCACACACCAAAAATGAGAAAACGAACAAAACCAGTTATGTTAAAACGGCCATCATAGTGTGCCGCAGTGTATATAAGTATAAAAACATTAGGTACAACCCGTACAACCAAATTACTAATAATACGTCCATATTAATAAATTAATTGAATTACGCGAATTTGATAAGCGAAAGTGCGCTATAATAATACTTTTGCGTCTCTGATTGGTGCGTAAAATGATTTTTTTTGTCGCCATTTTAGACTACGGACAAGATATCTATATTTTATAATACATCATTGCATAACATACCCTACTTTTATCCCGGGAATAGATTCTCTTGGCAGCGGTAGCAGTAAAAAATTCTATGCGGGCGACACCGCAGGCAACAGCTAGCAGTGTAATTTATTCTAAACACACCTAGTTTCGCTTAGCCATTTCTCTTCAACTTCAATGATATTCTACTATCAACTACATAACAAGCTTTATCATATAAATATAGTTTTAATGTAGGTATTCTATTTTTTTTTTAATGTCTTCGGTCTTAGGAGAAAGATGGTCACTTATGATTAAATTTATGCTTACTATGTAACTACATATTTGACATATTCGATTGTTAGAAAATAGATTGTTAGAATGATTCAGAATCGCAAAAATAATAATGTATGATTATCATTTGTAGGTTAAGCGTATGACACAATGTTTTATCAAACGGTCTTAGGATGTCAGACTTATCGATCTGTTGATATAGTTCCCGGCATTTATCTTGACCACAATCACGTCTCAAAATGTTCTTTATATGTGCGTTTTTTAGTGTTTTTTATGGATAGTACGGGTTGCTATGTTCGTGAAGGAGCTATCAAACCATATCGAGCGCGTCAGGACCTCGTTTCTTTAGTTCATATTTCATTATTTTTATCTCGAGTAAAGGATGGATTCGAAAGGTATTTGTTTACTCGAGTAGATGTTTTCTTTTATAAGGCGACATTTTGCAGTATGTTTATGACACAATGTTTTTACGACGATGAAGGTAAACATGTTTTACGGCAGAAATATTGAAGGTGTTAAATGAAGAAACGTACGTTGGGACCCAAACACTCACATAAAGAAATAAAGAATCAACATCTGAGAGCAAAAAAAAGTCAATATCTCAAAAAACTTAATAAGAGTCAATATATCGCCTTAAACAGTCTATTTCTCACAAAACACAAAGAGTCAATTTCTCACACAACACAAGGAGTCAATTTCTCACAAAACAGGATAAACTAGCAGTATTCAACACTATAGAGGAGTAGTCACTCAATTCAACGTAAGCAGTAGATATTTAAAACAGAAATCTTCAATTTTAACAATATTTTCACCAACACGAAAACAAAACAAATATACAAATATGGCGTCTAGGAGCTAAATGACGGCTTTGGTTTACTGTTTCAACGCTGGCCAGACGGGTTGGTACAGGGTTTTATTTCGAGTTTTCCTTCTCTCGCAGTGATATCGTCTGCTTATTTATCCGTTAGTCGCCTCGTAAGACACCCGTCGGATTAACGTTTTCACTGTTTTATGGTTAACACTAGTACTGTCACATAACTAGGGTTTTGATCTCACTTGATTGCATAGGGTTTTTCACAGGTTCTACCAATAATTACAATTTATAAGATTTTAAATATGCAGACGAAGTATAGCTGTGGCTGGGTTGCCAGTAATGTGAAGCGGGGCGGGAGGTTGCTCGAGAAACAATTAACAAAGAAAACCTGTTATGGGCAATCAACACCTTACTACCTTTCAAGAAAGCAGGACTCCTAAAATGGAGCGGCCCCATCATAGCAGACTATCTAATTAAACTACTACAAGGTTTCTCGATCTGTCAATACAAATTAAATATTCAAAATAATATTCTTGTAACTCAATTTTTAAGAAAGAACATTTAAATTGTGATCGTATTTAACATTTATGAGATTCTTTTTATCTACACTGAATTTTAAACACATTTTTATTAGAAGAGTAAGTTTTCAGAGCCTCTAGACAAAGTAGGCAACTTCGGACCACAGGACTTCAGCATCAACTCGGACATGGGCATCGGACTAACGTGGGGCGCGCACCAGCTTCAGACGCTCCAGCACAACAGGTACATGTCTGTGATCACTCTCATATTACCTTTTTATATGTAGCTTAGTAAGAAGATGATCAACCTGATCTTGAAAACATTTCAAACAAAAAAAATGGTTGAATTCTTAATTCAAAATTGAAAAAAAGAAGTATTCATGTAACTGCATTATATCTAATTAGAAAAAAGTTTTGAAAAGAACTTATTTGTTAATGTGATGGCAATATTTGTAAGAGGACAGGAAAGATCACTCTAAGTATTGCTGCATAAACAAATTACGTAGATATACCTCATAACTGAGCTAATTTTATGCATCAAGTGCTAAAATTTGATAAAACCAAACCAATTTTATCAACAACGATGATTAAAATAAACGTCTTCTATCAGATTTTATGAAAACGTACTAAAAAAGACAAAAATACGTACGTAGTTTTTTTTATTGTAAATTGAATATGATATATACTTAAACTTTATGATTAGGTTGATCATGTCTTCTAGTTGTTGTATTAACAGTAGAATAATGCTTAGTAATGGTACCACAGAGTTCCCGAAAACGGAGATTCTGTGGTCCCCGCGCGGTCCCACACCCGAGGAGAGGGCCAGACCAAGAGAGATGGCACTGAATCCACCCCTGTCCGACCCTATTAAGTATAGAGTGGATTACATTCACGAATGGTACCTATATTATAGGTGTGTAGACTAAGATATCCCTTTAACTGTTTTTAATTTGACATCAAAACATACATCAACACTACTATTTTTAGAATACTTTTCTAACACCCACATTTCACCAATCATTGAATTCAGCCCCACGTAAAAGGGGGTGAGCCTTTTGCCGTCTTTTTTTTTCACTTAGTTGGCAGACAAGCACACGGCCCGCCTGATGGGAAGCAACACCCATATTGTTTTATCAGGCATAATATTTAAATGTTACTTAAAATCTGTGTAAGTATTTTTTTTTTTATCTAGGACACGCCAACTTGTCTTAACCTCGCCTGATGGCAAGCTAAAGGCAAAGTCTCAGGAAAGAAGGTCACGGCTCTGTAAAAAAGATTAGCACATTTGCCGTTAACGATCCCGAAAACAGGGCCACATCAGACAGCATCGGGGCCGGCGAAATAAAACGAAATAGCAATAAAAGTAAATCGACGGGCCCGGCCTGGGGCTGCCCTACGTGCCGGATTAAATCAAACGTTATTCGTCTTAGCAAATTAAGACCAGCCGTTTATCATAAACATAGGAGAAAGCAGCTGCAGTTCGGATTCCGAGTCTGAGACGCAATCGGTGACACCATTGTCAGATTCAGATTAATGTATATTAAAAAATCATAAATAAACCGCTTTTGTTTTATTTGAGTAGGTATATACAATAAATTTGTTGATACAGTCGCGAAGCGGTCGCTTGCTGTGTGCCCTCGATATTGTCGTGATTCTGTCTCGATGCAAACGCGATACAAATAACGGCACAAAAATGCTTGTGTCAAACGACTCCATATTGCGCATGTGACTGACAACTGCACTCTCGACCTGTCTGTGTTGTACAGATCAAAACCAATCGACGGAGGGCCTCGCGTTCGAAGTCGTTAATTTTGATGAATCTGGATAACTTTTGCCGATCGCACGGTCCTTGTCATTCACTCTTGAAACAGCATTTTAATTTTGGGTGTAAACCACATTGCTTTTAAAATTTGAAATTAAATGGATTTTTTAGCAGTGTCCGTTTTGCTTTAACAAAATCGAGGTCCTGATTGTACAAACACTTCCTACTACACTGTTGAACACTAGCGACCTAGGCTTTGGTAACGGCAAGACCCCTGTTTATGTTGTGGAAAACCTTTCTCCGGAGAATAAATCCTTACATGCAGCAGCTCGTCAGCGATGTAAACAACTACAACACAAGTTTGTGTGGGTACGCGGAGGTCGCATCTACGTTCGTAAATACAACAAATCATTCACAAGACCCACCTCCAGTAATGATGGCTGCATCGCATATAAATTGGATTTTACTGTTGTTTGTTTATGCAATAATGTTTGATTAAAATTTTGTATGATTCAATTTAATTTGGATAAAACCGCAAACCTTATTGTTGATTCTTAATATTTGAACCACGTATGCAACAAAGTGTGCTAATCAAAGGATGCAAAGGCCTCAAATGGAATTGTATTCTAAATTCATTATCCGAAAGTGCGAAAATATCTAAATGAACAAAGTGCGTGTTATGTGTAATATGCGTAAATGTGGAGTTCTCTAAATGTGGGGCTTATATGATTAGGGCTATACTTAAAAATGTTGACATGGTATGTGATCCATATTATGCAATTTGAGTAATAATTTTCGTTAGCATACCTGGATAGGATACACCTCATTATGGTTAAATAAACGAGTGCAAAGCTCTGCCCAAGGCGCAATATGCTAGGTCAATGGACCACATAACACTTCAAGGATAAGGGTATACCCACACAGACACAATGGGTATATCTACAAGAACATACGTACCTATCAAACAGATGTACGTGTGAGATAGGGATATCTATGTATGAATATCCCGCTCTGTGCAAATATTTGTATGCATGAATATGTATAGACGGTGCGCACTGTGTGGTATGAAAGAAACTTCATCCCACGCACACTCAAGCTGTGGAATGACCTCCCTGCTGCAGTTTTCCCAAGCGCCCACAATATGGGGTTCTTCAAGTACAAATATCACAAATTTCAAAATCTCTGTATCTCTACCACTGAATAGATTTAAATTGTTCAATGTTATTGTGCTGTGGGAAGATCAAAGGCTTGTCCTGTTTTGTCTTCTACACTGACGTCACACTCTGTTTTTACAAGATCGGCAGCACGTGTAGGACACTTCATAGTCGTTTAAAATTAAATTTCCTACAATTTTGTTTGCCTAGGACCGATATTTTTGACCTCAAATGTGACGAATCCTTTTTTTGACATAAGAACAATTTGTAGTAGCAATTTTCTCACAGAATTCCTTGGGGTAGTATTTGGTTATGCGTGTTATATTGATTTTATTATAAATGAAATGGACGTCTAATAAAAAATAACCCCAATAACACATTGAGGTTATTTTCTATTAGCCATCCATTTCATTTAAATACTTAATCATATTATAAAAAATAGTACAATAGTAAGTGCCCGGTTAATGGCAATAGGCTCGCCACCTATTACATTGGGACCTAAACATAAACTGGCGAAATGTGGGTGCTAGCACCTCTGCCTACCCCTTCGGGGATATAGGCGTGAGTTTATGTTATGTTTGTTAACAGCAACAGATGTCTCGAAAATGTCCTTCATAGAATTCTATGAATCTTCTGGAATTCTAGCATAGAATGGAATGATGTTCAGGTCAAATACCTATTATTAGGTACTGATGCACTCGCTTACTTTCACTTTCAATGTTATTTACTATTATTTGAACTTGTAATAGTCGTAATTACTTAATAAAAGCAAATTTATTTGAATTTTGGAATTGTACACTGCTATTTTTGTATAGATACTATAATTTTATTGATATACTTAAATAAGTATAAAACAACTTGTATTTAGTACACCCGCCCCTATCACCTCCTAAATCCGAGCAGATGTCGGACCCGCGCCTTTTCAAGGCGATTAAATGCTGCTACATTATTAAGGAGCAAATTCTCTTATTAAGAAACCTCAAAACCGATATTAAGGTTAAGATCGAAGGGGCCGTTGACTGGATGCCTTTGTTCAAATCCTAAACTTGAATTTCTCAAACGACCACCTACTCGAATGAGTCCATCTTCCAAAAATGGTTTCAAGTGTCGGAAAGAACGACTACAAGGTTTGTTAAATTCTAAATTTTTAAATTCAGAAGCAAAATAAAATTTCTGACCCACAGGCGCCGTGCGTTTTGGTCGGTTCGAGTCCGACATAACCTCTTCCACCGGCTCCGGTGGGGGGGGGGGGGGGGCTGGTTTGGGGGGTACCCGCGGGGATTTTGCGCACGTAAAAAAAAGGGTAATAAACTTGAAATTTTGAGTTGTTAAGAGCTTATTCATTTGCCTTTACGTGTGTTAAAATCTATGTCGACGCAAATGATGCGATGCGGTACACGTCGAATTCTCAAAATATGATTTAAAAATCAAAATCATTCTTCTTGATCTTATATTGAGAACGGGTTCATTCGATTGCGTTAATGCTGGTACGGGTGCGTCAGTACTTCACTCAGCGTTACATCAGGAAATTGCGTGCAGGAAAAACTATCAAAAATACTTATACTAGTACTTATACTACATAAGAGCATCGTATATAATCGTAAAATTTACGATTTTAATGTGAAGCTCTGTTGAACACTTAATTATTATAAAAGTAATGAGATCAGTATATTATGTGAATCAGCCTTTTACTAAATATATAATGAACAACATTATTTTAATAGGTATCTACACCAATTAGCACTAATAAATGTACTTATAAGTACATAGGCCTTTTACAATATTTTTATATAGTGTTACATATTAACATTGTAACATATTATACCTACCTATACCTACTTAATATAATTTTAATTTTAAATAACCTTTTTTTTCGGAGTCAGGCGCAATAATATTTTATCATAATTAGTTGTCTATAGTCAATATTCGTATACACTCGTTAAGTTTTGCATTAGGTGCTTAATTGGATTTATATGTTTATTTCACTTAAATAATTTCCAAATGATCACAATAGTAACAAAAATATTTTCCATAAAATGTCACTCAGTAGAAGTGATTGAAATTAAGAAACATAAATTTCAATCGGGAAGATGAGTTTTAATTATCAGGAACAGTTAGTGGTATGAGAAGGTATATGGCAAAAACAAAATATAGAAAATATCGAGAATGTGCGGGTAGGTGAAGAACCGTCTACATCACTAACTCGAAGGCGGCTGGCACGACCACGGCTGGTGCAACCTGGTCGAAACGTCAGGCAAATCAAAGGTGTGTCGTGTGTGTACCATGATCGCGTTAAGTCCCGTTAACATTATTGTATATCATGCTACAAACTGCATGTGCAGAAGTCACTACAGAAGACTGGCGAAAAGTCGTGGAGAAGACAAAGAAAATAATTTTACAAGATTTTGAACGAGATGTGAGAATAGACAATATTATTGAAAATGAATTAATAATATCTCTGAGTGCTGACAGCAGTGATGAAGATAGCACTTTGTTCAGGAGTCCGAGTTTCCGCGAGGCTGTTTTGATGATGCTCTCGATGTAATTTCTGTTATTCAGTTTGCAGCGAATATCCATGCCTAGGATATAGAGATTGATTGTCTCGTGTACCCAATTAATGTATATGAGTCATGTTGTAGCTTAACTAAATAAAAACTGCAGAATTTCGATAGTATATTCAGTGTGTTAAAAAAGTCTAATGGCAGTCGCAGTTGAAGTCGGTTATCAGTCTAACTTCGATATTTTCCTTGAAGTGACTGCAATTTGACCGACAAAAACCTGGTCGGCTTAAGTGTTCTCCGAGACACGCAGGGGTCTAATGTAATATTTTCAATGTCATAAATATCAATGTGTCGGACAAAAAGAATATTATGACAGAGAATTTAAATTTGAATATCCTATTTGTTACTATTATGAATACCAGAGATAGCTTCGCTTAGTTTTTAAAGCATATGGTATTTTTATAAAGCCACGTGAGCTAGTGGACTGTATTTCGCGGGGGGTGAAGTTAACTGTTCCATTGACGCTTTACACAACAAACAAGACAGGTGATCGGGTTGCCGCGGATGTGGTTTAGGCAATGAATGCAACCCGAGAAATTAGGAGAGGATGCACTAACCTTCACGGGGCCACGTGCCGTCGCAGCCGGTGCACCAGTATCGAATTTTCAATTTGAACCAATAGTTCCTGAGTTTAGCCCGTTCAAACAACAAACAAACTCTTTAGTTTTATAATACTGGTATAGATATGAATCTTCTAGCTGGTAAGATTACTGGAATAACATATATTATAGGCCTCGAGGTCAAGTAGTTTTGTACCTGTTACTTAATATATTTTTGACTTATGTCACTTATCAATCAGAATAACATAGAATATAACATTCTAGCATGTCTAGATTACACTTTTCGAATAATGTAATGTTAAACATTATCCATGGTCATCCTGTAATAAGTAAAGACTGATATGAAGTGTGCTTAAAGCGTAAAACGCTCATCTGAATTTTGAAAATTCAAACCAACACATAAAAAAAAGTTAGATTACAAAGTACACAAATACGATCTGTAGGTCACCCCAGCACCGGAATGCAAATTATTTGTGCATCTGCAACCGTACCCAGCAATCCAGTATTAGAGAGAATCTCCGTCAACCTCGGCGATAAAATTGCAAAAATGTAAAATAGTCATAAATCTTCTTGTCACTTTGTGATTCACGATCTTATTACTGAGGTATCGTTTCCTCGGGATCCTTCAATACTTGCTTAACTGCAGCGTATCTTACACCCGACTTAATATACTTGTATACTCGTATTATTCGATATACCTAGCTGTTTTATTTTTCGGTTACAAATATTCTTTAAAAATAATAGTTTTAAACAGATTTATTTCTCGCGTTTCTATCGCAAAAGCCGATTGGTACTTTCATGTGGCCGCCGACGACGCGTTCATTCATTTTTGTATTCTACCTCCTAAGTTCTTATAATTTCAGTCACCGGTCACCGTTCGTTGCGTGCAGGTGTGTTTGCGATCGCGATTAGTGACATCTAACTGAAGAGGATAATAATGGCCTCGAATGGCCATGGAATTCGCTCAGCGCGCAGCAAGCAGCACGACAGCTGCTTCTCCACAACGGCATCGATGTGCAATTAGCATTTTCTAACAATTACCACAACATATTTAAGACAATTTCATGTACCAACATTTTTGTGAATAAATGACATAAATGATACAGTGAATGAAATAAATAAACTCATTTTAGAGAAAATTCCCGGTCATGTCAAATGCGAAAGTTACTCTGTCTATCTGTCTGTATGTTACACTTTCACGCCTAAACCACTGAAACGATTTTGATGAAATTTGGTATAGGTGTAGATAAAACCTTAAAAAAGGACATAGCTATGTTTCAATATACAAGACTGATTTTTGACTAATTTAACTAAGCTATATCTAATATAAAAATATACATCAGCCATTATGTTTTTTACTTTTAAATACTATTTACCTTGGTAACTGATATTATAAAAGTAAGATTAAAAATTCATTTGTAACTGTTCTACGATAGGTTTAGAATGGCTGCCATTGTGATAACCGCCGACACATACATTCGCTAATACCTACTATCAGGATTTTCTGAAGTTTTCCGAAATATCCGAATATATTAGGGTTGCCGCATATGGGCCACCGGCCACTAACAAAACGCCACCACGGGCCGCGTGCTATCCTCAAAAGATACTCGAGAAACGCGTGTTGCGCGTATAAAGCACAGTTTGAGCACATTTTAGGTCCAAGATGTACGCCCCGAAGTATAAACGGACACAGTGCGCCCATTGCCCAAGCGATTACAATATGAAGTTTTTCAATAAAGGCATTAGAAAATTCCTACAGGGTCAGCTTCACCACTGAGCGGGTTGAACGCTTATCAACATTGAAACCAAGACGCCGACAACAATCTTGAGTAATGAAATTACTTTGCGAAGCGCCATCTAACAGCGCTCGAACAATGCGCGGCTTACCTAATGCATCAACAATAACAACGCGAGCGGTCGCAAGACACACAGTAGTGAAATATCTGTACGAGTATTTACCTAACTAACAAAATTTTGTAATTAACTATTGTTTTTCAATTTATTTTATCTTAGAAAAACTTACGTACAATTCTACTCTCATCAAATACTTTATACTTCTAACTGCTAATATCCTCGTTGTAATTAATAGGATGATAATGGATTTCAGACTTCAATCTAGTGTTCAGTTTGCCTTGACTAGATGACACTGAACTG
Organism: Eilema griseolum; assembly: GCA_963662185.1. Taxonomy (NCBI): domain Eukaryota; kingdom Metazoa; phylum Arthropoda; class Insecta; order Lepidoptera; family Erebidae; genus Eilema; species Eilema griseolum. Next base: position 11,435,593 of record OY759251.1, read on the forward strand.
TAGTTCCGTAGAAGTTCCGCTCGACTTCGAGAGATGGCGTTGAATTTTGTTAAGGTTAATCTCATTATTAATTTTCTCTACCCTTTGATACTATATACGTATATTTATATATAAATATGTTGTAAAATATCTGCCAAAAATACATTTCATCCCTACAACCATATAAATTCCAATAATACAAAGGGGCTAGATCCGAACTCTCTTACCCTCATACCGGCGTAATTATCGATGTTGAGTTAAGTAGGTGAGTAGAACTGAGACACAAATAATAGTCCACACTTCAATTTCGAAGTACTACTTGTATTAACTAATTCAATTTCCACACCCATTAAAGAATTAATGAAAACGATTATGTTTTAGCTACCAATAATTGATCATTTGATTTAATCGGTATTTTAAACACGTAATCGACATGATATTGGAAGTAACCTATTTTTGTAGGTAAAAAATTTCAGTTCTTAGTGATGCGGCAAAGGAAATAGTCTCCGAATCTTCTCAGGTTCTTGATCAAATATTCTGCACCGTGTGCGGGTAACATCTAAGCCCTTCACGTGTTGTCCTGTGTAGGAAAAGGGAGGGAAAACTATCAAATTCAGAAATTCTACGACGCATTTTAACGTTTGCTTTATTTTATTATTATTGTAATAGTGATATATCCAAGGTAATAAATATACGTGACTTGTTAAGTTGGAAGAAATCACTTTTGTTTATTTATTACATTTCTAGCGTTTTTTGTGCGTTATTTAGGCTCGTTAATTTAATTGTGTGCACGTTTCGATGTTATTAGGCATTAGACAAAGTAATTGTATCTTGGGACACGTTACTTGGACCTAAATCGCGAGCCAATTGAGCCCTGGCGTGCGTATTTTGATTGGTGACGCTTGGTGAATTCGCAATCGTCTACCGCAGTAGCTCCCGGTACTATCCTCAAATGACAACCAAAAGAAATGTGTACTGCGCATATAGAGCACATTTTAGGTCCAAGATAAATGTCCTAAGCAATACCACAGTATACCCATCTGTCTCCGTAGTACGGAACTGTAGACTAGACTTCTATTTCCAGTCTCTTCGACAATTGAAATCACAGGAAAATGTATTACGTGACAAAAGTCACTCTTTATTAGTCGAAGAGACTTGACAGTCATAAGTCTACAGCTCTTATTTTATGTATTTCTCGTACGCTATTATTTTCAGCTCCTCGATACAAAAAGCTGATTTCTTTTTGATTGTATCAACACATTTTTTATCATCATTTTAGTCGTATTTACTGTATAACTTGGCCATAAACTTATTCTATAAGACTATTCTTGGTATATATAACGTAATTACATTGCTGGCTATAGTATATTGTCTATTTTTTTTAAATTACCATAACAATTAATGGAAAACAAAAAAAAATGTGAAATAAATTTTAAACAATTTTAGTACATAAAATACATTCAAATATTACATACATATGGCTTTTAACGATTGACAGTATAACAGTCACACCGCTCGACACATATGAGTCTGCTTATTTTGAAATAACTATATTTAAATGATTTTTTTCGTTCTTAAAATGATTTGAATTTATTTAAAGTTGTATACAACCCTATTGTTGTCAGACGGACAGTCTACTGATATATTATGCTACAGTAAAAAAAAAGAAAAAAAAAGTAGAGACGTCGCGGATTTGTAGCGAGTTTACTATGTACAGACAATAATAATATGTAATAAAATGGATTCTGAAACACTGTTATTGGCTTTGTTAATGCGCAGACGTCCGAGGAGGAAACGGAAGCATTGACGAATTTCAGTAATTTATAACAATTGTTCTGATAGAAACTTTATATTGATTTTTTGAACCAAATTTACGGAATAAATACTATAGTGCTATATATTTTTGAATTCGCACCGCTGCCGGCTACACGGCGCGACCGGAAAATTGGAAAATTTCCACGAAAATTCATTGACTTCACCGCTTTTTGTGCAAATTTTGGACAATTCAGAACATAAGGTTACTAACTATTGTACGCCGGGATTAACTTATTGTAACATAATTAAAAAAATTAAGAATTATAGTTTAAACAGCAATAATACGCTTATCATTTTAGTGGGAGACAGGGGAAATGCAGACAGAAATGCAGTTATAAATTGTTTTGAATCACTGAAGCCTTTAAGAGGTCAACATTCAGCTTGTGTGTTGGGCTGACTGTGGTGGAGGCTGTGGCCGAAACTTTTTGTTCCTGTGCTGTGTGACGGTGCCGACTGGCGTACAAGACAGGCGAGCAAGAAAGGTGATCAAGCGGGCGAGCAATAGCGACGGCGGAGCGGAGCCCCCTGCGTCCCGCGGGGGTGTCGAGCTGTGCTAATAACTTACATAATCACGGTGTCGTATCTAAATAGATTATCTCAAGCTAATAACTCCTAAATAATGTTAATACCTTGTACATATATCTTAAGAGAACGGTATTGCCTCCCAAACCAGCTCATTAAGTACATCGAGAGATAAAAAATAATTTATTCGTAGATATTTTTGACGTCCAATAATCTTTTCCTCCGCTTACTAATATGCTTAAATTCGGCGGGTGATCCTCCCTGATCTGAGGCCAACGATAAAAAAAATGAGGCAGACGCGATATCCGTCAGCGTTACGACGACGCAACCGTCACCAAGTTTATATTTTTACAATACAACTACGATAACGACAACGGCGTCGATACGCTCTTCGGACGTCGAGTCCGCCTACTGACACGACACTATGTGTGTGTAGTGTTTACACGTGTTCACGACGATGCGATACGTCAATATTAATAAACAGAATATTGTTCAACGTTACCGTTGAGAGTGTATAATTCGTACGACCAGAAAGACTCCCTAGGAAACCCTTGGAAAGCCCAACTATGCCAATTATAAGGGTCCATGTCAACTGCACCTCCTGTAAGTCGGTGAACTGGCTGATTGATGACCCAGGCCTGACTCACTGCTCTGTGGCTACTTACTTATAAAAATTACCATGTTTAAATTACAGGCAAGCCCACGGCCCACCTGATGGAAAGTGGTTACCGTGGATTCGCGCTGCCGACTCTGTAATCACAGAGTTTCTGGGAAACCTTGACATTCCAAATGTTAAAAATAATACTCTATTTTAGTACGCGTGCCTTTCTTTTAAATTAAGCCTTAGGACGTAGAGATTAAAGTTTTGATTGAGTTATTTGTCGGTAGCCCGCATTTGGGGTGAGGCGTATTCTTTTATGACGGTCGCTACCCCTGCTGTGCGGCTGCGCACGTGGCCATGGGGCGAGGGGATATGGACAGGCAGATGTTTCGCCTCACCCCGACTCTCGATGGCTTGCGACCACCGGTTTGTGAGATACACAAGAAGGTCACCGGTTGAGCGACGGTAGCGAAAGCCGTACTGTCGGTCGCTCAGTAGATCGTTTCCTTCAAGGTATCTCAGGAGCTGTGTACTCTGGCTTAATTCAAATTTATTATTATTGCACTATACAAAATCATTGTTTTACCGAATAGGTAATGTAGCGTACTAATACTCGCCAAATTTGGATATAATGTACACTGTTTTGTGAATAAAATGACAAACGAATTTACGCTTCATGCCATTAGTATTTTGCAAAGCACCTCCCATAGAATGCTGTGAACCAAAATATTACCACTGCCTGTCTTATACATGTTTTAAATGTGTGTATTTATCCACGGTCACATTGATCTGTTTGATCTCCATAATGATATGGTAACCAGACCAAGTTGTAGAGAGGTCACAATTTGGCAGCGCGACTGTGACTCCTCTGGTGTTGCAGACGTCCATAGGCCACGGTAACTACTTTCCATCGGGTGGGCCGTGTGCTTGTCTGCCAACTTAGTGGTATAAAAAAAAAAAAAAAAAAAGTTATAAAGTTAATACATTTAACCTACTGGTTAAAAATAAAGATTTTAATATTGGTGGCGCGATTCTCATGCCACCTGAGCTAGTGGACTGTATTATGCGGGGGATGAAGCTAAATGTTTCATATGACACTTTACACAACAAACAAGATAGGTGATCGGGTTGAGCGGTAACAAAGTCGTGGAAGACTCATTCCAGGCACTTCTTCCAGTTATATTTACTCACTTTATTCAGTGGAATGCAAGCTAACAGTGACTGTTGCGCAAGTAATAGTGAGCCGCGCTCATGATACTGGCTCGATTTATTCATGACTGTATTGCATTCAGACGTACTTCGTAGGTACAGTTTGCCTAACGCACATGCAGCTTGTTTTGAAGTTGAGGATTAAGTACTTACCTGCATACCTACAGGTGTTGCCATATAATTGGAGATTAAGAGTATAATCTCCAATTCTAGGGGTGTTGCTCAATGCTTTTGGTATTGGCAAAGTATTTATCATATCTGGTAACATCAACGGTCGGTGTAAGAGTGTGCTCAATGTCATTTTACTGTTAAATATTAAATTATTCTAAAGCTTATTACAGCACTGTTTTTTTGTGTTATTTTTTTGTCTGAACCTATTTATAGTCAAATATAAAGTAATATAGCTCCGACTGCCTCTATGAACGCGACTGGCGGAGGAAAAGTGTCCGGCGAACTTGAGACGAGTCATCAGTAGTTACCTTAGCGACAGGGAGGTAAGGGTTAGGTATGCGGGCGAGGAGTGCAGACGCTCCACGGAGAAGGGGTGCGTCCAGGGGTCTATCGGCGGTCCCTTACTGTGGAACCTATTGCTGGATCCCTTATTGCAATACTCTCTAAGTAATTTTAATAGGTTACCTAGTGCCAGCTTCTGGCATGCGTGTTATGAACGCAGTTAGCTATGGGTCGTGTGGGGTTCCGGTTGGAGAGACAAGGAGGAGTTCATTTCGCAGGTTTTTTACATTCTGTGGACCACCGGTCATTGACTTCCATAAGTCAGCTGAATACTACAACCCATGTGCTGAATATATCGATGTGATACGGTTAGCATAGGCATGGATGTAAATTTTAGAAATCTTTGCAACTGAATTTTAGAGAATTAACTCACCCAATATATTTGAATTTTTTTTGAGTCTCATAATATACTAGAAGAGTAACTCTTTTCAGAAATGGCTTATAAAGAGCGAGACTTTAGGAGGATAGTTTAATATTACTGTTCAAGATTGGAAAAAGTGAAATGCTCAGACGGGTTCTCAACCCGATATGCCGTCTGTCCATCCCGTGTCCCTTGGAATACTCTTGAAGGAGGTAGGATACGGCTATTCCGTATCTACATATTAACTATACGTATTAGCTTTAACACTAGATGGCGTGTGAAGTTACTTTATATAATTTTATTATTAAATGGTCCAGGCACTTCTTGAGCGCACTGTAAAATCAGATGTTTCACTGATTTTTATTGCCGTAAATGCACTGCATGTGCTTCAGTTAAAGGACCGCCGACAAGAAGCAAAGGAAAATTGAAACTGTATAACGTCGGAGCACCATGGGAACTTATCGCGATTGATGTTGCTGGACCTTTTCCAACGACTGAAGAAGGTAACAAATACATCATAGTACAGACTTTCCTGAGCGATCTGATGGCAGTCACTCTCGTAAAAGTCATAATTATGGAAAGGAGAGCAGATTCCTGACGTACAAGTGCAAGGTTTAGGATCGAACAGGGAATATCGCTTTAATAAAAAACAAGGTTCTATTCCATGAAATGGAATTTCAAATCTCTTTATGGCTCCTCATTTCACTTTACATTTTTATTGAAAAATTCACAAAAAAAAAAAATACATTCAATGCAAATGTCAACGTCAAGATGAAAAGCACCTCTGACGTAAAATACTAATGATTAACGTTTAACCTCAATTCACAATTCATTTCTAAAATAAATTCGTTCAGCTATGTTCACTACACAGCTATAATGGGATAGTAAAGAATAATTGAGTATGTAATAATTATAAATTTCACATAAAAATACCTAAGCTCCATTAGAAGCCGGTGCAACGGTTCCCTCAATTTATAATGTTTCTACAGGTACCTAAATAAATGTATTATTATAAGTTCAATCCCAATTCGTTTTCCTTAGTTAAAACTAGTTGTATTGTACTAAAGGCCTTCTGTATTGTACTAAAAGGCTTGGGTGAACTTCAGATGATAAGGACCACCATTCCAGATCCTACATATACATACATACATACATACGTACATACATACATATAATCCCACCTTTATCCCCTGAATGTTAGGCAGAGGTGAATTAACATTCGCATTTCAATAACGTACTTAGATGCTATAATTTCCGATTTACTATTCTTCTATGTTTTATTGTCGTATTCATTCAGAGATACCAACAAATCTATCCATACTATTTAATGAAATTTTAAAGCATTTAGTATGCTAACATGTTAGGTTTAGGTTTTCAGTAATCTCATCAGCCGTAAGAATCGGACCAGGGAGACAATCTGGTCAAACCCAGAAAGGTCAAGGAGGGCGTAATCAAAATTCAGCTAACCGTCAAAATAATGGACGTAATCAACAGACAGCTAAGAAAGAGACAGTGACTGAGAATAAAACGGGTGATCTCACAGAGGCTATGACTGATCTTAAATTGTCTGGAAAACCGAAAGATGATGATGATGTAGGTGGATAGCAGCAGCTCAAAGTAAAAAACAATAAGCAGAAAAACCCGATATAAATTACCTTCGTGGTAGTCCAGTAAATCAACTTATGTGTTAGACTTGCTTTTTAACCCCAGACGACAAAAACGACGGCAAATAAGTTTAGTGAAGAATTTTCCCATGGAAAGAGTGCGTGCTTCTATTGATAACTGGCCTCAACGTTTAAAGGACTGTGTTGCAGCCAATGGAGACCACTTCGAATAAGCTTTTTATATTTTGAATTGTTTTATATTTATGTATTAAACTATTAGCTCTTATAATCTTTATGTACACAATAATACCCATTTGGTTTCGTTTTTTAAATGATAGCGATTACTTAATAAGAGTTATTAAAGAGCATTCAGATCAAACGACACTGGTACACATCTCTGTAACACTGTGTACGGGTTTTAATATGTGCCGGTTTTTCCGCCCAACCTCCGCCCTACAGAATACCGCGGCTATAATAACTTCGTGTTGTGTTCCCAGCGGTGAGTAGGGTAGCCAGAGCTCTCTGGATAATTTGTGCTGTCAGTGGGAAGACTAAAGGCTTGTTCTGCTTTGTCTTCTACACGGACGGCACAGAAACTCTGTATTTACAGGGAATAATTGCCTTAAACTGAGTTGTGTAGAATTTAATGTGTTGCTGCCATGCCTGAAAAAGTGCTTTGAGAACTTGGGATCGAACCTCTGACCTCTAATCTGTAGAGCGCTGCTTTCACCGCCCCGCCACCGAGTAATTGAAGCTGCACAGTGAAATCTGTGATTTCATCCAAGCGGCGGGCCCGTCACAAACCTTAATTGATACCGAGATGACTTAATTGATAAATGGTGTTAGAAGCCTTCAGGCAGATTATTAATGCGGTACGGTTTAAGTGCACGCCAATTATGCAACGTTTGACGAAGGCTTGAAATAGACAGATATTTGTCTGGCCATTGGTTTGGCACGAGTATTAAAAATAATCACGTAAATCAGATCATAAGTCGCAATGTAATCGGTGTATATACATAAAAAGCATTTCAAGCGCCAGTCGCGCACCGAGGGTTCCGTAGCTTAAGCTACATAAACCGTAATATATTTTGAAGTTTGATTTGTGCACAGTTTCCAGAAGTTTTGGTACAAGCTATATATTAAATTACTCATACATATATTACGTATATTCATAAGGTTCTTAACATCATGGATGGTCCAGCTATACATACGCATACCTATGTAATTGATTACGGCTGTTATTGATTTTTTATTTTTTTCACAGGATTGGAAAAAATGGCGCACATTGGGAGAGGCCTATGTCCAGCAGCTAGAGAATTAGTGCTGTCAGTGGGAAGACTAAAGGCTTGTCCTGCTTTGTCTTCTACACTGACGGCCCACGTACTCTGTACTTACAGGGTTGGCAGCGCGACTATGACTTCTCTAACAAACAGTTCTGTCTGGCTACAGTGTACAGTGGAAAGATAAAGAAAGTGGATATGTTTAGTGAATGTTTGATGTTTTTTTTCATATTACAGAATACAAATCGTGAAGTGATACACAAAATTCTCTTCGAATGTTAACTCATATCATTGTTAAATCTTGTTATTTAAATCAAAGTTGACTTGACAGTTGACATGACAGTACGCATAGACAAGACATAGACTAAATAGAATAATGTTCAATAATGCACACGTCAAATTTATTACGCTAATTTTTTGTGATGCAAGATAAAAAATGTGATAGGCAGGTTTTTTCTTTTACACTAGTTGATCACACTTAATACTCCATCATACTTTAAGCTTGACGGTAATAAGCTAGCCATTACGTGTAACCAAATAGGGCGTCCCTAGCCGAGTCGCGGTGAGCATTCTATCCCGCGGCTCCGATTAGGCGAAGTATATTTTCACCGGAACCATTCTTCTGGTTATCCACTGGGTCATTTAAAGTGCAATTATTGATATCATGCGAGAGACCTACCGGCCCACTATCATGCAGCTGCCATGCTCCGCGCTTTTTATTCACATTCTGTGGAGACACATTCGGTAATGAGTCATATCTCAACAGTCTTTTTTCGACTGTATTTAAACGTGCGCCAATCTCAGTTATATCAAAACTTGCACGTAGGAGCCCGGAGTCTCTTCACTTTTCCATTCCTTTTCTATTGGTTTGTCTTAGTAACTTTGCCCTTAAGCCCCCAGAAACGAAAAATAGAACTTTGGCAGAAATTGAAAACGACTTTAAGGGTCAACCTGAGCTATCAAACTGTGTGGAAAACATACGGCTGCAAATTATTGATTAATTTGTACTGCTAAAATATTTTGTGGATGCCTAAATTATATCGCACAGAAACTCTCTGTATAGGGTCGGTGGCATGGGTGTGACTCCACTGGTGTTGCACACGTTTATAGGTCACGGTGGGCTGCGTGCTTGTCTGCCACTGAAATAGTGAAAAAAAAATACTTGCCCGGTTTTTCCATTCGCATTCTGCTAGCCTCTTCTTTAACATTTATCTGTCTTATCGCATTCACACTGCTGCATTAAAATATCTGTTTGATTGGCAGATGCAGGCAATTTTTAAGCTTGTGTTTTGTTGCGAAGGGACTTAACAAATTTATAGATAGACTAGTTGACCAGCATCGGCTTCATCCGTGGCATAGTTCGAAACCCCGTGTCATGCCCCTATGCTCGCAAATTTAAAAAGAAAATGTCATCTGTCAGTCGTTTACATTTATGAATACTAATCCGCTACCTTGAGTAGTAGCGTGTTGATATATAGCCTATAGCCCTCCACGACAAACAGAGTATTCGATGCAAAAAGAATTTTTCAAATCGAACCGTCAAACCTCTAAAGGTACGAGTTCGTTGCCGACGGCATACAGCATCAGCAGACGGGCTCCTCGTAGACCTGTACTTTCATAGAAATGCATATAAAACAGTGTCGCAGCAAACGCTGTTGCACTCCAGACCTTGCGCATTGTCAAAACTGCCCATCCCCGAGAGCACAAAAACCCTGCGCAAATGGGCGTACTTTACCACAAAAGTTATTTTAAAATCCACTTAAATAAAATCGCCGCGTGGTTCCTGGCAGAGCAGAATTTAGTTTTATTTATTTATTCCATTGTTGACTCAAGTCATGCATTTGAAGCTGAGTCTGGGCTGTATAATCTGTCTGATATTAAACAGCTGGTCAGCAGACTGAGCAGGCCATTCCAACGTCGTCATATTGTGCTCGCTTAACGCATTGACCACTACCCTCGCGGTGTGTGACCATGCATTATCTTGCATGAACATAAAATCTTGACCGAACTGCTGTCGATGAGGGATTACCATGGGGTGTATAAGTACGAGTTTCGGAAAATTATGTTTTCTGTGAAAACCAAACAGGCCAGTGAATTTAAAAGCAATAAAACTAAGTACTTGATAGGAAGTATAACTCGTTTCCTTGTCGTTCCATCACTTACGCATTCCTCCTTATATAGACACATATTAATTCTTTCTTAAAGGATACAGCAGACGGGAGTTCAAATCTCTATTACCTATCTTTGTAATGGGTTGAGCCATTAATTTTATTTATTCTGTAATTTCAGTATGACAGTACCGTTTTTTACCACTTTATATTCAAAGATCTCTTTCCCTTGGGCTCCCTAAAATTCAACCACACGTCCTGATCGCATTATAAGCTCTTATATAGATGGAAGCCTCTTGGCTGATAAGCTGGATACAATAATTCAAAAACAGTATTCGGAACCAATCTGAATTCAATCGCAGATAGATGTCATTTAGTTATTATAATCATTATGATATACAGAGCAACTTATTTCTTTACTCTATGATATAAGTTGAGATAAGGCGTACGTTTAAAGTCCAAAATTAAATAAAAAGAGTTTCATTATACTTTTTCATTAATTCTGCAAAATGCCTTTAAATTTTGGACTGTAACAGTATTGACTTAAAGTCTAAAATTGATTGGATTTTTAGCAGTGTCCGTAGTATGACAGTGGTTTTGCTTTAGCAAAATCGAGGCTTTGGCTCGTTTCCAATATCTTCAACTTCATCAATCATCATTACATATAAAATAATTTACACAAAACTTTATTTTAACCTTCTTTTTTATTTACTACGTCCATTTAAGAAAATTTTATGAAAATTCACTTTATAGTATTTCATCCACACGCTCGCAGCCACAATGGTAGATGTCTGTGGTGTGTAATTTTTACTTCATTACAAGTGATTATGAATTCAAATGAATTTCATTTGAAGAGGAAATGTCAGGTTTAAGAAATAAGTGAATTATATCAAATATCTTTTTCAAGAAATCCACACATAAAAAGTATAGGTAGGTAAAATTAAATTAAGCCCTTTCAGTTGATGTCAAACACAACATATTTATCTCAAATTTATTTTTTAACATAGTACTTTATGACCGCTAGAGGGCGCCACATTAGATTCAGTGACACATTATATACCCTATAACCAGCGGACGACTAAGACGCTTCTAACGATACCTCATTTGTACAGTTCTAATTAGTGGTTGAGGAAATGAACTGCAGAATAAAAGACTTATTGATTCTACACTTCACAGCTGTGTACAGGCCTAGTGATCGTATTATAATCCAACCTCTTCAACCAGACTGGCATTTTAGGGTCACATATGATGCCAATAATTTCCTGTCACATGACCCACGCGGTCCTCGCCACCCGATCGGCGTGGGTATTCCGAACTTATAAATGACTCACCTCTAATTCATCTTCAATTTCACTGTCCGACGCAGATTCCATTGTGCTTCCAACATCATCAATACCTTCTAAAATACGAAGTAGCTCACTGTGATCCATATTTTGTATTTATCAAATTTATTAAGGACGCGTACCAGGGCTCGGTGCTTGCGCCTCACCTGTTTGGAATATACATTTCAGACTTAATCGAGGTGATTGAGTGCCGGTCTGCCTTCTTTGCTGATGATGGTAAGTTCTTTGCCAACCCACTTATACACAATGGACAGCTACAGGATGACTTGAATCCATTGGTATTACACACGTTCATAGGTCACGGTAACCACTTTCCATCAGGTGGGCCGTGTGCTTGTCTGCCACCTAAGTTGTATAAAAAAGTGGACATTTTAAGAAAGTTGTCATTATCAACCTAAAGGTTTGATACACGAGCAGCTTAAAGCTAATGCGTGTGAATGTGGGGGAGCGATAAGGCATTTGGCTTGCACACCGGCTGACCATGAACAATATCCGGCTTTGAGATGACGACCCCAATCCCAAACGCGAAGCAGAGCGCGTCGTTGAATCTTGAAACAACAGATAGGCACTAGATACACTGAGCACACCGCAGCGCAGAGTTAATCTAGCGCAAACAATTTGTGGGAAGCACTACTGAAATTGCACCTCGTGCGATGTGCTGCCTGACCTGATCCAGACTACTTTGTTCCACAGGGCTCGATATTAGGACCCCTTTTATTCTTGATATACGTTAATGATCTTCCTTAATTCGCTACAAATCTTTGTGAAATTGTATTATTTGCTAATGATACATTATTAATTTTCAAGACTGATAGCCATAAAGTAGTACTTGACGATGTGAATAATACACTTTCTCCGCTAGAGCGTGATTGAATAACAAACAAACAAACATCTTCAAAACTTACAAATTAATAATGTTACTAGTATTAGTACATACATACATATAATCACGCCTTTATTTCCGGAGGGTTAGGCAGAGGTGAATGAACACCCAAATTTCACCAATCATTAAATTCTAATACAAACTAAACTTGAATACATTTTGCTTGTGAAGTTGACCTAAGCTAACAGTTATTTTAGTACAAAGAAAATGCAGACTGTTGAGTTCCACAGAGTTTTCCACTGATTATGCTCGACAAATTCTAAAGTTGGGAAAGTGCTGTGTGGAAGAGTGGACCTGTTTTCCAAAGTTCCAAAGCTTTGGATGATGAGGGATGAGGAACTGAACAAATTATTATTGTGTCTAGATAGTAGTCTAGTATAGTTGGATTGAAATCGTAGGAAATTATTCTGGGTTGAAAAAAGTGGATACCTCGGACCTGGGGTCCGCTTTACCAGTATCTATCTGCAGATTTTGCTGAAATTGGATATTTTATGTGAAACGACTGCCATCTTTGACCTCTACAACCCAAAGGCGATATCAAAGGATTGCAGCTAAGCCAGTTGTTGGACTTATTAGGACCTTGAAAGGCGGTTGTCGTAACATCACTGACCATAGACACGACAACTGGTTGTGGAGTCGCGGTCGACGACCGCCGTCTCATAGTCATTCACTTTCGTTCTCTGTATTACGTATGTAGGTTGTCATCTCTCACGATCTGGCCCTCTTCTCGGGTGTGTGGGGACTACAGAGTCCCCAACTCGTTCCCGGTAAACGGGGAGGCCGCCGCGGCCTGCTTCTGCTAGGGTGACAGGCGGCTCCACCTGTCACCCCCAGGCCGGCGCTCATGGGGGGCGGAGGTCGTTCAACTTCAAGAGAAAATGGCGGTATAATTGAGTCCGAAAATTGCTCGTAATTGCCATTTTAGTCTAGGACTAGGCTCTAGACTCATTAAGGCAATTTTAGTAGGCACTTAAGGAATACAGATTAGGTAAATACATCTAAATAGTGTGAGAGCTTTCGGTCCGAAGCGCAATTCACGCTAAACGCGTCACCATCATGCCAAAGGACATTCAACTGGCCCGCAGGATCAGAGGCGCTTTTCATATTTTGTAACATTTTCTTCGGGTTCTGGATTATTCTCAACGTCATCTTCAGTTGTTGAAGGCTCTTGCAGCTCTGCGTCACGCTCTGAAATAGTTTAAATTAAACACTTTCATTCACGGTTACAATATTTACCTCACGTGGTTCCCTCTTCCTACAGTCCTGGGTCCTTTAAGCGGGGCGTGAAAAAGCATATGATGAGACCGTCAAGCTGAGTGTCACCATTGTCACACGGTATGTGTAGGTAATGGTGACCCTCTTTTCTGAGACCTTGCCTTCAGCTTACCATCAGACAAGGCAAAGTCTAATTGACGTGTTGCCACCTAAGTGGTATTAAAATATATATATATTGTAACGCTAGATTGTGCCATTAACTAGGGAACCACATCTCTTTAAATCCTGATTAGTTACTTGGTAAATAATCTTAATTAAGTATTTTAACTAAGTATAGGCATCCATTTCCCTCCGTTTCCGGGGTCGAGTTGGGGACTCTGTAGTCCCCACACCCGAGACGAGGGCCAGATCGCGCGAGATGGCCCTGGGTCTGCCGGGGGGATTGGATTGGGACTTAGCCTCCCTTTTTGCGCCATTGTACTTGCAGAGTTAGCTAGTTAGTTAGCAGCCAGCCTAGCTCCGCCTAGAAACGCAGAAGCTTACTGGGGGCTTAAGTTTAGGAGATGTCTCGTGAGCCGTTTGTTTACAGACGGCATGACCATTTTTGATCGCCTGCAGTCGGTAGATTGTGTCCATCTTTGGTTGTAACAAAGTCGTTAGTAAAATGAACATATCCTTCACACCTTTCCGCATTATCACACATGCTCCCAGTTGCATCCAAAGCCTCCTCTTTCTCTTGTTTTGACTTATTTTAACCCTAGCCTAACTTATTTTAGCTTTAACGGGAATGATTATCGTCTAATCTCCCAATCCTAAGAGAAAAGTCTGCACCCACACCGGGAATACAACACGAGGTTATTATAGCCGTGGTAATTACTGTGAAGCGACTGCCATCTGACTTCCGGAACCAATTGGCGGTATCGAAGTTCTATAGTTAGGCTAGTCGGACTTTTGAGGGTTCTAACTACCCGTAACGACTGCCATAGATGTTCGTATGGCAAGTTTTGAGCCGTAACGAGGGAGCAACTCAAACAAACTTTAGAGAAAGGTACGAAATGGAAGTGTTGGCTTGGCTTGCGCCGACATTATGTCGTGAACTGGGAAAATTTTGACGTGAAACGACATTGACTTACGGCTAACCCATATTAGAATTTACAAATTACGTTTTTCGCCCGAGAAAGAAAGATACACCCTATGTAGCTCCATCCTTCTTTCTCGCCTGCAAGACAACTGTCTATAGCACGTCATGGTAGGCCTCACAGGTTTGTACGAGAGAAACTTGAACCAGATGGTGTGTACTTAATACCTGCTTATAAAATTGTTCAGCTACTAACTAGGAAAAATAAAACCAATAATTTTATTCATTAGCACATAGTGGGCATAACTGGCATTTAGTTGGTGCAATAGTTTCAAGTTAGGAATAATTAAAAAGCGGTAAAAACGTAAATCAGTTAGACATACCATGGCACACACCAATGATTTTTCGATGCTTTTCGAAGTTATGTGTGTAGTTATCGCAGGTTTATAAGTGCACGGTTTAAGGCAATAGGCTCGCCACCTGTTATATCGGACCTAGACATAAATTGGCGAAATATGAGGAGGGACTCAGCGGCGTTTCCACATCTTCCGGAGCCCTGAGGCTGTCGCCCCGCTGCAGCTGCGTGCGGCTGACCGCTAGCTGCTTCGGCGGTGGTGGATGCAGCGTTTCGTCACCGTCGTGACTGCTGCTGGTTGAAGACGAGTCGGTCAGGGTAAGCTCCAAGTCCGGTTCTCGTCCGATCACCGAAGTTAAGAACATCGGGCGTGATGTTGGGAGGCTTTGGCCTACTGTTTCCACGCTGGCCAGACGGGTTGAGCTAACAGTGGTCAGTGGCGAGCTAACAGTGGTCAGTGCTCAGCAGTGATGGTCACGCCTGTGGTGCTGATTGTGGCCGTGGTCGCCGCTGTCACCGGCTTGGAGCTTACCGGTATGATCTGGTGATGGGTTGTTGTAAGAACAAGTCAACAACCCAATCATATTATGTGGTCCCCGAGCTGAAGGAGGATGATGAACGTAGACAAGTATGAGTAATCATTATACTGATTGCTATTTCTTAAAAAAATCTGATCAAAATTCGGTCACAAACAATTGAACAAATGTCCAAAAGATATCCTCGTAAAAATGTTGACAACACGTGCAGGTCTTAGATGTCACCCGCACACGGTGCAGAACATCCGATCAAGAACCAAGACGTTCGGTGACTCTATCGTCTGTCGCACCATTAAGGCCTGGAATTCATTACCAGCTCACGTGTTTCCCTCTTCCTACTGTCCCGGGTCCTTTAAAAGGGGCGTGAAAAAGCATATGATGAGACCGTCAAGCTGAGTGTCACACAGTATGTGTAGGTAATGGTGACCCTCTTTTTTGAGACTTTGCCTTCAGCTTACCATCAGGCAAGGCAAAGTCTAATTGACGTGTTCTAAATATAAAAAAAACTGCTTCAAAATGCGTTCAGTAATTTTCATAGGATAGCTCAATGACTGACAACCTTAGTTTTTTATCATTATGATTTTATTTCATGTAAATTAATCTACTTCGATAATATAGATATTCCAAGTATGCTTTTCTTACACAAACAAGCCTGCGTTTAACCTGATGCTGTTTACCGAGGTTTATATACACTACTCGCACGAAAAGAAAGAAAGACTAAGAAGACCTACAATATCCCAACTAGAAATAGAAAGAATTTTCATGGTCGAATCAACCGATATGTTATGAAAAATGGATCTTTATCTAACTCATGGAATTGTCATCTAGCGCAGCCTCAGTTGTCAGTTGATGCACAGACACGTGCATTAATCATCCGTCGTGATAGGCCACGCGATTGGGCTATCATAGCGTTGCACTGGTTCACTGTAACTAATCTGTACTTATGAAAACAGAACTCTTTCATTTGCATTTCATCCATTTTTATTACGGCACGTTCCCTTTAAAGCTACAGAAACCAAAGATGAAGACTTCCACGTGAGCCGCAACGAAGTGGTTAAGAAGCCGATGATGCATTTGCTCCAATCTTTGTACTACGCTGAGAGTGAAGGACTGCACTGTTTGACGGATTAACCATCCGCCATCTTTATTAGAGGGTACTAATAATGAAGTTAATCTAGACTGAATAAGTAAAGTAAGTACCTACGTTATCTTAATTATTATCTTATACTAGCTGACCCGCCCCAGTTTCGTCAGTGGCATATTTTGAAATCCAGTATCACCCCTTTCAAACCATAAATAAGACTAAATTCTTTTTATTTATATTTTTATTTGTTTTTTATTTGTATGCAGTTGGTATTTTTAAGCTTTTGCGATGTAAATTCGTAATTATGTAATAGTAGTTAATAATAATATAGCATTATTATATATGCAGAAGTCGTTGATCTTAAAAAATATTTAATTAATGTTTTTATTCAGATAAAATTCTTCCTATATATATATGTACATATATTATAACGGTAACGGTACCTACTATAAGGTAGGTACCTAATATACTAATACACATTATACTAAATACTTTATCTTTGTTATCATAAGTTTAGTGTCGAATCAATTTACCGACTAAAACGCACGCCGCCTGTGGGTCGTTTTGGTTGCCGAAGGTGAGGTTGACAGGCATATCCCTCGCACCCCGGCCGACCCAGGGCCATCTCTCACGATCTGGCCCTCTTCTCGGGTTGTGGGGACTACAGTCCCCAACTCGACCCCGGAAACGGGGAGGCAACATCTAGGTCGTCGTTCTTCTTCTCCACTAAAACCTTGCGAGTCTATTTATGTTTTAAAATTAATATTTTAAGTTGTCTGTACTGCTTATCACTATACAATGCTATTTATATTATATAGCCTCTGTGGCGCAGTGGTAGAACATTCGACTACTACGCAGGAGGCGCAACTAGTTTATTTTTATTTCTCGTATTAAAATTGTGTACATCAGTAAAATAGATAGGTCAACCAATAAAATGTAAAAAAAAAGCTATTGGTAACTCACTCGTGAAATTATAGCAAGGAAAAAGTCACACTTTAATTATATTATAGATGCTATGTGTCCAGCAACCAGTGTGTTTCCTTCTTCCTACAGTCCAGGGTCCTATAAGCGGGGCGTGAAAAAGCATATGATGAGGCCGTCAAGCTGAGTGTCATCATTGTCACACGGTATGTGTAAGTAATGGTGACCCTCTTTTCTGAGACTTTGCCTTCAACTTACCATCAGGCAAGGCGATGTCTAATTGAATTTGAGTGCTAACGTAGAAGTGTTTTAACAATTTTTGGGTCGATATTGTTTGTATTTTGTTACCGAATAAATCCATGTGGCGCCGGACCTGTGCTCTATAAAGAAGCGTTGTCATGTCGGGGGACCCTAACTGGTAGAGAAAACTGTTAAAATAGCTTCTAAAATATAATTAAAAAAATAATGATAAAACTTGTTAACTTCAGTTTTATGATTATTAGTTTTTCATAGAAACTGCTTAACACAGCTTTTAACACAGTTGATTGGATGATGTAATTTATTGAATAGTAGGATTGATAATGCTCGTGAAGAAGACGGCGGAGCGGGAACGGAGAAGACTCGCTAATCGCATAGCCCGTGATGAGCGAAGGCTTCTTGGGCGTCCGAGGTCACAGCTGAGTAAATTTCGATTTTACGCGTTCGACATAAAGCTATGTCGGAAGTCTTAATTAGTAACACTACCCGTTTGTAGTCTGAAATTATGATTTTAGATAGAAGAAGCGTCGGTAGCTTAATGGATAAGGTGTCGGCCTTACGATCGAAATGTATTTAGAGGAGGTAGGACACGACGGTATTCCCGTCCGAATTGAGCAGTTCGACTAGGTCACTTTATACGATACCTAAGGGAGAATACGGGCGTGCTTCTATTGTTATTACGTGGGCACTGGGTACATCTTATCTTCGCAATATAATCTCTGCCTTCTCCCTATGATATGTTCTTATGTTATTATGTATATACAATAAAAATATGTATATTTACATATGTACAAGATCGCAAACGGGAGTAACGAGGCAGTCAGTGTATTTCTAACCACATGCAAGTAGCCGCATATCCGCAACATATCACACATTACATCTACTCGAGACATCAAAGCGACGTACGTGATGGGCACTGATTCTCAACATTTCAAGCGTGAACCCCCTCAGAAGATGAAATATCCTGCGATCCTCTTATCCTCAATCCAAGTTCTCCATTTGATTGATGGGACCAAACAGCCCTAACCCCTTAGTCGCCTTGTACGACACCGCATGGGAAAAGATGGGGTGAACCAAATTTTACTCTGCCGGGAACCATGTGGCATTGCGGGTTTCATTTCTGTTATTGACGGCATATATAATAATGTTTAGGGAGAAACTCGCCAAATAAAGGCTATTCAGAGATTTTAGTTATATACCTATATATAACCTCAACATTGTGGAAGGAACCCCATATTGTATGTATGTATGTATGTAATGCATAAACTTAAGAAGAGCAATGGACGCATTACTGCCAAACACTTGGCCCTAGATTCATCGCTGGAGGTGACTGAATGCCAAAAATCTCCCCACTGGGGAATTGCAACTACAATGGATTTGACAGCTGTCAAACGTGGTGTAAACATCGGCTCCGTATAAATAATACATTTAAAATAGTTAAATACGTCTATTACAGCTTAAAGTATGTTCAAACAATATATCATACTGCAATCCATCAATGACAGTGTTAAAATCCAAACTTAACATCCTATAGTGAAGAAAGTGTATCGGGTGCTAATATCATCAATAAACTATAATACATCTCAATAAACAGACTTTTAGATGTTAATCCACAAGGAAAAGTTAATGTAATTACAAAACATCAGTGTTTAAATATTAAATTGCAGTGAAATAGTGTATTAATAACAAAATAAAAGGAAACCAGAATCGTTACATAACACTTTTTCAAATCTCAGGTATAAAAGTAAAACGACACCA
This sequence comes from Eilema griseolum, assembly GCA_963662185.1. Classification (NCBI taxonomy): domain Eukaryota; kingdom Metazoa; phylum Arthropoda; class Insecta; order Lepidoptera; family Erebidae; genus Eilema; species Eilema griseolum. The sequence goes on from OY759251.1 coordinate 11,455,016, forward strand.
CAGTACCCACAAGCGACAAAAAAAGGAACTATAGTGTAACATTAAAAAGTATTCGCCACTTTCGTCATCTTTATTATCTGCTACATTGGTCCCGACGTAGTGTTGGCGACTTGTAATTCTGAGGTCGAGGGTTCAAAACTCTGTTACATTGAAACCACTTTTTGAGATTTATTTCCTGAGAAAAAGATAAAAGCAAACAAACTAATAAATATGGAAGGTGAATACGTAAATATGAAACAAAGGAGATCAAATAAACATAACATAACATTGTTGAGTGATAATACGAGTAATGAATGCGACATGGATGTGTCGTATCAGAGTTTACCGTCTTCAAATGACAATTTGTTTGTATTAAAAGACGAAATATACAAACTAAAAATGGAACTACAGGTTGCGACAAATGAAATAGATAGTTTGAACATCGAAAATAGTACACTTAAAAATAAATTACAGACATGTGAAAACAAAATAAAATTATTACAATCAATCGGTGTAAAGGAAACATTCACAAATAATAAATGTGTAGCTACACCTATGAGGTTCTATTCACCACAATATCAACGTCGAATCCGTACACTCACAGTAAAACCAGGTTTACCTAGGACATCCCCGAGGGAATATACTTTTAACGCCATAAATTCAATCTTTAATAAACCCGATGATGTACCTGCAAGAGATAATTCCGACTCAGAGACTGGCTACGAGACTCAGCCAAGTGTAAATATTTGTAAAAAACTTTTTTCTACAAAACAGTTTGATGGGGAAGGAAAAGCAGAAGAGAAGAAACAAAACGTAATCGTTCTTGCTGATCAACGCGGAAAAAATCTTCGGCCTGTACTGCAAAATCTCCTGGGTGATAAATTCCGAGTAACAGTTTACTGGAAGTCAGCTGCAAACATTCATAGCATCGTGAATACTATGAAACAAGAACTAGGGCGTCTAACAGAAAGTGATTTCATAGTGATACTGGGGGGTGTTAATGATGGTAACCCGTATCAATTTAAAAGTTCACTCATTAGCTGGCTACCTACAGTGCGTCACACTAACATTATAGTAGGCGAAGTTCCATACAATCGGTACCTTAATCCTACTAAACTAAACTATGAATTGCAATTTATATGTAACCAATATGATTATGTAAGTTATGTAGATATGAATTATGTGCGCTTTATTCCTCATTACTTACACTTTACGACAATAATGTGTCGTAATCTACTAAAAGACATATTACGGGTCGACTATGCAACTAAACGCAAAAGGTACAGTGAGTCTCTGAGCAAAAGAAGTGTAAGATTATGTAAAGTAGCTGATAAATGTACTCAGACTTGTTGGGAATTTGCCTTACCCTCTAATGAGAATAAGAATGACTCACAGCGTAATATTCTGGTTGATGTGCATAAGGATGATTCTATATTTGACAGTGATAACATTTCTTCTAGTATTTTTTTTCGAGACTGATCTAAAGTTATATCACCAAAATATGGATGGGTTGATGTCAAAGTTGGACCGGCTTGCTATAGTTCTCGAATTGCTCGAACGTAGGGGTAGGGGTGTTGGTGTACTCTGTATTACAGAACATAACATGGTAAGAGATGATAGAAAATGGTTGAGTGTACCAAATTTTACCCTTGGTTCTATATTTTGTAGGCGCAACCGTCGTGGAGGATCATGTATACTAGTCGATAACACATTAGTATTTGCCCCAATTCAAGATATTGATAAGTACGGTATTGAAAATATTATGGAGTGCTCTGGGATAGAGCTTCCAGAACACAAAATATATGTGATATGCATATATAGACCACCGAGATATAGTGCAGAAGATTTGAACACGTTTTTTACTGCTTTCCATTCTTTATTAACTGCTTTCTGTTACGGTAAAAAGAAAATAATACTGTGTGGTGATTTTAATATTGATATACTGCAAAAAAGTTCCGAATGTACTGAATTTATGCAGATTTTGTGGTCCTTCAATTTAAAGACAGCTTTTAATCAACCCACGCGTTTAGTAAGTGGGAAGTGTTTAGACAATGTATTGTACAACACAAGACATTGCTCACACGAGGTTCTGGAATTTGCACTATCTGACCATACTGGACAGTTATTTGCAGTACCGGTGGGACGCTTTAATCTACTTAAGTACTGGTATGTTGAAAAACGAAACTATTCAATGGTAAATATTACAAAGTTTAAGGAATGTTTAGACTCACTCAGTTTTCAGGAAGTGTACGATTGTCAAGATCCTAATATCGCCTTTAGTAGGTTTTATGAACTGTTTAGACTATTTTATAACCTATGTTTTCCAATAGTACGTGTAAAGATCTCAGCAAAAACACGCCCAAAGTGGATTACGAAAGGCATAAGACTATGTTGTAAACGCAAACGTCAACTTCTGTGGCAGTATCGGAAAAACCGTACAAATACAAATAAAGAAGCTTTCCAAAACCTATCGTCTAGGCTCAATAGGATTATAAAATTAACACAGAAGACGCAGAATGACAACTTCATTAGTAACGCAACAAATAAATGTAAGGCTACCTGGGCTGTAATTAACAATAATAAATTTAATGTTCCCAAGGAATATATACGGTGCATAACAGTGAATAATGAGGTTATTAGTGATCCTATACAAATAGCGAATTCGTTTAACAACTATTTTGTTGATCAAATTACGAAATTAGAACAAACTACGTCCAAAATAAGTTTTAGTCATAAATCTAACTCTTTGTTTATGCCTCCTACTATTCCTGAAGATATTAATAAAGTCATCCTTAATCTCAAAACGACAAATAGCACTGGATACGATGAAATTTCTACAAAGATACTAAAACACATATCTTTTAGGTTATCACATATTTTAAGTCACTTGATTAACCTATGCATATCTCATGGTGTGTTTCCTAATGACCTGAAAATTACTGTAATCAAACCCCTGTTTAAAAAGGATGACAAAACTGACATGGGTTGTTACAGACCTATAGCTCTTGTTCCTGTCATATCAAAAATATTTGAGAGGGTTATCTACGAGCGTCTGTACAATTTCTTTGAAATGAATGGCCTATTTGCTGAGGAGCAAGTTGGATTTCGTAAGAATAAAAATATTAATATAGCATTCTATAGCTTTCTCAGTACAGTTATGACCGCAGTAGACCAAAAGAACCAAGCCTCCGCCATTTTCATGGATCTAACCAAGGCGTTCGATTACGTGGATCACGTGACTTTATTGGATAAGTTATATGCTTATGGAGTGAGGGGAAATGTGCTAGAACTGATAAGATCTTACCTAAGTGACCGAACACAGACAACACAGATCTCTAGAATATGTAGTTCTACTAAAAAGCTAATAAATTACTCGTCCGAACCGCGGAAAGTTGCTTTTGGAGTACCTCAGGGGAGTGTGCTGGGACCACTGTTATTTATCATTTACATAAATGACTTTCCCCAAGCAACAAATTATAAAACTATACTTTTTGCGGATGACAGCACAGTTGTATTTACTGGAAATAATAAATCCCAGCTTGAGCATGAAATAATTAGTACTTTAAATGACTCTATTAAATGGTTGACATCAAATAATTTGAAAATTAATTTAAATAAGACATGCATAATGACATTTAGAAATAGGACGAATAAACTGACAGACTTGGACATACAATATAATGGAACACAAATAAAACAGGTACAACAAACCAAATTTTTAGGACTAAATATAGATGAAGGTCTGAATTGGAAGATGCATTTAGAAGTGTTATGTTCAAAAATAAATCAACACTCTTACTCTCTGTATATGTTGTCTAAGACAGCCAGTGTATCCACTATTATGACGGCATATTATGGATATGTATTTCCAATTTTAAATTACGGTGTCATATTTTGGGGCAATTCAACTGGTGTGGAAAGCATTTTCATAGCCCAAAAGAAATGCGTAAGAGCTATATGTAAATTGAAATCTACTGATAGTTGTAAACCTAGTTTCATTGGACTACAGATTTTGACATTGCCATCTATATATATTTTGGAAACCGTGTTGTTCGTGAGGAAAAATATGCAGCTTTATAGAAATCTTAATAGTAAAAGACATAACATGAAGATATGTCTTCCAGCTAATGCAACCACATATCTTAACAGTAGTGTGTTCTGCATGGCTCCAAGGATTTACAACCGACTACCAATTTCTATTTTGCATATCACAAACATAAATGAATTTAAACGTAGCCTTAAGAACCTTTTGCTGGAGAAATGTTATTATTCTGTTGAAGAGTACATAAATGACAAGTCATTGAAATAGATAAAATTGGTGTTTCACTGAAATTAAATTAATTGAGTTTACTAAATTGAACACGGATATCATTTGTTACTATCATTATTTAATTAATAATTAATGTAATTGACATTTTCTAATTTGATTTTATTTTCATAATGTATTATTTCCTATTACTGACATACCTATTTTATTCTATTTTGATTATATGAAATCTTATTACAGTTGACATACGCATTTGATTTTATTTTGATTATGTGATATTTAGTTACTATTGACATAATGTACGTATCTCGAATGAACTGTAATGAAGTGTAGTATAAATGCATGTCCACTAATTATTTGTATGGCCCTAATTTGCATGCCGCAAGGCCAAATGTAGTGATACCTTTTTTAACAAACATGTACCAACTTTCGACCTACATTTGCAAAATGAATAAATAAATAAATAAATAAATTATCAATTGAGTTCAGTGCCATAAATAGGGACCAATTGATAAATTTGTGTGAAAATATATTATTTTCCAGGTATTTTGAAAGATGCCATGAACATTTTTATTTATTTCTTTACAATAGAATAAATCTTCGTGTGCGTTCCCTCAGCTAAAGTAAAAATATTGTAGGTATATCATCATCTGAGTCTAATTAGTTGTCCAGTTTCTGTAATTGCTGTGTAGGTAGATGTCGTAAATTTGTGTATAATAATTTCACATAGGTGCAGGCATCTTCAACAATACTATTGAAGCTAGCAAGTTATCTAGCACCTCTGCAGGGCCTCTTAAACAACACTAACGTCACAACTTCCTTAGTGATACGTGATACACAGTAGGTACCTAATTGCGGTTTTAGTATGAACTATCTACTTTATATATATATTTGTATGTCAACACGGCTAGGTATATATTTCCGCTTATTGGCCGTGGTACCATTAAACAGTACCTACCATGATGGTACTATGGATTTTTTTTTATATAGGACACGTCAATTAGACTTCGCCTTGCCTGATGGTAAGCTGAAGGCAAAGGGCTATTCTATCCCAAGGCCCAATCGGACAAGATCGACCTATAGCTTACTCATCTCGGACCTTACCGAAAAAGAATGCCTTGCCATTATATTTGGAACCAAAACCTTCCGACCATATTTATATGGTCGTAAATTCACCATAATAACCGATCATAAACCAATTTTCATCTTTTTGTAATCTTTTCTTGCTGGAGGACTCAAACAAACGAATGGTTTCGGAATCTAATTTCCTTAAACCCATATACAAAAATACGAAGTCGCAGAGGTCATCGATCTTTAGGTTCTTTACGGCGCGAACAGCTGACGCGAAAGTATCTAGAAATTTCTCTAAGTTTTGATCGTTACATGCCCTAAAATACCGTCTGCATGTAGCTGTGTGCGTTATGTGAAAACAATGTAATCGAGCGTCCGTGTCTTGTACACGTATGTCACACATATAAATCTTGCTAAGTGCACCTTTCATAATATTAGGAAACTTTTTATGACATTAATAGATTTGAAGACAATTTTTTTAAGCAATCTGACTGAATCGACTGAAATAAGGCAAGAGTGGCCAATCTCGGCAGTGCAGGTATTCATAACTAGAAAATTGTATATTCTATTCTATTTAATATATTGTTATTAGTAAGTACTTTTTGTTATGTGATATTTAGGCTGCAAGGCAATAAATTAAACTATTAAATATTTTCATAAATTTTCTTTATTACTGTATACTGGAACCACCATTTTTTTTTAAGATTTTTACTTGATAATCTATAGGACTACGGGGACTCGGTCAGAGCCGGTGGTGAATTGTAAGAGTTTTCTCTTGTCGTCCAATGCTAAGCTGTGAACGATGCTCCAGAAGTCTTTGATAGTCTGTGAATCCGATGTGTACCCACCGTCGTACTCCGTTGATTTTTCTAATTCGTTGAAGTCGAAGTTTTGGTGGATTTATTATGCAGGTAGGTGAATATGTGGCGGTATTTCTAATGGCCGTGTGATATGTATGCATCTGCAGAACAGTTATATAAATGTATGCGTTGCAGGTGCTGTATATCACTGGTTGTGAAAGAATCGCCAACCTAAAACCATAGATTTATTATAACTTCAGCCTAATAAATGTTATAATAACATGCATTGTTTGTCATGTCCATCTTCGTCCTACAAACGTGAAACGGTACGCTTGTTATGTTAGTACGGATGAACAAGCACTGTAAGGATAGTTGATTATGACGCAATTTAGTTAAATTGACGTATATATTTACGTTTTATAACAATTCCTCTGAGGTAAAAAATGTTATAAAGACAGCTATGTGACAATGTTTTTATTAAATTCTTTGTCACTGTCGTTTTAGTGTCAATCATCTAGTTAATAATAAATCTATGTCTAAACAGCCTGTGTATGGTATAAACGTTTTTGAATTATATCGATGTATGCATGAATATGGGATTGTTGTTATTGTGTTGTCTGGGCAGTGTTGCCACTAGATAGATAATGGAACCAATATAATTGTACTATTGTAACGAAGGAGTAGGTAAACGTTGATTAGCTGTTTGTTCTAATTTTTGGGTTAATATAAACAAAAGAAGCTACGCTGGACTTTGGGTTCATACAGCGGATAAAAGAAAACAAATTGTGTGCGTTTTTAATATAATTCTAATAGAAATCAAGACAAAGACAGAAGTATGAGTATGAACTTCCTGCTGCGGCTTTTCTAAGCGCCTACAGTATGGGGTTCTTCAAGATGGGCAATAGAAGGTTTCTTCAGAGACGGCAGTGCGATTGTAACTCCCCTGTGATATGCGTTATCATATCAGACAGTAATTCCCTGAGTTCATCCAGCATTAAAATCTCCATAGTATCAGAACTAGTAGGTGTACAATTTACTTGACTACCTCGCGCATCATTTACCTAACTAGGAGAGTTTCCAGCTTTATTATTACTCACAAGAAGCATGCGATGCGGAGGAATTCTACGACGCATTTTAATTGTTCTTAGCTATAAGTTGTATAATAGTTATTTTATTTTTATTGTATTTAATATTTATAAATTATTTCTTGATTTGTTTATTAAAAAAAAGGATTACAAATTGAAATTAAAACGAAATAAATACAATTTAAATTCTACAACAATAGAAGTCCAGGTAGCCTAAAATTGACAGATTTCGTGGTATGATACTGTCACCTGTTCAAGTCTCATCGTGGATGTAGATTTTGTCTATTTGCGTTTTTAAAAAAAATTTAAACAAACCAAACATAATTCAAATACTGGAAACTAATGGGTATTCACACTGATAAACTGATAGCACAAAAACTCCCCAGTGAGCTCTGGCTACCCTACTCATCGCCGGGAACACAACATTAGGTTATTATGGCCGCGGTATTCTATAGGGCCCAGTCGGACTGCTCAATTGGACGGAAATACCGTCGTCCGCGGTTTTGATAACAATATTATCAATACCTACACATAACTCCAGTTTTCTTCGAATGGTGTAATTACTTTTTATATCTATAATATAATGAAACACAAAGTATTTTGTGAAGAACCGCTGAGAATACCTTTTTTATATCATAAGGATAATGTTTCACTTTAATCAGAATTTGGTTTCTTTTCATCCCCTCTTGGGGGGAATGTCGCGGATGCGAAGAGATATTTAGTTATAGCTTGAGTCGGGTGACGTCACGTCCGTTTAGGGAGTGACGGTAGATGCGAGCGGGCGCGCTCGCTGCGGCATTATCGCTCAGGCCGCGGCGGTGGAGCGCGTGGCGCGCCTCCCCGTTTCCGGGGACGAGTTGGGGACTCTGTAGTTTCCACACCCGAGAAGAGGGCCAGATCGTGAGAGAAGGCCCTGGGTCGGCCGGGGTGCGAGGGATATGCCTGTCTAGAAATTTTATATTTATATCTTAAGAGGCTCAGACTGCATTTATTAAGTGCAATATTATTTAGCAATGATGTTTCATGAACAGTGAAGTCAGTAAGCTTTAATTTGATATTTAAGTCTGATTATAAGAGGAGACTTGAACAAAGACATCACAGGCAGCCGAGGAATGAGGTTGGTATCGCTTAAAACCTTGTTATTATATAAAAAACTTGCTGTTGCCCTAGCTGGCCTAGGCAGCGTGTGATTTAGATCCCCTTCTCACAATCCTTGGGAACTGATTTTCGGGATAAAATGTGGAAACGCTCTGACCACCGAACCTTCGTCTGAAACCATCCAAATTCTTCTTATACATTTATCCATCTTACGGCGACGATAGGTGCCATTCATCCATTCAACCCGGAACTTGCACATTTAAAAAATATTGGTAGGATGGGGTCCACTGGAATTTTTCGCGTTTAATCTAACTTCTGGTAAATGGAGTAGACACTGACCCTGGCCTTCCTCTTGGGATTGGTGGATCAGATAGCAATTACGCCCGTAAATCCAAATAAACCAAAATAGAAAAGAGAGAATAGTACAGAATTAAAAACTCGGAACTAGACTAGTAAATATATTCTACAACAGTCTTTAGATGCATGCTTTGGATGCAATCGGGACTCCAACCAATAATAGTGTTATCGGAAATAATGTAAGTACCTAGAAATGTATTTACAATTTATTATAAGTTCGTGTGCTTCGTAAATTTCATTACGAATCTTAGCATGATGAAATTTTTGCACATTTTTCCATCACTTGGGTTAACCTTGAATTTTGGCGTGCCAATTAATGGGATACCATTTTTTTACAAGTGGTCAACTAACACGGGCAACAAACCGTCGTCAGATCGGAATTGTCCAAAATTTGCACAAAAAGCGGTGAAGTCAATGAATTTTCGTGGAAATTTTCCAATTTTCCGGTCGCGCCGTGTAGCCGGCAGCGGTGCGAATTCAAAAATATATAGCACTATAGTATTTATTCCGTAAATTTGATTCAAAAAATCAATATAAAGTTTCTATCGTATCTCGACGTGTGTACGTTCTTGGAGCATCATGGATATAGAGCGGTTATGGAGGTAATTATGTTATATTATTATCTAAGCAATACTGCTAGGTATATTATTAGTACGTCACACGAGTTGTACATTTTTTAATCGATTCAGGACCCACGCGCGGCCTGGAATGCCGTCGGGTCCCGGGGCGGTGCTCTTCTTGGCTCTAAGCCTTCGCACCGCCAGCTCCAGTTCTACCCAAGTGACCTCGGGGACTTCGTCGTCAACTACCACACTGGGCGCCACAGGCGACCGAGGTGGCGGAGTCATCTGCGGCGGAACGTGTTCCGCTCGCGCCGGGAACAGGGACTCGACCGCCGTGTATTGCTTTATTATTATACTAGTATACCACAGATCACAACTATGTATACTCGTACATATAAATATTACAGTTTAGTCTTCCAATGCTGAACTGAATCTCTTGTTTCACTAAACGGGTAATTGATCTATCAGATGTTGGCACCCCTAACTCCTAGAGGAAAGCCTGTTCCAAAGCTACGTCATCACCTGGTGTTGCAGGCGACAGGTTGGCTTGGACCTCAAAGACCTTGGGGTGGCCCCATATAGCTAACTAGCTATGAAAATGATGTGTGATGACGAATTCTATATTTTTGCAAAGTGTTTCTTGAGTTTTTTTGACGTCTAGAAACTATTCGTCCACTGATAAATTCATTCATGATTATTTTGACCGACAGAACATTCGTTAGCCAGAATAGAATTAACGTTAACCGCCTAAGCACGTGCCAATTCATTGGTAGCCAGTAGCACACCCGTAGAATATTCTTAGATCCCACGTAATAGGGGCCTATTCCCGTTCTTCAGGCACTATTATTAATGTTATTTTTAAACTTTCGCGGTGTGAATTCATAATTATACTAGGTATCGGGACTTCTCGCGAATTATATGTTGGAACTTACTATTTCTGCCGACGTTTCGGATGCGTTGCAGAGTCGCGAACACAAGACCGATGTAATCAATCTTTTCCAAAAAATAATTACATTAATAGCCTACCGAAATGGTTTGCTATGGAAGCAAACTAACCTTTCATATATTATTGATACCATTAAGAGACGGCAATATAAAAAATATGTAGGGCCGTTTTCTTATGGAACACACTTGCGAATAAAATAATAATAAAAAAAAAATTATCTACTCTCATACTGAAATCTAAACATTAAAAATTAAGAACAACTTTAAAGATCTTTGCCAGGATCTAAGGTGCCACTATGGGCCTACTTGCGGTGAAATTAGAGCCACTTTATGAGCCCATATTTAAACTATTTAAGGTTAATGATTTGTGACAAGTACATAGATCTAGTGATGTAGGGAAAAGTGTGGCGTGCCATGCGGCCGGTAGTGAGTCGCGACGCGTCCCCGCCGCCCCGCCCGCCCTGACCGCCCCTCCTGTCCGCAGATCTCCGACGCCATCAAAAAAATATCTCATAGAAAAATTGACTGTAAAATTGATACGCGTATAAAGATACTCAAGCAGATGGTAGGTTACCTATATGAGTTGCTTGCATGATTTAAAAACGTACACGTTGTTGCATTATATAGAAATGTACATACATAATAAATCCTACAATTTAACATAATACCTACGTTGAAAACAACGTGATTTTAAACATGAAAACTTTCCTGAGCTGACCGTTGAACGGCGGTCGTACAGAACCGCATCGATCGCGCACGAGACGAAACCGTATGTATTATAAGTTTATAAACTATATGAATGGTACGGGACAGTTATAATGGCATTAAGTATTTGTAATCTAATATGATTAACGGTATCCTATATAACCCATTTTGGGGTGTCCTTTCCCTCAATTTATTCCAATACCTTTAAGTAGAGGCAGAGCTGGATTAATCTAGAGGCAAGGCAGGTAGCGATCCCTGTGGAACACCGCACGACATCTCACGCCGACCGACGCCGGTCGCACTTGGGTAGATGACGGCTCTCTCCGTCAGGTACGCCCCGACTATGCGGCGGAGGTAGAGAGGCACACCGTGGTACACGAGTGCCTCCCTGATGCGAATCGGAATTGAACATACCTAGTCGTGGTTTTAATTCAAAGGCAAATCAATTAAATGAATCATGATGCTAGTATATTTTCAATAAAATTCAATTCAATAAAATCATTATTCTTGTTACTTGAATGTTTAAAGTGGCCTGCCCTTGAACGTGCAGGTATATCTTTCAACGTACCAAGAGAACTAGAGACCAGCTCGGGGACTCCTTGGATGAACAGTTGGATGGATTTAAGTTGGAGATGAAAGCAATGTTAAGTTCTTTCGCCGATAAACAGGCAAAAGAAATCCAACTTATAACAACCACTCTAATAAGTCGTTTGAGGAAAAGTAAGCTCAAAATACATGATGAAGAGATTTGGCAGCTCATTTCAAGCTAATATGTCATACATAAGATTGTAACAAAACATCACTACATACAATTTGTAAGTAATTGTATATTATAATAGCATATTTTATGTACCTAAACTGAATGAATTTTTAGCTCTGCCTAACCCTTCGGGGACATATGCGTGAGTTTATGTTATGTTGCACATAGGAGTCAGTTGAAAACCAGCGCCAGGTACTTGTGCCCGGCACCATGCTGAACTGGCTCCTTTTTTGGGTGCAACGGGACTAATTTTGTTTTATTTGTTGTGTTTATTGTTTTTAATGTGTTTTAATATTTCCCTGCCTCTATAGCCTGAAAACTCAAACGGCAGTGTAAACCCAGGCATAGAAATGCAAGAACAAACCGACATCACTGAAGCGCCCGCGCCCCAGCCGCCGGCGAAGGCGAGCCACGACCACGAAGAAGAACCCTTCAGCGAGATCATGTAGCTTCTGAGAACTTTTGAGAAATATGTACGTTATATGAGTACTACACAAATACCAGAATAAGTAGATACTAGTTTGAATATATTTCAGCTGTCGTTAGAATACCTACTGTTATTGCCCAGATTTATGTAGGTACGTTTTGTCCAAGAATCTCTGAGTGCTTTTTCTTTTGTTTAGGCAGGAAAAAATGTACCTTTCGCATCCCGTCTTCCCCATTCAGTCTACCCCAGCGACCTTATTCAGGTCGTCAGATCCACCATCCACCATATATCCATTCACGGTCTTCACTTTAAGACTCGTGTACTCTAACGACCATCGGTAGATTTTTACGCCGTGCAATTTTAAGTTGTTTAAATTAAAGTAAAAATTTGTTAAAAGTGGACACATTTCTGAGTGATACAGATATCCATAGATCATCAACATTTTAAGTAAATTTATATATACAATTATATGCACTAGTTAATATAATTTTATATCATTTAAAATATTTTATAAATGCAATTACAAGTAAAAATACATGAAAGTTGCGTATACTATAATCTTTGTCGGTTGTATAAAAACTATTGATAAAACCTATAAAATAACTGGTAACTGCACCTATAACTCCTTGGAATGATATAACATAACCTATATATTTTGGTGATAGATTATACTCACCTGCTTTCAAGAAGATCATGCAAACTTTTGAGACACAGTGGCAGTAAGTACATATTATCACCTAACAAGAAAATATACTAAATTAATTTTCCTACTTTGGTAAATAAAGAACCTCTTTCTTCATCTGGGCGCCGATCCCGGTTCCATACGAAGCTTGCATTTTGGATCCCGGGATCTGCTCTTCTCAACAGCATTAGCATCAATGGCTATGTATGTCCAAATGTTATATTCTGGAAGTTTGTATCTTTTATGGCTAACCTTCTTACTCAGAAAGGACATCATAGGGCAGAGCTTCGTCCATTCTTTATCAGGTACACTGACTAGCATTAGTAGGGCTCCAAAAGTATTGATAGGACTGGATAGGTACAGACCCCGTAAGTTCACCGATTATACTTCCCCAGTCGGACTGCTCAATTGGGCGGAAATACCGCCGTGTCCTACCTCCTATGAAATCTAATCTAATAATACATACATACATATAATCACGCCTTTATCCCCAGAGGGTTAGGTGAGGTGAATTGTATTCACCGATCATTGTATAAACAGCCCTATCTCTTAGTCGCCTTGTACGACACCGCATGGAAAGAGATGGGGTGGCCCTAATTCTACTCTGCCGGAAACCACGCGGCAAATGATTACTACATACATATAGTCAGCCCGCGTCTCTTTCCCAGTTGGGTAGGCAGAGACTACATAATTTCCATCCGACAAGAAACTCAGCGGGCTACTTCTTAGTCTATTCTTCTTCAATGATAAAGTCAACTAACCGTATGTTCCAAATACCGCAAAAAGAAGTCCAGCAGGAATGACTTCCCTTTCCTGTAGGCGCCCGCGACAGAGAGGAGGACCACTCCACAGTCTTTGGTCGCCGGGAGGGAGGTGTTGTTGGCTGTATCGCTTGATATAGGCAACGCCTTCAACACTCTCCCCTGGGCGACAATTGCGGAGGCGCTGAGATACCACAATGTCCCGTGGTACCTCAGGCGCATCCTGGCGGACTACTTCGTGGACCGGGTTATCATCTACCCGGCCCAATGCGGGGTGGTCCGCCGAACTATGGCGTGCGGCGTTCCGCAGGAGTCGGTCCTTGGCCCGCTTCTGTGGAACGTCGGGTACGATTGGGTCCTGCGCGGTGCTACTCTTCGGGGGGTCGGCGTACTTTGTTACGCCGATGATACCCTAGTTACCGCGCGGGCCAGGACACGGCGGTATTTCCGAACAATTGAGCAGTCCGACTGGGGAAGTACCTCCACCCTACAGAATACCGCGGCCATAATAACCTCATGTTGTGTTCCCGTCGGTGAGTAGGGTAGCCAGAGTTCACTGGACAGTTTTTGTGCTGTCAGTGGGAAGACCAAAAACTTGTCCCCCCACATACTATTATTTTTTTAATGATGTACTTATCAATGTGAAATGTTTAGATAAAACAGATAATTTAGTTATACATCAGAACTGTTCTTTTATTAATAACCCGAATAATAACTATTAACCTTGAATTACTTCATAGATTAAAGTTGATTTAATAGATGTCATTAAACATTTTATAGTTACTAATAGCGAGGGGCTATCTGACGTAAGAATTACCTATGCGACTAGATAAATAGTTTACGTATTCGACAACTGTTGTAGGTTATATTGCCCGTGGACCCTGCAATGCTACCTGCAGGGACCACGGGGTAAACAACTACCCGTGTCTAAACATAAACTGGCGAAATGTGGGTGCTAGCACCTCTGCCTACCCCTTCGGGGATATAGGCGTGAGTTTATGTTTATGTTTTATGTTTATGTTTATATTTCAATGGTTTACCGTAAAAATTCCGAAATATCTTTGTGCTGCAATTCCGAACTCCATTAAAAAGGTCTCGGGTTCGTCAACATATAAACAATAAAATTCAGTCTCATTTTTACCCGACTACGGCGAAGACAAAGGCGGGTTATGATTTTGACAGGCTATGTATGTATGTATGTAGGTTCATCTGTTCCCTCATAGCTCCTGAATTACTTATTAGAACTGAACAAATATTTTATTAATTTCTTATCGTTGAGTAACTAGTGTACCATCACACTATCAATGTGAAAAAAAAGGGGACAATCTTTTATAATTTGCTGATAAAGGGTTCATTGCTAACTCTGCGACGTTCTAAAGCGAGTCCTATTATACCAACACATTCGCGTGTCCGTTTGTGGCACTAATGTTATAACTTAAACAGTTCGAATAAAATAAATACGAATTGCAAAATAACTTACGACATAGGTTCAAAATTGCGTCACAAGCTTTGATGTGTGACAAAAAGGCGTTGCCAAGACCTTGTCCCTCAGCTGCACCGCGTACAAGTCCGGCGATGTCTACTACATTCAAGAAAGCTGGTACTTTACTGAAAAAAGTATTATGTACAATGTAACAATAAGTACCATCTCAGCTATGTACTTAGTTATAGAATAATATTCGAATAATACAATACTTTACCTAGCTGGTTTGTGAAATTCGCAGAGGTAGTCAAATCTCTCGTCCGGTACTGTTTAATTAGCACATTTCAAATATGTATAAATAATACCAACTGCCGAAAATAATATAAATAAAAAAATAAATTACTACTACCGAGTACTGAAAAATCGCACTATAAAAAGTATGAAACAAGAAAATATCAAGGATAGCCGTGGTCGTATGCCACTTAGTCTAACAAAACAATGAATTCTAGGGAACAGTGGCATACGACCACGGTTATCCTTGATATTTCTTAATTTAATACTTTTTAAAGCGGGATTTTTCAGTAAGACTAGGTACTAGGTTTTAGTTTGTAATCAATATATTTCGCACGCCGCGCGCCGACTGTACTGTATTTCTGTAAAATAAGTTATGTTATATGAAAACATAGGCGGCGCGTGGCACGGTAGCCGCGCACAGAACATAAATAACCAAGCCCGCTGCAAACAACTCCGTATTTACGACAATATAATATTTTATACTTGCGCCCGGTACATGGAGGCTCTAGCTGAAATATCAAGAGGCTAGAAAAATGGCACCGATAATTCCAGGCACTTGCTTCTATCATTCGTGAACCTTCTCTGTTGTCATTAACCTTTCTCATGCCAGCCCCCATTTTTTGTGTGTGTTTTATATACCACTTAAGTGGCAGATAAGCCCACCTGATGGGAAGAAAATACAGTTTCTGTTAAAAAAAGATAGTCTATAAAACATGTATTATGTGTTGAAAAACGTTACTAAGGATTAAAATTTAAAATTATAATTCAAAGTTAAAATTGAAACTTCATTAAGGACGGTCAGCTGCTGAAAAACACATAATCACGCCTTTATCCCCGGAGGGTTAGGCAGAGGTGAATTAAGACCCACATTTCATTAATCATTGAATTAAAATACTATTGCTTATGTGCAATGTGGTAGGGTCGCAGGGTAAAATGGTGTACAGTTTCGCTATTGTGTATGGAAAATAAACAATGTTGAAAAAGAGAAGTTATTGGGCGTTTGAGGTTCCATCAAGATCGACGGGAGATACCACCAAGATAACTACACCTGCAAGCCAGTATACCTGCTAATTGACGAACGAGCTTTAATGTAGGCTTTCATCTGGGGATTGAGAGGTCAGACGGCAGTCAGTGCCCCTATAAAATCTGAGAGCAAAAAGAGACAGCATGTGGCAATAATTTGAATTAAATATTATTGTCATTTTCGCTACATACCTACGTCTTATTTATAAACTGTCGCGGTGTGAATTCATAATTATACAAGGTATCGGTACTTCTCGCGAATTAAATCATAGACTTACTATTTCTGCCGACGTTTTGGATGCGTTGGATATTAATGGGATCTTTCCACTTAGAAAAAGTTTCAAAAATAAAGTCAATATTTATCCCTTTGAAGTAGATACTTTTATTACATGTAGGCGGTACCTACTTGGACATCTAAATGATTACATGAATACTTGCCTGGTTTGATTACATTGAATTAAGAATGTAATTGGTGAATAATAAAAAGTTAAACTTGACGAACTGAGCACATTTTAAACTCAATGATAACGAAACTCAATGATAACGGATCTCAATCGCGTTTTACTTGAGTATATACCTTCGATTGGATGTCAGGGATGTTCGCAGAGGCCCGAGTAGACTGCTTTCACGCAACGATGAGGCAGAGATGCGCGTTCTTGGTGCATAGGGTGCGGGCGAGCGACAACAGCATCCTGAATATGATCGCGCGAAGGCTGGACTGCCTCCATGTAAACCATTGCTGTGCCATAGCGGGAGGGTTGGTACAGCAATGGCCCTTATAATACCATAATAAATTATTAATAATATACTAACCTAGATATAAGTGATACTAACAAAGATGAACCACTGTTGTTTTTAAATAAATAAATAAATAAATCAATCAATCAATCAATTATTATTATTATTATTGATTTCACGACGCCAAGTTCTGAGTCCAAGTAGGGAAGTGTCCCATGCCTGGCACAATGGATCAAAGAAATTGTACTGCTGTGAACTTTTAACAAATTGTCGCTACATAATCCACAAATTTAGACTGTAACGATAATACTACATATAAGTATTATTATGAATATTAGTGCAATATTATAACGTTAGTAGTATAAGCTCATTGATCGATCTTATATAGAAATTTAATAAGTTTTATACCTTTGTTATTTACTGATTTATTTTTGGATATCTGTGACGCAGTCCTACTTCACGCCCAGGTATTGTGCTTTGCTAGTTAGAAATCACACCTGTTTTCAATCACGCCCTAATTTGGCTGATTCAGCTAAGACATTTTCCGGCCTTGCATGGAAATACTATAATAACTCCGTTTTCTTAGGTACCTAACTAAATGAAAACAATCTTGATGTGTCTTTTTAATACATTTTATTTATCAAAGAGCTTATTAATATTTATCTGTTTAGAAACTTATTTTAAAAACTAATCGAAAATTCATTGGTGTGTGCCATGATAAAACCTGGGATCGAACCCGAGACTTCGTCTCAGCAGTCCATTACCCATATCACTAGGCTTATATATATTATATATATATAAAACCGCGGTATGGGTAATGGACTGCTGAGACGAGGTCTCGGATTCAGGACAAGGTTAAGTTGGCATCAAGAAAACTCGGAGTGCTCAACAGGGCGAAGCAGTACTTCACTGCGGGGCAGCAACTCCTTCTTCATAATGCACAGGTCCGACCTCACATGGAGTACTGCTGTCACCTTTTTGCTGGAGCACCTGCATACCAGCTTGACCACTAGCCCCATCGACAGCTAGAAGTGCGTCACCAGCTCGTAAGCCCGCTCGTTCAGCAGGCCCACCAGACGCAACTGCCGATACTACACACGGCCGTTGTCCAGCAATAGTGAACCCAAAACCACCCGGATCTCGCGCCTGCAAACCATAAGTTTGCACAATCATTAGATAAGTTGGACGTTCGTTTAATGCAGGGTTCGTGTTCCCAGATTGTGTTAGATGTTTGTTTTCATAACTTTAGATATTAACTGTATTACGCAAATAATTGAAAGTAATAAAGGTCTGACCATAGTTTTGTAGCAAGCTAGGTGAGTTATTATAAGTGCGCTGATTCAAATGTCACAAAATTCCTCTTTGAAATTAGAATAGTTACAAATGCTGTGTGAATCATACTACCATACAATTGAAAATTCTCCAACATATTTATTGTAAAAAAGAACAAAAATTAGATTAAAACTAATGAATAAATATTGTAATTAAGAACAAGACAGGTGATGCGACTGACAAGTGTAATTATCGACCCATTTCACTGGCTACCATCATGGCAAAGGTGCTAGATAGCCTGTTGGATATTAGGTTGGAGCCTCTACTCGGGTTACATGACGCCCAATTTGGGTTTCGACCTGGGTTGTCCACTGAAACAGCAATACTAAGCTTCTAACTATTATAATAAGAATTATATTATATTGTCTGTGGTATTATTTTATCACTATTTATAGCAGCCGTCGTCGGTTAAAGTAGGTACACAGTTAATTGGATGCCTAAACCGTTCATTAATCAAATGGTTGAAGAACAAGTAGGCAAGTGCTATCACATTCACGCTGCCGACCATGAAGAAACCTTCTGATGCCCCTCTTGAAGAACCCCATATTGTAGGCGCTTGGGAAAACCGCAGCAGGGAGGTCATTCCACAGCTTGAGTGTGCGTGGGATGAAGTTTCTTTCATACCGCACAGTGCGTACCGTCTCAGGTCGCAATGTGTGGGGATGAATTCCCTGCCTATGGCGAGGGGTGCGATGATAGAATGTAGCTACGGGCATCATGTCAAACAATTCATCTGAGCACAAACCATTGTATAGGCGGTAGAACACACACAGTGAGGCAAAATCCCTCCTAAGGCTAAGAGGTTCCACGAGTCCTACCAATCTTTGAAATACAAGCCAACCTTACCAGCTAGTAGAGGCTCCTCTAAAACAACTGACAAGCCTCCGGCGCCGATTCTTTTCTGGGGCAAACCGACATTCGGATCTAAAACATGAATTGGTCGTCGGGCCCCAAAGTATTAACTTCGGATGCTGCTCGGAACTTTCGGTTAGGCGCTTAGGTGATTAACAATTTTAGAGTATTTGATGACTAGTCAAATTAGTTACTTTTTACTAAACGTCAAAACGTTAAGTTATAAGGAAACTTATATGAAATAAATTATTATGACATAACATAACATAAACTCACGCCTATATCCCCGAAGAGGTAGGTAGAGGTGCTATCACCCACATTTCGCCAGATGTGGCGAGGTGGCAAGCCTATTGCCATTAACCGGGCACTTATAAACCTGCGATAAATACACACATAACTTCGAAAAGCATCGAAAAGTCATTGGTGTGTGCCATGGTAAAACCTTGGATCGAACCCGAGACCTCGTCTCAGCAGTCCATTACCCATACCACTAGGCTACCGCGGTTTTCCTAGGCTACCGCGGTTTTTATGACGTCATAATTTGTAATAGTCAAGTCATTTACTATTAAGTATAGTTAGGTGGATGATTAAAAATAAATAAAAACGATAAAATAAGAACCGACGCACCTTTTACCGCTCTTTTACCATTCTTAATTTAAAAAGCTCAGTCACAGATAAATAATTTGTTTTAACTACAGGAAAATATCCAATTCACTTTCAAGTTTTAACGCATATTAATAAGATTAAGTAAACGCTTGTATCAATTATTTGGCGAGATGTCTATTTACATCTTAGCATTACGAGTGAACAATTAAAATTGTTATGATTAATTAAGTGCCTACCTACTACTAAGGTCGAATAACTGTTCGATAATCAAGCCATAATAAAACAATCTTGTCGAAAGATACCGTTTAAATTTTAATTGGTAACCCTTAATCAGCATGAAGTGTCCATTACCTTATCTGCAATCTTAAGAAAATTTATACGAAGCGATTTTCCGACACTTGACGTTACTAGGGAGTTATAAATTAAAGAGGGCAATTAAAAATGTCCGTGGAGGCTGCGATAATAATAACAATTATGGAACTCGCTGGAACTGCGGGCCAGATTAAGTAAATCTATGCAAATTCAGAAGTGAAACAGTAATAAGGGGTAATTTGGGTTTTCATTCTGGCAACATTGTGAACTCTGGGTCGTTACGCAAATGCGTAGGTATTTGTATAATGGGGTTTATTGTTTTTAGTAATAAAATTAAGGTAAGTATTTAAATTATAAGAGACGGTAGCGTCGTGGTTGAAATGTGAGAACTGCTATAAGTGTTTGCGGGTTCTATCTAACATCGCGGGGCTGCTAATGCTAGTACCACGCTAGTACACACCAATCAAACGAAAGCGTATGATGACTCAATGATTCCCTATTTTTTTCTTCTTAACGTTAATAATCCCATAAATCGTTACCGGGTGCCTACGAACGCTCACAGAGTTAGACAGACGGACTAACTTGATCTCGTAGTTTCCGTGATTTTTTTTTTCTTAGATCTGTCTATTTTCGAATAGTGACCGTTACATGATTTTAATTTTTGATCTAAGGCCTATGGACATGCGCAAAACCAAGAGAGTCACACTCGCGCTACCAACCCTGTGTAAGCATTGAGTTTTTTTGTCGTCAGTGTAAAAGACAAAGCAGAACAAGCTTTTGGTCTTTCCACTGACAGCACAAAAACTCTCCAGTGAGCTTTGGCTTAACCCCATCTGAAGGGCCAACAGTTTCTGCTTACGTTTGGGATATCTTTGACTTCGCGCCTTCACAGCTTTTATCACTGCTGGACTCCTAACAGACCGAGGGCGGCCACTTCTTGACTTGTCATCTACACATAGGGTAACCAGAGTTCACTGGAGAATTTGTGCTGTCAGTGGGAAGACTAAAGGCTTGTCCTGCTTTGTCTTCTCCACTGACGGCACAGAAACTCTGTGCTCACAGGGTCGGCAGCGCGAGTATAAAAAAAAATACCACTTAGGTGGCAGACAAGCACACGGCCAGTTTATTTTTGCACTGAAATGTACTACACAGCACCATTGTTTATTCCATAGAAGTATTTGTCCTTTATTTACTAATATTTTTATGTGAATTTGACAGCAATACAATACCAGCGATAATGTGCCAATTATCGGGATAAATAAGTAAATAGTTATTACGTTTGGTTACTGGAAGTAAGGGGGAA
The DNA here is from genome assembly GCA_963662185.1 of Eilema griseolum. Lineage (NCBI taxonomy): Eukaryota > Metazoa > Arthropoda > Insecta > Lepidoptera > Erebidae > Eilema > Eilema griseolum. Next base: position 11,476,399 of record OY759251.1, read on the forward strand.
GCCTGATTTTACAACATGCATTTATTAAAAGGTACACAATGTTACACTAGTTAATACCTAACTATTAAGAAATCAACTATGCAAAATTGAATATTAAAAATAATAAATCCGACTGTCATAGGGAGGCATTGGGGCTAGTAATGCGATTTTATTCAATATAAACCTGCAATTGTTAATTCTAAGGAGCTTTACGACGATTGGTGTAAGTGATGAAAGAAATGTCCTGAACATTTAATTTAAAGGGAGTATAATTTATAAGTAATTTATGATGTATTGAAAATTGTACTGAAACGTCGGCAAAAACAGTAAGTTCCATGATTTTATCGCGAAAAATTCTGAACCACCACAATTTTCGGTAACCCAAGCAACTTCACCAGAGGAATGACAGTCGAGGATCCGGTACAGGTATCTGTGTTTGAAATTCTCCTTGAAGATTTAAAATGCACATCAAGACACACAAGACGAGATTATTTTAAATAGCATCGTTATAACAGTTCCTTTTGCATGTAAACCTATTCGCAGGATGTGACGGTGTATATTATTAGCATGATTAATTTTTTTATAACTTTTTTTATATATAGATATTGGAGAGTTAAAATTTTATTAGAATTTTGCTATTTTATAATAGGTATATATATACCTAAGACAATATCTTCGTTGTATGAGGGCCCTAACAAGATCGTCGTTGCGCAAACTAACCTCACCTGCTAAACTGTACCTACGCCTGCAGGCTAAAATAACTACATCACCGAAAAAGCCGGCAGCAGTTTAAGCGCGTCGTAAACTTTCAAAACCGACTACTTGAAGGAAAGTGAGTTTAAAAAAATGGCGAATCGTAAGTAAATTTGAGTGTTTACAGACCAACAAGGGAATTATTTTGGTACTTTAGTGCAGTGTTGAAACGGCAGCGATCTTGCGTAAGATGAAATTCATTAGGTCACACAAAACTTCAATGATAATTAATTTGAACCATATTATGAATATTCAAGACCAAAGGCCTTCCTTGTTCGTAGATTTCAATTATAAACGAAGGAAATGTACACAATTCGCACCCTTGGCTTTTCTGCGACTGGCGACGTTTTTGCCTCTGCGGCATCTTATCTACAAGTGACAATCAACCTTGTTCTTAAAATTCTTAAAACTAACACATAGTTCCTTAAACACTATATATACAAAAAAAACACTTTATAAATTAACTGTCACAATAAAATAGTACTGAGAAATTGACTGAGAATGTTTTTTGTGGCAGCTGGTTGCCAAGGAGCCCGTTGCCTTGGGAGCGGCGTCCGTGGCAAAAACATATCTGCACAGTTATCATATGCTTAACCTCTAAACTTAACTAAGTTGTACAGTGCCCGGGCTGTATCCGATAATGGCTCAGACAGGGCACTGTTACAACTCCCCACCATTAGGCTACTCTTCAACAGAGGAACCCTGTGCGTTTCATTCCGTACACATTCCATCAAAATACTATTATCGGTAGGTAAGAGATTTGTGAGTTATTGTGTAACTGTTAATATCATCAGAATTTTATTATTTCGTTGATATATACGCAGTTTTAATTATATACTGTTATTATACATATAATATTAATATTATAAATATATACATTATATATATATATTATATATAATATTATATATATAATACTTTAATATATACTTACTAATATATATTATAATATATAGTATAATTTTTAAACTAATAAATATATGAATTGAATATGTAAAACTAAGTTAGACCAGTTAGTGGACTTTTCAGGGTTCAAACTACTCGTAACAACTACCATTAAATGCATACATACATACATATATCCCTGGACGGTTAGGCAGAGATATTCGTGATGAATATGTACCTACTTTGTATAATTATCTATTATGTATGACTTACATACATACATAATACATGTAATATTATAAATCAAAGGTATATATGCAGCTATACCATGATCGCGTTAATTCCCGTAAACATTATTGTATATCAGCCACTATTATTACTAAAGTATTTTATACTGTGATCTCTACCAGTAGAAATAATTTTATGTTCTGTTACAGTTAAGGACCTTGGGCCATACCTCCCATGGATTTTACTAAAGCTTTTGATAGCGTTGACATGCCCTTTTACAAAGATATGTATGTATAGAAAAACGTTGCATTTTGAACATTTAGTGTATGTCTTCATAGAACATACTATGCAATGTTGACGTTTTTTCTGCCACATAGGCCAATGTCCAATATTGTCTGTTCTGACATAGCTCAAATTTAAATACTGTTCACCAGCATACCATTTTGACATATATAACATAGTATGTAATATTTAATATATATGTAAATAATATAACATGAATACATAATTAATACAGATAATCCCCATTGTAATAATGTATACTAATACACACATCAACAAAGTCTAGGGAACAAGGACATTTCTAGTTTTTATTTAAAAACCCTTTCTTGTAATAGTGAGTGTTTTATATCAATAGAAGGGTATATTTATACCGTTTTTAATTTTAATTTTAATAAAAACATTTTCATACCAAATTTTTTTTTTTAAGAAAGAATTGCATAGTGCCAATATTCTTACCATGTGTTTTTGTCATACGTATACAAACGAAAAATAACGATTCCTTTTTGTTACAATTATCTATCATTAAAACTTGAAGTAATTTTTTACTCGTATTTTCTGTTCTAATTTTAAAATAAAAAGCTGGACTTGGTCAAATGCCTTTGACAGGTTCAAAAAACAGGCAAAGACAGGCGTTTCTCGTACCGTATAATATTGAACAGTCTGTTTGAGATACATGATAGTACTTTCAGTAGTGACCGGATTATAATAAGTATAAGGAAGTACATACACACGAAGAGCCTCACCTTCACTTCACATTCTTTTAGGTGTGGTCGAAGACGTCCTGGCATACCGTCCTGGGGTTTTTGGCTCATCGTCATCCACACTGCGCACCATAGCTCATCCTCCAAGTAGCTCTGGTGGAGACATCGGGCCTATAGCCGGGGCCGGGGGCGCAGCATACCGATCAAATTCTATTCTAAAAAATATGACGTTAGGTAACCCGCAGTTATCCGCTACATATTATTTCAAACAAATAATAATGGCAACACAGACTGCTGGTTGCTTGTTTGCCACACTGGTTTACAAACGGCGGACTACACGTACAAATTAATAAGTATCATTACTAAGTGAAGTCATGAAAAACGTAATTAACCTCAATAAAATAACATGTAGGCATCACCGTCAGAACACGTTGTGATGGTTTTTGACGATATGTAATTTTTGACTGCTATACATATAAACAAACAATATGCAGATAAACTGAGTAACCAAAAATGTACGCCACTGCAGTAAAACATACATACATACATACATCTCATTATCGCCGGACGAAATTTCCACAAATGACGTTTGATGTGATCGAACAAGTTTAGTAGTACAAAAATTGGACCAAAATGTAGATCAGTAGGGTCATAAAGCGTTCGACAGATGATTATCGCGGGAGAAATAAAAATATTTACACTGCGATGAGACTGCGATCTATCTGAGGACCATATCCTTAAAGTTACGACTAAAATCGCAGTCTTTGACTACGAAGAAGTATGCTGGCTTAAATAATTATTATATACCTAGCTATATTAGTCAATCAGTATAGTACGGTATATTGCTCGTGACAAACGTGATGCAAACGCCCCTATTTTCTCGATAAATATTCTCAATATTCTCATATTGAATCATACCTACTGATTATTGTATTCAAGTTTTTATCATTTAATTTCTCAATAACCCCAAGTTCTGTTACAATATACGTTTATATTTCAGATAATACTTAATACAGGCTTTACAACGCAGTTTATACATATGTGACATGGCAAACTAAAGTGTGAAACAATCCCCCTCGCTGTCGGCTGTGAGTGGGTGTGCGTTGCGCAAATATTTGTATGCATGAATATTTCTATGTTATAATATGTATGTATTTACAAAAAAAAAAGTATCTAAGTATGTTTATCCGCATTCTAGATCCCATAACACAAGCTAGATAAGCTATGCTTACCATGGGTCTAGATAGCGTTGTGTAGAATGTCGTGGAATATTTATTTATTTATTATTATTTGGCCTACATAATACGCGATTTGACACCATCGCTATAGGTCACGAACGCAGTTCGCCACTAACGCTGATTGTCTTACATGCAATTCGTCACACACGCATTTTGTCTTACACGCAATTCGTCACACACGCATTTTGTCATAAACGCAGTTTGTCACTTTATTTTATACCCAGCTAGCATTTAGATAGATCAGTTTGGCGTTCTTTGGGGGAGGCCTATGTCCAGCAGTGGGTGTCTTTCGGCTGATATGATGATGATTAGATAGGGGGAAAATAATGGCTCAAATTATTTAGAAAATCATCATTTATTCTCAGTCCACGTTTGCTCGAAAAAGTTCTGCGTTCAAAATGGTGTCAGATTGCATTGACTGGTTTTCGTGTGCAACGAATATTTTACAAAGGGCTCAAATATTGCGTAGTAAAGTTGTTTACCTAATGTATTATTTTAATACTGAGTCCGTTAGCTGAGTGCGTTCCGATCCAAAGATTTGACCAATTTGTAACGCGTGACCACGTTATTTTTTTAATAGTAGTAAGTAGCCTAGTTATTTTTTTTAATAGTAGTAATTAGCCTAGTTATTTTTTTTATACAACTTAGGTGGCCAGAGAAGTACACGGCCCACCTGATGGATGCCCGCTGAGTTTCTTGCCGGGTCTTCTCAGGTCGGGGCCGCGTTTCGAACCAGTGGAGAATATAGAATGCGGATAAACATACATAGATACTTTTTTTGTATATACATACTTATTATACATAGAAACAACTAACTAAACACCAAATATATATGTTCGTACATACAAATATTTGCACTGAGCAGGAATCGAACCTGCACCTTCTACGTAACCTCCGATGATGAAAGACTCATAGTCTTCAATAGTAACCTAAGTCTAAGCCACTTAGTGTCAGGTGGCTATAATCTGGTTTATTGTAATCTGAAAAGTGGCTGTAAACAGATTCATTGAAATATTCATTAAAAAAATCTAACTGCTGTCTGAACCCAACTACTGGCTCTGTGGCGATACCGACTGCGTTATCTGTTCAGCTTGTCTGTCTAATTTTTCATCTAGCTTCCGCAGGAGTAATTCCATATTATCTTTATTCATGTTGAATAATTATTACGGTAATTTTAGGTTTTGTTATGGCAACACTGCTTCACTATGTGGGAGCTTTTATTTCTGGTCTTGGCCACCGGAACCGGTGAGAGAGGTTATGTCAGACTCAAATCGACGAAAACGCACGACGCCTGTGGGTCGATTTTGGTTGCTGAAGGTGAGGTTAACAGGCATATCCCTCTCACCCCGGACGACCCAGGGCCGTCTCTCTCGATCTTGCCCTCTCCTCGGGTCCCCACGACCACAGAGACCCCAACTTGTCCCCGGAAGATTGTCTGATTACTAGTTCGCTCACTACCTACCGACCGACCGTGGAGTATTTTTTGACCCCATCAAAATCCAGGGGTCCAAGCTCACTTCACTTGCAAGTATTGGCGAACTACGCTCTGGTGCGTCTACGCTCTCAGGCCAGAGAAGTCAGATCGAAGGAAAGTTGCTCTGATTAAAGCCGAATAAGTCAAACAAAAAGGAGACACCGTTCTATATTTTAAAGTATACTACACAGCTATATATAGCCCCAAAGATAGCATAATTTTTGGACATATTATCTAAAACAATAATATCTAATGAAACATTTTTTTTAGTAATACATATACATATTACAATTCACCCTCTTCAGTAACTGAAACCCAATATTATGAAAAAGATAACTTCCATTTTAAGCGATATCTGGACTCATTAAGTCTGTTGAGAAACTTTATCGAGATTCCAGATACTCTAGTAGGTACATTTGAAGTTAAACGAGTAATTCTTCAATGGATCCCTGCCTTAGTTGCACATGGGTAGTCCACTGCAGGATGCAGCAAGGATTTAGGCAGTCAGTCCTATTTAGATAGGACAAGTTAGAAGTTTAATGGTTATTTTTTTTAAACTTAGAAATAGTTTTAAACATAACTGAATTGATTACGTTCATTTTACAGTTAATTTTAATTTAATCGAGGTCAACACATTTTCTTGTTTGGGCCGTACGAGTCGTAGAAAGCGACTAAGGAGTAGGCCTTGTACTTCATTCGACAGTAAACACGCATGAGCTGCGTGTTTACTGTCGAATGAAGTACATAATTGTAAAAAATCTCTGCAGTAGGTACAGTGCTAAGCCTTCCTACACTAGATATATGGAGACCGTGAGTTCCAGACAATAAGGTAGATAAACATATTTATATATTGAGATAACATAATAACATAACATAATATTAACGTAAAAAAAAAAAAAAAAAAAAGACTTACGAGAAATTAGCGGGAAAGAGACTGTAAAGAAGGTTCAACAGTGTAACATCAAAATGCCACCAGGTAATAGGGAAATTTTGAGACTGGTTTAGGTTCTACGCTTCTATAGGTAACAGCAATTCTATTGCGGATCTCCCATTTCGCTGTCTTGTATTTAAATTCCGTCTATAAAACATCTAATTTCGAAATAGTAAATATAATATAACAAAATATGGAATCTTACCTGAGATACGCAAGTAGAACTCTATCCATGTTCTTGTAGAAAGGTCTGGACGTAAAGTACCCGCTCCAATTTACAGAATAAATCCCCATGCAGGCTTTCCTTTCAGGGCTAGAAGACGGCAGTCGCCATCTGAAAGCCATACAAACCAAAGGCAGAAGAAAGAGGGAAATGGACTTTGGACTCCGGGGTTAAGGCCTCAGATGCAAAATAAATGGGGAACAATGTACCAGTATTTCAAGCTGCTACAACAGCTTACGAGCTTCAAAAATTTTTTACGTCTGTATTGACAGAACATGTTGAAACTTGTAATGTATTATAATGTAAAGTTGAAAGAATCTTGACATTGACGGGTAACTTTAACTCGGTAATTGATCCAATTTGCCGACTTCCCTTACCTACATTATTCTATCGACTAGAGGCTCTTCACCTTGGAGACCTGCTGCGCTCACACTACATATCACTAAACGTAACAGAGACCTACTCAGATACAAAGTGTCGCCATCTGGTGTCGAGTAGAATTAAAATTAAAGAGGGTTGTGCACAGAACTCCTATACTACAGTACCAAATCTCACGACTACTGTGATGATTAGATTTATTAAGTTGATGTATGATTTAGTAAGCAGAAATATTCTAGGTGTTCTAAGTGTTTTTATTTTAATTTAGTCATTAATTAGCCAGTATTATCCAGGGCTACGTCGCATTTGCACTCTTGCCCCCTATGCGGGTCTACCTGTATCAATAGGAATCTGGAATGATATTAGCAGGGATTTTTGACAAAGGAATGCTTTTTAATTTTTATGTTTTTGTTACCAAACCGAAGACTAAAGAAAAGATATTGAAAAGAAAAGGAGAAGTCGATATTGGGTAAACAATAAGCCGAAGATTTTTCTTGTGTAAACTGTTTTATAGAATATCCTAGAATATTTTGCATTTACGCTATCATAAGTATTGTGAATAATATTGAAACTTTAATACACGTACAACATATATACATGACATAGGTACATCTATGACTTCCATAATAAAACGCAACAAATTATTCTCCTCGCGCACTAGCATTCTTTCAGAACAGCCTCAAATCATTAGCATATTAAAATCAGGTATAAACGTGGGTGGGTACTATGATACGTTATTGCGTTATTACTTTAGCTAGTTATGCACAATAGTGGCCTTTATATTCTCTACCCATTCATCTTCTTTCGATTTGAACCAATAGATACTTTATAGTGTAAGACAGTTCATTTCTTTTTCATTGATCTTCCTTCAGGTTCATAAGCCCAAAAGTACTAAAATGACCTAAGTTATTTTTGAAGGAAACACCATCGTAGAAATTTGTTTCTGTTGCCGAAATGTATGGGAAACGTTTTTGGCGATTTCTGTCTTTCCTAGTACTGAAAGCTAAAATGGTCTCATAGAGTTTTTGATCCCCACATGAAATATAATCGATTGGCATAAAAAAAAAAAAATTGAACTTTTTGCATTTGTTTAGTGGGTTGATTGATTCATTGATATTTTATAATAGATATAAAAAAAAAATTCAAATTCAAATATTATTTGCATAAAACATGGTGTACATAAATGTTATAAAAGGTTTACAAAACTGAGCATGCATGTTTTGCCAGTGGTGTACTAGATACAAACTCGACAAAATTCAGTGTGAGCTGTACAATATTCATCTGGAGTGCAGTGCTATGTTGTCGCGTGAGGATTTTGATAAGTGTGACCGGATTACCTATCTACAAGCACAACGTACGAGGGAAATTAGCGTTTTGAAACAGTCACGTAAGTTTGAATCGTGTATGGGGTTCTGTAGGGAGTCCACTCCAAGATCATCAGGGCCCAAGCTTATTACACCTGCTAGATTGATTGATTGATTTGATGAAGCTGTGGCGCAGGTTTTTCTCTTAAACTACAAAGTTTGAACATAGCTGTGAAATCGCTATGTATACGTTAATAATCCATTATACAAAAAAACGAGGCAACTTTTCCATAGGCTGGTTCGTTTAAAAAGTTAGATCCGCTTTTGAAACTATTCACAAGTTATTCTTGGACTCGGAATGTCGTTGCAATACCTATAAATTAATATCAACTTTTTTTTTCCAGAGTTTAAACTATTCGTGAATATTAATGGTAAATGCTTTGAGTTTCAACTTGTTGGCTATACACACGTGTGGTGTATACGAGGGGTTATAGGTACTACAAGTTTTAGCTACCTATCCCTTAATACAAGCTAGTTAAGCAACATAGTGACCCCAATCACTACGTTGACTGTATTAAGAATTCTAAACTTACTTAATTCACAATTTCGTGCAAATAGTGAGACCGACAACAAAAAGGATTCGCATCGACCACGGCAAGTAAAACAATAGAAAAAAACTGCTTATAATAAAAAAATAAGGACCCGCTGTTACTTGGGCACACGATACGTATGTGCTTACCATCTATTGCCCCGATACAATTAGGAAAATTCCATAAAAACCAATATTCTTCGGCTATTCTTTTAAAATCTTCCTCGGTGGGTTCAGGAAGTACTTTTCGGACAGTTTGTAACTCCCCCATCATCACATGTCATGTCCCGTGCGGGTGTTGGCTTCGGGTATTTGTTGTTGTGTTTATTGTTATTATTACTGCAATTTGATCGATGGCTTCTATGCACACAATATGCTGTGATATAGATGACACTGATATTGCAAAGGCTTACATCTGCGACCCTAACCAGTGTTCGGGTATTTTTTTACTTTTTACTTTATTTTGTTAACTATTACTAAAATCTAGTACACCGCAAGATTAATCGTTGGCGGTAACAAAAGGTTTTAGTCAGAATAGTCTCATAGGGCAGCGTAATGTTACCCTTACTGATTATGTCTGTGCTAATATATATTGATCTGTATACGGTATGATTTTATTATAAAAGTATTCATTGTAGTCATTGTAGGACAATAGATAATAGTGTAGTGAAACCAATGTTTCCGTGAACTGGAGTCCTACAATAATGTCAAATCGTGCTTAATTGTCTTTGATTTGCAATACCCTTCTAACTTTTACGCTAACTAAATTCATCTTAAATATATATTTTTTTTAATAAGTTGTGGGTGTTAACAATTTTGAATTACATAATAAATATACGATAAACTACATGAATTCTTTAAATTAAATTAGATATATATAGTTTGAGTTACACCACAAAATAGAGTTGTTTATGTCGAACACTAAAAAGTTCATTAACTATGTCCTGCTGACAAGAATGGGCTGTCACTTCCCGAGTTATATGAAGCCAAAAAACATAGTTGGTGAGATATGGGTGTAACCACCCCTATCCAATTCGTATGGGAACACCAAGAGGGAACCCTAAGGCCACGCCAGAGCCTCGTTGTTTAGCAGGTGTACCGACTAGACTAGACTTAGTACCTAGGTCATGTTGACTTGAGTCTCAAATGTGTCGATAGGTCCGCAATTACTAACTAAATAATTGTACCTAATCTGTGTGCTATTTCTGACCCTCTTTCCTGAGACTTTGCCTTTAGCTTACCATCAGGCGAGGCGAAGTCAAGTTGGCGTGTCCTAGTTCAAAAAAAATACTAGCACCTTTACGGTCCAAGTAATTCTAAGAAGGGTTTCATACACCCAGAAGTTTTACAAGCCTAGCGTACTGCGCCCGGTTGTTCGCCTCTGCCCTCTGCCTAGCCAGCAGTAGGCACGAGTTTAAATCTAGGTTTATATTTTAGTTGTTATTTCCCAAACCTAGATTTAGATTAGACTTTAGATTTGTTCCGCATTTTTCGTTTTGAAGGTAACCCTTCAAGCCGGGGGGAATGGTTGCGCCGATAAAAAAAATAGGTTATTAATTTCATCAGTATCAGAATAAACGGGATATTTACCATGTTTCATTATTAAGCAATTGAAATTGAAATAAAAAAGTATAAAAATTTCAATCGTGAGGATGGGTTTCAACTGCCGAACGTCTGGCATCCAGTGGTCCGTCTTTGCAAAAACAACCGGGAACAAGGACGAGGCCCATCTCCCCGGTTTTGATTTCAGAGTTTTCCTTCTCTTAGACGGGTTGCAGCCCAATGCTGACGAGGCCCATCTCCCCGACTTAGAATATTATAACAAATGTGCCTTAGTTTGTTGAATGTGACTAGTTAGTGCTTCTTTTTCCTTTTTTTTAACAATTGAGGCATAGGGCTGTATGATAAACTAGCTGATACGCAGCTTTGCTTGCGTGGTATTCTGATCTCGTTCCAGTGCCCCTGGGAACTCGGGGCTGCAGCCGCTGACCGAGTGCCCAGTGTGGATGATGTCTAGGCGGGTCTTCGTCGTACTCGTGACCCTAGGAGTAGAAGATCTCTCTTTCAGCGCTTGAGGGGATTTACTATATAATATTCTATTTCATCCTCTCACTCCCATCTACCTAAATGATCACTTCAAATTCCTCCGCGACTCGTATTCTAGGGTCTTGAGATTGTAAGAGTATCTGAGGCTGGGGATGGTAGTGCACTCCGTGAGATTCATGGATAAATCATATGCTGTTCAAGCTATTTGATTGTGTAGTGCCTTACCCGTTACTATTAGACGTGCGCAATCTCTGCCTGGCTTCAAAAAATGGTTAAGGCTTACTACTTGCAAGAGCGATGGCCACTGTCTTTCATCTTTTATTTCTATATCACCCTTATTCATATATTTGCTGTTTTTAGTTTTAGTATTACCTGATTTTAAGTACTATTTCACTATTAATTCATTTTTTAGCTTTAAAAAACATTAGTAATTTCGAACCCTTCGAAAAAAGTTGAATTGCTTGTCCTACCGGGTACACGTCGGTAGTGTAATGGCCCAGATTCGAAACCGGGACCTCTCGATCGTTAGGCCGATTTTTTAACCACTAAGCTACTGACGCTTCATCCTCTCACTATGTAGTATATATTATATTGTAAGTCATGTATCTATAACCTTATAAAAATCTATAATATAATATATGTAAGCATGCAAATGTTTTCGATAAAAATCGCTAAGGAATTTAAATCAGCTTCGAATTCATGTTCAGTTATTACTCACGCTTAATAACCAACTTGCTTTCGTTTGTATTGTTTGGTCTCTGATCAACGTAATCCCATAGTGTAATAAAAAAAGTGGAAGATTGATACTAAGTGGTATCCGCCGACTAGTCTTTGGTAGTACTTAGACCGTAAGAATGCGTGCAATTCCGAAATACTACGTCGGGCCCCTACATAGTTTGTACCGTTGTCCGAATACATGCGCTTAACCGGACCCCGACGCGACAAAAAACGTTTAAAAGCGGACATAAAATTTAGCGTACTTAAATCACCGGTCAACTCTATATGAACCGCGCGAGTTGTGCTTTAAACGCGAAACATTAATAATGTGCTATTAGGTATATCTTATACAATCAAGATAGCAAACAAGCTCATAACCCACCTGATAGTGACGATTGCGAGCATCACTCATTCATAGTTTCCTGCAGGAAAAGTAAGATATTGGATAATAAACGGCCTGCCTGGATGTAGTTGGGGACTCTGTAGTCCCCACACCCGAGAAGAGGGCCATATCGTGAGAGATGGCCCTGGGTCGGCCGGGTTGCGAGGGATATGCCTGTCAACCTCACCTTCGGCAACCAAAACGACCCACAGGCGGCGTGCGTTATTACATCCTTTTTGTGTATTTGTGAGAATTAATTTTATAGACAACTGTGGCAATTAAGTTTATTATTTGCGTTACTAAAAGCTTTTATATAATATAATAAGAAATTGAACTAAGCTTTTATTTTTAAATATTTAACACATTTATACTTTCGTTGTAATTGTGGGTAGGTATTTATTGTTAATTTTTAACAATATACTCTCGTCCGAATTGAGCAGTCCGACTGGGGAAATACCTCCACCCTACAGAATACCACGGCTATAATAACCTCGTGATGTGTTCCCGGCGGTGAGTAGGATTGAGGTAAGCACCTATTATCCACCTGGGTAAACATTACATGCAAGTCGGTAAAATTGTCGCATTGAAATTATTGTTTGTTAGGATAGCTGAATCTTATAATATTTCTAGTGTTGCTCTGTAAGAATATAAGGCTTAAACAAATATGCTAAAATTAATGATTATGTACATGAAGGTACCCGCGCGGAGCAACCATGAGGGGTACAGGGGAAGTGAGCGGCTGGGTTGGAGAACGCAAACTCACGTAGTTTGCGCTCTCTAATATGAAAGGGTCTGTTGCCAACAAAAACCTTTTTAACCGACTTCAAAAAGGAGGAAGGTTCTCAGTATATTATCGCATTGTAATTTTGTACCACCTTTTAAGCTTAGCTTACAGTTACATCTATCTTTTATCTTTCTTTCACTCTTGGGCTCAATAAAATTCCATTTACCATTTACTTTTTTCTTTCCTAAATACGATTTTCCTTCTTCTCTCAGCTTCTTGCTTTTATTAGCTTGCCAATCCTGAAACACGCTCCATTACCTTCGAGAGAAGGGAGGTGATAGTGATAGGCCTGTAATTGGTCGGATCTGTCCTGGCACCTTTCTTAGGTACAGGGTGCACGAATGCGGTCTTCCACGAGGTCGGGATCCGCCTTGCGGAGTATGAGAGTGCGAAAAGACGTGTATACTGTAAACGCGATCAGAGAAAATCCCACCGACGTGAAGCCATCCCTAACACAAGCAATTTAGCTTAACTGAAGGGGTAAGAGGGAATATTAGTAATTTCGGTTGTAATATTCTTAAAAAAACCCTTCAATAATCAACTTCACGGCTATTACTATTCCCACATAAAAATACATTTACTTAAAAATAACGAAAAATTACGTAATTGTGACGATTTAATTATTGATTTACGTAATAATATAAAAATCATATTTATTCGTCTTTGTACGACATGTCTTAAATTATGCGAAGTATTTTTTTATTGGGAATTTTTTTTATTGGGATCTAGGAGATATTTCCATAAAATACATACGAAAGAATGAATTCCGTAACTTAGTAGATATTTTCACATAGCTCTAGAAGCTTTTTGGTAAAGAAATGTTGGATAGGAGTAAATGCAATTCATGCGAATATGAGTTTTATGTCTGTTGTAATAAAAAAGTAATTTTGGACTGAATCAGCAATGGCGGCGGCGCGCGCGACTCTCAAAAACAAATTAACCTAATCTGTCATAATCTATCATATTATACTTACCTACCTATTTGTCTATTTTCTAAACAGCAAAACCCTAGATAGCATAGGCTGGCTGTTTAGAAAATCATTGATCTTAGAGTGCAAAGTTTATCAATTCATTATGGCGTGATATGTATGTATGTAAAGTTGGTGATCCATGAATAGAGCTGCCTATTGCGTTATTTCCTTATTGATGATGTATTATTCCTAAGGGTTATGAAAGGAAAAGAATATATTAAAAACAATATCAACATCTGTAGATAAAGAACGAACCATGGTGCTCAAATCTTGTCCTAAAAGGGGCTGCCGTGCCTGCCTGTGACAGGCCAATCTGCGCTCGGAGAACCCACTCGCCCCCTATGCTCCAAAACTAAACTAGGTACATGATTATAGTTTATAAGAGTTTTCTGAAACGCTGGTATTAAATAATAAATCTTGGTTTTATTCCAATATGAAGTAGGTACTGCCTTCAATGCAATCAAGCACAAAGTATATAGGTCTGTATGACTTCTGTCATACAATACGTTACTTTAAATGTTGAGACACTATTGTAATTTATATTTAATACTAGCTGACCCACCCCAGCTTGATCCCCGCTCAGTGCAAATATTTGTATGCATGAGTATAGGTATTTGTATTTGTCTGGTCGTGCCCCGGAGAGCACGTCAAGTCGTCAATCCCGGTTGTTCGATATCGCCTTTGGGTTATGGAGGTCAGATGATAGTCGCTTCACGGAAAAATATCAAAGTTTAGCCAAATCTGCAGTTGGACTGGTAAAGCGGACCCCAGACTCGGAGGTAAAAGTTTCAGTTGCGACTGGGATTAACGCTAAGATGAAGAAGGAATGGGTTCATGTTAGTGTAATGGTCAGGGTTCGAACTCATACGATCCTGTTGGAAGACATCTCCTTACTCGGTTTATGTTTAGGTCCCAATGTAATAGGTGGCGAGCCTATTGCCATTAACCGGGCACTGATATTTACAAAAATATAACAACTTACAAATTAATTATACTGTACAATACAATTACCCATAATACAATCTACTTGCACGTAACGTATTAATACTAGTACTCTAATACCTAATATTTACTGTAGTCTGTACCTATTAAACGCGTAGTTCAATACATTATAATATGTACATAATATTAGTATCCGAATAGGAAGAAAGTATGGTAAAAGTGGCAGGGGAGAAATATTTGCCCAATTCAAAGCAATGCACTAAAATCCATTCTTCCCATTTTTCTGATATTCCTATATTTTAGAATGTTGTACACATTTTTAGTGATGCTACATATCTGAGCCTTATTTACAAATACATCAGTAATTATCGATGGCTGCACAAGGGCAAGGTATCCTGGTCAAATTAATGATTATTCAATGTGCAAAATATGTTATCTATGACAATATTCCTCAAAATTAATAAAAACATTCAATCTTTGACGGTCCCATCATATGCTTTTTCACGTCCCGCTTAAAGAACCTGGGACTGTAGGAAAAAGTATATATTCATCATAATCATAATTTTATTTGCGAATATAGGTACTTACTGTACCTGTATTCGATCATTTTGTAGTCAATATCGTTCTTAAACTTCTTGGGACCTAAACATAAACTGAAATGTGGGTGCTAGCACCTCTGCCTACCCCTTCGGGTATACAGGTGTGAGTTTATGTTATGATATGTTATATAGGTAGGTATGTATGTGTGTATGTATGTGTTTATGTATACCTATTGCCTCCTTCTACGAGTAAGTAATGCTCGTGAAGGAGGAGGCAGAGCGGAAGCGGCAGCGGGAGCAACGAAGGATCGCAAGCAAGGCTGCCCGCGTACGAAGGCAACTCGGGCGTCGGAGGTCGATGAACGACCTCCGCCCCCCATGAGCGCAGGCCTGGGGGACGGTCATCGATCATAATAAATAAAAATAAATAAATATTCTACTATATTCCACACTACGTTATCTATACCCATGGTAAGCATAGCTTAACTAGCTTCTGTTATGGCATCTAGAATACGGATAAATAGACTTAGATACTTTTTTTTTGTAAATACATACATATTCACACTCGCGCTGCCAACCCTGTAAGTACAAACTTTCTGTGCCGTTTGTGTAGAAGACAAAGCAGGACAAACCTTTAGTCTTCTCACTGACAGCACACCGCTGCGTACACAACATGAAGTTATTATGGCCGCTGTATTCTGTAGGGCGGAAGTAGATTTTAGGTGGGAAGTTGATTGATTAATCACATTTTCAGAAACTATCTTAGTGAATTTTGTCACAAGTACAAACTAAGTCATATATATAATAAACAGTCTAAAAACATGTTCTATAGACAATATTAATTGGTGACTGACATGGAACTAAAATTTAGCCTACAGCTAATAAAGAGCCGGATTCCGGATTTCAATCCAGAGACCTTTACTACCGATTACGAGGCTAGTGCAATGCAGGCTATCTCAGAAATGTTTCCCTTGGCAAAAATACAAGGATGTTTATTCCATTTTGCTAGGGCACTGTGGAGAAAATTAAATGCTCAAAAATCTGGTTCCTATTAAGCGGCTGTCTGAACAAATCGAAGGTCTCACTTGCCATCAGCTGGCGATATATCTTTACTCCAAGGCTCGGCGTTAATAGCGGATGTTATCGGTGAACCTTGAAAGACGGATCCTTAGACATTTGTACCGATTCCTTTCTTAATCGGGTGAAGGTGGTATTGGAGCTAAATGTCAATGATGCTGTATTAGGGACTAGTGCAATATTACATATAACAATATATTGAGAATGTAATCATATTTGATATGGAATAGTATCATGATAAAGATGGTGGATTTTGATTATAATTAAGGCGTCGTGTTACGCCACACGCATTTGTAGGTTCATGCGAATTTGACTCCATGGAATGATTAATCTTCGAATTAATCTCAGTGGGACGACTAAAAGCTTGTCCTGCTTTGTCCTCTACACTGACGGCACAGAAACTCTGTGCTTACAGACTCGGCAGCGCGAGTGTGACTTCTCTGGCGTTACACACGTCTATAGGCCATGGTACCCACTTTCCATCAGGTGGGCCGTGCGCTTGTCTGCCACCTAAGGCCCCTTGGTTCAGCAGCACCAAGCCCCGTGACACCGCCCACTCCATCACCATCTCCCCCCGGGCATCGGTAGCCGGAGATCCCCACGCCCGTGAGTGAGCGTTGAAGTCGCCGGCCACCACCGCCGGGGTGGGGTGTACTTCTGCCAGCGAATACTTCGAAATTTAAGTAGGTATTTGCAGATGGCAGTAACTCACGGAAAGTATACCTAATCCTTGGCCTTGCAATACTCGCCTTTAAAGGAAATCAGTGGTGCCTCGCGGCACTCGCTCATCGCAGCGAACGGAAAAATTTGGCCGTACAGATTAATAAATATTCAATGCTACGCTAATAATGCACTTCCAAAATAAACCTGAGTGGACAATAGATGAGTTGCATCAAGTCATGAAAGTACCAGTCACTATTTTAAGACGAAAAATCACTTATTGGCAGTCAATGGGACTTATAACAGAGAAATGTACTGATTTATATGTATTGGTGGATGGTTCAGATGCAAACAAAGCAAATGTAGCAACAAATCAAGTCCAAGAAATGATTTGTGAGGATGATGAGACTGAGAGTGTGATGGCATCTGCTCATGACCAAAGAGAAGGTGAATTACAAGTATTCTAAATTGAAGACCCCAAGCGCAAAAGAACAATACCTCAATGCAAACGCTGTCAACAATATGGCCATACTAGGAATTACTGTATGCGGCCATATAGATGTGTTAAATGTGCCGAAAGTCATAATACAGTCGACTGTCCTAAGAAAGATGGGTTCGATTCCTGGTTCAAGGAGGCAAGTATTAAAATAAAAATTATTTTTTTTGATTGTAAATAACGTTTATTATCAATAATACGTCTTTTACGTATGTTTTGTGCATTTTTGTGACTGTAGTCATCATGTCACGTCGTCATTTAAGTCGCGAAGAGATGTTAAGGGCTGTTGGTATGCTTCCCCGAAGGCCCATATTTTTCACTTAATATTTTGCCAACGGTGCGGCTACCAATACCGAGAGCTTCACCGACGCGATCCCGAACTTGTGTAACTGGCAGTAGAAGTCCACCATTTTGAGATTCACGCTCAAAATACTCGTGTAATTTCGGACACGGCGGTATTTCCGCCCAATTGAGCAGTCCGACTCTGTTGTTATAAACGTCCAAAGGCCACGGTAACCACTTTCCATCAGGTGGGCCGTGTGCTTGTTTGCCACCTAAGCTATAATTACGTTCACATTTATTAAGTGATCTAGAATAATAAGCTACAGGATGTTGATCTCCATTATCATCATCTTGGCTCAGGACACTACCAATTCCAACAGAACTAGCATCGCAATGTAAAGAGAATGGTCTTTCAAAATTCGGACAATGTAAAACGATTTGAGTGACCATGATAGTTTAAATACCTTTTTGCCGTTAAGTTAGTTGGTCCATGCATAAGTGTGCATTCCGTGGTACAACCAATTGGACCATAGGTTAACATGTGTCCTCGTTTTATTATGTAATTTTATTATTTGTGTTAATGTAGTATTAACATAGTTATAAGATCATTGTTACTTCTACTAAAATCATTACGAATTACGAAGACAATAAATGATTTTATAATCATTCATTCAATCAAATGTCGTATAACAGCTACCATTAGTTTTAAAATTTAAAACTTAATACTCACTTTTACCACATATTAGATAATACTTACCTTTTACTTTTGCTGTTACATTTTAAAGTAAAAGTATTTACTTACATGATGCATTCATTACCATCAAAATATACTTTCGAATAGATTGCGCTGATGAGAAGCAGTAAAGAAGCGTTAAGTAATTACTGACGATATATTACATTAATAGCGATATTTTGATGTGTTGCGGTTACATATTTCATAGCTTGTTCTGTGACTCTTCTGATATTGTGGGTGCAAGCTGCTAGTAATATTATATTTTCGTCTTCACGTATACCAAAACCTCTTTTTTTTGTATATAGTATATTTTTTTTCAATTAAATATTTGCGTAAACCTACTACATCAACAATAGATTGAATAGGGACTAAAACCCCTGTAAATTTTGGTACCTCCGCTTAATATTCTAGTGTAATGAAGTGTATTTGATGTTTTAGCAATCCTATAATAAAAATCGGTAGTTACTTAAAATTAGGTAGTTACTAACACGCCCCACCTGATGGAAAGTGGTTACCGTGACCTATGAACGTTTGTGACAACAGTGGAGTCACATCCGTGCTGCCGACCCTGTAAGAACAGAGACTTTATGTGCCCTCAGTGCAGAACACAAAATCAGGACAAGGCTTTAGAATATACTGCCTAGCCAAGATTGTTAAATTGATATATTATCTATTGCCGGAAATCATTATTAACCTTTAAATAAATAAACTGTCCGATACTCGTCAAAAGTATCTACTTTTTTTATATACCACTTAAGTGGCAGACTAGCACACGGCCCACCTAATGAAAAGTGTTCACCGTGACCTATGGACGTGTGCAAAACCAAGAGAGTCACACTCGCTCTGCCAACCCTCCAAGCGGCACAGAAACTCTCAGTAGTTTCTGTGCCGTCAGTGTAAAAGATAAAGCAGGACAAGCTTTTGGTCTTACCACTGACAACACAAAAACCCTCCAGTGAGCTCTGGCTATCCTACAACTTGAGATCTTGCGAAGCAAAAACGAGACTCAAAACATATGAGAAGCCACCGAGGAGGAAACGCATCGGATGTGATAACGAAACGCATTCCATTTCCGAACTAATACAGGAAGTTAATCGGAAGCGGAAGGCCCGAAAGGAACCTTTGGCGCCCATTATAGAAGAAATTAAAAGCAGGGAGCCTTTGAAATTCAATAATAAAGGTAACTTTGTTTATATTGATCTTTCTTTAGTATCAAGACATTTAGTAATATAGACCAATTAAAAATGATGCCGTAGTCATGTAGTCTGTAGACCCGAAGTAACTCCGTAGTCTGTAAGTTCGTAGTTCGTAGGTCTATAGCTAGATGCGGCCGGTGCCGGGCCTGGTCGATGCTCTCATGTCTCTCGGGGCGTGAGGGCGGAATCCGGACCCGCGTCCTACCTCCTAAAAACTTCATGGGCGTGAACTGTCAAAACGGACCTTTTATTTTGTGATGATTATAATGACTTTTGAAAATCATTTATGTGCGTTCGATAATTCGTACGAGTATGGGTACATGACTCCTACGGTCGCCGAAAGACGGATATCTTATAAAATTCTCGTGTCGCGGTGTTTGTGGTTAAACTCCTCCGAAACGGCTTGACCGATTCTCATGAAATTTTGTGAGCTTATTGGGTAGGTCTGAGAATCGGACAACATCTATTTTTCATCCTCCTAAATGATAAGGGTTAATAAATAATAATTCTACATAATTATTTGTAATTTGTATTAAAATAATTGTAATTTAATTAGTTTTCCGCGTGGTTCCCGGCAGAGTAGAATTTGGACCACCCCATCTCTTCCCATGTGGTATCGTACAAGGCGACTAAGGGATAGGGCTGTTTAACATCGGACAGATATATACAGCCCAGACTCAGCGTTAGATGCATGGCTCGAGTCAACAATAGTGCCCGAAATACGGCAATAGGCTCACCCCCTATTACGTGGGACCGAATACAATTATTGGTGAAATAAGATATAGAAAAAAATGAATCGGTTCAAGCGAGATTCAAACCCGCCATCTTTACCTTACAGGGGGAACGCTATGACCACTAACAGAACCTTAGCCCGAAACCATCCAAATTATTTTTTATACATACAACTTAGGTGGCAAACAAGCATACGGCCCACCTGATGGAAAGTAGTTACCGTGGTCTATGAACGTATGTAACACCAATGGAGTCACATCCGTGCTGCCGACCCTGTAAGAACAGAGATTTTAAGTGCCTTCAGTGCAGAACACAAAATAAGGACAAGCCTTTGGTCTTCCCACTGATAGCACAAAAACTCTCCAGTGAGCTCTGGCTACCCTACTCACCGCCGGGAACACAACACGAGGTTATTATAGCCGTGGTATTCTGTAGGGTGGAGGTCCCCAGTCGGACTGCTCAATTCGGACGGTAATACCGTCGTGTCCTACCTCCTACAATTCTTCTAGACATACCGTCTTACGGCGACGCGACGGTCCGATAATTCGAACGAATGTCGGTAGATGGCTCTTAACCGTCACCGCCGTAAGACTGATATATGATAGAAGAATTTGGATGGTTTCGGGCGAAGGTTCTGTGGCTTAGTAGTCAGAGTTTTCCCCCCCTGTAAGGGAAAGATTGCGGATCCGAATCCTGCTTAAACCGATTCATTTTTTCTATAATCGATTTGAATAGTTAGCAACAAAAATGCTTTACAATTTCATTAAATCTATGAGAATGATTTATTATGAATGTAGAAGTGAAAGGTGTATGCCAATGTCGTAGCAAGTGTAAAAATGTGTGAATGTATGAAGTGAGGTTACAGATCGTGGTTCTGATTTGACTTTTTAACAGCTTCACTCTTACTAATTCCTTTAAGCAAAGGTATATTATTATTTTGTTTATTGCTTGAATAAAGGAATTGATCAAATGTTTCTTTTTGTCCTGTCTATTAAATAATACCTACCTACCTACATTATTTTCACTCACTTAGGGAGTGATTGCGTGAGGCCACCGGAATTAACTTGAGTGGGGACTGACTGATGAGTTGTGACACCGGCCTTGTGCTCAAGTAAAAGATTAAATTCCAAACAAGGTAGTCGATAAATTAGCAGCTACGTTATCGTTCAGTAGGTTGAACCGATTAAAACTGGTTAGGAGTTCGTAGGAATAACTATCTATGTCAACAGACTTGATGAGTCTGTTGACATAGATAGTATGATGTAATAATAAAAAAAATAAGATTTTATTTTCTGTATTCCTATCATTGGTTTACTCTTGAATGGAGCAAGTTAAATGTGACAAAGTAAGTGTGTAATCTCCTATTTAAAAGAAATAGAAATAAAATTGGTTTGTAAGTACATTACCATAAAAGTTCGGGCGCCTTGGAGATACACATGCCTAGGATAATCAGCGGAGATTGGAAACTTTTAATCTGCCGGAGGTGAGCTAAATGAAACCAAACGGTGAGGTTTAAGGTTTTATTGTCCACTCCAGTGTGTATTTAGAAGCTTAGTAGTCAGAGTTTTCCACCCCTGTAAGGGAAAGATTGCGGATCCGAATCCTGCTTAAACCGATTCATTTTTTCTATAATCGATTTGAATAGTTAGCAACAAAAATGCTTTACAATTTCATTAAATCTATGAGAATGATTTATTATGAATGTAGAAGTGAAAGGTGTATGCCAATGTCGTAGCAAGTGTAAAAATGTGTGAATGTATGAAGTGAGGTTACAGATCGTGGTTCTGATTTGACTTTTTAACAGCTTCGTAGGTTAATGGTCAGAGCAGACTCCGGCGAGGACAGTTATGTAGGACTCGAACAAACTAAAACAGCACGCCGTCTGAGGTTCGAAGGTTGCCGGAAGTGTGATGGGCAGAGACGTAGCTCTCGCACCTCGGTCGATCCAGAGTCATCTCTTTCGAGTTTCCGGTGTGATCACAGACAGTAAACTCGCCTCACAGGGTTTGTAATTGCAGCAAAATTAACTAAGAGATAAATAACGATAATTAATGCCCGCAAAATAAAATCCACTAACAACAGCATTATAATTCCAATTCTACAACTAACAAAAAAATCCAATATATAATTGCTGTTAAATTGCCAAAAGAAACGCAAGCAAAATGATGCTTGCAAAGCTCCATAACGAATTGGGGCATCCCCAACACCATTCTAAATTCATTATTATTCATGATTTGAAGGTGGCTGTGTTTCCTTTTCGTGTAGTTTTCTAAAGAGTCTTCTAAAAAGCATAATCTTGTCATTAACCTAACATCGAGCATACGAGCTATCATGTTCTCTCGTATTGAGAAATGTCGTTTGATTCAGAATTTGCATGGATCTGGGTGTTTCTATGTATAACAATTATGTATGTATTTACGAAAAAAATAATCTACTAACATTTTAGATTCCATAACACAAGCTAGTTAAGCTATGCTTAGCTCATGCTAAGCATAGCTTAACTAGATAGTGTTGTGTGGAATGTTGTACTACTAATACGCTGTACGCATAGTTTATAAGATAAATGCTATTGGTAAATATAGGTACTACAAATGGTCAATAAAAACGATGGTCTTCAGGTTAACAGCCACAATATAATGCTCTTCATGCACCGTTTCAAAGTATCGTGATTGTAGGTGAAAACACGTGAGTTGAAATCTAGAATGCGGATAAACATACTTACATACTTTTTTCTTGTAAATGCATAGAAACACCCAGACAAATGCAAATATACATATTCATGCGTACAAATATTTGCACTGAGCATCGACTGGGATTCGAACGCGCGCCCCCTGCGTAGCAGGCGAACATTTTACCAAGACGATCGAAACTGAATTAGGAAAACATTTGGAGGAAGATGATTTTTTTAAATGTTCTTTTGTCGAAATTTCATTGCGAATTGTAGGAATCTTCATTTGCCACGGCACAGCATGATACGATTGCATTGGTATAAATTGCGTTCATTATTTGTAGTCTCGATCTATAAGTATAATCTCAATCTTCTAATGTCAAACCCGGTTTTGTCGTAAAATAATTTTCAGAACGAAAAATTGAGCTCGTGATAGTTTTTGACATTTGCAAGATTGAGATTAGATTGAGAATGTATTGTTGTCAGATTTTTTATTAGTTAACGAGTCGACCTTACTGCGAGAGGTCTCAGGATCGAATCCTGGCCACTAAGCCACCGACAGGAACCCACTCCTAACACAAGCAGTCTAGCTTAGCTGGAGGGGTTAGAGGGAATATTAGTAATTTTTATGAGGTTCTAATATTATTTTTATGAAAAAAAAAAGATTATATGATACTGACATATTTTGTGCAAATTATCAGCAATTTATACGTATTCATTGTCGGTAATATACTAAAATATGGTAACCATTTAGAAGAATCGTGGCTTGATTTGTCATCGTACTATAAGACATTTGTAGACTTAAATTTCCTCGAACGAAAGCTTTCATTGGCCGCGTAAAGCGCGCAAACTGCCGTTTGATCGGGCTGAGGTACGCTCGGGCGAAGCAGCGTACGTCTGCCTCGAATCGAGACACGCTCTGGCGAGGTACGTGTCCTAACCGAGGATATGACTCCTGCTCGCTCAGTTAATACACGATTTTAACTTTTTAGGACTGGCCGGATGAGTTTATAAAATTTTCATAACTTTTGTTCTTTAGTTACATAGTACATACACATAAATATATTGACGCCGCCTGCCCATTGGGTAGGTAATTTTCTATTTTCTACGACCCTGGCATATCTCTTTACGAGCCTTTCACTCACAGCAGGTGGTTCCGTACCCAATTTTATTGAAATGTTATGCAAAAAATAAATTTTGGTTTTTATTCAACTTCGGTGGCAGACAAGCACACGGCCCACCTGATGAGAAGTTAAATAGAACAAAATTCCAAGTTGTTGGGTAGATACACGATACATAGAGATGCTTGGTTGCGAACCTCCGCAGGAATAACGTTTGGGATTTGACGTTTATGTCAGTCGTCAACGCATGTCATAAATGTCAAATTCATTTGACATTCTACAATACGTTGACCTACAAATTGCCACTTGTCTAGAGGGTGTTCTAAGCGACTAGGTTACCGCTTCTCCTAATATATGAGTGTTTCTACCGATACTCCTAATATATCAACATATTTATCTCTCTACACTCTGTTGTATATAAACAGGCCTACGAATATGATGTTTTTTTTTCAATTATAGACGAACCAAATTGTCATTCAGATTACCAATGGCCTCCGAATTACCATAATATGTAATTTGTATTGTTACTTGAAACCGTCTTGCTGAATGCTTGTCGACAAATTTGGTGAATCATCTGTAAATATATACTAGTAGTTTACTTGTATAATATTAATAGAAAATAGAGTATAATATCACTCACCTTTAGGTACAAATGACAAGCTGATACATAGAATAGCACTTAATATATAGGTGAGAATTAACACCTTCTTCCTTCCGTATCTGTCTAAAACGAACAGACAACAGAAGTTAGCTGGAATCTCGAAGCGCACAAAAACTCTTCTTCTGCGCATTATTATCTTTTGCACTTACGGCACAGAAACTCTCTGTTCTTACAGGGTCAGCAGCACAAGTGTGACTCCCCTGATTTTACACACGTGTAATAGACCACGGTAACCACTTCTTTACTGTCTGCCACTCAAGTGGTATATAAAAAATCGAGTTCAAGGATTCAATGCTTTGAAGCTGTGATAAAATTATCAGTCACTTCTTAGTCAAACACAATCAAACAACACATACGTTTATAAAACAAATTGAAACAAATGAAGGGGTATCAAAACCCATAGAGCACTTACATCTCTTTAATCAGAATGACACAATTTTGCACAACTAAAACTACCTCTGCCTACCCCTTCGGGGATATAGGCGTGTGTTTATGTTATAAATTAGTTTCTTTTTATCCCACTTAGCTGGTAGACAAGCACACGGCCCACCTGATGGAAAGTGGTTACCGTGACTTAAGGACGTGTGTAACAAGCAATATTTTATTTGGGAAAATATAATTTCGTACGGTTTTTAGACATACCTACGTGAAATTTTTTATAGAACTTTATTAAGAAATAAAATAGGTAGTCAATCACTCGTTGAAACAACGCGTAGAATGTGAGTCAAAATTCACAAAATAATAATTGAGTATTGAGTACATATCTATTTTACATAAATACACACAAGAAACATGATGAGTCTTCGATTCAAGAATAATGCGTAAAGGTCGAAAATATTTTATCGTTGATTAACCTTGTTTAGGTAGATACGTTATTGCTAATCATTGCATTCGGTCCCACATAATAGGGAGTGAGCCTATTGTCGTTTTCTGGTCTATGGCTGATACAAATTCTCCAGTGAGCTCTGGCTACCCTACTCAGTATAAGTATATTTGTTTGATGTTAAACAACCTTTTCCCTTAGCCGCATTATACGACACTGCAAAATATGTATAATTCCTCAGAGAAACTGCACAATCAAACACTTTTAAAAGTTTTCCCTCCATATTCGAAAATCATTACTTATTTAAATTTATTTTTAAATTTCGAACAACTCTGTAATCTACTTTATTCTATTTTTATTTATTTGCTGCCAGTTATTTGCAAAACAAGATTTACACGAAAAAAAATAATTGGGGTCATCTTGTTCCCTAGACTTTGTTGAGGTGTTTATATACTAAATTCAATGTCATACAGGCCACAAGTATTTTACTCTTGGGCCCTCGGAGAGCAAACACATACATATACGAGTATACCTAAAAATAGTACTAAATAAAATTTAAAACTAGAAACTATTATTGGGTATTAAAATAAATTAATAAAATATTAACACACCGCTACCCTCAAAAATTTACAATAATAAACTAAAAGAACTAAACAAAAATCAATATTTATATAATAATATTATATATATAATGTTATATAATAATAAAAAATAATATATACTAATAATAAAATAATAATAATAATTAAAATACAATACATATAATCACGTCTTTATCCCAGGAGAGTTAGGCAGAGGTGAATTAACGCGGACATTTCACAAGCCATTAAATAAGGAGATCGATGAACGACCTCCGCCCCCCATGAGCGCAGGCCTGGGGGTGACTGGTGGAGTCGCCTGTCACCCTGGCAGAAGCAGGCCGCGGCGGTGTGGCGCACCTCGCGCGATTCCCCGTTTTCGGGGACGAGTTGGGGACTCCGTAGTTCCCACACCCGAGGAGAGGGCCAGATCGTAAGAGATGGCCCTAGGTCTGCCGGGGTACGAGGGATATATCTGTCAACTTCACTTTCGGCAGCCAAAAACGACCCACAGGCGGCGTGCGTTTTGGTCGGTACGAGTCCGACATAACCTCTTCCACTGGCTCGGGTGAGGGGGTATCCGTGGGGATTTTGCGCACGTAAAACAAAATAAGTCATTAAATAAGGTCCCACGTAATAGGAGGTGAGCCTATTGCGGTCTGCCGGGCACTATTGTTGACGAAATCTGGGGTTGAGTCTGGGCTGCAAGTATCTGTCTGATATCAAACAACCCTGTTCCTAAGTCGCCTTGTACGACACCGCACGGGAAGAGATGGGATGGTCCAAATTCGACTCTGCCAGGTACCACACGGCACGTGGAATAATTAAAAATGAGTCTGGAAATTCCTCCACATTGCACGCCTCTCAACATATTAATATATTATGTTTATTTTAGTATACACTAAACTAAGGTAAATGTTATTTTATGACAAAGCTAGTTTATCTTTAGCAATAGGGTCTGATGAAAGGGTCTAACATATGACCTCTCCAGAATACAACCTTCAAGTAATTATTGAAACCCTGTGTCCTAGAGACATAGATGTGAGAAAGGGTCTGTGTAAGCATGTGTAGAATAATATTGACGCGACATTATGAAATAGAGACGAATATAAATAAGGATCATACGTTCTACCTTGGCACCTGGCAGAGTAGAATTTGGACTACTTCGTCTCTTCCCATGCGGTGTCGTACAAGGAGACTAAGGGATAGGGCTGTTTAAAATCAGCCAAATATAAACAGCCTAGACTCAGTCTATTGCCTATATATGCCTATCTGGCACAATTTACTTTTAACTACATTTATAAATTTATCCGCAGGAGGAGCTTATTAAAAAGCGTATACAGATGCTCTGGCTGCCTAGCTACAAGCTTGAGTATATGTATAAATTTTCATTAATCACATGATTGAATCTGTTAATTCGCAGATAGTCACCCGCATTCAACATTTATAATATAATCATTATTAACGTGATCAAATAATGCAATATTTCGTGCGTAATAACCGCGGAATTAATTGATTTTGGCTCCGTACACAGTTCAGCTCTATCGTGTTACGATTAATACAGCGATATATCACTTTTCGATTTTGTAGTTGAGCTCTCTTGACCTAGCCGTATATATTCTTTTCCACCAATTTATTTCTGATTAATTTCGATGCGGGTTCTAAGACAGTTAATGGGATTGTGTTTATTTCATTACAGGTTATATATACACACATTCATTAGTCATTAAACCATTCACGCAACCCAACTGACTTACTATTTCCATTTACTTGCTATCATTTGCAATGGTTCCAAGCACTGTAGGCTTTGTTTAACCCGGAGTAACTCTATGTTGCATTGATTTTCCACTTCTAGCAGTTTCAATTTGTAAGCTTTTGCTAACATCTGTTTCCTAATAGCATTTTTCTTTTCAATCTGAACACTCAAATTTCACCAATCATTAAATTCGGTCCAACGTAATAGCGGGTGAACCTATTGCCGTCTTCCGGCCACTATTGTTGACTCAAATTATGTGAGACTGAGTCTGGGCTGTATATACCTGTCTGATGTTAAACAAGTCTATCCCTTAGTCACCTTGTACGACACCGCACGGGAAGAGATGGGGTGGTCCAAATTCTGCCTCTATTTGGCAAAAAAGATTTCGGGCGAAAGTCCAAAAAAGAGAGTAAGGAATCGGAAAAGCAACCATCAATCGAAGACAAGTATACTGTTAAAGATCTACTCGGGACAGGAGCGTTTTCGGAGGTACGTTTGATAGAGAGCAAAGAAAATGGGCAGTTATTCGCATGTAAAATTATCGATAAAAAAGCTCTCAAAGGCAAAGAAGATTCGTTGGAGAACGAAATTAGAGCCTTGAAAAGATTCAGTGAACAAGCAAAAGGCGAAGGTGCTGAAAAGAAGATGTTTTCTCATCCGAACATTGTCCAGCTGCTCGAGACATATGAAGATAAAAATAAAGTATACCTGGTGATGGAATTGGTCACAGGTGGCGAATTATTCGATAGAATAGTGGAAAAGGGCTCTTACACCGAAAAAGATGCGTCCAATCTAATAAGACAAGTGCTGGAGGCTGTCGACTACATGCACTCTCAGGGTGTCGTACACAGGGATCTGAAACCGGAAAATCTGCTTTATTATAGTGCAGATGAAGACAGTAAGATCATGATTAGTGATTTTGGTTTGTCAAAGATTGAAGATTCTGGCATTATGATTACCCCAGCAAAATTTTGTGCTTAAGAGAGTGCTGTCGAAGTCAGTAAACATATAAATATATATATATATATACATCTTTTATCTTAAGTGTCAAAGTGGTAATAAAATATTTAAAAAAATATATAATTTAGTAAATAATGAATGACCCAAAAAGCTACTCACACAGTCGGCGTGCGTTTAAGTCGGTTCAAGTCCGACATAACCTCCCCCACCGGTCCGGTTTTGCGAACATTAAAAAAAAGATATGTTAAAATTTATTTTAACTTCCTATTTTTTCACGACTGTACAAATTAAATTTAAGTGTATGTGAAAATTATTTACCGATATAGTGGATATTGCATCGGATCTGCGATCGAGAGGGTCCCGCAACTGACAACGTCGTGAACTTACTCTTAACACTAATATCAACATTCCATATGGTTTATTCCTCATATGAGGTTTTTATAAAGAATTGCCAGCCGAAGCAGACAACAGCTCGCTATTATTTTCTGAGGAATCTCAATTTTCTCCCATCAATTTTCATCGATGGCAACTTTGTTACCGTACTTTGCTTGAACGTTGCTATTAATACATGAAACCTTATAAAACCGCGGTAGCCTAGTGGTATGGGCAATGAACTGCTGAGACGACATCTCGAAGCCAATAACTATATTAATGCATGCATGCATGCGTAGTGGCTGCTTTCACTACCACCACGCCACGGAGTCTGTTCTTAACAATTATTGCAACGGATGTTCTTAAAATTTGCATTTAATGATTATTTAAATATGTAAGTGATATAATCTTTGTTTACACCTTGGTACAAAATTACTGTCATGAGATGTGTAATTAAATATCCTGCAATACTAACTTAATAAGCAATCTACAAAGACAAAAACCCTAAAATAAAACTAGATAGAAAAAGAAAAAAAAAATAAGCAAGGATAGGAGTATGGTTCATGCCTATACTGTAAAATATTAAGTGATAAATGTTATTATGAAGATAATGCAGTTTTCTAACAGTAATATTTAAGTGTTGTGTACTTAAATATCTTGCTGATAAGATCTAACAATACTAATAGTTAAGTACTTTCATTTGTTAATTTTATTGTTTTATTTTTAATTATGATATTGGAAGTAACTAAAGAAAGAATTAAAGAAATAAGTATTGAGACTGAATAATACAGAAGAGGCTAGAGGCATAAAGCTAGCTTAACCCATGGCATAGACACCTGCGCTTCAAAACTTATTCATGTAAATTGTATGAAAGTAACGCTTCATAAAATGCATACCCCTTATGCATCACTAGTAGATGAGCTGGTGCAATATCCAAGAGGTGTGCTAATGCCTATATAATGGTGCATCATACCATTCAATTTCATTGCTTTATGCCTCAAGCTCACCTTTTCTGTATAATTTACATTTAAGATACATAAGTAGTTCCATGTTTCCTGTAGAATAATCTTCACCTCGTGTTGAAAGCAGTATCATATTCTTAAACCTCTAGATGTATTCCACTGGACGTGTGCGGAGGCACGATACCGTGCCCTACCTCGGACTACAGCACCAGCGGGATACCAGTGTCCATCATGTGCTACACCAGTGTTCCCACCACCCAACTTAGTGTCCCCTGTGGCAGAAGAGCTCAGGGAAAAATTGGCTGGAGTTAACTGGGCGAGGGCTGGCCTAGGTCTGCCTTTGGTATGTATATTTGATATTAGTGATTATTAAAAATGCTTATTTATTGAAATAAAAATGTTATTAGGAGTTAGGCCCTTAAACTCATGGCTATTTCTCAGTTGAATCAGAAGTTTGGGGGTCCACTTAGTGTTTTTAATTGGTATGTTGACTTTTCAGGGAGCATAGTTCAAGGGTCTTATTGCGACCCTTGCCATGTTTGGAGCGCGCGACGATCTATCTCAGGTTTCGGCACCTCGGGCGTATTAGCACAATGGAAGATTCCAGTACTTCGCCGTGCGGTCCAACTCATTGGTTATGTAAAACATATAGAGAAGAAGAAATTAGCCAAGAAAATGGGTTCATCACGAAATTCCACGCAACATAAAATACTGTGCAAAGTTCTGATGTTCATAAATTCACTGGCATTGTAATGTTATAATCTTTTTACTAATCTTATACATACAGACGTTATTATTATTTAGACAACAATATAAATAGAAAGTAAATATAACAAAACGAGGGTTACTATATCTGAGCAGTACCTATGACATGCTCATAACCCTATTAAATCCTGAGCTATGGTATGGTCCGCTTACATATTACACTTCTAACAAAAACATATACATTTTATAGGTATTGATCGTATTCTGTACTCCGATAACATCGGTTCGTATTATATCGATGAATACGGCCATCAGAACTGTGGAATCATCGATGCTCTTAGGTTTAAGTATTGATGCCAAACTGCAGTGGGATCACTTATTGAAAAAAAAATCAGTAGATTAAGTTCAACGTCCTGCGCAGTAAAATAAAAAAATGATTTGGATTTTGACAGACGTAGATATGGCTAGAACAGTTTATTTTAAATATTTTCATATATTTTAAATAATCAGAAAACATCATACTTTTCTGTAAATCAAGAACGCTTCGAAATTCTTGAGATGAGGGCCTTCAAAGCTTTAAAACTTCATTTGGCACCGCGACCCACAGATAGAATTTAATTACATAATAGCAGCACAGATGATATAATATAATTCTTAATAGTAGCAATTTCAACAATGTAATCAGTATTTTATTCTGCGGTTAAGGAATTGGCCTTACGATAAAGAGGTCCCAGGTTCTAATCTGGCCATTACACTACCGACTTGAACTGCACTAACATAAGCGATTTAGCTTAGCTGGAGGTGTTCACCCTGGCATCTGTGCGGCCGGGGTGCGAGGGATATGCCTGTTAACCTCACCTTCGGCAACCAAAGCCTACAAGCGACTCTACCGATTCGCTTGGGTGGGCTCGGTATTCGCAAAATTTCAGATGTCAGCTTACCAGCGTTCCTGTCTTCAGTCCACAGTACGGAAGAATTAACTAGGAAAATCCTTGCACCTACACTAGTTAATTCTGAAGTATTGTGTAAGACGCAACAGATTTGAAAAGGTTTATTATTTTAGATTACTGGGAATGGATGTCTTCAATGGACCCAGGCGAGCTAGTGGAAATAGGTAGCCGCATGAACAGTGAAGTGTTGAAAGACGTAATGCTGCCTTCAGTGTGGGTCGCATATATAGAAGGACAAATTTAGCCTATTTTCACTTTGGGTATTACTAGTGATTTCTTCTCCATCCTCCCTCACGATAGATTGGACGGATTCGGATATATCCTCAACAACAATATTAGCGTTAGAATTCGTATCATCTTTAACATCTGTTTCAGATTTGTTTTATAGTTTTTAAAGGACCCCACGTTAGCAAGTTTCCTTCGTGAATTGAATTAGAAGAAGGGAAAATGAAGTTTCTCCAGGGAACTACAGGGTGTCACTAGGGGACGGACGTCTATACAATTTCAGTGATTTTGTAATAACATAGAAAAATATGGGTACCTAAATATTTGGTATAATTGAATTGCTGGAAATACTTTTTTTTATTCATAACACGTGTGCACAATCAGATAGATTTGGCTGAAAATAAACACAGGAAGAGACTGATAGGGACTTGTACACTATGTGAATGAAGGTCGCGAGAATCGCGCCTCCCCGTTTTCTGAGGACGAGTTGGGGACTCTGTAGTCCCCACACACCCGAGGAGAGGGCCAGTTCGTGAGAGATGGCCCTGGGTCGGCTGGGGTGCGAGGGATAAGCCTGTCAACTTCACCTTCCGCAACCAAAACGACCCACAGGCGGCGTGCGTTTTAGTCGGTTCGAGTCCGACATAACCACCTTATCGCCTCGCTTCAACACTTCATGGGGGCCTGTGTACGCCGGTTTTAGGCAACCGCGATTTATCTCCTCCCTCAGTAAGACATGTGATGTGGTTTTGAGGTCCTTGAAGATAAAGATGGGCTTGGTACCATGACGTGATGTAGGAACCTGGTTAGTCGAATGTTACCTGCCGCATTAAATCTCCCACATCTAAAAGAAATAGTTAATAACATCTAAGTCTACATAATACTATGTTTACGCAATACCATTCAAGAACCAAGATGTTGCGTTTATTACTCCAGGGGGAACGGGAACGATAAAACCTTTTCGTTGAGAACGAACCGTGTGCTTGTCTACCACCTAAGTGGTATAAAAAGACTACTGAGGGCCAATTTAAACTGTCATCAGCAATTTTGGAAATAAATAAATAGCCTATTTTTCAAAGCTTCTAAAGTAAACAATTCAGCAAAAGGCCCTAAGATCTCATTCGTTTCGTTGGATGAATTTTGACGATAGCCAAAATATTTTGTAAGCCCTTTAGTAGCTAAGCTTAATTCCTTGTTAGGAGTGAGTTAATTTTTTATACCACTTAGGCGGTAGACAAGCACACGGCCCACCTGATGTGAAGTGGTTACCGTGGCCTATGGACTTGTGCAACACCAGGGGCGTCACACTCGTGCTGCTAACCCTGAAAATACCTCCTAATTCTCCCTTTGAACTTTTCCAATACGAAGTATTTATAATTTTTTCAAGAATATGTTCATATCAGTATCAAAATAAACGGGATATTTACCATGTTTCATTGTTTTGAGTGTCCGATATTTCCTCCGTGATCATGGTGCTTGCAACAGCGTCGAAATATCGGAAACTTAAAACAATAAAACATGGTAAATATTCCGTTTATTTGATACTGATGTGAGACTACCAAATTTCATTTAAATCGGTTCAGTAGTTTAGGCAGGAAAGCTGCACAGATAGACATAATTAAGTTCACATTTTTTAATAAACATATGTATGATGAATATAGATATTGGCAGTTTCAGTAGCAGCCGAATACGTGCTGTACCTAATAAGTAATCACTCCAGTCAACTTCATACATAGGATAGGCCATAGTTGGGTTGGTGTACTGCACTTTGAAAATGTATAAATACCACAAAAACTCAAAAACTTTTTAATAATAACATTTCACAAACGATGTCACAATATTTCACGAGGCGGACGGTGCAAACTATACTGTTAACTACCGCCACGCCACAGAGACTGTAATTAAAAATATAACTATTATACCGTTGATTGATGGCACTTAGTGGAATCTACTACACATATTGAATAAGACACTTTGTACTATTCCACTATGATTTATTTACCGCCAATACAAATCTTTGAGAATGCCGTGAGGCGAGACTGGTCAGGTGAAAAATAAAATATAGTGGAGAACTTTCGTCGTAGGTTCAATACCGTCTTAGCAATCACTTGAATAGTTAGCATTCTTTGTTTTTTTACGAGCGACAGAGGCTGTCCCAAGAATGATAGTCACTATTTTTCCCAAATAGTGTACCTACTCGTACTTAGTTGGATAATGTGACTATTGCTGCTCTGATGCTCTCTCCCGACTGAGTTCGACCACTGCGACTGACTTCTGATTAAGATCGGTCGCACACGTTTATACATTTTTTTTGAACAATGAATGCCTTATTTATGTCAGTTGAGTTCCCCCAAAGAATCAAGCCATAATTTAGAACTACGGCCACATAACCATGGTACGCGCTAAGAACCGTCATTTGCGACGTTATTCTACTTAACTTCGCCAAGACATATACAAACTTGTTTATTTTTTCAAATTTCGTTTAAGTATAACTTACATTTTATTTTAATTATATCGTGTTTTACTGTTGGAACCTCTTTGATCTTTATTTTAAGTATTGGTCTCCAACGGAGTCTTGAGTAGATCGACGAATTTTACTGATTTATGTGACGATTATGTAATGGAGAACCCTGTAAAGGGTCGAATAGAATCGAGGAACATCTAACGAAAGGTCATATAAGAACCGGTGGGCATGTATGATAACGATTATGATACTTTCATAATCGTTATCAGAAGCAAGAAGCGAAAAATAAAGTATGCCAGGACATAGCCTATTCCTAGGGACGCTCTGATCACCGTGAAAACAAACAAATGCTATTGGTTATATTATTAATATATAATGCAAGGCATAATTATTATAGCAAGAAATATAAAACATAAATAATAAATTAAAGAATAAATAAACATACAGACGAAAGATAAAAAATGGTAACAGCGATAATTAGGCCTATATTTAAGCATGGATCGCATTGTGTCTACTCTAACTATAGACCAATAGCTATTTTGTCGGTAATTAATAAAATAGTAGAAAAATATATTGTAAGTCAGATAAATAGACAAAAGCATCGAAAAGTCATTGATGTGTTGAAGATTGAAAAAGTAAGTAAGTGGATTATTAAGTAACACTTACAATGTCAGTTCCGTAGGGTTCTGTCAGCATCTTGACTTCCCAGTAGTAGTGGTGGCCGTGTGTCAGCGGGGTGGAAATATGTATGGTCAGCTATAGGCTTGATGTTCTCTGAAAGTAGGTACAGTTGATAAAATGTTAACCATTAGCCAAATGGACACTAATCCTAACAATATTGCATGCAAGGAGATCTCTCTTTCTAGAAATAACTTCCTATACAGATTGTATGGAACGACTAGAATTTATTTATTCCCAATTCGGACTGAAAGGGCAGCGGAATTTGAATCTTATATACGAGAGAAAAAGTTCATAGTCATTTGAAGGAAAGGAGCAGCGAGAAGGCCTCATCTGTATTAATCCTTTGTTATGATCCATTAACTTTCGCTCACGATGATATTCTCCTATTCTCCTCATTTTTTTTTTTTTTTATATAGGACACGTCAATTGGACTTCGCCTTGCCTGATGGTAAGCTGAAGGCAAAGTCCCAGAAAAGAGGGTCACCATTACTTACACATACCGTGTGACAATGGTGCTCTAACAAAGGTTATTAATATGTTTAAAATGTTAATACGTATTACCATGTATAGGGTGAGAATACAGATGGATTGAAAAAATGTAGAAGAGAATGGAGACCGGTAAAGCCTCCAATACTGTTCGAAGAGTATGAAATATTGAATACAGCCAATTGTTTATTCAGGATGTTTTCACTATCAGAAAAAGGGGTTTGTATGTATGTATATAACATGTTTATCATGTTAACTGTAAAACCTGATAGATAAAAATATTCATTGAATTAATGACACTCGGGATCCTATAACCTGCAAAGTTCATTTTGAAATTTAAACGTGGACAGAATCAATATACTGGACGACATCCGACAGATTTACCCATTCGGTTTATGTGAAAAATAATATGAGCCGTTACACTACGTATAACAGTGTTCGTAACTTCATAAAATATGCATTCCTCAACATAGGTCCGCACTGTATAATAAGGGCATTTTCTGTATGGCTCCTCGTCTATATAATAAGTTGCCATGATACATTTTAGAAGCATCACAGACTGCTTGGAGATCATAAGACGAAAAATCGCAGAGAACGGAGTCGCTAAAGAATATGCTGACCTTGTGCAACATTGTGTGACCACAAACTACTTCGTATACAGAAATGAGTACTACCTACAGATAGATGGAGTAGCGATGGGCAGATTCTGCTGATGATAGACTCACAGTACTTTGCTTCTTAGAGCACCAAGATATTAGGCAATTTGAATACATGAAGCAGTAACCAGTAGTGGACTTCCTGTCTCGAAGGTCCCCTCCCCAGTCAGCATCACAAAATCCAACCAAATTGCCCGATTGAGCAGTCCGACTGGGGTAGTGCCTCCGCCCTACAGAATACCGCGGTTATAATAACTTCGTGTTGTGTTCCCAGCGGTGAGTAGGGTAGCCAGAGCTCACTGGAGAATTTGTGCTGTCAGTGGGAAGACTAAAGGCTTGTCCTGCTTTGTCTTCTGCTGACGGCACAGAAACTCTGTACTTACAGGGTTGGCAGCGCGACTGTGACACTCAGTGGTTTCTCAGTGAAGGTTGAACGGTGAGTCGAAAAGTACTGGTTCTCTCATTTATTTTTTTCTCGTATTAGGCAGACTCCTTAGCTACTAAATAAGCTAACGATGCTGCTAGTTATGCTATGCTTGTCTAGTAGTTTATTCTGGAACTGAAAAATCATTGCAGTACTCCTGCGTATAAGTGATATTTAATATATTGATTACGAGTGACTTGCTTGATGAAAAAGAAGTTAAAACATTATTTATGTTTTAACGGGAGATCGCTCTTTATCTCCTTCGGGTTTAATGCGGTAATAAGGTAAGCATTTCATTAATATTTGTTTGCTTTCAAACACATGATTTGCAGGCATTCTCATTAAGACACAGTTCGGCAAATTACCGTTTGCCCGTGTGAATCGGTATCAATGTAAAATGTTTGTATCTTATGTAGATGTTTATTGAAAGGCAGAGCATGAAATTACTCGTCTCCTTCTTTCCCACCCAATCTAACTATGGCTTGTGAAAGTCGCATATTACATCGCAAACAAATATAATAATGTACCTATCACACACGTTCATTCGCTTCACATCAGCTCTTCAAGAGCTTTTAGATTCAATTTTCTTCCTCATATTAGTAACCCCCACAATCAAAAACATAGAACCGTAAACTTCCATAGATCAGTTTATCTGTGAACAACAATAATACATTATGACAAATGCCATTTACGGGATTTGGAATCCAAACCTTCTATTACTCAACAATATAATTACCTAAGTAGTGTTGTATGAACATGGATTTTGTGAATTAGTGACATGATGAATATCGATAAACATGATAGATATCCAGGACTCATTGGACAATATCATAATCGGCACGCATCGTATTCTATTGCTATAAAAACGATAAAATAAGAACAGAAGGAAGTTTTACCGCTCTTTTACCATTCTTAATTTAATGAGC
This sequence comes from Eilema griseolum, assembly GCA_963662185.1. NCBI lineage: Eukaryota > Metazoa > Arthropoda > Insecta > Lepidoptera > Erebidae > Eilema > Eilema griseolum. The sequence goes on from OY759251.1 coordinate 11,514,339, forward strand.
TCAGTTAAATAACTTATTTCTCTTCGCGACTTAAATTACGACGTGACATGATGACTACAGTCACAAAAATGCACAAACCATACGTAAAAGACGTATTATTGATAATAAACGTTATTTACAATCCAAAAAAATAATTTTTATTTTACGATGACGCTTGGCCGCCATTTTGTTTCGACGCCCAGTCGTCATGCATCAAACAATTTTCAAAATAACAAATTCCATCGTTAGACGGAATTCAATTTCGGTAGATGACTTCAGCGTCACCCCAAGGCGTATGTTATGTATGGAAGAATTTCAATATTCCAAAATTTGTCCAGGTAGCTCAATTGATCAAAGTATTCTAGGGGGAAGGGACTGGTTGCAGCTTCAAATTTCGTCTTTGATATTGACTTTTCCACCCTGCCGCGGCCTACAATATAGGTACTTCAAAAGGGGCATTACAAGGTTTCTTCAAGGTTCGGCAACGTGAGTGTGGCGCCCCTGGTGTTGCACACGTCCATAGGCCACGGTAACTACTTCCCATCAGTTGGGCCGTGTGTTTGTCTGCCTAGAGAAAAGTAAGTTTATAAATTGTGCTAATAAATTACATGTTTATGATATTTATCGCTATCATATCAGTCAGTACAATAAACTTCGAACTCATTCAATAACAGAAAACTTGTAAAAGATAAAATCACAAGTTGCGCACGTCCTTCTCTCGCAGTGATATCGTCTGCGTATGTTTCCGTTGGTCGCCTCTTACGACACCCTTCGGATGAGTTGGGGTGGTGATACTTGTATTCTTTATCTTTTATGATAAATCATGAAGAAATAGACCCTGTTGATATAGTTCCAGACTATATTTTGCTGAAGTTACCTTTACCTTACATTACCGTACCTTCATACCTTTGAACTTTCGAATTTACATTACATTACCTTACCATTTACCTTTACCTTACCTTACCATACCGTACCCGTACAGCGCTTACCACACCAGTTACCTATTCGCTCGCAGATTTACTAAACTAAATCTAGATTTTTTAATCGCGCCACAGCATCTGCAGAGACCAGGGTCCACTATAGGACCCTTACGGTTGCTCGTGCTCATGTTAGTAGATAAAATAACGAGTTTAATAAAGTGTAGAATTGACTGGTTTGATATATTATTTCCACGAAAACACCAAAATAATTATGTTATTCACTAGGAATCACATATTTTAATATTTTATCATAATAATTGAACTTTTCGCGTCAATTTTTAATTGGAGAAATGTAACAACCAGGGCTAGACTTGTCTAGGCCTCTCTCAATGTAGGGAGGCTTTGGCCTACTGTTTCTACGCTGACCGTCTGTATCCAGACGGGTTGGTACCGTATTTTATTTCAACAAATAACTGAATTTGCAGATTTACTGATGTTTTAGAATTCAGTGCCTGAGCTGCTACGATGCAATCAATTCAGGTACGATCTGTCGGGCTAGACACCGAATTCTATCAGATCACTTAGTCGAACTCTCACTCTTTCCGAAGTACTTACCAATCCAAATGCCGGATGCTGTACATACATTGAATGTGTTTCTCGGCGGAAATATCTATGACTTGTAGCGAATTGTTCACGAATGTCTCCCTAAAATTGATCTTGATTTTGTCTATGTTAGTGTTAATTGTCTATGGATATTGTATATTGGGATCAATTTTAGAATCGCTAGTATTTGCTCACTACATGCAGTTATTGTTAACGGTATAGAAAAAAACAATGGAATAGAACAAACAACAAAGGATAGTGTATGGAAAACATCAATGGCCTTGAACCCACCGAACCAGCGAAAGAATCATTTTCCAATGGTTTATTTGTACATTATTTAATATTTTAATATTATTTCTTGACATACTCAATAGTAAAATTTTGACGTTCATATGTGCTCTTTGTGTGCCAAACTGAATAAATGAAATTGATTCTTTGATTCTTGAGCGTTTTTGGTCGGCTTGAGAAATTGAATTTTCAAAATCAAATATCTTTAAAACTATTTGTCATACGAATATTCCACTTCAACAGTTCATTATATTAATATAAAATAGTCATTTTTCGAGAATAAAGAAAATAGTCAAATTTCGAGTTCATGATGTAGAAGGTTCTTCAACGCACGCCGCCTGTGGATCGTTTTGGTTGCCGAAGGTGAGGTTGACAGGCATATTCCTCACACCCCGGCCGACTCAGGGAACAATAGTGTCTGGAATACGGCAAAAAAACTCACCCCCAATTAAGTGGGACCGAGTTTAATGATTAGTGAAATGTTGTATAGAAGAATTTGGAAGGTTTCGGGTGAAGTTTCCGTGGCTTAGTGGTCAGAGCGTTCCCCCTGTAAGGGAAAGATCGCGGGTTCGACAATCGAAACCCGCCTGAACCGATTATTTTTTTTCTATTTCATAATCGATCTTCTAATCTTTCACATTTATAGTTCTTTAATACGATTAAATATTTTAATATAAGATTATAAGATAAAAAATATATTATTTTGATGTATTTTTCAGTCGCTGACTGTCATCTATATTTATAAATCAACGTTATGAGTCTAAAACTTCAAGTATTCAAACTTCTATTCGCATTAATTAAAGTAATCATTTTAGATTCCTAGAAAACCCAATTTTCGCAGAATATTGTGATAAAGTAACGCAGTGTACTTCAATTTTATACCCGTTTATACCAGTGTGCATTTGTGAAATCTCCTAGTATCGTTCTACGCACGGGTAGCTTGCACACAATAAAAAAAAACTAAGGCGGACGTATTGAAATATTAATTTATACTGAAGCTTTTATAAATTTTAAACATAAACTGGCGAAATGTGGGTGCTAGCACCTCTGCCTACCCCTTCGGGGATATAGGCGTGAGTTTATGTTATGTTTATATAATTATGTAAATTGCAGTTTTAAAAAAGAAAACCATTTCAAATAACTAATTTCAATATTTTATTTATTTCGAAAAATGCCTTTACTACGTTTTAGGATTTTCGATACTAAAATGATACTAGATGTCACTACCATCGTTAATAGTTTAATAGTCCCAATCTTTAAATAGTGCAGTAGACCCCGGGCTATCTGGCTTATTTATTCAAGTTTATACTTGTAGACTTTAAGTCATACAGCCACAATTTAATGTTCAGTTTAATGTTCTGCTGTTTACTTATATCTTTGATGAATTAGACTTTGATTTTAACACTAGGCAATGACACCAATCTGCAAGGGTCAGTAATACGCTGAGTAAGTTATACACTTTAACTTTGTCTTGTGTGAGTAAGGTGTAACAGTAAATCATTCAATTGAGAATACATTTAAAATTATTGCACAACGGTGCAAAAACGATGTTTAATGGACACTGGACGTTAGAAAATTAATAATTTTAATACGTCAATGATATCAGAATTCTTCGAGTTAATAAAATATGAGGATAAGGTTTCCAGATATTGATTGATTTTTATAGGATGTGTGCAAGCAATGGAGTACAGCGGTTCCAAGTCGGCGTACTTAAGCGTAATTAAATTGTCAATTTAGTTATCACATAAAATTTAATAAGAAATACAAATAGCACAAAGTCAATCGTAACAGAAATTAAATTCATCAATAAATTATCATGCACCTTGGTCTGCGTCCGCGAACAGATGACGACTGTGTTATTGTGAAAAGTGAGTATATTAGTGCATGATAATATTCTTGTTATGTATATTGATGAACAATCCACTGAACGTACTCTTTGAGTTTTTAACAAGGGCGATACCTTCACTGACTACAGCGCGAAAAAAATATCCTAAAGCTTTCAACGAGTAGGAACAACGCTTAGCTGTGAATCGACTCTCACAATGAACTATCTAGATCTAGAACTATCATCTAGATTACAATCTATACTCAGATCTAGTTACAAATTGAGATTCAGGACTCAGTATCGTCCTAGAATACGAGCCTTAGATTTGCAGATAAGTAATTAATGTGAAGATCCTGAACGACGAACGACTACTAAATATCACTAAACTCGTAAATTTGTAAAGCCATCTGCATAATATTCAAATGAAAATTATATCAAAACTAATATCTTAATTTTTCAAACTTGATTTCTAGTGACGTCACCCAGACTGACCAATGAGAATCTAGGTTGTCACAGCGTTGTGCTCGACGCTGTGGGCTTACAGAATTGGACAGCAGATTATGACTCACAATAAATAATAAATTAGGGGACGAGCGGGAACTTGAAATATTTTAAATAACGATTTTACACAAGGTACGAATCCTACGAATGTTTCCGGCAGGTGCAAAGTCATGAGCAGCCCTTCCTGCAAAATCAGTTCTAGGAGACCCCAGTCACTACCTGGTGAGCGTTGAAGTCCCCCAAGAATACTAACTCCGCGGTAGGGTATTGCTCAATTACCTTGTCCGTAGACCGCTGCAGATGCTCAAACAATTGAGCTGTACCCAGGTTTAAACCTTAAGTACTGCAATAGTTTTTTAAATAAAGTTACACACATTATTGTGACTATGTATAACATCATATAGCTAAACTTTATAGGTCCTGAATATCTAAAAAAATTGTATTGTAGAGTACACATCAGTTTTTTTCGGTAACACAAGCCTTGAAACCTTTCCAGGTTGGCAAACCCGGTGGTTTGTTTTGATTAATAAAAATAATATTAGCTAGTTCTAGGCCCGTCCTTAGTCGCCCGTATGAGAACAAAGTCGTCTCTGTTTAAATTCAGAACCAACAAACCGAACATAAGTCTGAAATTAACAAAAACACATATTCGTAGGGCCAAGACCCGGCGAAAACATCCTTTTAAATTTGGAGTTCCGATAAAATACTTTACTGAAAAATTTACGGGGTATTTATTTTTATTTGATTAAAGTAAAGTTTATAATACATACCTATAATCACGCCTTTATCCCCGAAGGTGTATGCAGAGGTGGATTAACACTAACATTTCACCAATCATTAAATTCCAAATCTGTCAACATTTTTGGCAATCAGCTGTTCCTGATTACCTTCTGATTACAATCCTTGCCTATGGGTATTGATTAATGAATGATAGACAAAATTATCTATATGGGATATTGGCCAAATTGATACTGAATCTGAAAGCACAGGACCATTAATCAAGAATTAATAATTAATATGACAATAAAGACGGACTCATCAGCAGCATGGCTGTCAGTATAAATTTGAAGCTTGAACGATGCGCTTCCTCTCGTCACGTTGGTTTTTTTTGTTTGTGCAATTTGACGAATATGATATCGTGTGTGATTTTGTGTGGCATAAAATATGGAAACCCTTGGGTGCAGGTACATACGGCACTCGTTTGCGTAACGTTCTTGTAGAATGAAAGAAAAAAGCAATGAACTATTTTTAATTTATTATGGACTTTAAGCCTATTTTTTAAAAGTCTAAAATTTAATGTAATTTGTACAGTGTCTGTGGTATAACAGTGATTTTGCTAGAACATAAAATTAGTATAGCATTAGAATAGGGCGACGACTTTATAATTTGACACTTTCCAAATTCATTGTTGGGTTTTGGTTGGGTTTATCACGTTGTGACCTTTTCTTCTACTATAAATTCGTATATTTTATTCATTTTCTCTTTTTGTTGACGTAAGCGGCTTTATTAGGTTTGCTAACGTAAAATTTGTTTTACGATGAAATAACTTAAAGGAAGATTTACAGTGTGGGGCTTTTAATATAATCGCCTTAACTTTAAAATTATCTACTCAAAATGCGCATTAATGGTGGTGGTTACTATATATTGTACGAAAATTTAGGCTTCAGAAAGTTGGTGATTCCTTTGAAACGCTGGGTTCGTGGGGTCCGAGCGCACGGTCGCTATACAAAGAAATAGCTTTATTTATATTATTTCAGATTTGTGCACACTCAAAATAAACATAACATATATTGGACGTTGAAAATGGGTATAACAGTACTGCTTATTTCTACAAAGAAATTTCTTCCAGCAGACCGGCGAGAGGAGATATTTGACTTTGACTTATAATGTAAGTAATCCAGTGGTCCGTCTTTGCAAAAACAATCGGGAACAAGCTAAAACAAAATCGCGAGTGGATACAGTGAGCATCGTATGTCGTGAACGTGATCGAGATCGGGTGCGAGTTTGTAGTTGGCAGGTGTGGTTGACCTGACTCCGAAGATCTTAGTCCCAAATACACAAAATAAAATAGCGTATAAATGGATATCGTAAATATCGTAATACTTATGATCTTTGTTCTAATAAACCTTGCGGTTATCTCTCGTACAATAACTTTCTTTCATAGGCGACGTTTAGAAACTTTTTAAGTGATGGCTGAACTTCGTAATATAATCTTCGTTTTATTCACACTGTGAGTGTGAGAATTTGGAGTGATGGCAGCTGGTAATATTCCCTTCTAACACTCAATGGGTTTTTTGTTCTGGCCCATAATACATTAATTCCCATTTTAAGTCTAATCTCGCTCTATAAAATATTGCGATATAATTTATCGCGTTTAATTTCTAATAAATTCATATTATATCACAATTCGTTTTTGAACTGCTCATTCATATATATATCGAAGTCATTCATGAAGAACTCTAAAAATAAATAGCCTTCACATGGTAGTACTATTGTCCTAAACTACGGATTCTGTTCATAAATTTCACTTGGTCTTAAAAAGTATTTTCTTTACAGTAGGAAGTAGTGTTTAAGAATGTATCAAATAGTTTGTAGTAAAAGTTTAAGGTCATCGACTCCTGTTGTGGAGTATGTGGTTGTAGTAGTCGTTGTGTGGAGACGAAGAAAAGATAGCCGACAGTAAACGCTGTAGTTATTCTGCATGGGTAGACTGCAAGTGCAAGATTTCACAAACGTGGACACATTTACTATAGCAAATTAGTGTCTACAGTAACAATCCTCTTTCCACGGTGCAATCAATAAGAATATCGCAGTCTGCTGATGGACATAGGCCTCTCCCAATGTTGGGAGGCCACACGTGTTGACGCTGTTCGCTTCCCGCATCACATACATTTATCACAAGTACAACAACAGTGGAAGGTTGTCACCGAACATCTCACTGGATGGTGACGGCTTGTTGATTTTGGAATTAGGTAAATGGCGCTTCTAATAAAAACAAAAACATTTGGTTTGTTCGCTACTACCAGAACGTCAGAGGCCTCCGCACAAAGACTACTGGTTTCTATAATAATGTTACAGCAAGTTGCTATGATTTTATTTTTCTTAACGAAACTTTTTTAATGGATTCGGTATATGACTCGGAACTATTCCCATCAAGTTATGTACATTTCTCAATGGGGCTCTGAGAACCTGGTTGAGTTCAATGCCAAGAAGACGCAGGCATGTGCGTTTACAGCAAAAGTATCTTCTTTCCTTCCCCTCCCCACTCTTCAGAGCACGCCACTGCCACTGCAGGACAATCTCAATATCCTAGGTATGGATGTTCGCTGCAACCTGAATAAGAAAGGTCTTCTGTAGCGATCATACTACCTACTGTAAATAATAAAATAATACCAACAAAATCACGATAGAATTCGGTTTTCAGAATTCGATAATCGCTTTAAATTCCAGCTTTGATCTCTAGATAGATATCAGTAGATCTGTTCTGATCTCTTGGCTGATAGCTAGTAGATATCGGCCAAGTCGGCAAGCTGTTAGTGCAGTATTGGTTCCTAGCAGCACCTGAAATTGTAAAAAATACAGTAAGCATTAATGAAGTTAAATTAATAAGAAATGAAATGTCTATTTTTTGTAAATTCTTCATATTTTTGGATAAACTTATCAAAGTTGTGTCTAATGACTTGTTGTTGATAAATGGCATTACTATTTCCGTAATAAATTATTATATACTAACATATAGCATATTTTCGGGTACTAGTGAATAAGTTTTATTACGTCATCAGTCATTTCCTTACCCGGGTATAGATGGCGCTGGCAAGGCCTTTTATGGTTATTAAAAATTTTGTCATTGATTATTTTGTATATCAACCTTCAACAGTATTTTGGTGAATAATCTCTACTGGTTCTAGTGTATGATTATGATATGTGATACGATCTTGACCGAAATGAATGATAATAATCACGCAGTTTTATTGATACTAAAAGTGTCAGATCAGTTATAATTAAGAACATGAATGAAAATAAACCAGACACATCTTATCTAAATATTAACACTACTGCCACGGTAACAGGACTAACAGGGAATCTGGATATTAAGACTGAGCCGCCAGAGTCACCTCTTCTAAATGCCTCCTCCACCTGTTCGACAGTAATAATAAACCAAAATTCTAATGACGCAATGAATAATACTATAATTCTTACCTATAATTTCTCTTCACTTAGGTATTGAACTTACTAAGAAATCTCGCTTCTCTAGAGTTTGTAGGGTAGTTTTTTTAACAATATTTTTATCGATAACTAGGTCATTGTCATGCTCTAAAGAAAAAAATAAAGCTATTACACATCTTCAGCTGAAAAATAATAATCATCTGACTCCCTCAGGCTGTTGGAATAGCTGAAAACTAAACAATGTAAATACTTCTGTAAAAATATCCAAATATCTCTGAAATCTTTTTCAAATGCATAATTCTCACTTGATGTGCTATCGAATATCTTCAACATTCGAATTGCACGTAACATGATAAATATAAAAGAAATGAATCACTTATTATATTATAAATACGAAAGTAACTCTGTCTGTATGTTACACTTTCACGTCTAAACCACTAAACCGATTTAAATTGAATTTGGCACAAAGATAGATTAGACCTTGGAAAGGCGATTTGCTCTATATTTTAATGAGTATACTCACTCCTTGTTCTTAACCAGGAGCCGCCTGATGAAGTCCTTGGCGTCCTCCGACACGTGCTGGAATCAATCATTCAATTCGGTCCCACGTAATAGGGGGTGAGTCTATTGCCGTCTTCCGGGCATTAATGTTGACTCAAGCCTCTTGAGGCTTGCATCTGTGGCTGAGTCTGGACTGTATATATCTGTATGATATTAAACAGCCCTATCCCTCAGTCGCCTTGAACGCATTCTCAAATTTAGGTCGCGTCTAATACTCAGAAATGTGCTGTGCAAATATGATATTTGTACGTCAAATAAGGAAGTAACTATTACTTCTCAGAACTGGGCAGCAAAACAACAAATATTTTGATTTTAAGTATCTATCTACGTCGTTTTTCTTGACATACTATGACTTACTGTCTGACATCTGAAACTCAGAGGAACCTATGCGCTAGCTAGAGCTTCGTTCGGCAATGATTAGTTGTACAGATTTGCAGGGGAGATTGTTTTGAACCTATAAGATTTTAGTGACCCTACTCACCGCTGGGAACACAACACGAAGTTATTATAAGCGCGGTATTCTGTAGGGCGTAATATAGCCAAGAAAGAACACTCTCGACTAATTCATCTTACACATAAAAAAGGCGGTCAAGTGCGAGTCAGACTTGCACACCTAGGGTTCCGTAAATATTTAAACTTAGGGACGAACCCAAAACGAACCCTACGAAATTTAGACCTCTGTCATAGTAAAAGGCAGCTTCTTGTCACTGAGCCTGACCGGATCCCGAATCACATTACTCAATGAGGCTCTGAGAACCTCGTCGAGTTCAATAGAATACTTTCGATAAATAATACCACTAGATCAGTTTCATAGTGTTCCTGACGGCCACAAATACTTCACAATCGCCGCGAAATTCCTGGTGAAAGAGTGTAAGGGTCATCCTATAACTCCCACGTTATTCTACATTCAAACCAGAAATGAATTGCCAGCTGATAGTATTGCCACTGCATCAAATTAAAAAATACCAGTATAAAGCTGAATTATTAAGGAATCAAATGGTATCCTAATTAAAATGCAATAATTAATCAGTAGTTTATAAAAAAAATGTTGAACTTAACAATAAGGGTTAAATTTAAGTAAAATACGATTCATGGACTGATTGCAAAGAGCTTCGACCAACATCTCAAGATGCTCACAATATACATTTGGGTCAAGGGCTTGATGCAGAAGGCGGTACTCCTCGACACGGCATGCATCGTGAAGAGGCCCCTCTCCCTGGGGCCCTACTGCCCTAACCTTGTTTTGAGTTTCCAAAAATGTGGAACGCTTCACGATTTTGTGTGTCATCCTTGCGCAGGGGCCATGCTATTCTTCTCTGTATCGTTCCAATTTTAGTATATGTACTGCCGAAGCAAGTACGACACGCAAAAGGATGACACGCAAAATCGTGAAGCGTTCCTTACCCCGGCACTCAAAATGTAGTTTCCTTGTTTGTTCCATTTCAATGCGAATATAGGGCCTTTGTGCAGGCGTAATGAAGATGCTAGTGTACCATCTTTAGTCCAAATGCGAGCATAACCATCAAATGACCCTGTCGCCAACAGATACCATCTCCTTTCCTACATAGGACAACACGTGCAGGCCTTAGATGTCACCCTCACACTGTGCAGAATATACGAGCAAGAACCAAGCGGTTCGGAGACTCTTTTCTTTGCCGCACCACCAAGACCTGGAATTCATTACCAGCACACGTGTTTCCTTCTTCCTACAGTCCCGGGGCCTTTAAGCACTTATAAAATTATGAACTTAATTTCTAGTGAGCTTTTTGTAACATGTCCAAAAACTAAAAAATCACTTTTACCTACTGCTTGTACACTCGTAATCTTTTTAAATGTAAATACGTATTACCTGTTATTAAACAATTTATTGTCACAATATAATACTTTGTCTTCTACACAAACAGGACAAAAACTCTGTGCTTACAGGGTCATCAGCGCGAATTTTACACCCCTGGTGTAGCACATATTCTGGTGGGCCGAGTACTTGTCTGCCACATAAGTATTATAAAAAAGACTACTTTTATCTCTTGCGGGAATGAGATAGAATCTCAACCTACCGAACCAGCGAAAGAATCATTTGCCAATGGTTTATTTTTACATTACTTTATATTTTATGAGGCTGTTTAACATCAAACATATATACAGCCAAGACTCTGCGTCAGATGCATGGCTCGAGTCAACAGTAGTGCCCGGAAAACGGCAATAGGCTCATCTCTTATAGTGCTAGAGTGCAGCACTAGCGTAAACAGTAAATAGTTTGTTGACAGGTCGTTCACCGCGCAAATCGCCTCCATTTTTGCCAATGTCAAGTAAATGACAAGTGACAAGTCAAAGTTTGTTCACTCAGTTTAATGTATGAGCTCGTGGTTCAATACGTTCATACAAAATGATTCAAGTTGTAATTCGCATTTTAAGATATGAGGGAGAATGGTAGAATATGCAGTGGTGAATGGTAGAAAATATGGTGGTGAATGGTACAGAATGTGAGTGTGAATGATAGAAACTTCAGATTGACACATGGTCACATAACACTGAGAGTTTAATATTCTCTGGATTTTTTTAAATCGTGTAAAAACCACGTTTCCGACAATGCAACTTTCTCAATAGTCCATAAACAGTAAATTAAAAAAACCCGGGAAATTCTAATCTTTATAAACCTTTCACCTAGATCAAACTAAAGCTACCACATACAAGCCTCTTCCCATGGTGCCTAGCCAACGAAATCACGCACGGATCTTCAAAATCTCGGATTGTAGAAAGCAGTTTTAAGTTGATTTTCACACTCAGATTTTTAATTTCATTTATGTAAACGCCACATAATAACCGCGGGATTCTTCTCAGTAAGGTTCAATCATTCAGAGATTTCTATTCTATGGTAATGGTTTCTACATAATTATTTTCTCTTCATCATTACAACAAATGGTTTATTCAAGATGTGGGTGTAGAGGGCCCTACTGACATACTTGAGGCCCAAGCCATCCTCACCTGCTATAAGACCATGTTCTGACATAGACTTTGACATACAGTGCTGGGAGGTCAGACAGCAGTTACTCCTGGAAAAGCCAACATACCAACCAAGAACAATAAGTGGATTTTGAGTCATAAAGAATTATTGTTTTACAGCATGTATCCACTCCCTACATCAGGTGTAACAGTTTTATATCATTTAACAATATGTATAATGTGTACTCTGCTTCTATAAAATTCTCATGTTGTCTAAACAAATATAATGACAAAGATTTAATGTTTTTTCCATTTTCAATTCAATTGAAAATATGTTTGTTTATTTGTGTATTTGTGCATAGCATAAGTATTGAATGATAGTAAAGAGAAGTGCAGTTAGGGAAATGGAATACATATATACATCGATATCATTACATGTTTATCCCTGGCCGGTTAGGCACTGGTGAATTAACACCCACATCTCACTAATCATTAAATTTGGTGCCACGTAATCTACAGTTTAAAGGTATAACCTATTGAATTCTTTTAATGACATTTGTAATTTAACTAGTGTTAGAATAATATTTAAGGGTTGATATTATATTATGTATTTGATACAATGGCTAAAATATAGGTATTAATATAGGATATATATAACCGCGGTAGCCTAGTGTCCACTAATCATAGATTATATCAAAACAATCTGTGCACGCCAGAGCTTCGTTTCTCTTGCGACTTGGGTTAAGAGGTTAAGATTGTTAACCCAAGTCGCGAGAGAAACGAAGCCATGGCATATATCTTAACCTAAGATATATGCTAAGAAATACACTGAACAATTGTTTCTTACCCGCGGACGCAACGGGTTGTACAAACAAGCCAGTCTAATGAGTCATATCGTTAACAGAATGAAAAAAATTGTTTAGCTGCTAAACGGAGCAAGGACAGGCAAAATTAGACTGACTTTCCATGTGAGCTTCCTGAATAATAAATAAATAAATATGTATAAGTAAATAAATATACCTACATACCGCTGCGCGTGGTTTCCGGCAGAGTAGAATTAATGCCACCTCATCTCTTCCCATGCGGTGTTGTACCAGGCGACTAAGGGATAGGGCTGTTTAACACAAGACAAATATATATCTACAGCCTAACCCTTCAGGGATAAAGGCGTGATTATATGTATGTATGTATGTACATAAATAAATGCAGTAAAGTGTAGAAATATTTTGATTCAATCGTTGTTATTTTGATTAAATGTAAGTGAATAATTGTGTAAGACATTGTAAATATTAGCTAGTGTAAAACTAATTAGCTTTTAATGTTATTATTAGATATTGTAATAAAAAAAACCATTGAAATAAATATTGGTCCAGATACCAGTATAACGTTATTATTGTAAATATAGGATATTAAGTATTACAAGTATTAGCTATTTTTGTATAACTTTTTTATTTGAGTTAAAAATTTGCTTCTTATATTTGGTTTGCTATTTTGACTTCAGCTGTCTGTATAATTAATTATAAATGCTATCAATTTCAAGGAATGAAACACTATTATATTTAAATTCAAATTTAACTATTTACATAATTTGTGTTTATCAGTAGCAAACGAACTAATATGTATGTATCAAGTTAAGTACTATGTAGATGAAGCTATACCTGATTCTGCAGATGGTTCAACTTGTACCCAGACTCGGGCTCATGGAGAAAGAAGGTCATAGAGCAATGTGCGACCTCCGATGCCCGATGAAACAATTTGAAATCAATATAACGTAACAAAACAAAAAAAGCTATTTAGTATATCTATATTAAATTAGGAATTTCATGATGCATTATGTAAGTTTTTTTTTTCATTTGAGGTCATTATTTTCTAAATTTCATTTAGTATTATTTGTGTATAGTAGGTGAAGATGATTATTATTACCGGCCAAGTAATTCCACACATGCGACTTTGTCCGGTATACAAGCATACAGGTCTGCCTTGACTCTGGACTGGCTGGCGGCCGAGGACATGAGGCAGAGGGAACTGGCAGCGGCCTTTGAGACGGAGGTGCCTTCACCAACGAGGATTATCAGCTCCGATTGCATTACTGACACGTCTGCGGAGCATATCGTCGAGTGCATTACTTATAAATAAACACTTAAAGAAAAACATTACAAAACTGATATAGATTAATTTGATTCCCAAATTCATGTATTCATCAAACAAACATATTTTAGTGCATATTACTTATTATAATGACAATTTTTATAAGTCGTGTCTATTGTACGCTTTGAAGAAGCGCCCTGAAAGGGTCTATTTTTACCGCTAAAACCAATATGAGAAGAGTTCGTGGAATGGATGTCCATCCATTTGGTGCATCGAATACCTTTTAGCGCTAACTTACTTTTACGTAGTACTATTATTTATTCTATGGCAATACTATATATCATTATAATATTATATTTATTTTTTTATTAAAATAGAAGTGAGCTTGATGTCGACATCATCGCACTCAATGAAACTAGGCTGACCAGCCGTCTCACTCTTAGCTTCCCCGGTTTTACATGTTACAGAGTCGACAGACGTGCAGATGGCTCTGGCCAAGGTGTCGCAATCTTAGTCAGAGACGATTTAGAACATGACCTTGTAGTGACCCCCCCGACACATAACTTGGAAGTCACAGGGATACCCCTTAACTTATCATGCGGAAACCTCATTGTCTATTCAGTTTACCAATCACCTAACATGACGCTGCTTATTAATGACATAAGCGCTCTCATGTCCTCTGGGCGTAATGTTCTGATAATGGGTGACTTAAATGCTAGACATTCCTATTGGTCAGCCGGCCCCGAATGTTGCTTAAGATCAGGTAGCGGGCGCTTAGCTCGCGCAAAGTGAACGGATAGCACGCTATGATGGAGGATTTTCTTTTTTTTTTTTTGGTGTATGAAGTTTATTTTCTTCTGTGCCAGTCTCGCCATATTTTTCTTTAATTATTCGTCTAACAGTTCGTTGTCCAATATTAAGCGCAACAAAAAAAAGAAAACAAGCAAAACTAGTCGTGTCTAAACAGAGTTTCAAAGTTGCAACTGTACCAAAGTGCTTTGAAAATTGCTCTAAGGGTTTTATTCTGGGTTCTCTGCAGCACTTGTAGGTGTGAGTTGGTTGCAGTACCACACAGTTCAATGCCGTATGACCAAAACTGCTTCATTATATATTATATTGCACATAAAGCACACATTTCAGGTCAAGATATGTCATGGCAGTCAAGAATGATTAGAGGCATTAGAAATATTGTTTATAGTTCCGGCAGTAACTATTAACAAAATGTTTACGTCTAGTACTGTAATTACTGAGAAAATTGCTGTTATAGTAACCTTTTAAAATAAATCATTATTAATGAACTGTCGGAATCACTTAATTCAATATATATAGATTTCTCTTAATAAGCAATGAAAAATGCAGCAAATATGTAATCATTTAAAATGTTATATATAAAATTCTCGTGTGTATTTATCGCAGGTTTATAAGTGCCCGGTTAATGGCAATAGGCTCGATACCTATTACATTGGGACCTAAACATAAACTGGCGAAATGTGGTTGCTAGCACCTCTGCCTACCCCTTCGGGGATATAGGCGTGAGTTTATGTTTTATGTTTATGTAAAATTCTCGTGTCACAATGTTCGTTCCCGTCAAACACTGAAAGAGACATCAGCTTGAAGTTGCTCATCTATCATCACTATTTGATGACTGTTGGTATTGTTTTTTTTTTATAGTTTTGAGTACCTACTTAATTAACTAGCATCAAAATATGAAGACTTCAAAAAATTCTTTAGGAGGCCGTCAAACTTGTAACAATCTGTAATTTTTGGGTCGGAGGTTTCCAAACAGTAAAATTTGGAAAGATGATCAAAAGATGTATCTGTATAGACTGCACACCACACTTCACCCTCCTTAATGGTAAACTGAGGTGCAGTTCAAAGAACAATTACTGAAATTTCGCCGCCGCCCCCGCCGCCAGCTGATCTAAACGATTCCATGGATAGCCAGCCCGACTTCAGTTTTAACCTAGAACTAAGTAGGGATCACCAGGAGCAATATGGATCTCAGTTTGGCGAACCCTCGCAGCCGATGGTAAAAATTGTTGGTAAGTTTTATTATGATCGCTATACTATCCAGGTAAACTAACAATGTTATATTACACTCCGTATTATGTCGGTCAGTATGCAATTCTAAGAGCATTCACGATGCACATTAATTGAACAGAGAGCTGATCATCTCACAATGCTTACTAGAGAATAAATACCGTTATTGCATACTATAAATATCTGTTAGTCAATGGGTTACATTGTGGCGTATTAGAGTGTAAAAATCGCCCAGAACGGAAAACTCCGAACATAACCTTTCATCGGTAAGTAAGCCGATTTATGCTGTTTTATTTATATTTACTTATAGAATTTACTTCGTAGATTAGTATTCACTATCTTTGCGCCATCACTATCTTTTAATTTACATACTTTGATGTACTTTTAAAGCAAAATTCTCGAAATTAATTTGTCACTGTTTTTCGGTTCATTGTGTATTCTTTTACAATATCATAAGTTGAGTTGAGTATTTATGTTCCTCCTTATCGATACGTAAATTCTTCAGTTGAGCATACTTAAGTTCTCAATATGCCGAAAGGAACTGTGTTAAAAGGACAATCGAGGGAGTTTGTGAGGACATTGTTTTATTAATTTATATTCTGACAATATTGTCTCCTAACGACTTTCAAATTCGATATTAAATATAATATTAAATTTCGATAAGAAAATTTTTATAATAATAAACTGTAAAGTAATATTATATAATTCCATTAAAATTTGCAGTGCCCAAACCGGGCTTCATGTTGAGACCTAAAATAACTAGCACGAGGTCCAGCTGCCTATCGTTGCAGTTGGGTACCGCGTTGTACTGAGTAACCTCACAGAAGGCCACGAAATATTCAAAGTAATTGCAAACATTTTCACTACATGAATACAAATTAAAATCACCTACAATGAGCAAATTATTCTTATATTTTATACACAATTTCTCTAATAACTCAAACAATATCATATATTCGCTGTCTTCCGTTCCAGGAGGTATATACACAACGCAACATGTAAATAAAAAACGATTACAAGAGTAAAGTGCACCACAAATAAGTTCAAACTTTCGAACGTTTATGTCCATTTCACCTATGTATGTTTTTGATATTGCAAAATTTTCAAGGTCGTCAGCAATTTCATCAGTGTTAGCCATTTTTTCTTTGTTTTAGGTTGGGAGGCATTGATGTGACGTTTTTGTTTAATTTAAGCGTAAAGTGCGGGAACTCCGTGATGCCAAAGTTGTAGCTTAATCCATTTTTGTCAGTAAATACATATTTTATTACATAAAAATAAAACCTTTAACTAAGTAGGCAGGTACCAATCATCTAATTTGAAGGAGGTAGGACACGGCGGTATTTCCATTCCATTAAGCAGTCCGACTGGGGAAGACTTGTTGGCTATACAAACTATGTGAACGAAAAAGTATCTGAGATACATGTATAAAACAAGTATTTTTTCTACCACTATTTTTTTTTAATACAACTTAGGTGGCAGACAAGCACACGGCCCACCTGATGGAAAGTAAAATCGGTGGGTTGCAAGAACGATATCAGTTTCTAGGTGGGCGTAGCCGGGGGCAACAATTAGCGTAACATAATATCTTCAAGCCACAAGAAGCTTATCTACTTCTTCATCCTAACTTTAAAGAAGCGGATCTAATAACCATTATAGTAATCACGAAAACATGAAGCGCGCCACGCGCGCCACCGCCGCGGCCTGCTTCTGCCAGGGTGACAGGCGGCTCCACCTGTCACCCCCAGGCCGGCGCTCATGGGGGGCGGAAGTCGTTCATCGACCTCCGACGCCCGAGTTGCCTTCGTACGCGGGCAGCTTGGCTCGCGATCCTTCGTCGTGCAGAGCATCGCGCTGCTGGCGCACCTGGCCGAGCGCCGCGACTGGGGCCCGCACCTGGTGGTGGCGCCCACCTCGGTGGTGCAGAACTGGGAGATGGAGTTCAAAAAGTGGTGCCCCGCCTTCAAGATCCTCACCTACTACGGCACCATCAAGGAGAATCTACACAAATTACAGTATCAGTAAAGGTTTCTTTCCAGTACTTTGTATTTTTAATCCTTCCTATCAAATAATATGAAAAAATGAAATAACGATTATGATTCATACTTATATAATGGTTCGGGACTTTTCACGATTACATCATGAAACTTACTATTTTTGCCGACGTGTCGAAATTCTATGCTCTTTATAGTATGCCTAGTCAAATTATGCCAAATAATCTGTACTCTAAATGAACGTTATGCTAAATGAAGTTATACAAAATTTTAACTATGCCAAAGGTAATTATGCCAAATAAAATTCTACTATCTTAAATGTATGCCATTCTAAATTCGGACACTGGATTGGCAAAAAGCTTAGAAGATATTGAAAAGTGATACCCATAGATGATATGCTTTAATGGTGTGTATGGTTCTATTTAAACTCTTAATTGATGAGATTTGGTGCAATTGTTGTTACACATATTGAAAACACACTTGCACAACCACGCTCTAAGTGCTAAACGAATCTGGCTGAAATTTGGTAAAGTGATAGATTAGTCTGAAATAAGTCATAGGCTATTTTATCCCGGGAATAGGTTCCCATGTGTTGCGCGAACGGAATGGACGAAAATGCCAAGCGAGCGAATGTATGGTACTAAGTATTAATAATATGATCTACAACTTTGTCTAACCTACGTTTGTGATAACACTTACAGTTTGACCATTGACCTTGAATGTAATCAAGCGATGGGGACTTTTGATATTTCTTGTATTATGGTGTATTTATGATCCCCACCAATTTTCAGATCTATGCGAATTTAGGCAGGCTCAAATCTTTATTTTGTCTGGATCCTAACACTACCAGTTTGGCAGTGATTCGGAATTTGAGGGATCTCGAGTCGTGATGAGCGTTCATCGGGTCATGAAACTTTTTTACAAAACACCCACCGGTCATTGACCTCCTAAAATCAGCTGCTTACTGCAACCCATATAGATTAGGTTAATTAATAGTTAACCTTAATTTGATGACCCTTTAAAAGTTAATCGTCAAAATGATTGTATTCTCGCATTTTCTCGTAAATAGCAAGTGTTATAGCATCACCATTTCGGAGATATCAAAAAATTCGTCAATACTATAATGTTATTTTTAAACTTTCGCGGTGTGAATTCATAATTACACTAGGTATCTATTAAAATTAATCTGTCATTCAAAATGGGTGTACTTTTAGGTTAAGAAATTAAGCTTTTTAATTATATAAAACGTGACAAAATGAAATACACTCGAGAGCAATGAATCCGGGTCACTTAAAGAATGTTAAAAATCTCGGAAACTAAAAATGATAGGTTAATGCAATAAATTGTATTTAATAGGCAATGTAATACTCCTTAAATGAAAGTAAAAAAAATATGAGTCACCATACATTTTATTAACACAAAATTACATAAAGAAAAAAACTGCTGATCTCTCCTTAAAACAAAAATAGGAAACATGAAATTTTTGAACTTTATTACGATTTTCTTGAATTTTAATACTTCGTATTGCCTCCTCGTGCTTCCATTACTGCGTTTACGCGGTTTGGCATGCTGTACACCAAGTTCCTTATACGATTTTGGGGAATATTCTCCCATTCCTCTGTGAGAGCAATTTTGAGCTCACGAAGCGTGATTGGGGGAGGGTTTCGTTGTTTTACGCATCTGCCTAGCTCGTCCCAAGCATGCTCGATCGGGTTGATATCCGGGCTGCGCGCTGGCCACTCCATACGAGTAATGTTCATCTCTTGAAGGTAGTCATTCACAATCCTACCTGTATGAGGTCTGGCATTGTCATGCATAAATATAGCATCCTCACCTAAATTGACCATAAATGGACCAACGTGATCATTGAGGATTTCTTCCACATATCTTACGCTAGTTAAAGAGCCGTTTTCTATGATCACCAGCTCTGTGCGACTTTCAGAAGAAATTCCGGCCCACACAAGTACAGACCCACCACCGTAGGCTACTTTTTCTTCGATGCATGCTTGCTTGAATCTTTCCCCTGGTCTTCGATACACTCTGTGTCTTCCATCGTGCTTGTAGAGCATAAATTTTGATTCGTCGGAGAACATAACTTTTGACCAATCTTCAATACTCAAATTTACGTGGCTCTGGGCATAACTTAGTCTCGAAATACGATGCCCACGCTCCAGTTTAGGGCCGTTTGCAGGTCTAAGGGGTTTTAAGTTAGATTCAGCAAGCCGACGTCTTACTGTCCATGCACTTGGGTTACTTCCTCCGAGGCGTCGAAACTGATTGGTGAGTTCAGTTCCTGTGAGAAAGCGATTTCGAAGCATGGTGTTCACCAAGTATCGGTCTTCTCGTGCTGTGGTACACCTGGTTCTGCCCGTTCCTGGTCTGCGTAGGTTAGAACCAGTTTCTTCGTAACGTCGGAGAACTCTTTGTACTGTTGACAGCGACACACCGACAGTCCTGGCTGTATCGCGCTGACTCCGGCCGGTTTCCAGCATTGTAAGTATTCTGGTGCATTCTTCAGGCGTAAGCGACATAATTTCAGCTTGATTAATGAATATAGAGCACTATCAACATGGTTTATGTACCCACATAAATGACAGATTACAAACAAAAGCAACACCAAATGCTGTAATTTCGTAGTTCCATCTTCGAAAGTGGCCCTTTTTCAAATTTGATTTTTTTATGATATAACTTTACAATAACTAAGAAGTTTTAATACCTTCATTTAAGGAGTATTACATTGTCTATTAAATACAATTTATTGCATTAACCTAGCATTTTTAGTTTCCGAGATTTTTAGGATTCTTTAAGTGACCCGGATTCATTGCTCTCGAGTGTATATTTATAAAATGGAAATGGAATCAGTGCTGAATAGTGTAGCCGTTGTTTTATGTACTGCATTACTAATAAAATTACTTTATATGTTACGGTAAGTAAGTGAGGTTACAGGTAACCGCAGGATCGCAAGCCAAGCTGCCCGCGTACGAAGGCAGCTCGGGCGTTGGAGTTCTGAGGGTGACGGGTGGAGCCGCCTGTCACCCTGGCAGAAGCAGGTCGCGGCGGCGGCGCGCCTCCCCATTCCCGGGGACGAGTCGGGGACACTGGTCCCCACACCCGAGAAGAGAGCCAGATCGAAAGAGATGGCCCTGGGTCGGCCGGGGGGCGAGGGATATACCTTCGGCAACCAATAACAACCTACAGGTGGCGTGCGTTTTGGTCGGTTCGAGTCCGACATAACCTCTTCCACCGGCTCCGGTGGAAGAGGTCCGCAAAATTCTCTCGGATACCCCATCCGAGGGGATTTTGCGCAGACATTTTCAAGTGTACGGTCCGTAATTCAGGTAGTAGCAAAATATATGCAAAGGAGTCTAGAAGCTTTTGATAAAACTAAAACACGACCATTCATAAAATAATACACCTGAATTATTATTATTAATACGTACTCGGATAAATCCACAGTGTCTTCATGTTTCATTCGAAGAATCATGCGGTAAGTAGGTATTATAAGTGCCGGCAATCTTCTTGAATAAACACTGAGCACAAAAAATGTATAATATTATATCGATGGGTTTTCGCATTTAGCTGTGTTCCTATAGCTTTGTAACGCTTTCATACATATGTTAATTAGAGCGTGATACAAATGATATCGGTTTCACAACAGTTAGCAGGTACATCAAATCAAAAACAGTAGGCACATTAAAATTAGACTACGGGTGCAACACTCCACACTATGCGAGCCCAAATAGGGCCCCATTTCAGCATTGAATGCTGCGCACACCCTTCGTTGGGTATGCACAGCGTTATGAGGACGATGACAACGAATCAGACAATGGGTCGATCGCGAATATTCAAGCCCTGGATACCAAAAAACTAGTGCAAGATATAAGTCGTGAAGTCAAAAAAGCTTTCAGAGAAGAAATAGCGGGTCTAGAAAACTCTTTAGAGTTTCTCAGTGATCAGATTACTAACATGTATATTTGCGGAAATCATCATAAACTATTTGAGAATAATGGTTTTAGAAACCGAATGTTGCCATTCTACGTCATTCAAAGATTTCTGACAAAGATTGTGCTGTCAATGTAACCGACGACAATGCATTTGTTTATGGGATTCAGCTCTATTCACATTGACATTCCTGCAGAATAGCAGTACATACGAAAGTTTTCTGCGGTCAAGAATAAGAGTAAACGTGGGCTACGAATTTAGTAGTTGCGATTTTAGAGGACCGATTTGATATTTTAACTATAAAGTACTGTTATTATAAATCCAAATGGAATAATGATGACCTAATTAAATATTCAAGAATTTATTTGTAAATCACAAAAAAAATGTAAAACTGTAAATATATTGACAAAAAAAAATGAACTGCAACACAATAATTGATTATTATAATCTCTCATCAGATACACTGTAAGTTGTTTGAATTAAGATTTACGTCTTTAAATCAACATTTTGAAGACTTTGGTTTTCTCTATGATTTAAGCGCGCTAAAAAATATGCCACAGGAGCAAATATTAAAACACTGTAACGATTTACATAACGTCCTGCGTGTGGGTGAGAGCAGTGACTTCCAACCATTTGAATTATATGAAGAATTAAATACAATGATCCCGAATTTACCCAACTTCAGTAAAGACGTGAAACAGCTGCTGTCATACATAACAGAAAATAGCTTGAAAGAAATTTACCCAAATATTTACATTGTCATCCGAATTTTATTAACAATTCCGGTAAGTACAGCCTCTGCTGAAAGAAGTTTTTCAAAATTAAAATTAATAAAAAATTATTTGAGAAACACAATGAGCCAAGAAAGACTTTCAGCTTTGGCTGTTTTATCAATTGATTCAGATTTGGCATCTAGGCTGAATTACGATACCATAATTAAGGAATTTAGTAACGTTAAAAGCAGGAAATTTCTGTTCCTTTAATAAAGAAATCTAATGTTTTTTAAGATACACTTTAAGAAATGTATATCTCCACCTTTATATTAACGATTTGTAATTTTTCATTTAATACTTATTAATCTAATTTGTATTTTTATGAATAAAAACTTGGCAGTGTTAATTGTTTTGTTTGTTTTTATTATTTTATAAAATCCGTCTTCAGGTCGCCATAGAACAGGGCCTCGCGAAATCTGTCTTCTACAGAAAATACAGTGCAAAAAACGCATTTGTCAGGAAATTTAATATTTATGTCTGGCAACATTATGTAACAGGTTTTTAGAGATACGCTGGACTTTTAAGCAACTGAGGTATTTGCAGTTTAAGAGTAAACAGCAGTTTTGTTACAAAAACGGGTTTTCACAGGGTTTCGTTCAAATAAATATTATTTATAATGGCAGTTTTTCTGCTTGTTACATCTCTGACCTTTCGTAGAGCGAAAACAAATTTATTTATTTTAGTGCATACATTGTCAATATGTTCCTTCCATGCAAAATGTGCGTCTAATGTTATACCTAAGAATGTTGTACTTGTTACTTGCTGGACTTTAGTATTGTCATGTCTGATGTTCATCCTAACATTCATAATAATAATATTATATTATTTTCAAATAACTATTGTTTACAAGTTTAGTAATTAATCTTCTAATTAATTAACGATGCACCATCTGACCTCACATATTTTTCTAATGTTGTGTTAAAAGGGTTACTTATCAGAAAATGTGATCAAAGAGGAAGATGTATATTGCCACCAGTACACCTGCCTCCGGGGCGGGACAGGCCTCGCCCTCTGCATCGCCGCGTCGCAGACGCGAGTCAGCGCTCCAGCGAGCCGCTCGCACCTCGCGTCCACGTCCAGGCCGCCATCTGCAGCAGCCCATCGCTCAACGATAGCCCAATGCAGAGACAAGTAGTTACAGTAACCCTACGAAAGTGTTCTTAAAGAAAAAACAAAATAAGTAACTCTTACAAAAGTTGAATCGATTCACTAAATGTGATGTAACAAGGACAAGGCATTAATCAGTGATTCCCGCGCCGAGGCGGATTTCGTTATGGGAAGTGTGACAAAAGAAAAGTGATAATGGAGCGGAAGGACATTGGATTGATGAGGTGTGATTTTCTACGACAAATAAAAAACATCGAGAACTGGGACAAGGTGGTTTATCTGGACGAAACGTGGCTCAACGCCAATCACTCAGTCTCCAAAACATGGACAGACCGTAACAAAATAAATGTAACAATGAATTTAAGTGGCACATTTTAGTGCAAATGGAGATATTTAACTTATTTGTTGAACGTAATTCGTTACATTAGTTCGAGAGTATTAACGTTAAGAATATATTATATTGCAAGGTGATTGAACTGAAATAAATTTAAATGAAGTAAGACATCACAGAGGCACCAGAGAAAACTTCTTAATTATATTTATACTGTGGATTGCTGGAATTTGTTGTTACACATATTGAAAGCTTTATTTTTGATTGTTCTTACGGTCAGGTTACCTGTACCGGGTACCTGACCGTAAAACTCGGGCGTCGGAGGTCGATGAACGACCTCCGCCCCCCATGAGCGCCGGCCTGGGGGTGACAGGTGAAGCCGCCTGTCACCCTTGCAGAAGCAGGCCGCGGCGGCGGCGCGCGTGGCGCGCCTCCCCGTTTCCGGGGACGAGTTGGGGACTCTGTGGTCCCCTTCAAAAGTGGCATTAGAAGGTTTTTTCATGGTCGGCAGCGCGAGGGTAGCACCCCTGGTATTGATTGAATTACTCACAGATTCATGTTTAATTAGTTTTTCAAATTTTATAAGTAATAATTGTTTTTTTTTTAAGATTACAAAACTTACAGAAATGTACAAATTTTTTAAAACGTTTCTTATAAAAAAAACGAAATTCAAATCGTTTCAAAAAGAGACTTTTTTATTTAATCTGTCTTCTAAATGTCTAATAATAGTAAAACTACAGTCAAAAGTCAACGTAGGCTGACTTAAATCCAGTGTTGTACCTACTGAGACCGGAGCGTGTGTCTGCCCACAATACCATCGATTGCTGTCCGCTTTGCCCAATAGGGGGGCCTAAAGGGGGCACTCGTTCAGGGCAAAACGGGCATAGGTTGAGGTAAAGAGGGCATGGTACAAAATCATTGAAAAAAGACACTGTATCAGGTTTAGGTGCGCAAAAGAATATCGCATTTATCTCTCAGTCTACGTTACGTTTGTACGTATACAGAGCATAATAACATTGATTTGAAATTTAATAAGGAATCTAAAAAGTTGTAAATTTTGCTTTATTTCGAATATTTTGACCTATTTTGGGAAATAAAAATAATGAAAAGTCATAGACATTTACATAATCTTAGGCTATAAGTATTTTTTTTTTTCAACGTCTAACCCTTGTGCTGCGTACCGTCTTGTTGTCAGTTTTTAGTACATGTAAAAAAATCTAATGTTAAGCTAAAGGTATCTCCTACTGCCCTGCCAAAAATTTAGCCTGGATCCATTGATATGATGCCATTGTGCTGTTGGAAATAATCCACAAGAGTAGCGAGTTGTGAGTACGAGGCATGTTTTTTGGTTTCCATGTTTCTAAATTAAAAAAATAAGTGTTACAGCTGATATAGCAATGGCAAACAGGACCACATGTCGCGGCCGCATCAGGAACAAAGAGCAATTGGAATAATTCTGTATTTCAGGTCGCAAACAAATCGATGCGCGACATTAATAAATTTTCAAAATGATCCTTGCATCAAATTATTTGAATAAATAATCGTAATGTTGTAAAAAATAAATGATGAAGTTTGTGAAGATTGGGATGGCCACCGAAATATAGTAAACACTTGTTTATAAATGAATTGCAGCATACTCTGTCTAGTATTGATGCGGATTGTGATCTATACTTGCTGGGTGACATTAACATTGACCTAAAGGTTGACTGTCCTGTGAAACATAAATACAAAACTTCTTTGTATGGCTGTGGTTTTGGTGTAAACACTTCCCATCAGGTGAGTCATATACTTGTTTGCCAATTAAATTACGTTTGCCAACGATATTTTGGACAGTGACAAAATTTTATTTGAAACTGCTAGTCTATTTGACCTCAATAGATGTACCGCGGTAGCCCAGTAGTATAGGTAATTGACTGCTGCGATTAAGTCTCGGGTTCATCTATGTTTAGCATACAAAATGTCAACAGTATAAAATCAGGAAATTATTATCAATTGATATTATATTATTGCTTCTTATTTGTTGTCAGTTAAAAATTATAATTCACAAAACTAAATAATTCATTTAATAATAAATTAAGTTTCTCAAGTCAAGGATCCCGATACTCGAGGAGATGGTTAGAGGTGTACCCAGAAATTGCGGCGCTACAATGAATGGGGTTTTCTTAGCGGTGAATACACATACATGTGTTTTAGTGGGGTTGAATTGGACTGGGTTTAGTCGTCCCCAATCGGATACTCCAGAGAGAGTCACTGCGGGGCAGCAACTACTTCTTTATAAAGCACAGGTCCGACCCCAGATGGAGTACTGCTGTCACCTTTTTGCTGGAGCGCCTGCATACCAGCTTGACCCCTTCGACTCAGTGAAAAGACGAGTATTGAGGCTGGTTGACAATATGGGATTGGTGTTGTTTGTTCGCCTCTGCCCTCTGCCTAGCCAGCAGTAGGCACGAGCTCCAATCTAGGTTTATATTTTAGTTGTTATTTCCCAAACCTAGATTTAGATTAGACTTTAGATTTGTTTCGCATTTGTCGTTTCGAAGGTAACCCTTCAAGCCGGGGGGAATGGTTGCGCCGATGTAGAAGCTGTATTTCTTGACGCGGAAACACACTCCTTTTATACCCGTCTCCCCTCCCGCACTAACCATAGAATAGTACTAGATATAGCTTCCGTCCGCCATTTGTGAGATATAGACTCACTCCCGCTTTGAACTAGCCAGCGTAAAGACGGACCGCGCTCGCGTCTCTCAAAAATGGATAATATTTGTTACATTTTTACCACTTCATAGACTTGTACCGATCGGATTGTGCCTCTCGTGTGTTCCTCAAGTGATCTAGTGATGCTGACGGCAGCTCCTGAGCAAAGAAGAGAAGATCCGTGTACCGGCTGCGATGAAAACACGTGTGTCGTGAAGGTTAGTGCATCCTCTCCTAATTTCTCGGGTTGCATTCATTGCTTGGATCACGCCCGCGGCAACCCGATCACCTGTCTTTTGTGTGTAAAGCGTCAATGGAACAGTTAGCTACTTCCCCGCACTATCTCTTTTAATCAGTTCATCCTCTTAAGTATGTCTTTACATAAGTATCATCAGAAACAATGGCGTATTATTATAATCATTGATGTAGGAGATATTTTCTGTGTGATCGGTGCGCTTTATAAGATAGTAATTCAATTATTATACTTAGTAAGTAAAAAAAATAATAATAATAATAATGAAGTATATTATTATTCCTCTTTATATCGTGGTTAGGGTAGCCAGAGCTCACTGGAGAGTTTTTGTGCTGTCAGTGGGATGACCAAAGGCCTGTCCTGCTTTGTCCTCTACACTGACGGCACAAAATCTCTGTTCTTACAGGGTCGGCAGCACGGATGTGACTCCACTGGTGTTACACACGTTCATTTTTTTTTTTGTATAAAGAATAGTGATCCATTGGCATCAGGTACAGGGACCAAGTTACCGGTGGCTAGGGCTCCAGAGAGGAATCTCACAATACGTGCCGTGTCATATTCCCCAAGTAATTTTATCTGGCGTATAATTTATATGTAATGTTTTTAATGTGTCAAATTAGAGCCATAGAAATACTGGCATTGTGATATTTGCCTATTTTTATCTATTAAAAATATATAGACATTTCAATACTTCTACTTCATTCTATATCAGAAAGGAACTCGAAATTGGTAATATCCATCTTCAAAATCTATGGTATTGAGAATATCACATTCTATGGACATCAGCGACAAACTAGTTAATCTCTCTTGAAGCATTGTACTTCTTAATTCATTTTTTATTCGTTTCAATTTGGAGAAGGAGCGTTCTCCGCTGCAGTTAGTTACCATCATACTTTTGCCCCTTTTTTCCGTCAATTCCTATCCCGCAATCTATATGTTTATTATCTGATCAAGAATAGCCCTTAGTCCCTTTGTACGGTATCCACAGGAAGATAGGTGACCCTTTTTGTACTTAGCTGGGAACCAAATGATAAATCACAGGCTAAATACATAATTATATAATAGAAATTTCCTGGAAGACCAGTCAGTAGTCGCATTAGCTACAGTTGCGCTAACACGGCAATTTCTGTAGAATTAAATTGTTGTAGAAAAAAGTTGCTATTTATAGCTCATCCTGTTAGGACCATCGCCGCGAGCAAGGTGGAGAGCGTGAAAACTCTCACTCCCAGGGCCGCCACAAGCTACCGCCTCGGCGTCTCCCACGGCGGACACTCGGTGAGCGTGTGCGGCCCCGAGTCCTCGCTCGCGTCGCAGTGATGGCACTCGGACGTTGGCTCTTTCTCCATCCGACGCAGATACTTTCCAGTAGCCAGAATTCACTAGAGAGTCTTTCTGCTGTAAGTGGGAAAATTGTCTTCTACACTGACGGCACAGAATTTCTGTGTTTACAGGGTCGGCAGTGCGAGTGTGACTCCTCTGGTGTTGTACACGTCCATAGGTCACGGTAACAGCTTTCCTTCAGTCCTCTCCAGCATCATACAAGATGTCTAAGAACTAAGTAACAAGGCTACATTAGGTACTAGTAGACAGACCATTTCTACTGCTGATTGATGGCACTTGGTAGAATTTGTTGTTACACATATTGAATAACTCACTTGTACTTTTCCACATTATTTTTAATATACGAGTCACCTCTGCCTAACCCTCCGGGGATAAAGGCGTGATTATATGTATGTACTCGGCCGATGGTTCGGTTTTAGCAGTAATAATATCCCATTGATAAAACCATCCAGGGTCCAAAGCGATACCTTTGAAAATATTTTTAGTCTTTTACTAAAATTACTAATTAGTAAGCAGATGATTCTTTCCAAAAAACTGGATGTTCAGCCATAGGTCCCGGTTGCTATACGAACATCTATGGCGGTAGTTAGGGTAGTTGGAACCCTCAAAAGTCCGACTAGCCTTACTATAGAACTTCGACATCGCCAATTGGTTGTGGAGGGTCAGATGGCAGTCGCTTCACTTAAAATATCGAAGTTCAGCCGCATCTTAAAAACATACGGGCTCAAAGGGATATGAAGCTTCAAAATATACCCCGAGCGAAGCTGGGGTGGGTCAGCTAGTAAATAAAAAAGTACCTAATGTGGAAAGTGGAAGTGAGTTATCAATATGTGTAACAACAAATTCGGCAATAGTCCCTGTAGTCAACCAATCAGTCTAAGGCAGTCCACTGCTAGAATACCACGGCTATAATAACCTCGTGTTGTGTTCCCGGAGGTGAGTAGCGTAGCTGGAACTCATTGGACAGTTTTTGTGCCGTCAGTGGGAAGACTAAAAGACTATCTGGTTCATCAACGTAGAAGTTTCGTAGTTGATGTTCGTGTTTTAGGAAAATTTACCTTTATATAAGGATAAGGAATGAACGGTTGTACCAGAACCATTTTCAAATTTCTTCGAAATTTTGTTCACATGCATCCAGTTATAAATAAATATGCAGTATTAGCGGCGGTATTCTCACACAATCTTGAACCACGCAGCTAGTCTAACTGGCTTCCTTGCCTACTAATATTAGGGAACTTAGGAAACGTCAAATAGACTTCGCCTTGCCTGATGGTAAGCTGAAGGCAAAATCTCAGAAAAGAGGGTCACCATTACTTGGACCGTCGTCGGCGACTCCACTGGTGTTACACACGTTCATAGGTCATGGTAACCACTTTCCATCAGGTGGGCCGTGTGCTTGTCTGCCACCTAAGTTGTATAAAAAAAATATGAATTATAGTATCTGATGTATAAATTATTATTACGAGTATAATAAGTTCCATCATGAAGCTCGTAATTAGTTTTGCGGCTTGTTCCAGAGATTTATTTGCAACCAAAATTATATTAATGAAAGAGTGACTCCCAGACAGTATTTTGTATTTATCTATACAAGAGGAGGTAGGATACAACGGTATTTCCGTCCGAATTGAGCAGTCCGACTGGGAAATTAGATCAGCCCTCCTATCGCATCCCCGCTCCCCGCATGAGGCCCCGCTCTCGTCCTACGGGCGGGGAAAGGGGGCGTATTGTTGACGCACTATTTATCAAACACAAACATCCAATGATACGTCTATTCACACCAATTTGAAGCGAAATTTCACGGTGCTCCTCTTGTTGCAGTTTTAATTGTGTTGCTTACGAACTGCACCAATTGTGCTAACGCCTTTATTGCCTTTGTACATAATATTTCACTTATTTGTATAAATGTCT
The DNA here is from genome assembly GCA_963662185.1 of Eilema griseolum. Lineage (NCBI taxonomy): Eukaryota > Metazoa > Arthropoda > Insecta > Lepidoptera > Erebidae > Eilema > Eilema griseolum. The sequence continues at coordinate 11,544,594 of OY759251.1, forward strand.
CGTAAGTGTACAGTAAAGAATAAATAAATAAGTAGAACACAAAAATGGTGTAAAATAAACGAATCCCTGCGAGATTAATGATTTCTTGATGCAGAAATAATTAGTTATTGAAATACCAAACACTTACCAAAATCTGAAAAGAATCCTTGAAGAGATTAAATGATTTTAAAATATTACGATATATTTCAAACATTTTTTTATATTGCTCGTCATTTTCAAGCTCATCTATTTTCATGACACAATTATTATGACACGCTTTAGATATCTAATGTTCAAGAACGTTGGACCATAAAACTAATTAATTAGATGTAAATACAATATGTAGTAAATATTGCCGTGAAAAGCACTAAACTAACCCAAATAAATTTGTTATAATGGCAATGTGATACACAATATTAAAATAACTGTAGATAAAATAAAAGTGAGCTAAGTTAATTTTTTTTATCTCGCCACAATCTTTCAAATGCCTACCAACCTTGCAACCCCAACTGGCAGGAAATGTATTTTATATTTCTGCAAAGAGTTAAAGTGTCACTAACTATCGTCAACGCATCGTCGATCAGTGTCCGCGCCGGTGCTCGGAACACGTTTGCAGCGATGCGAGAGCAGTCGCGGTACCAGCTAGTCGAGCGCGCAGTGCGCTCGACTTTCCTAGAAACCGCGGCACAATACAATACTCCCACCGTACTAATCTTGTATTGCCTATTTTCAACGTTACATACCTCTAAAGAAAAAACACTGAAGCTTTAGCGAGCGACCAAAATGCACGACTGCCAGATGGGTAGCGCGCAAGCCGCTCGCCAATTCTGCCGATGTACTCAAACTTAGCCCTGGCCGTAGCTTTTTTACTAGACCTCGAGACGGCATTCAACTTTCGCTTCACCTCAGTGTTCTGAGCAAAGCTGGTTGTGTGACTTTTCATCTCTTTTCTATGAGAACATAGATATGTACTGATTACTTACAAGAACAGAGACAGAATTATTGAATAAGGCACATGTACGATTCATTTTCAAAAATAAGGCAAAAAAAAGTACGAATGCCTATTTCAATATGTGTAACAAGTTCCTGCTTAGATTTTCCCCCCTTCCTGTTGACAGAATGTTCTGATATTATCTCATCTAATCTCTATCTCTCTATCTCGATCTAATTAAACAGATTATTTTATTATTAACAATTGATATTTATAGTAATATAGTGTAGTGTAAGGGTAACTAAAACTTCTTAAACTTTCTGGCCCTATTAAGAAAGTTTGCCCACCACTGCTCTATGCAAACGAGATGATGAGTACTATAGGAATATTACAGTACTTCCCCTCCAGGTAAGGTCGAAATCTTCCACCCGGTATAAGTACTGTATAAATCCAATATGTAATGTTGATGAACTCTTAATATAAAACGATTCTTAATAATGCATCGTTTTCTGCGAAATTAATTGTTTATAGCTATTAACCGAGTATTCTTCCATATACCCATGCATAAAAATTCCATTTCTTAATATATAAATTACATTTTATATTCTTCTACATAAAGAAAATACATACATATTGTGTGTAGATTATATTGTAAATTTTAAGTTGTAATTGGAGTTATATTGTGTTTTCTTTTGGAAGCAAAAATATTGGCATCCATTTTGTAAAATTGTTGTTTTCCTAATATGAGATATGCTGGGGTTCCTAAATTGAGATATCTCATATGTGGGCGCGGAATCCTTTTCATAAAAAGAGTGTAATGACTGTGGCCCACGCCACCATAGAGTTTGATTTTTCAGTTGAGAAGCTAAGATTCCTCTGCTAGCTGCGTTTGCTGGGTTGTCTTTGAATATATAATATCGCCAGCAGCCGGGTTTCATCACCTCCGTTATAAGTTTCGTTCGTCGATCCTGACTTCTCCTCACCGTTGCACAGCTCCGGTAGCTCCCGCATTTTCTTGTCCAGGTCCAGAAAGCCGGTGCGAATAGCCTGGGCTATCTCCTCGCGCCGGAACTCGTCTGTTTGAAGGATACATTCGAGTAGATTGTCCGCACAATGCGCTTAGAATGTCTTGCTGCCAATAATCCAATATTATACTTGTATAGGATTAGATGAACTAAATGTTTGTTAACATGTGGATGAAACTTTTCACCGCCGAAAACTCGGAGATGAAAATCCCCCGAAGTCCATTGAATTAGGATGAACGATATATACAAATAAATACTTCCCCAGTTGGACTGCTCAATTCGGGCATACCGTCGTGTCCTACCTCCTAATTTTTCTATTCTCCTGTATATCTCTGCAAGTGGTACGCGTAAAAATACCTCTGGTATCATGTTTATAATGCACGAAAACCGCTTACCAGAGATTTTATTTGCAACCTTTCCAATATCACTCCCATCTCGCTCGTGCTGAGTAAGATAGGAGGTTACTCCCGTCTCGCTCCTGCTGAGACAGATGGGCGGCTAATCTGATCTCGTTCGCACTGAGAGAGATAGGAGGCTACTCCCGTCTCGCTCGTTCTAAGTGCAAGTGAGAGGTTCCTCTCACTCGCACCGAAAGTATACAGTCAGCAACATTTGCTATATAATGTATGATTTGTGTCCGAAGCTTTCTTAGCCGCCGCCGCTGACAAAAATGTAACGGAAACTGCCCATAATTTCTTCCTTTCAAACTTCTACGAACTTTTATTACCACCGACCGTAAGTACTACCTACCTACCTTACATCGCGAGCTTATAGTACAAGCCGATTATATAGTGGAAGACCACTATAAAGTTTTTTATAACAAGTTTACAACTTGTTTTACAACTTGTTTCGTGATGAGATAGGGATGGCGGTTAAGAAAGCAGTTACCGATTGCGTAAATAATAGCACAGCCTAGGTCTTCTGAGTGGCGGTGAACAAAGAAAAAGTTTTTTTCCTAGGAGTAATTATATCGATCTACCCTCTTTCGAGTTCTTTTACTACGCGTATCTGCACTACTAATGGTTTCACTCTCACTACAAACTCGAACCCGATCTCGACATACGATGCTCACTGTATCGTTGATTTCCCAAATAAAGATAAATAAATAAATAAATAAGAAATCCATACATCCATAAATAATTCACCTATGCCTTACCCCCCGGGTATATTGTGTTAAGTTGGTCACCCTATCCTAAACACAATAGACGCCGATTTAACTGCCATGGGCCAGACTACCGTCGGATTTTTGCAGCGGCGGAAGGCAAGACTGGCAGAAGTTTCCCTCGGCAGCTTTGGCGAGCGACCAAAATACGCGACTGCTCTTAAATAACTTGGTATTTAAGATTATTTCTGAGACTTTGTAGTCAAGATCGTTCTGATTTTGACTGTACAAACAGGGCCCACACCCGAAGAAGGCTGTCTCATAAGAGACGGTCCTGTGCCGGCCGGGGTGCGAGGGATATATCTCAGATAATCTCACCTCCGGCAACCTGCGGCCCACACAGTCGGCGCGCGTTTTAGTCGGGTCAAATCCGACATAACCTCCCCCACCGGCTCCGGTGGTGGGGGAAGGGGCGAGCGGTTTCACTGTGAAACTTCGAAATTATCATCCCAATGTTGCATCCGAAACATGCTCTTCGTGGGGTCCGCTCACGTACAATTCGTTTCGTGACTGACTTACTTTGTTTTTTTATAAGAGTGACTGCCATTTCATTACCACTCAGCGTTTCAAAAAAATAGACTTAGATAGCCTTTGCAAAAGTGGTATTATACCTAAAACATACCATGATTACTTTAAAAGACTTCCTTTTACCGAAGAACGTAATGATTGCTCATCGTCTGATACAGACTCTGACTAAAATTTGTTTGTTGTCTACATGATAATTGATTGATTTTGGGAAGTACTCCAGATATTTCTACAAACATACATATAGTCACGCCTTTATCCCCGGAGTGTTAGGCAGAAGTGAATCTACAATTAGGTAGGTACTTTTTCGACAGCCACTTGTGCTTGAGGCCTCTGAATAAAAAAACACATAATATGATGTGGGTTTTCATACTGAGGGTGAGAAGTTGAAATCACAGGGTATGTGTGAGTGGCGCACAGCTGTAGCATTTATAAGAAAACACGCCTGACGCGGATATTTTTTTAACAGAATCTATTATAACAACGAAAGCATAATTCTATTTATGTTTACACAACTCAGGTGACAGACAAACATGTAGTACATCTGATGGTTATTACACCTTACACTCGTACTGTCGACCCTAAAAGAATAGAGAGTTTTTGTATTATATAAAGTGTAGAGTTCTTGGAGTTACGGTGAAATTACGGTATTTTATATACCTAAAGAATCTTAGTTCGTTTTATGGATGTAATATATGTTATAATATACATATAATATATGACGGATCGAGTAAGGAACAGCGTGATAAGGGAATAGTGTATTTGAGGATGTAGGGTTTATGGATTTTAAACCGAGAGTAGGTCGAGGTCAACCCGACTTCAAATAATACCACCCAGTGACCCTTCACCGTTTTCCCTCTAGAAACATAACCAAATGGCTATTATTATCTGCTGTATTATCCTTGAGATGATTTTCCTATATTTTCATAATTCGTTTGCGTTATATTTATGGAAATTTTGACCTGCTGAACAAACCCCGTGAGGGGTCGAAAACTAAATTTGATAATGAAGAATTGAAGACTAGTATAAATAGATCAATCGCAAAGTACGTCTGAGTTAGCTACAGGCTGCGGTGTTCGTGATAAAACTGTTTTAATCCCCTTGAAGCATTTTGGTATGGTGAAAAACCTTAATAAATTGAGTGCAGCAAACCAATAAACGTGCTTCGACAGCTGTGTTCAAAATCCCTTCATTGTTGTGGCGGTTGAGTAATGTATACTCCACCGCCACAATAATGAAGGGATTTTGACTGTGATGAAAAGTGAATCCTGTATGATAATCAGAAATGCTAATCGTAATGGATGAACAGCCAAAACACTCCCACGTAAACCTATAGGCATAGCCTCCAATCACACCCCCTGCGTAACGGCCGTATTCACTACCGCCACGCCAGAGGCTGTCAGTCTGTCTGTCTATCAAAACCCTTTATTAGTATTAGAGTCAACATGATAAATTTTATACGCAATTAATTGTAACACCATATTGAAAACTCTACCGTATAAAGTAGGTCTAGTTCGGGTAGGTAACTATACTATCTAAAAAAGCAAGGGAGCATTTATAGAAGCTCGCACAGGGCATAGAAAAGACTATTAATGGCACTGTATCTCGTACTGCTTCATCTTCTTCTATTGAATGCTACACACACTAAAAAAATCAGTATGTGCAGCGCTGGTTTTCAGATGGAGCCGCTAGACATAACATAACATACACGCCAAATATCGAAATACAAAAATATCTAGTCACCTTCATTATCTAAAAATTACAAACAACCTTGTACATACCGTTCAATAGTCGCTGCAAACATTGGTATGCGCATGAGCAAATTGTCTCTGCGTACATAGTAACTATTTATTAATCTGTTTTTAAAAACATAGGCCGACACTAAGATAATGACATGGTAATGTTATTTTTAAACTGTCGTGGTGTGAATTCATAATTATATAACGGTTCGGGAATAGCTGCAGCACCCGTGATCACGACTTCAAGGCGACTACTTCCGCTTGGGGCACGGTTGTGACGCACACGTACGCAGACCGACGCTAGTGGAGGCACTGCGCGGGCGCCGCGTCATCCACGTGGCCGTTGGCGCGCTACACTGTCTTGCTGTCACTAGCGAACATCAGGAGAACTCACTTCAGATTTGATTTGTCCTAGTTTGAGATAGTGAGCTACCAGGATAAGTCTTGGATATTCGAAATTCTACTATAGGTACATACAATATTCCTTCTATATATCTACTTAATATTCCTAAACAGTCGTAGTTAATTATTAAAAACAACATAAATAAAGTTAAAACCGGCTATTAAAAATAATTTAAACAGCTGCAATTACCAATATTCTGACACTTCGAACAGTAGCGCGTGAAGCTATCATGAATTATCACCCATATTTCACCAATAATTGTATTTGGTCCCACTTAATAGGGGGTGAGCCTATTGCCGTATTTCGGGCACTGTTGTTGACTCGAGCCATGCATCTGAGGTTGAGTCTGGGCTGTATATATCTGTCCGATGTTACGCGCACCGTATCTTCTTAGATTTAGGGTTTGAACTGGAAAGTGTCAACCCAAACTTTAGTATCACAACTGCAGACAGTTCCCACTTGAAATGTCTGGGTTGTATCTCTTTGCCCTTAGAATACAACTCTGTTATCAGAGTAGTTAAGTTTTATGTTGTACCGGTAACCTATAACTACAAACTACAACTACATATTGACACTTAAATGGCAAAAAGGTATAAGCGACATCGAATTTTCAAAGGAAAAAGATCTCAAAGGACATTTCAAGCCTTGTAGCCACTACCAGGCAACATTTTTAATAACGCTCAATATTAAGAAACCGAATACCGTTCAAAGTAAAAATAATGTTATACAACGCACTAGCTGAATCCTACATACAGTACGGCCTAAGTAGCTATGGTCGTACCTATAAGTCCTACCTAGACACCATTTATAAACTACAGACAAAAATTTTAAAAACTATTGTGTCGGCCCAGATTGGGATGGCGCGTGGCGCGCGCCCTTACCCAAGCGCGGTACGCAGACTGTTTTTGTTCAACAGCTTCCGCGTACTCGCGCCCGAACCAAGGGCGCACCCTGCGGTCACCGGTGATATCGGTGTTTGAAATATAGTATTCCATACCCAGACCGATCTCACCGGCGACAGCAGTAGCACAATCCGATGGGTTCTTGTATCTACTAAGAGCGTAAAATAGGCGCCAAAAAACGTTCGTAAAGGATTCTTTTACGAATGTACTCCCGGGACCAGGTTGAGAATGAAATGGAACATTAAAAACGACGTTTCATTTAATTTTATTGTGAATATGTACAAATGTACAACTGTGTATAAAAAGTTTCCGTTTTTTATTTAAGACTTACATATGTTGCACCGTATACGCATAAGAGTATTGAAGAGTTATATATTTGATAATTTGCTATTCAGAAAATGTTCATTTTATTAGTTTAAAAGTAAATATCATGGAATTAGTATCACCAGAGCTATCCTGGGTCAGACATAGGGTGGACTTTGTAATCTAACGCGATCTGTTCACAACATACCATTTGTTACTGTTACATTGTCGTTAACCTTTCTATACTACTTAAGCCGTAATTTATTTGTCTTTGTTCTGTGTCGAACACCCGTAGAGTTGAGTATACCGTACCTAATAGCTCTCGTAATGTCGAAAAAATAGAAGAAATTAATAAATATAGGCTATCTATGTATGTAGATATATATTCTGCTGATAGTATATGGGCTTTTTTATTTGAAATATTCCTTTGGCATTTTTTTATTTTATCTATCTATTTATGATTAGAGCAAATAGATTTATAGTTTTGATCATGTAGGCAAGTTTGGAAAGTACGTTTATTCCATCCAGTCATAGTGCTTGGTTGAAAGAGATGCGTGTCTAACTCTGCTCCCGTAAAGAACAACAAAATTGACAAGTGTTCCGTATATGATGTGGACTGGATAGCCGTAATTAATAACGGTACAGTGGACCCTAGCCCTGAGTGGAATGTGAAGCCGTGTGATAGATGGGAATTCAACTACAGTGATGTGCCTTATGAAACTGACGGATAATGTATAGAAGAATTTGGATGGTTGCGGGTGAAGGTTCTGTGGCTTAGTGGTAAGGCTAATATCGCAGGTTTTAACCTCAACCGACTCAATTTTTCTGCCAGTGGGAAGACTAAAGGCTTGCCCTGCTTTGTTATCTACACTGACGGCACAGAAACTCCGTACTTACAGGGTCGGCAGCGTATAGGGTAAATGAAAGACCGAATTAATTCCGTGACCAAATCGGGTATACATCAATGGATACAATACAGTTACAAGAAATGTGGTTAAAGGCACACGGAATTTTTGTCAGCAAATGCGCTACAGACCCACCGTCCCCGAGGCTGTACCTACTCCTTGTATGATGGATATTTTTGAAATAAATCGAAAGACATTTATTTCCTTGCTATAGTAGTATAAACTATTCTAAGTAGGTATATAAGATTGAATTCCTTTGTTTTTATTTTTATCTTCACTTCCTTATAGTTTAATACACTCTTTCCAATAATTCTTGCCATTAAAGGATCACATTATGTACTTTAAATCTAGTTTGCAAACTGTATGCCGCAAACGGGTCAACTATTGAAACTTATGGCGAAGGCACATTAACGCTAAATCTGGGGTTACGCAGACCTTTTACTTGGACGTTTGTAATCGCCGATGTAAAAATGCCTATCTTAGGAGCTGATTTCCTAGAGAAACAGATCTTGTCTAACGAAGTGTTTTGTTGAAAGTGTATTGATGTTGATATTTCTATTGGCTCAATCTTATTCCTGTCTTATTGCTCTCAACTGTTGACCATTTTGTTTTATTAAACTGGTTGATATAATTGTGGAAGTTTGTTATTGGCGTGTACTAACCTAAATTTTGTATTTATGTGAATGTAGCTGTAAGCTCCCCAAACATAATAAAATAAAAAAAACAAATATAGGAAGCTTTACGAGATGGATCGATTGACTATTGGTGGTTTGATTTATTCATTTCTGATGATCTCTATCAGCTACTTAGAAAAACCTGCTCTTCGAGGAATAAAATTTAGTTTGGTTTTTATGCCGCGAAGAACAATGATCTAAAATACGAATCATTGCTCTTCGAGGAATGGTATCGTTGCTATTCGAATCATTGCTATTCGAATAATTACAATATTTTTCACGTAGCATGGGTACGGTGACGTTTGGGATTTGAAGTTACTAGAGATGTAGTCAAGATAAAATCGTATGAAATAAAATCGATTATATATCTTATCGAGATCATTTATTAATGAAGAAGAAATCGATTCTATTAACTAATAATTTTGAAGAAAAAAAGTGCTACAAGCGATCTCTTCCAGGCTACCTTTAGATGTTCTTAATGTGTTCAATAACATTTATAACATGAACATCATCACAACGGACATTTATAAACATGAGTTTGGCTTTTTTTAGGATGCACCAGCAAGGATTTGTCTGATCAAAACATGGCAACTTACTGTCGTGTTAAAACTATTTAAAGATTTCACCTTCAGACTGAATTAAATTGTACATTTACATATAATTGTACCTACATATTATTACATAGTACATACATATTATCAATATTTTGTGAAAATAATAGAGGAAGAAATTGAATGAAATTTTAAAGCATTTAATATGCTAACTATTCAAATCTATGCATATATCCGTCTTACGGCGACGGATATATGTATGGAAGAATTTGGATGGTTTCGGGTAAAGGTTCTGTGGCTTAGTGGTCAGAGTATTTCCCCTGTAAGGGAAAAATTCCGGGTACGAATTTAGCCTGAACCAGTTACCCGGTTTAATCCGTAAAAAATCGTAAAACCAGATTATAATGCAATCAATCTGGTTCGATTGTAAAAAAGTCATATTACAGTCAGAAATGACTGGTTCAACTATTTTAAAAACTTCTTTTATTTCGTACACCTCCATTTTCACACGGCCAGACAGACAAACGACTTTTTGAAGGCGAAAAATGTAGAACTCATGAGTCATCCTGCATACAGTCCCGACCTGGCACCTTGTGACTTTTATCTGTTCCCAAAAATTAAGAACCAATTACGCGGCCAACGATTTTCATCACCAGAAGAGGCTGTCGAGGAGTATGAAAAACACGTTTCAGGGTCACGTGTCCTGACGCGAGTTTAGAAATTTTTACCCATTCCAAAAAAAGTACACAGCGCCGCTAAAGAAGTTTTCACTTGTTCACGCGCGAGGCACGTGTGCAACGAGCTACGCGGCAAACGACATGGCGAGGGGCGCAGGGGGCACGGATCGGAGCCTCGTGACTTGATCACCGAGCGGCGCGCACGACACTCGCAGTACATCCATACCGAGTTGACGTGTTTTTGTTACTTTTACAAAGAAATATAAAATAATACAGTCCACTGTTCATTATTGTCGACATAATTACGACATCACCCAAAGCCCCAACAATTGGTCCTTCTACCGTAAGAAGCAAGCAAGAAGCAATAAAAGCCATCGAGTCATCGGTTGGACTTCGGACCCGACGTGTCACCCGCTTGTTGCAAGTCATCGTGCTCATCGAGTGCCAGAAAAGGAATAAGGACGGTTAAAGACATCCGTGAGTTCGTTCCAATTATTTCCTTTTCCTATCCAGTGTTCATTATTTGAAATCAGTGTTTACATTAATAATTGCCAGTTCCACTTTCCGTACTACCGTTTCTTCGCCTCTTATTTGACCAGATAGTAATTGCTAGCCTTTTTAATTGCATTCACAGTAAGATTATCACCTGATTTAACTATCACGTAATTATTGCTGCCTATAACTGCTTATTGCCTAGCGCTTACATAATCGTCAGGTTAACGGCCCGGCTTGCATTGTACCTACGCATCACAGCTGGTCTTTTGTTTTTTTTTTACTACAGTTCTTTGTTGCGAACAACTGTAGTTAATAAGCAAAAAAAAAATTTCTTTTCTTTTATTACTTTAGTACCCACATTTACCGTTTGTTTCACATTTGCTTACTTCCTAACACCTGTTTTTCATCATGACTACTTTAGAAAAATCAATTAGGAAGCGAAGTGGCATGAAAGCTAAACTCACAAATTTTGAAAATTATTTAAAGGTTCTTTTATCTTCCAAGGAGCTATCAGAGCTACAACAAATAGACCTACAGGCTCGTTTAAAAACCTTTGAAGCCTTATACGAGTCCTATGACGCATTGCAGATGGAGATCGAGTCAGCTTCGGAGACCCCTGACAGCGAGAATGAGGAGCGAGTCCAGTTTGAGGACCGATATTATTCCCAGCTTGCTCAAGCTCGCAAGGCGCTGGCAGCCTGCGCTGCTGAGCGCGCTTCGGAGGCGGGTTCTGATGCGGGTTCCAAATCAGGTGCATCGTTTAAACATAATTTTGTGCGCTTACCTAAAATTGATTTGCCACACTTTAATGGTAGCTATGAGTATTGGCTAGAATTTAGGGATACCTTCCTTTCATTAATACACCAGAGTGATTGTATCGACGATATCAACAAGTTCCACTACCTCCGTGCGTCACTTAAAGGCCAAGCATCAGAGATCATCAAAAATATAGATTTTAAGGGTGATAATTACGCAATGGCTTGGGACTTGTTGTGTGAACGATACAATAATAGTCGCCTTTTAGTAAATAACCACTTACAGGCTTTGTTTGATGTCGAACCTGTTATTAAAGAATCGTCTTTAACGTTACGACGGCTTATTGATTCTGTTAATAAAAACATACGGGCACTTAAGACATTAAAAGAGCCTACAGAGCATTGGGATACCCTCATAATATTCATGATTTCTAGAAAGCTTGATCTTACTACAAGCAGGCATTGGGAAGAGTATCGCAATGCTTTGTGTAGTTCGCCTACTCTAACGCAGTTTTCTACATTTATATCTAACAAGGCTGATTTACTGGAAACTTTGGAAAATAATCAATCTAAGTTAAACACGCTTAATCAGAACAATAAACAAAAAAGCTTTATAGTAACTAACACTAGTGGCGAAAATTCAAACAATAATAATTTACAAAGTAGAAACTTATCAACTAACAATGTACAAAATAGCAATAATAATTTACAAAATAATAACAATAACTACCAAAATAAATTAACTAAATGTCCTTTATGTACTAATGATCATTTGCTTTATACTTGCGAGTCATTTAGAGCCTTATCTGTTGAATCCCGTCTACAAAAAGCAAAAGATTTCAAGGTCTGTCTAAATTGTTTGCGCTCAAGTCATACCACCAAAAAATGTAGATTATCTGGTTGTAAATATTGCAAGGCCCGACATAATACGCTTTTGCATACTGAGCCGACTAAGCAGACTTATCAAGACCCAATGCCATCTAATTCTACCAATGTTGCTTTATCTGCTGACACTTCTAGGCAGCATATTAGTACACCCAATATTTTACTGTCCACAGCTATTGTAAAGGTGGTCTGTCACAACGGTGAAAAACTCAACGCTAGAGTACTGCTCGATAATGGCAGCACGGCGAACTTCGTAACGGAGAACCTCTGCACCAAATTGGGTTTGTCACGGCGCAATTCAACTTCCACTGTGACAGGTATCAATCATCAGTCTTCTTATAGTACACAGTCTTGCCACCTCAGCATTGAGTCTTCTAACGGTGGCTATAAGCTTAATTTAGACTGCCTAATTTTGCCTGAGATTACAAAAGCTTTACCCTCCTCTATTGTCAATATTGAGAATATTCTTATCCCGTCAGGCCTTTGTTTAGCTGACCCTACATTTAATATTCCATCAGTAATTGACATCCTCCTAGGGGCTGAAATATTTTGGAATGTCGTAGGCTCTGCTTCTATTGACTTAGGTAAACAAATGCCTAAGTTATGTGAGACTAAGTTTGGATGGATCATATCCGGTCCAGTTTTCAAAGGAAGTTCATCCTCTTCTCAACGCTCACATTTTTGTAATTTAGCCAATCCCATTGACAAACCAGACTTGTCAAAATTTTGGGAGCTTGACTCTATTTCTCCAAAACATTCACTGTCTCAGGAGGAAAGAGCGTGCGAGTTAAGCTTCACACAGAACACAGTCAGGAACAAGGATGGTAAATTCGTTGTTACGATGCCCTTAAAGGCCAATCCTACTGTCTTAGAGGATTCGTACACCATGGCTAGGCACCGCTTTCTATCTCTTGAGCAACGTTTTCTACGTGATCCGGACTACAAGGCTAAGTATGTTGACATAATGGATGATACGAACGCCTAGGTCACATGACTGAAACCATCAACAACCAAGCACCACAATCAGGTCACGTCGAATACTTCATACCACACCATGGTGTCATAAAAGAGTCAAGCACTACAACTAAGTTGAGAAGTGTCTTCGATGCATCAGCGCCATCTTCCTCTGGTATCTCTCTCAACGACTTACAACTGGTAGGTCCTAAAGTACAAGATGAAGTGAGTGGGACGATGAGGTTTGCAAAGAAATAATCGATATGTGGTCGACATTTGTTTTAACACTTCCTAGTTTAAACCTTTTGAATATTCCTCGATGGGTTTCAATAGATCCGTTCGTGAAACACGAAATTCACGTTTTTTGTGATGCGTCTGAGAAGGCTTATGGCGCATGTATTTATGTTCGATCCATAAGCCACACTGGCTCTTTCAGGGTTAGTCTTCTCCTGTCCAAAAACCGTGTAGCACCGATAAAACCAATTACAATCCCACGGCTTGAACTTTGTGCCGCTTTATTGGGGTCAAGACTGTGTACAACTATTTTAGAGTCATTAACTATGCCTATAAATCAATGTTACTTTTGGTGTGATTCGATGATCGTACTCGGGTGGTTGAATGCTCCTTCAAATCAACTCAAGCCCTTTGTGCGTAATCGAATCAATGAAATTAATGAAAATTCTACCAGTCACACGTAGAGGTACGTACCGTCGAAAGAGAATCCGGCGGATCTTGTTTCTCGCGGGGTGAAGGCCGATTCCATCGGTGTGAATAATCTGTGGTGGTCAGGCCCGAGCTTTTTACAAAGTCATGAACATGACTGGCCTACTATGCCCTCTGCTAATGGGAAACAAGATCTACCTGAAGTTATTTCAAATTTTATTCATGAATCATCTACTAATACAAATCAATCACCAGACATCATACAATCATTAATTTATTATCACTCTAATTTTAATCGCCTGCAAAGAGTCCTAGCCTACATTAAAAGATTTATTTACAATTTAAAAACTCCTAATTCTAAATTACAAGGCGCTCTTTCTAGCGATGAGTTAAATAATTCATTGATGTGCTTACTACGCAGCGCACAAAAGGAAATGTTTCCGGAGGAATTACATCTTTTAGAGTCGGGAAAACCTCTACCGCGTAAAAATAGATTGATTTCACTAACGCCTTTTCTAGATTCTGAAAAAGTCATACGAGTAGGTGGTAGACTCGACAATTCTCCGTACGACTACAACACCAAATATCCTATATTGCTTTGTAGTAAACACCACCTAACTAAAACACTATTTCATATGCAACATTTGAAGATGCTACACGCGGGTCCTCAACTGTTATTAGCGCATTTGCGTCTTATGTATTGGCCGTTGGGTGGCAGGAATCTCGCTAAGTCAACAGTCAGACAATGCATTAAGTGTTTTAGGTTTAAATGTCAAAATGTACAGCCCATAATGGGACAGTTACCTACTACTAGAACCAGTCTCGAATACCCTTTTTTAAATTGCAGCGTAGACTATGCTGGTCCAGTACTCATAGCCGACCGGAAAGGTAGGGGCTGTAAGCTCACAAAATCCTACCTGTGCATCTTCGTCTGTCACGCGACCAGAGCAGTGCATCTAGAGCCCGTCACTGACCTCACAAAAGAGGGCTACATAGCAGCGCTTAATCGCTTCGTATCTCGTCGTGGCAAACCGCATAGTATCCTATCAGATAATGGCACCAATTTTGTCGGCGCCAATAATGATCTACAAAAATTTCTAGCTGACTCGACCTCCGATGTTGCATGTGAAATGTCACGTGAGGGCATCAAGTTCTCATTTTCACCTCCTTATTCACCTCATTTTAACTCCATGGCGGAGGCTGCAGTTCGTTCTACCAAGCATCATTTGAGGCGGTTGCTAAGTCTTACCAACTTCACTTATGAAGAGTTGGCAACCTGTCTGTGTCAAATTGAAGCCATTTTAAATTCTCGTCCTTTGACACCTCTTTCCTCTGATCCTTCAGATTTTTCTGCTCTCACTCCTTCCCATTTTTTAATTGGACGACCACTTACGTCTGTACCGTGTCCGCAGATTCCTCAGAAGAATATCAGCTGCGTTGACCGCTTCAAGAGGATTGAATGCATCCGACAGCACTTCTGGTACAGATTCTCTCATGAGTACGTTTCCTTGCTTCAGCAAAAGACCAAGTGGCCCACTTCTTCTGGCCAGCTCACTGAGGGGATGCTCGTGCTTCTACGGGACAAGGCGCTACCGCCGCTAGTTTGGGCTTTGGGTCGCGTGGTGCGCACATATCCAGGACCGGATGGCGTCACAAGAGTGGCGGAGCTGAAGACGACGAGAGGAACCATCACAAGGGCTTTCAATAACCTTTGCCCTCTTCCCTTTGAAGACGTCAAGGGGCGGGAGGATGTTCACGCGCGAGGCACGTGTGCAACGAGCTACGCGGCAAACGACATGGCGAGGGGCGCAGGGGGCACGGATCGGAGCCTCGTGACTTGATCACCGAGCGGCGCGCACGACACTCGCAGTACATCCATACCGAGTTGACGTGTTTTTGTTACTTTTACAAAGAAATATAAAATAATACAGTCCACTGTTCATTATTGTCGACATAATTACGACATCACCCAAAGCCCCAACACACTTCAATAAAATACTATCTCAATATCAGTATCAAAATACCCCGATGGTAAAATAGTAAATGTCCCGATTATTTTGATACTGATGTTCAAAATTTTTCCTCTTTATTATATTAGTATGAATTCATCATAGGGAAGGTTGTCTATTACCAAAGGCTTCTCGTTCCCCGATAAGGTAGAAATTGGTTTTTAAATCAATCATCATTACATTAGTTCTGATTCCATCAAAAGCTTTTGGGGTCCCAAAAAGCAAGGTTTTTCCAATCCCAGCACATTCTAATATTATTAAAAAAAAAGAAAATCTCTGGAGCCTACTGAACTGACTTTGAAAATTCTTTTACGAAAGTTTGTGTTTCCTTCTTCCTACAGTCCCGGGCCCTTCAAACGGGGCGTGAAAAAGCATATGATGAGGCCGTCGTAAAGATTTTACCCATCATCATATCAACTACTGGGGTAGTCCCTAAGACCCTTCAAACTAACCTCAGCACACTACAAACTCAGACGAAAAGAAAAAGAGATCTTATTCTTTTCGTCTGAGACTACAAATGCCAAAATCCACCCTTACGCTTATACAGAAAGATAAAAAAACTAAAAAAAACCCTCTTATCTGATATTGCTTAAAACATGATTTAGAATAATTATTGACTTGATAAAAATACTCTAAGTGATTATTTTCGCGCCTAAAACCATCATCACATCACTAAACTTAGTCTTTGGAAATACCCGAGAAAAAACCCCGATCCAAGGTGTTAGCCGACCCGTGCCAAGGATTCGTGACCAGAGGGCAAGCTGGTGTAACGGAGGGTGTCTGTGTTGGCGGTCACAGGACACACTTGAGATTCCGCCTTACCTCCGTAAAGGGCTCTGCGGGGGTGGACCATATTTTCCCTATGACTCGTGGGAACGCAATGATTCCAAAAAAAAAAAAAAAAAAAAAAAAATTAATCATCCGCATGGCGGCGACGCGGTACGCCACCCGTCACGTCTCGTTTCCAGTGGGGGCGAAAAGTGGCTCACGGAGAGCCGTTTTAATACAAGGTTGTGGGTTGCGCACGACGGTCCTTGTCGTGGCACCGCGTAGGGTTTGTAATAGGTTTTTAATTATTATTATGTACTACAATTATTAAAGAACAAAGCCATGGGTTGGTTAAGTAATAAATGCTAACCACAGACTGTTTGACTGTATTATGGTGTCTAACCATCATCGCATCCTAAGCCAAATTTGAATTTTAAGTTAATTTTATTTAATAAAATATTAAGTGTTGAATTGCGAAAATTATTGTTAAATTATTAAAGAATCCATACCATTATACAATATGGAGCGAAAGCTGTATCCCAAATACAACCTATTTACACATAAACACTCAACTTACCTACCTTAAAATTGCCATCCAAATTTTTATTAATTTTTGTTCAATGAGAAAATTTCCTCATATCGTCTTCTTTTCACAATCAGTTTTTGGGGTGATAGTGATTAATTGAATTATTATGATAGTAGCAAATATCAATAATATTTATATTATGTGTAAGTGAAAAAAAATTAGGTACATTGGACATTTCCTTTGCATCTCAAAAATTTCCAACTCGTTACCCCGCGATATCTTTCCGTTGATATCTTTAGGATAATACCCTAGTGGTATGGGTAATGAACTGCTGAGACGCAGTTTCGGGTTTGATCCCAGGTTTTACCATGGTACACACCGATACTTGTATTCTTTCTCTGTCACTACATTACGAGTATTAAGTTAATTCAAATATATTAATCAGATGATTATTCTATCGCATACCTAATCAGAAAGAAAAATAACATTCTTCTCTCTGCCCGGCAACAAATCAAACGCATTTTGTACGAGTCTCCGAACCGCTTGGTACTTGCTCGTTTATTCTGCACAGTGCGAGGGTAACATCTGGAAAGGAGAGGGTGGGATTAGTTGGAAGGGCTCATCAGAACTCTCACCATATGGTAGAGACGGTAAAATATAGCCAAGGAAACAAAATCTTTACACATCTGCAAAGGCTCGAGGGTGTTCGTGACCTCAGGGTTCCCAATAATTCAATAGGTATATGTAGATAGTAGGTCGTCTATTGGAATAAAGTCAATTACATCAATACATAATCACGACTTTTTTTTTTACGTGCGCAAAATCCCCGGTAATCTCCAGAAGGAGGTCTATAGACGCTAATAACAATATGTTGCTCAAGCTCTGCACATGATAGTTCAATATTTCGCTCACTCGAGAGTGCTACTATATCTTTTCTCTTTGGATTTTAATTTGTCATTAATTAAAATGAGTGACCAATAGTGCCCGAAATACGGCAATGGGATCACCCCCTATTACGTGGGACCGAATGCAATTATTGGTGAAATGCGGATGATAATTCACCTCTGCCTAACCCTGCGGGGATAAAGGCGTGATTATATGTATGTATGTATTACTAGTCAGCCTATAAGTGGTTGACTACTGGTTTGTTCGTGGCACGAGTAGTCACCCGACATATCAGTTGCAATAAATCCCTTTCATTAGAGTTCAATTTATGCATAGTTATTTTAGGGCTCCATCATGTGAAAAAAAACAGTCCACAAATGTAACCCATTTATTTATCTTCCTGAGGAAAGTAAGCGCAAGTAATGAAATGGTGCATGTAATGTTGATGTTCTTTTAGTAATTCCATGCAAGTTATGACCACATGTTAAGATGTACTTTCATGAAAGCAATAATACCTTCATTTTGATAATTATTATAGTTAAAAAATATATATTTAAAATTGACAAATCTAAACGATACTTAATTTCTTCGAGACGCATCTATCTTCAGTGGTTTCTCTATAATTTTCTTTAGGGTTATTTAATATCAGTTTTTTTTATAGCACTTAGGTGGCAGACAAGCACACGGCCCACCTGATGGAAAGCGGTTACCGTGGCCTATGGACGTGTTTAACATTATAGGAGCCACTTCCCCAGTCGGACTGCTCAATTGGGCGGAAATACCGCCGTGTCCTACCCCCTGCTAAAAGGTTAATCGTGTTCATATGCCACTTTGTCTAATAAAACAATACATTCTAAGGAAAAGTGGCATACGACCACGGCTATCCTTGATATTTTCTTGTTTAATACTTTTTCAGTAGTCGGGTTTTAGTTTTAAACTTATTTTAAGTTTAATAGTATCGGAAGTGGTGATCGAGAGCCTCTTTGTCGTGGCGGTAGTGAATGCGGCCACCACTCAAGAGGCGTGGGTTTGATCCCCGCTCAGTGCAAACATTTGTATGCATGAATATGGATATTTGCATTGAGAGTGTCTGTGCCGTCAGTGGACTTCTCAAATGACGGCACAGGCACAATCAGGACAAGCCTTTAGTCTTCCCTCTGACAGCATAAAAACTCTCCAGTGAGCTACTGTACTCGCCGCCGAGAACAAAATACGGGGTTATTATAGCCGCGGTATTCTGTAGGGTGAAGGTAATTCCCCAGTCGGACGGCTCAATTGGGACGGAAACGTGGACACTGGCAATTTAATTAGGCTATGACCTTACAGTCGTGCAGCGGGCTATCTAGTAAGCTTCGCTTGAAGTTCCTTTGAGGGATCGATTTTGAAATGAGGTCATTCTAAAGTAGCCTAGCCAGTTGACCTGACGACTTGAATAAGGTAGTCACTAAGTCACACAACAAATCCAGAGATATTATCAGGAAAATCCATTCAAAATATTGCAGGCTTCTGATTATTAAAACTAAATAAAAGAACATGACATGAGAGAAGTTCCATAAATTGTGAAGGAGTATAATCACGCTTCATCCGCCCGCGCCGCACACAAGGCAACCAAGGGCTAGGGTTGTTTAATATGAGACAGGTATTATCCTTCTTTTAAATGCATGGCCTACCGAGACCAGGACGAGCACGACCCGGGATAAGTTCAAGTCAAAAGTTCAGCTTAGGCTTTCCAAAGAGATAGCAGAGTTGTCTCGGCATTTTAAATGCATTATAAATGGCTAGACATGTTAAGCTTGAAGTGTTCTAAGTGTTGCTTAATGGATAAATGTTTAATTGTTTTCTTTTATTTGTCAATAAAACTTATCTTATCTTATCTTATCTCAATATAGAAATGGTATTTTAGTGTACACACATACACCTTTAAGCGTTTATGCTACAAAAATTTTCGGCTATGGATTTCGATGCCGAACGGTTTATAATTGAAATTCAAAACAGGCCAGCAATCTGGAATACGAAATCTGCAGAATATTCTGATAGAAACTTACGTCAAAAAGCTTGGGAGGAGTTGGTGGATACCTATGGAGCTCTCTTTAGACGCAAAATGAGTATAGCTTAAGTAACTTGTGTTATGGGTTCTGAAAAGCGGATAAACATTTTTGCTGTAAATACAATATACTTTACGGTAGTTGATATCTCAGGGGCACTCCCCTGATTACGATTTCCTCTTACTGAAAATATTTGTAAAATGCACACTAATCAGTATTAATAATTATGCATTTTAGAGCACAATACAAGTACGCTACGATATAAAAATTGATCACACTTATGATTATTACTTATTAAATATTATATTTCGAATTTGATTTTGAAAAACATCTATTTCATTTAATTATTACAGTATTATTTAATAACCAACGAAACCAAATGCCTGGGTGAAAATGACTATGACCTGAAACTGATTGTTCTACAATTGAAAACCTTGTTAAAGACATTTAATAAAAATAAAGTTATTGTTTTGAGTGTAGTTAAAAATAATTATATTTGTATTACTAAACTAAATAATTGTATAAAAAAAATATGTAGCTTGTACACGAAACGACTCACAAGGGGCGTGCGTTTTGGTCGGTTCGAGTCCGACATAACCTCTTCCACCGGCTCCGGTGGGGGGGTATCCGTGGGGATTTTGCGCACGAAAAAAAAATTAGGATTAGGTTTTTCGAGGTATTATGTGAAATTTACAGCTACCAGTGCGGTCGCGCTCCTGGTCTTCCTCGTCCAGGAGTACTCCAAGGAGGGCCTGGCCTGCAGGCCTGGTACCCATACCTGACCACAGAGGAACAGACTCACCCACACTTATACGTTAGTACCTTCTGTCACCTCTGTTTCTTGCTATTGGAAGCAACCAAGGTTGTCTGAAGATGTTATTAAAGAAAAAATTGTATTTGTTAAAGAAATATGTAAGAAAAAAACCTTAATACAATACGTACATACATAAATAGAATCACGCCTGTTTGCCATAGGGGTAGGCAGAGATCACGGATCTCCATTTGCTACGATCCTGACATAATACTCTCGCTTCATTCACTCTCATTACATTTCATTTATTTATTTGCTTGAAATGTAACACCCACATTTCATCAATCATTGAATTCGGTCCCACATAATAGGGAGTCAGCCTATTGCCGTCTTCCAGGCACTATTGTTGATTCAAGCCATGCATTTGAGACTGAGTCTGGGCTGTATATATATATCTGATGTTAAACAGCCCTATCCCTTCGTCGCGTTGTACGACACCGCATGGGAAGAGATAGGGTCAACACACCCTGTAAAAATCATAACCCTCCTTTTACTTCGCCGTAGTTGGGTAAAAAGTCAGTATTACGGGTGTTGAAGCTAGACGTAGCATCTGTAATGGCGGCCATTATTCTGTGGACTGCACCGCAACTTACAAATAGCAAACAGACAATTTGAAAAAAGAATGTCCTAAAATAGGTTTTTTGTACTTATCATCCCTCTTCGACCGTTTTGCTAAAACGAGCCAAACAAAGTTCAGTCACATTTTGGACCCCGAAGACAGCTCTCCTACAATTCCATTATTTGATTTATACTAGCTTTTACGGTTGTAACTGACGTTGTACATCGATTCACTGTACAGAGTATGGGGTCCTATAAATCTTTTGGAGACCCAGTCCAACCACGCCTGCCACTCTACTGATTAAAGAACGAGGATCTGATAGAAACTTTACATTTACTGTTAATACTGTCTATTGATGGCACTTGGTTGAACCTGCTACACATATTGAATAAGACACTTTGTACTTTTCCAAAAAGACCTACCTACATTTTCATATACCTACTACAAATACCTACCAGGCACTAAAACTACCAGTTTACCGCCAATAGATTGACCAAATCTAAAATGTTTGTAAACGATTAAAAATTTCATATTCAATATCGGTATCTTCGGAAGATTAAGCCATCAATGTTGTTATGTTTGCAGTGCAGTCAGTAAACTAGGTCCGGGCAAAGTCGCATATTAGATATCAAATTATTTTGTTATTGGTATATCATTGCTCGAATCGATTTATTGGATATTAATATCAGTTAAAAGTATCCATGACATTAAATACCTACAACTAAAATATTTGTTCTAAATAGTGGCGTGCTCTGAAGAGTGGGGAGGGGAAGGAAAGAAGATACTTTTGCTGTAAACGCACATGCTTGCGTCTTCTTGGCATTGAACTCAACCAGGTTCTCTGAGCCCCATTGAGTAATGTGATTCAGGATCCCGTCAAGCTCAGTGACAAGAAGCTTGTTGTGCGAGCAAGCTGGAGACTTAGGTTGATCACGCATTTCCATCATTAAGGTACTTATTCATTTTATATAAACCTATTTTCATTGTGTATCTGGACATCTTGGTGGTGCTTCATATATTCTAAAACGATTACACAAAGCTAGAACTCATCTACTTCTATGCAAACTGATAACAATGCAGTGATAAAAAATTTATGTTTAGTATTTCGTTAGCCTTTCACTGTACAAGTAAATATCGTAATTATTGACTTTTAAAATAACTATATTTGTATTAATAATCAATAAATTAGTGAGTGATGTATTAGTGATAATTTGAAAATTACATTCGAAATATATTTTTTTTTAAAACAAACTACTAGGTATCATTATAATTTAAATCAACACACTTTTTAAATAGTGAGTGATGAAATTAATGTTAAAAATATTTTTTTTTTATATTCGAATCTAATAAAAATGTGCATTGAATCGTCAATGGATAATAATTACATCAAGTACCTACGAGTAAAAGTGTATCATTTCTTCGTCGTCCCGACCACGTTCATGGTCCTTCGGAGCCGGAGTAACCGGGTGAGTCATCGGTAGTCATCAGTGGTGGTAGTGGCTATCTACCCTTTCGTCTCAGCTGGACGGCGAGTTGCTACCTACTTAGCATATGTGAACATGTTATAATAAACTTGGACAAAACTCAACGAACAGTTGGCTGTATAAGCTTTCAAAAACTCCGTCACTCAAGACATTAAAATCACATTAGCAAAATCTAAGGCTATAGAGAATGCCAATGAAATATGAGAAAGTAGTCTTAAAGAGCCGAGTTTTGTCGGGATTTGAGCCCGTAACATCTAAATTGCTAACGTTTAATCTTCCTGATTGACTGTATTAGAACGAGATTGATTTATTTAGACCAATTACAATTGTAGCACTTAAATCGCCACCTACTTTACCACTGAATAAAATTATGTATAAAGGACTCCAAACGGCACAAATTCATAATCTCCGATGAGATTGGAGTATTTGCGCCGCTTGAGAGCCTCTGCAGAAGCAGCAGCAGCACCAGCACAGCCAGCCGTGCTAGTTATATGGGTAGGAGCCATGGTATCAACGCATGTGGCATGTTGATTTCGTAGCACATCTCGTAGATGCTCGTAGACGCTCGTAGAAATCTCGTAGGTGATTGTAAAATATCGTAGATATATCCATTAACAACTTTCTTCGCGCCTTCATGTTTCGATGAAGAGCGTTGCAAATATTTGTATGCATGAATATGGGTATTTGCATTGGTCTGAGTGTTTCTATGTATAATATGTATTTACAAAAAGTATTTAAGTATGTTTATCCGTATTCTAGATCCCATAACACAAGCTAATTAAACTATGCTTACCATGGGTTTAGATAGCGTTGTGTAGAATGTTAAATGAAATTGATTCTTTGATTTCATTTATTATGTGTAGGAAACCAAAAAGAATGGTGGCGCGATTCTCATGCCACCTGAGCTAGTGGACTGTATTTTGCGGGGGGTGAAGCTAAAGGTTTCATATGACACTTTACACAACAAACAAGATAGATGATCGGGTTGCCGCGGAGGTGAAATACTTCGTAATACAGAAATGTTGTGGGCTAGCCATCTGAAACAGAAATAATGCAAGTGAATGTCATAATTAATCTCATCATCATCATCCCACCCTGAGAATAAAGGTTTTGCCAGGGCGTCGCCGTAGTTTTAGAAAGTGCGTTACCTAGCAGTCTCCAATATGTTGGTAGGCCCATATACTGACTTATAATTTATTGATCAACCCCGACTCCACTTACACGTACCTAAACTGACTTGATGTGTCTGACTTGAATTGACAAGTAACAATAATTACATTTTTATTTTCTTGACATTATTATTAGAGCTGGCGCCAAAGGTCGTAGCGATAGAACTTTCGACGGCTACGCAGGAGGCGCGGGTTCGATTCCCGCTTAGTGTAAATATTTTTATGCACGAATACGTATATTTGCATTGGCTCTCCACAGGTCGGAAGTAGACATACTGGCATCCGTGTCCTGGTTACGTTTCGGTGACCTTTTTGGGGAAACTAAAGGTTTTGTCTGTGCAATTGTTGACGAAGTTATCAAGGCTAATATCTACTGGAAGTATATTATGAGGGATGGTACAACTAACATCCGTCGAGCGTCTTTCCACACGGTTAATTAACAACTTTTTTATTTATTGTTTTTTTTTTATAAAAATGAATCAACAACTTACAACTATTATGAGAGCGCATATTATTACTTTGCATGAGCAAAATATTTGAATACATGAAATATCTCGAAAATTGAACATAATGCAATCAAATCATTTATGTAGCATAATTTCGTCCCTGAATTCAATTTTGTACAAAACTATCGGAGCGCGAGTCCGACTCGCACTTGACAGGCTTACTTATTTTTTTAAAAATAATAATAAACGAAAATACTAATATTCCCTCTAACCTGCCGTTTAATCGACTTTTGTCTCTAGTAAGTAGTTATGTGAGCGAGCTAATTATGACTTCTCAGACGATGAGCATCTTTATAATAGGTATTACAACGCGAACCAAATTTAAATTACATACCTACTTGATTATTATGAACATTTTTAAGCCACGCTACAGAGGATGTGTAAAGTGATCACTATGAAATATGTACCTCAAACAATATTCCGCGATTCAAATTATCTTTTCACTATCAGCTACGAACTTGCTACGCGCACGATTAGCACGCTACGAAACATTTCTAATTAAAGTTGTCATAACTATTCCATGCGCGTAGGCACAAATAGTGGTGATCACATTGACATTCCATACCACTTAGGTGGCAGACAGGCACACGGCCCACCTGATGGAAAGTGGCTCGTCTGAACACACACCATTGTCCAGGCGGTAAAACACACAGCGATACACCGCTAGTGAGTACGGGATTATCGACGATCCTCAGCGCCCGTCTTTGCACCGATATTTATCTTAGATCAGTCTGATAAGAAAAATAACTATTTTATTTCTAAAACAGCCTAAGTTATCACCGAATACTGCAGTTCCCTTCTCTACACAGTGTTCTAAACGTTTCTATTGAGATAAATATCTGACATATTTATCTCAAATTTATTTTTTAACACTCATTTATGCATTCATTATTAGCAATATAAGCTTACAGTTTACACCAAAGCGCGTATATGTTGTCAGTTACAAAAAAATTACATTGATCATATTAAGCGGTAGCCTAGATAACAAAATCACCGCGTCCACGACCGGTGACACTCGTTCCGGCTCGTTCCTGGTCCAAAGGATGTCCATCGCCATCCAACGTGGCAATGCAGCAAGTGTTATGGGCATTTTTGCACCGGGAGCGATTAGAGGCGGGTTATTTGATTAGTACATGGACTAAGCATTGCTTGACTTCCCATCAGGTAGGCCGTGTGCTTGTCTGCTACCTAAGTGGTATTCAAAATACCGACATCCGCGCGGGCGGCACCGCGGGTGGAATGCTAGTATAATTATACAACCACAAAAGCACACGCACTTATTTACATGCATAGCAACATCCGGTGGCTCAACAAAAATAATTTCTCTAACGAAGAGCACGTCGATGATAATTGTTTGTAGAACATTTGTATGTGTATGTTATACCTATTAGCCGTTGATATAACACTACCTACTATTTAATAATGCACTGATACAATAAGGCAGGCGGATACAATGAAGCTCCGGGTTAATTCTGACTGGATAAAATGTGTTTTCTGAAATTAGTCAGTTTAATTTTGGGTTAGGTTAGGTGCGTGTGAATCCAAATAATATTATGGTGTTAATTCTAATTTCAACAAAGGCATTTAGTAAAACTAGTTCTATCTAAAGCAAACAAGTTCTAACTAAAATTGGATTTTAGCTGTATCATTTTAGAATTTAGTTCCTACTTATTTATTTTTTCTAATGCATTTATTAAACATCATTATTATAATTGCCTTTGAGAACGTAATTGGACAATAGATGTACAGATAAAAATGACTAATGATATTATTGATAAGTACGACTACACGAGTAAGGGGAAAAGTATGTATGTACCTACGATATGTGATGAGGGTCCTCCACCCTACAGAATGCCACGGCTATAATAACTACGTGTTTTGTTCCCGGCGGTGAGTAATAGCCAGAGCTCATTGGAGAGTTTTTGTGCTGTCAGTGGGAAGACTAAAGGCTTGTCCTGATTTTGTGTTCTGCACTGATGGCACAGTTCTAAGAATTTCTGTTCTTACAGGGTAGATCCACCCGACATCGTGGTTACTGACATGTAGAGAGGACATTATTTTTTCTCACATGGCTACTTGCATCGTTTATATAGGTACCGATGATTCTACCAATCTTAAGAGTAGGCGGCGTGCGTTTTAGTCGGTTCGAGTCCGACATAAAATCTTCCACCGGCTCCGGTGGGGGGGCGCTCGCGGGCGCCGCTGCCAGGGTTCTCGTCGTTCGTATGACAGGAGCCCGCCGGCGCGGCGCCACCGGAAGCCGTGCATATGTAACTAATCACTGCCCATTCCCAATTACTATATCATTTGTTATATATTGCAATTGATACGTGGGGATTTTGCGCACGTAAAAAAAAAAGAAAGCACTGGATGGCCCGATTTCTACTCTGCCGGGAAGTATAGTACAGATTTTAAATTAGTATTTACCTGGATTAGGATGCCCCCTAGACAGATAGACGGACGACCTGAAAAAGGTATCTCTTGCGCCCGAACGAGGCTGTGATCCGAAGTACCAAGGATAGGGTTATAAGTATCAAACCATTAGAGAGGTTTAAACATAGTGCATTTATGTAGATACTTAAGTAGAAATCTGTGGTCTAACTAAGCAGAGGCTAACTAACTTAATTTAACGAACTTACTTATAAACTCATTCAAGTACAAGTACTCAAAAATATTGCACCCTATTTTTTTTATGTGTGCAAAATCCCCACGGATACCTCCCCACCGGAGCCGGTGGAGGAGGTTATGTCGGACTCGAACCGACTAAAACGCACGCCGCCTGTGGGTCGACTAAAGATACAATATTTACACTCTCGCTTTATCGCGGCACAGACAGTTGTAAATCCTGACGTAATTTCCACTAGCACCATATTATTATGAAGCCATGTGCCGAACACGTCGGCGCGCCACGGCTAGCCATATTAGAAATTCCAATGCGGACCTTATAAAACTAATAGTTTCTCGTATAACCAAAAAGTTTATAAACCACAGCTCATGTAGTTATTGCAAGTTTCTGTTTCTATTTGACAACAGGATAACAACTCCACCATAAAGTCTAACAGATACAACTAGCTGCAGGACTTCAATGGTTATAATATACAGGATGTATTTTTGAAACTGAGTGGTAAGGGCAAGATCACATTCTTGTTTTGTTTAGTTTTTGTGTATGTATAACTATCTACATACAGTTTTAATCGACACAAGAATTGGAAACGCTTGGAAGAGAGTCTGGTCATTGAAGGAGATTATGAAGAACAGAGAAATTAGGATACAGATGAAGTCTAAACTGTTCAACACCTGTGTAATGCCCATACTAACCTATGGTTGCCAAAACTGGGCCACCACAAAAGCGACTTTCATCTAACCTTCACAATCCATTGGCAATGGAACACAGAAAGAAAAAAGGACTTTATAGACAAAATAAACTGAAATGCCTTTTCTTTATTTTATTTTTTTGATACCACTTAGTTGGCAGATAAGCACACGGCCCACCTGATGGGAAGCGGTTACCGTGGCCTATGGACGTATGCAACACCAGGGGTTTTTAAATAAAATTCTAAAGATCCGTCAATAATTCTTCATCATTGGTTGTTAGACTATCTAGTATGCACTCAGTGCCAACTACTGAACTGTCTTTTCTTACATCAGATGTCCTTGAGGCAAACTTTAACAATGTAAGATTTGCCTCAAAGAGAAAGTATTGTCAGGTACCTCATCGGGAGTTAGGTCAAAACGAATATATTGATCGAAACCATTATTCAATAATTTTTCCACATTTAAATCTATCTACACTCCGAGCATTAGAAAGATTCCTGAGGTCCCTAGGACTTGGTGTTTTTTAACAGGACATGCAACCATAAACAGTATTACCCCATTAATGTGTTATAGGCTTTTTTATTGTTCTCTTACATTATTATTACTAATTTCACATCATAAATGCCCACAAGTCATGTTATTCTCCATCTTGTGACTTGTAGTAACCAACTTTGTTTTTAATATAGTCCTTTAGCAATCGACGAACTTTGGGTAGAAAAGTTTTGGAGTCAGGTTACATATATATGTACTTATACACACCTGTACCCTCCTGAAACAAGTAGCTTAGCTTAGCAGGAGGGGTTAGTATATTTGAAGAATTGATTTTTTACAGACTGGGTAAAACATACAAACCATTTATTACCTTACAAAATAATAAACCCATCTTTTTATTTGTAATAATACCGGCTATGCGATTAAAGAAAATAAGGATACACCTAATTCTCAAGACCTCCGATTTTCAGAGCCTCAAAGTCGAGTAGTTATAACTATTGCTCAGTGTATATAGGTACATAATTGTCCAAATAATGGGCACAATCTTAAATGTGTGTCTTGAACATATTATTCAATATTGCTTGAAAGTATGAAATCTATAGCTATATTCAGGTGCAATGACGTTTCTAAGAAATTAAATAATAACTAGTAATTCTAATAAAACACTCGTCCCTACCTTTTTATGAAAATTACAGATCATGATGTTAGATTGAAAAGCTTAAATTTTGTGCAAAAATATCGTGTCGCCTAAATTATAACATGCAAAGTGGGCCATAGCTGCACTCTACTCACCGAGCGGAACGGCAAGTTTACCCGTGAACAGGAACCATTACATTTTCCTATTTCCGTTCCGTGCAACGTTGCCCCATCAAGGCTATGCAATTGAGCTTCCAATTTTGAACGGACGCCTTCATAAATGTTTCACTGAAAATAACGTTATAGGCAGAACATTGTTTGTGTTTTATTCCGACGTTGAAATTAGAGAGCCAATTTGAGCGTTTCCAAGACGAGCTCTGAATTCTTCTACCCACTTATAATTTGAAATGTGAATACAATTGAATGTTAACAAAAGCCGTTGGCAACATCCAGTAATATAATTCCTAATACACCGCTGCTCCGGCGTGAAAAAACGTCTGGCTTTTTACGTCAACTGTATTTACTTTTACAGCCACAAATATTACAATATTATAGCCGTGTATCAGAGATATTTAATCCTTATCAGTTTCGATAACGTATTTGAATGTACGGTGCAAGAAAAGTCTTACTTACATTAGCAATCGCAACAAAATATCTGTGACAAATAATAAAAAAATTACGGAAAACGTTGAAATATAAAAATATGAATGTTCTGTTGGTCATCTATCCGACCACTGACCTGGCTAGTACATGTACACTTATTTATAGATTATCTAGTATATAAAGAACACCATTCAAACGCTCCCAACTCCAACCTACCAAGCTTCTACATATTCACATGGCTCAATCAAATCTGGGTCAAATTCAAAGGAGCTAAAACACTGATATGTTGTTATATTTGATAAGTAACTTTAGTACCTAATACATGTTAGATCAATAAATTGAGGTAGTACCTATTTAACTTATGCCATGTTTGATGTGGCAACTGAGGTTTTCCTTGTTAGTTTTCCTCTAACTGGACTTTCAAACTCACCCAGTGTATGTCCCGTTTCCGCTACAGAACCTCTCTAATAATGTAATAATATTTATGACACTCACAAATAACGTAGATTTTTATTGGTAAAATATTTTGTTATGTATTTTGTATATATTTTGTTTTGTAACATGAATTTATAAAAAACATAGATGTTGATCAAGATAGTTCGGTCACAGTTTCGCAGAGGAAACCGCGCAAATAGATCGACAACGAATTTTTTCATACTTGTTATATAATATTATTATTATTATTATTTTTATTGTTCTTGTTGAGAATTAATATTGGCGGTCAGTTACACATTTTTGTTTTACATATAATCACGCTTTTATCACCGGAGGGATAGGCAGAGGTGAATTAACAGCGACATCTCACTAATCATTGAATGCGGTCCCACGTATTGGGAGGTGAGCCTATTACTGTCTTCTGGGTAGGTACTATTGTTGACTTAAGCCTTACATCTGTCTGAGGTGTGGGCTGCATCCAATGAAGCTCGGTGAGGTGTCTAACAGTGTGATCGGTGCACTCTCCTGTTAATGTTCGTGTTTTTTGTTTCATAACCACCCAGAAGTAGGACCTCCGCGTATGTTGTTAGGTGCTGGTCAGTTACTAGATATAATTAGCC
The DNA here is from genome assembly GCA_963662185.1 of Eilema griseolum. Classification (NCBI taxonomy): domain Eukaryota; kingdom Metazoa; phylum Arthropoda; class Insecta; order Lepidoptera; family Erebidae; genus Eilema; species Eilema griseolum. The sequence goes on from OY759251.1 coordinate 11,574,985, forward strand.
CACACCCGAGAAGAGGGCCAGATCGTAAGAGATGGCCCTAAGTCGGCCAGGGTGCGAGGGATATGCCTTTGGAGCTGTGTTAGGTATTCGTTAGACCACGATTTCCAGAACTGTTGCAGCATGTTTTCCGTTAGTTGCCATCGGCTACGTATGCTGATGGTTCTGACGTCACTATAGTCCGAGAGCGGTAGACTCAATGTTGGCCCACCAGTCAGGAAATGTCCCGGAAGTCCTAGAGTCGAGACCGCGAGAAGGTAAACGGAAGGTAGGACACCCCATAGCCAGATGGCCGGACGACCTGATAAAGGTGGCTGGGACAAACTGGATGCGGAAGGTAGAGGATCGGATAAAATGGAGCACATTAGGAGAGGCATATGTGCAGCAGACTGCAAAGAGTTTCGTACCAGGCTGTATTACTCGTATTTTTTTTATTTACTGTTTTGGAACACAACCAAGGTCTTTCGGGTCCCAAGTTCTGTACAGGCTCGTTGCTTTAAAAATTAACATAAAACCAAGTTAGGAAAGAGAAGATCCTAAAACTGAGAACTCGACAAATCAAAGACAATTTAATCTCACAAACTAGAAAATGCAGATTGACTACAGCCGATCTAAAGATACAGGGTAAAGTCAATCCAGTATTTGTAAACAAACACCTGACTCTTTTCAATAAAAATCTGCTCAAAAAAACCAAGGGAATTGCCTCTTCAAAGGAGTACCGAGTGACGCGTGGCCCGGATGATCCCCCGCCTACTTTGAAATTCTATTCGAATTATGTTTTATCAACTAACTTGTAAGCCATACATGATTACTTGATAGGCATCTTAAGAAAAACTGTTTATCTCTAGATGTATCTCGAAACTACGTTCATGCTATCATCTTAACATGATATATAAAACATTATTAAAATCAGATCTTTACTGGATTTAATTGTACATACATACATGCATACATATAATCACACCTTTATCACTGGAGGGTTAGGCAGAGGTGAATTAACACCCACATTTCAACAATCATTGTATTAGGCCCCACGTAATAGGGGGTGAGCGTATTGCCGTCTTTCAGGCACTATATAATTGATGATTGTTAATGGTTGGAATGCTAGGTCATAGATAAAATTAAAACTAATAGTACATTCTATCGCCCGAATTACTGCAACTTTGCACGGCCCACTAGTTTTAACAACAAAGAAGTGTTTTCGTATAATATTGAATATAAGAATGATACTCTATAGGTTTATAATTTTTACAATACATTTTATAAGCTATCGCTCCCATTACCCCAGAAGCAAAATTTTGGTCTAAAGGAATGTTTTTTATGCTTATTATTTTTAGATGACATGAACTAGAAATCGCACGACATCAAGCTAGTTGGACGTCGGCTACGTTTGAATCTGCAATAGAATCTAAACGAACCCAAGGAATATCAAATACCCTATAGCAATTTGGCATGTCAATGTGAATAAATTCTATCATTATTACCTAATTTCTTACATGTCCACACTTTATTGGAATTTATTAGGTACTGATAAATAATAGATATATTATATGTTTGTTACCTATTCAAGATTGCATGATTTGGTATGGCATTTTAATATTAGCCTTTACAATCATAAAGCAACATAGGATAAATTTACTTTATTGTATATGTAGGTGGATTGTGTGGTATACTGTCGTCTGGCAAAGTCAGTGCGGACCACAGGAGAGAAAGCCACACAGTCCTTGCGTCTTTTATTCCGTATGCAAGAGTTATAGGTAAGGTCTTGAAGTCTTGTGCGATTTCACGTACTAGACGTTGGAAAGGCAGTTTGCGAATCAGGAGCTCGGTACTCTTCTGATAACGACGGATCTCACGAAGGGCGACAGTGCCGGGGCGGTAACGATGGGGCTTCTTGACTCCACCGGTAGCGGGTGCACTCTTGCGGGCAGCCTTGCTATATCGCCCCTCTCCATGACAATTTTTCTTTTGTTTACTTTTTTGAATTGGAAACCAATGTCCTTCAATACGCGCCACAAGGATGTAGGACTTCCAGTAAACAAATCAGCATCTTTTAAAGACTTGACCAGCTTTAGAAGCGTCGGTTGCCGAAGGTGAGGTTGGCAGGCATATCCCTCGCACCCCGGCCGACCCAGGGCCATCTCTCACGATCTGGCCCTCTCCTCGGGTGTGTGGGGACTGCAGAGTTCCCAACTTGACCCCGGAAACGGGGAGGCGCGCCAGGCGCGCCGCCGCCAACATCAAAATCCGTTTAACAGTTTTCGCGTCTATCGCGCACAAACAGACAAGAAATCTAAAAGAAATATTTTTGCGTTCAATATCGTTGATATAACATAACCCAACAATCAATAGGTCGATGAACGACCTCCGCCCCCCATGAGCGCCGGCCTGGGGGTGACAGGTGAAGCCGCCTGTCTACCAAATATAGCTCTAATGCACCTTTTTTGTGCTATAAAGACCCGTGAAATTTCTGAAGAGTTACCCCAAACAACAATGCCGTACCTGATAATGGAACAGACATAGGCATGATATACCATTATAGCTGTAGATTTAGATATCATGTCTTTAACTTTTCTTAAAGCAAACACAAATCTATGGATTTTCAAACTGTCATACCCACAGACACTGCAAAGAATGTCATCATATTTTAGACTTTATTTCTAAATGTTTAAAGTCCACAATTAAAAAAAAAAAGAGTTTCATTACACTTTTTCATTCTCTCTGCAAAATGCCTTTCAAATTTGAACTTTAATCGCATAGACTTAAAGTCTAAAATTTCGGGAGCCCTATGTACCTTTAAATGATGATGGTTATAGTTAGCTTTAATGATGACGTCATTGAACGTAGTTATTCTCGCACGACAGCCCACACTCGCTTTCACGCACGACCAGTGAGCTTTCGGACCTTTACTTCTATAGTATTTATTGAAACGATAGTGACCTATTTGGAGAGAGAGAAGTACATGTATACATGTCACTCTACCTGTACTTTCGAATTCTCACCTGCACCTAGACAAGAGGTAGTTCATTTTCCGGGATATAGGTAAAATAGAATGACGAATGTCTGATCTGTCCAGTCAATCTGTCTAGGATTTGACGTTATTAGAAGGTTTATTCAGGGTTGGCAGCGCGAGTGTAACAACAATTTGTTCCTCAAATCTATTTCAATTTCAGTCTATAATTAATTATTTAAAAAAAAACTACAAAGTGCCGACAGAAAGGACACACTTGAAAATCAAAACCATAAAACACACATAAAATAAAGATAAAACACTCAAAAATCAATAATACACTTAAAAATCTATCTCTAGACACTCAAAAATTTAACGAAATATAACACAAGCTAGTTAAGCTATGCTTACCATGGGTCTAGATAGCGTTGTGTAGAATGTTGTAGAATATTTATTATTATTATTAATCCCTAATCGGAATTGAATATTGAGGGTTATGCGCACTACGTCCCATTCGCGAACCAAATGGTCGCTTGTTTTTTTGTACAAATGGGCATGTGGCTACAGTGGCACTAGAGGATCACAAAACGGTTAATTCTGAATGGTAAGTACACGACCATTTGTCTGTGAGAAGTCTTTGAATAAATAAGAAAGAACCACCGACAAAGGAGAATCCTTCTTCATCTTGACAATGCTAGCTGAGACTTTGGGGTCATGGGGTCCGAGCGCTCGCAACCTCTTCCGTGAGATTGCGAAGCGAATGGTCGACGCTTCTCGTGACCAGAAGGCTGGCCTCTTTTTAGGACAGAGAATAAGCATTGCCATACAACGTGGCAATGCTGCCAGTCTTCTGGGAACGCTCACACACAACCCCCTGGATTTTCATTAGTGGGATACCTGCGCGCCGGCGAGGGAGAGGCCAGCCACCGACCTGCTTGGGGTCCCGAGGCCCACCGGCCTCGAATAGGGCCCCGCTGCCGGTGGTAATGTGCGCCGCATGATATGAACGACATCTATGAACGAGAATGTCATGTGCATATTTTACGGCAACAGGGGGAGGAACTACCTTTGGGCACAGGCACAACACGTGTGATTTTCCAACGCTCTGGAAAGGTGGAACCTTCTATGCATGCATTGTAAAGATGTAGCAAGGGCTCACTTAAAACCATACGAATGTCCTTAAAAAAGAATGCCGGTATACCGTCGGGCCCCGTGTACACGTCGCGCTCGCTCAGCGGCGACAAGCAGACGCGCGCACCCGGCGCGGGCGCGGGCGCCGCGCTAGCTGCCGCCGCACTCAGTGTGGGCGACTCCTGGTCATAGACCGATTTGAAAAAATTTGCGAACTACTAAAATGTGTCGGGCGGGACACATTGATGGTAATATAATGAGAACAACGATAGTTTCATAATAAAATAATACACGAACCGATGCAGTCCCGCGCCGTTCGGAGTACGCATATCTAAAACATTAATTTATAATAATAAAGATATTACTCACCCGTGATATCGATGGTGGTACAATTTAGATTATTGTGTGAATACACAGACTCTTTTTTTTCCCTGGAATAGGTTTTTATGGATTGCAGAACATGTTCCTACAATCCATAAGGACTTATTCATTGACCATTTCTAGGCACTTTAACTGCTGCATTTACCATTACAGAACCAATCATGTAACTGCGAATTTGGCTAAACTTCGATATTTTCCGTGAAGTGACTGCCATCGGACCTCCACAACCCAAAGGTTGACCAGTTGTTGAACTTTTTAGGGCTCCATCTACCCGTAACGACTGCCATAGATGTTGGTATGGCAACCGCTTAGCGACTTCGAATTTTAAACTTGTACATGTGTGATCCGCAATAAAAAAACAAGGTTATTTCTTTTTATTTTTATTTTATACCACTTAGGTGGTAGACAAGCACACAGCCCACCTGATGGGAAATGGTTATCATGGCCTATGGACGTTTGTAACACTAGAGGAGTCGCTTCATAGGACACATAAAAAGTCGGGTCCGGCTGTCAATTTATTGACAATTGACAGCCAGACCTATTTATGGCTATAGGCCCATCTATGGCTTTGATGGTTCCCTGGGTTGTGGGTAACAAAGTGTCTCCATCTTGGGATAGGCGCTACCGCGGTCAATAATACCTAATAATATTTTAGAATCTAGAATATATTATACAACGGGCATCGAACCCGCAACCTCCGACATAGCAAGCAAACACTAACACCATGCTATGGAGGTAGTTCGTATAAAATCACCAGAAACAATGTATGTTTTGCTATTTCTGTGGAATTCCCGGCGGAAGAACCGATTCCGACCTCGATCGACCATGGATGCTGAAACATAAAACTTACCTATATGTAAATATCAAATAAATCACGATAGACATCCGTGTAAACTTCAGACAGTAGATATCATCATTCTATATTTTCGTTTTATTAAAAGGTTTAAATTTAATTTAGCTAAGACCAATGCATACAAATATTTGCAATGAGCCTCCTGCGTAGCGTCAGCGTTGTCTACCGCTACACTACAGAGGCCACCCCCATCCCTTCCCATGCGGTGTCGTACAAGGCGACTAAGGGATAGGGCTGTTTAACATTAGACATATATGCAGCCCAGACTCAGCAAATACATGGCTCAAGTCAACAATAGTGCTCGGAATACGGCAATAGGCTCACCCCCTATTACGTGGGACCGAATACAATTATTGGTGAAATGTGTGTGTTAATTCACCTCTGCCTAACCCTCCAGGGATGAAGGCGTGATTATATATATGTATGTATAGAATGATTCTTTCAGTGTTGGGTAGTCCATTTATCGAGGAAGGTTTTAGGCTATATATCATCACGCTACTATTAAAGGAGCGGAGCATTGATAATAAATGTTAACAAATCCGGCAATTTTTCATACATATTTTTTTCATAAAATACAGACGTAGCAAGATAGTAGAGTATACGACGAAGTCTATGCCTTTCTTCCTAGCGTTGAGGCTGGATGGTCGATATTCATGGCTTCGTAACTTAATTTCAATAAATCTCATAAAAATGAGAGTATTTTGGCCTAAAGGATAATAGTTTGTGTCTTCACAACTATCCTCTTGTGGAATTATAGTTTATTTCTGGTTTTATATCTCGTTGGAGACGCTCACAGTCCTGCTCGTTGGCAATCCGGTGAGATAACTTCAAGTCGTCTGCAAATAACAAGCATTTCGCATCTTGGACCACTTCTGGTAGATCATTTATCATGATGATAAACTCCAGTGGTCCAAGATTACTGAACCCAAATATATCCTAGTCCTACCTACAACATTTTACACAACGCTATCTAGACCCAAACTAAGCAAAGCTGTCATTGGGAAGACTAAAGGCTTGCCCTGCTTTGTCTTCTACACTGACGGCACAGAAACTCTGTGCTTACAGGGTCGGCACCTACCTATAATATGTATATTTCTATTCATGTTTTTTTTTTTTGGTTAATGTTTGGGTAATGCATACTATATTATGTGTGGATAAGTAAATAACTACTGCTTAAGTTATCATTAACGAGACCCCCACCTCCATGTCAACAAACATAAGCAATGCAAAGACCCCCCCTCTCCCGTTTAGGTCTTGTGAAAATATAATCCCGTTTAGATCTTATATTTATCTTATCCTCAACATTTTCATTCACACCTTTTACAACAACAAAGTGTTTAGCGGATAAATTTCTTAGAATTAATTTATTCTATCTTAAATAAATTAGCATTTATGTTGCACCAGACAATGTCACAATCAACATCGCGTGGACGCTTTTTGGCCACCACGTGATTGCCGATTGTAGAACACCATAATCACTAAGAATGAAAACATTTTCAACGTAGGTATTCAATACAATACAGGTGGGGGTAACAACCATATGTATTCCCAGTGAGCCAGTGTTCGGGATGCTGGCAATTCGGACACATAGTAAGGTTTTGTCCTACAAAGAAAAAGCTATGCCCAAAATGTGGAGGTAACCACGTAAATTGTACTATAAAGAATTTTGTATGCTTAAATTGTAAGGGTGACCACATTGGTGTGCTGCGGTAAAGAATTATAAATTAAAACCCACGATTCGCGTGAAAAGCCACTAAATACAGCCTTAAACATTTTAAACATCGCTTAGGGTCATGGCCAAGTGTACCCAATGCGGAAAGTGAACCGATTTCCCTTCAAACACTGCAATAAATTGAATGTCAGATGCACGATAGGGAATTGTTGCTAGTAATACGAATTTGTGCAAATAGAAATCTAAATAAGGATAATATTCCATGCTGCATGCATGCTTGAGACAGCATGCCAAACCGCGTAAACGCAGTAATGGAAGCACGAGGAGGCAATACGAAGTATTAAAATTCAAGAAAATCGTAATAAAGTTCAAAAATTTCATGTTTCCTATTTTTGTTTTAAGGAGAGATCAGCAGTTTTTTTCTTTATGTAATTTTGTGTTAATAAAATGTATGGTGACTCGTATTTTTTTTAATCTGTGCTTCCTAAATCTTCATTTTTAAATTTATTTAAATGTCCTGTTAATATGTTACGTATTGATATATGTATGAAAGAAACTTCATTCCACACACGCTCAAGCTGTGGAATGATCTCCCTACTACGGTTTTCTCAAGCACCTACAATATGGACTCACTTCACAACCGGTATATTACTGAACGATTATTAGGTTTTTTTTATTATCACTGTTATATAATTTATGGCACAGATGATACACTTACGTCTGTTCGTGTTTTGTCTCGTGAAGAGATATCAGTCTATGAGGCACAGACGCCGTCCTTATACGACGCATGATTCTGTAGCGCAGGCTTTTCCTCTCATGGGATCAGAAGGCAGTTACTCCCCTAAAATCCAACTAAACTAAAGATAAAGAAAAGTATGATAGTCACGCGAAGAGACGTGTCTGTATTAAACGAGCTACCTACGAGCACTCTTTTATTATCACTAAAGTAAATAGCACATTATTATATTAAACTTATAATTATCATTTGAGAATGTATCATTTTGATAATGTGGCATTTTGATAGTGTGGCATTCTGCTAGTGTGGTGTTTTGCTAATGTGGCCTTTTGCTAGTGTGTACACCGTGATCAGTAAATATCCCGGCGAGTTTGTTACTAGTAATGTGAATCACACAACACAACGTGGGTGTTTATTCACCTCTGACTAACGCTCCGGGGATAAAGTCGTGATTACCTACTTGTATGTATGTATGTATGTAATAAAACCTTACAAGTATGTGGACCCATGGCAGAGTAGTAACGCTTGGTATATATTTCTGGTGCAAGGTAACACCTACGGCTATCGATTCATATCGATGTACGATGAAGTGGCGTATAAGTCGAAACTATGATTTCGAAATTAATTTATGTCCCCAACAATCTTTGAATACTGCTGAGCCTCAGACGAGCTCATTTGTTTTATGATAAATTTATAAAATGTCCAGACACGAATCTGTCTCACTATTATATATAGATAGATCATAATTAAAAAATCCACATACGATCATGATACCTATATTTTCATTTATCGATTCATGATTTTTTTAATCTTGGTTTTTAAGGTAATCGAAATTTCAAATTTTTATGCAATTACTGTTACCTTTGTAGCCTCCATGCCAGTCCTTATATCACCTGTAACCTTTAGAAGTGCAGTAGTAGTGCTATGGCCAGGCCGAAAGCCTGACTGTAGCGGGCTTAACAGGTTATTCCGATGAATAAACGAAGAGAGTTGTTAAAATAAGCGAAGAAATCAAACAAACTGGTAAGCAGATACATTGTATTGTCTTTATTAATCAACCTTAAGCCTAGGTTACACGGTGCGAGCTAGCATGCGAGCTGACCGTGTCAGTTACTGAGGTGCAATAGCTCGCACTGTGTGGTCTACTTTTTATCGATATTTCTATCAGCCACACTTGAATTTATTTCGTTCACGCGATATTTGCATGTCGCGATATCTTTTAACTTGTTTATTGTAATTATATAGTAACATATCTAAATCATTTAAATCATTTATATAATTATATATCTCTCATATTGCAATACATTAATTTTCTAATAATCTATAAAAATCTTCTGAATTCATTGGCATTTATTATTACTGCTCCGCACCCTTGGATAGTAGCGTGGTGTTATTAATATAGCCTATACCTAGCCTTCTTTGATAAACGTACTAAAACCCAAGCAATCTTGAATTTGGGTTTAAAAAATAAAATAAATAAAATAAAATATATTTTATTTCGAACGCATTGATTCATATTTTGTTAGTAACAATATACTTAGGACTATATTAGTAAACAAATTAAATTACATTTTAAAACTAAACTATTGATGCCGCGTTTGTGTCGCTGAGCTCGAAAGTCGATCCCTAGAATTTCATACATTTGTATGGAACATGTATCGGTCGCTCTGTCGCGGCGTCACAGTCGCAGCACCACAGACGCTATTGACACTCGCTTCAAAAGTCTACCTTAAAGGTGGCGGTTTGCAAACTATTGATATAGTTCAAAGTTGGTAAATTTAGTTAGAATAGTATTAAAGTTATCGAGATATTTACCATGTTGTGTTGTTCTGAGTTTCCGATATTTAATACTGATGTGAGTGACCATGATAGTTTAAATGCCTATAAAAATTTAGTTGGACATTTATTTTATAACTATTGCCAGAATTCCGGCGCAATATAAAAAAAAGAGGTTTCTTAAGATTTGATCCTGTAAACATGGGAACCTTTTTCCGGGAAAAAATTGGCTTATGTGTTATTCCAGAGTGTAATCTATCTAGCTTTTAGGATTAGGATAGGAAGTAACTTTTACTTCACAGTTAATATACACATCAAAAATATTCAAGGACGGTTTATTGTATCATTTTGTAGATTTTTTTTGTTCGACAGTTTGACAGATTGAGACGGTCAGTTGTAAATAGTTTTTGCTAGTCAAGGTACTGGTAGAGGAACCTGTAAATATACCCTTCAACTTACCATTATGGAAGGTGAAGTCATTATTGACGTGTAGCTATTACATAAAAAAACTTACAAACTTCTGTGGCACTTACCGTAGTAAAAAACTAAAACCCGACTACTGATAAATCACGCTCTAAAAAATATGTAACAAGAAAATAAATAGCCGTATTATGAGCTCTCAACACTCGAGTAATATGTCTCAGGCATAATTGCAATTTCAGCAACATCTATTTTTACCCGACTGGGTCAGCGAGGGTAATGTTTTTCGCACGTATGTATGTAGTTTTCTTTGTTCCCTAAGCCAAGCGGGAACAAAGAAAGTATACATTTAGTAAATGATCACCATTCAATTATTGACCTGTTTTGACTACAGAGTCCCCAACTCGTCCCCGGAAACGGGGAGGCGCGCCAGATGCGCCACCGCCGCGGCCTGCTTCTGCCAGGGTGACAGGCGGCTCCTCGTCACCCCCAGGCCGGGAGCCCGCACCCCCTGTATACCGTTCTACCGCTATGCCACTGAGGTGTTTTATATATAAATATATGTTATTTAATATTTTGTGTGACCTCCGTTATTCTCATTACAACTGAGAAGACGTGTACGCATGGAGGCCACAATATTTGCACAGATATCTGTGCCACGCAAACTGTCCCACAACTGCATGCGACTCCACTGGTGTTACACACGTTCATAAGTCACGGTAACCACTTTCCACCAGGTGGGCCGTGTGCTTATCTGCCACCTAAGTTGAATAAAAAAAATACTAGTCAAGCCCTTTCATTTGACGCCATATTCAGGGAGTTGGAACAAAATATGTAATCCACTACATACCGAATGCATGTGTATTATTTATAAACATGTATGATAATGTGGACAAACATCCACATCTTAGAAACCTATGTTACAATCTAGAGACAATATGATATAATAATATTATTGTACAACAAAGTCATGGTCACGGCCCAAATATTTCTGAAGCGAGGTCGGCGCATTTACCTGTATCACCTTCAGCAAACTACTGTTCGTGATTTTTACGATAAGGTTCCTTTAATCAATTAATTTGAGTGAACAGTGTTTTTATAGCACTCCTTATTTCTTATCTGACTGTGGCGAAAAGGGTTATGTTAGCTGTACGAATTATGTACACCTAAGGGCCTTTGCAGCTACTAATTGCCGTATCGATTTGAAACAATTGAATATAATTATTATGAGGTTGCTGATTTCTGTTATTCATGACTGTATTATCATAGCCCGCGTACTTGTAACTTGATATCCCTTCTTTTTATGAACCAGGTCACATGCCTGTCTGTTTCAATCATACGGCGCACAGCATCGATGTTTTTGTTGGTCACAGCGGTGGACGGCCGACCATCGCGAGATTCGTCACTGAGATTGATACGACCACGCTTGAATTCTGCAAACCAGCTATAAACAGTCGTCTTGCATGGGGCTTCATCGCCAAAAGCTGTTTCAGCTTGTGGCGAATTGTTGGTGAGGGGCGACACCACGTACCCTTTTTCCCCTGAGGATTAGGATTTATTCCCCCTCACCTTGTGTGCTTGCCTTCATTGGCTGGCCATGAGTGGAGTTGCAAGAGCAGAACCTATGCTCCAGGTTGGAAGTGTAAAATGTTATAACACCAGGGGCATGCTGACTACCAGCCTATAAACGAGTATTTCGCGTAGCTGTTTTGTCATGTTTTATGTGTAAAAAAGTTATGCTTCCCCCGTGTCAATGATCTATTTTTTAATAAATTATTCATCAGACTCAGATGCATGACTTGAGTCTGCAATAGAGTTATAGCATTTTAGGAGGGGCCTGCGCCATGTGTTATGGGTTCTAAAATGCGGATAAACATACATAGATACTTTTCGTAAATACATACATATCATAGATAAAAATACCGAAATGAATGCAAGAAAGCAAGAAAGTAAAAATTGTATTCGGCGGGAGTCAATATCAAAATTTAATCTGCAGAACAAAAATATGTTACATTGAGGGTACATATATAGTGCAACAATATAATTTTACTTTTGTTCTGTGTTCATACAATAATATTAGAAGCAGGCCGCGGCGGTGGCGTGTCTGGCGCGCCCCCCCGTTTCCGGGGACGAGTTCATGCGTAAGTACTTGTATTATTTTATTTACAAATACCCTCTTTATTTCACTTTTTTTTTGAAATTATATTGCAATTGTTCTATTTTATAGCACTCACGAGAACGCACCAACTTTCTGTACACAATAAACCCTTATATATGCACAAAATAATTCATATTTCACATAACCCTCTTAGCTAAACCTCTCTAAGGTCGACAAAAGACAGTTTTCCAATGTCAATTGGAGATTTATTGCAACACGAAGTTATTATAACCGCGGTATTCTGTAGGGCTGAGGTACTTCCCCAGTCGGACTGCTCAATTGGGCGGAAATACCAACGTGTCCTACCTCCTATAGAAGATTTATTAGCTATTTACATTCAAATTGGTAATATTGTCCTGACATCCCCAGGTACACCCCTCTCCCCCCGGCGAACTTGAGTCAACTAAAGCCGTACATCGTCTTGGGTCTCAAATAACGGGTGTAAGGGGGACCATTAAAACATTTTCCTCGCACCTCACCTGAGCCCAGGTTTCTTCGGGATTCAAGCACCCCACAGGTGTTTAGTAGTTTTTATAAATGATAACTATGTTTTTTTCCAGCGTTAATTGTTCCAATGAAATGCACCCTCTCATTTGTTGCTTCCAAGTGAAACTGGGTTATCGCATTTTACGTAACAAAATTCCTCGATTAAACGTGACAACTCATTTGGTCCCAATGGAATACTTACTTATTACTTACTTATTCAATGTTTTAATTCGATTAATTTAATAGTACAATACAAGTAGCTCATAGCATTTAGTAAAGTATTTATGTTAGTTGATCACGAACGAACTAATGAACGTAATTTCTTTTTGGGCACAAAACCTAACCCCTCGTTTGCACCTAAGTATAAAACATGTATTTGACAAGTTGCAATATGTCACAGGCTACAGTGTGAACGCAAATGTGTTATATACTTGTTTACAACTTGTTGTCTATACATCCTATATGATCGAAAAAGTATCTGAGATACATGTATAAAACAAGTATTGTGTTTTGATTAGTCTTCTACAAGTATTTTTACAACTTGTTTTACAACTTGTTTCGTGGTGTAAACGAGGGTTAATAATTAGTGTCATTTTAGCAACGTTACTGTATTTTTTTATTTACATCGAAAACGGTGTGTACCGGCCTTATCGCGCGTATAACTCACTAAATGTCTCGGAATCAGAACACTTTGAATGTGTACACTTAATGGAATTTGCACATGGTGAGAACATAGGCTGAGTGTACATAAGTACACTTGAAACAGATGAGGACATACCTCTTCCTTTCCATTTTATCAATATCTTCGGCTACAAATTAAGGGTACCTTCATATAAGTAACAGACTATATACATAGTACATACTAATATATATAAATATATAAATTCCGAGAGGTATGCAGATACACCATGTTTCACCAACTAAAATTTACAGTCCCATCACCTCTCTCTTTAGAATTTTTATATATTGTAACGAACCTATAAAGCCAGCCGATGGAGGGTTTCTTCGGAGACGATAAGCAGATGTATCCTGCAGCACTGACCACAACTCCCAAAGAACTTGAGGTTTTAACAAATGGACATCAGCCTCCTGTTCCTCTAATAATCTGATCATGTAATTACCTACACAAATCCTTTTTTTTTTTTGTACGGAAGATGATATGCCAGAAATCAAGAATATATTTAGACGTTGGTTTAGAAAAAACTTGTTATTAAAGGTGCTATGTTCAAAAATTACTAATGTAAATATAAAGCAATGGCTTGGTGTTAATATATTAAATAACTGTACAGATATTTCTTTGTTGACACAGTTTCCGCACACCGAACTTTTGCCCTTTATGTGAGCATAATGATATGAAAATTTGAATTAAAATAATTCAGATGCTTCGTTTTCTGTTTTATTCCTTTGCTGTTTTATTGTTGCTAGAATACTTTGCTAAGTGTTTTTAGTTTATTGTTAACAAGTCTTTATTCTCTGCACGACGGCGACAGTGGTGTCATTTCGTTTATTGCTTCGCTAAGCTCAAAGTCAGTATTATATTTTCAGAGCATCATAATTACTATCTGAAAGATTTGGAAATACCTGAGCAAGAATAGGTGTAAGAGGCACTTCAGTTGTATCAGCATAAATATCCTCTGCATGCGTTTCTATCTCATCATCGAGGAGGTTCAATTTTTCGAGGCTATGAGAAGCGAGCGTCCGGTAACTCAACACGACAGACAAATAACAAAGTTAACCCGAGTGTTGACAAAATAATCCACAAATAAAACTATGGCAATAGTAAAATGGGAGAAAAACGTTTGAGCGACCGACCGGCCAATCTGTCAGGCAACTAGTTTGGACGACGACTTCGGTTGTCTGCTGGACACATCTTGTTGCAGTGCTGAGATCTTATTCAATGATGGTGATTTTTAATCTGTATTGAAGTGTCATTGTTTCAACTTTTTTTAGGTACATAAAATATTCGTTTAGTCGCATAATGCCTAATTCGCGAAATGGAAAACCTACTTCTCGGTCTTCTTCATTGGCAAGCATATTTAATGGTCAAAATTTACAAAAACCTAAGAAAAGGTCATGTGGTGTTCTTCAAGTGATGATGTATAGTATAGCCAAAAAATTAAAAGACAAGCCTTCTAAAACTCAACATAGAAATAAAAGACACAATGTGGTAATTCTTCCCGTTCCCAGAAAATTTAGCCTTCATATTTTAATATTATATTTATATTATAATAGTGGGTTGTTGTTGATTTTGTGTGTTAATTATATGTATAATGTATAATATGTCGTTAAGGTTATATAATATAGGTATATAATAAACTGTTACAACCGAAAGAATGCTAGAGATACCATGGCTCCTACCCATATAACTAGCACGGCTGGCTGTGCTGGAGCTGCTGCTGCTTCTGCAGAGGCTCTCAAGCGGCGCAAATACTCCAATCTCATCGGAGATTATGAATTTGTGCCGTTTGGAGTCGAGACTTTGGGGTCATGGGGTCCGAGCGCTCGCAACCTCTTCCGTGAGATTGGCTGAACACCAGCGGTTGCATATATCGGCTAAAAAGATCCCGATTAGCCACTATCTAGTGGTTAATTATGTAATACGATATGATATATCACAGGATATGCATAACTCAAATTCATAACATAAGAATCAATCAAATCTGATTACAAATCGTATTAAATAAAGTTTAGTTCAATTAAGATCTAACCTATACTATGTAACTAACTAATTACTTTAGATAGGTAGGTATACCATTATTTAATTAAATCTACTATAATATATACTGAACGTTATTTTGAATTTTTATTACGTGGCACACCGTGTCCTACTACCTTTTGAAGAACCCCATATTGTAGGCGCATGGGAAAACTGCAACTTGAAATACCTAGCTGCTAATATAACTATGACGTATCTTATTTGGAGTATACTTTTTAATTTTTAATCATCATCATTGTCTGAGCCTTTTCCCAACTGAAACGATGACATATCAATGATAATGATAACAACTTTTGCACCGGGAGCGATCAGGGGCGGGTTATTTGATTAGTAGTTTTGACATATTATATTATATAATATGTATATAATATGTATATAATTATATACATATACATATATATATATAATTATATATATATATATATATGTATATATGTATATATATATAACGCCGCGTAGTTCCCGGCAGAGACCCTCTGGCATCTAAACCTTCGCTCACTGGCTAACCCGGGGCCATCTAAGGCCCCCTCGAGTGTGGGGTCTACTGTATCCCCATCTATACTCAGAAAAGGGGTGTTTCCTTCTTCCTACAGTCCCGAATCCTGTAAGCGGAGCGTGAAAAAGCTTCCAATGTCAAATTCTAGATATTATTATAATCAAAATGTCAATTGATTCAGAGTTGTATCCTCTAGAAATTCACTTAAATCATAGTAACATTTTCTGCTTAATAACTTTTTTAACTTTATTTTAAATATGTTTCTATTACATTCTTTTAATGCATCTGGTATTTTATTATAAGCCTTTAATATCTTGTAACTTGTTCGACATTTTTGGACTGTTTTACAATAAGGAAAAGGAAAACTGGTCGTGAAATACGAGTACAATCTGTTCAAATATAGAAAACGACGTCACGAGACAGTTGCTGTTTTTTTTTTTATCTCTAGGCTTTAGCTAGACCCCTCGATGTGGGAACCATGGTATCCACGTCTTCTCCCTGCTTCTTTTAGGGTAGCGTCTACCTCAAGTCGGCACTCACAGAGGACGGAGGTCACTGAGCTATCTCCAACGTATGAGTCGCCTCCGCCGGACACCCATTTAGCGGGCTCGACAAACGGAATTGAAATTGTCTTACTTTTCTCCCGGACCTCCTCCACCATCTTCTTCTCGAGCATTACTTGCTCGTAGCGACAACCTACGCGCTTACAATACCCACCGTAACTGCGGGCTTGTCGCCCAGTGAGATTAGGTACTCGCACCTCGAGATCTCGAGACTTTCCACATATCATATAACACAAAAGTGCTATTGACTCAGCACTTTTATTTTATGTTATTACTTGTTAGGAACGGGGGCACGTACTTCCGATGACGCTTCATTATTTCGGCTATCGATGACAAGATTGGTACCTAGGTACCTATATATATACATCTCTGCATCACACTAAGGTAGACTGTCAGATATTAGTACCCTTACAGCGCCTTTTAGTATTATCATTTACCAATAGTTTCATAAACCTGATTTGTAGTGATTTAATTTTATCCAAATGTGACTTAAATGTCCGCCCATAAATAGTCAGCCCATAGGAAAGCATTGAATCTACCAGCGCATAATAGACGGCATACAGGGTCCATAGTTTTCAGAGTTCCTTACTTACTGGTATCTTCTCCATAGAACTAACCTACCGAACCAGCGAAAGAATCATTTTCCAATGGTTTGTTTATACATAATTTAATATTTTTAAATTATTTCTTGACATACCTAATTATAAAATTTTTGGTCTGACCATTTTCCTGTCATTCTAACTAGTAATATTGATACTATGAAGTCCTTACCGTATCCAAATAGTGGTATAATTATTCCGGGTTCATGTTATTTACATATATATTAATTATTAATTGTGTCACACCTACTATACATATATATATTATAATAATACTAAATAAAATAGTAAGATGTGATGTGATGATCGAGGTACATTTTTTGGAACCTCAACGCGCTCCTGGGTAACAGCGACTGCAGCGCCTCTCTCCTACTGCCGCCGCTTACGGCAAACGCCGGCCAATACCAGGGGCGATCATCATGCAGTTGCTAACACGATAATTTCAGAACTAGTTTTTTTATTTTTTTTATTACTGGGTACTGCCATCTGGCTTCCACGATTTAAAGGATATCGAAGCGTTAAAGCATCTTATTGCTAATCTCCAGTTATTTTAATAACCCGCCTAATAATTCTTCAGTGCCTACTTATCCGAAGAATCTTCAAGAAATAAAAACGCATTGTTAGTGACGAGCTACTCTACCCATTGGCATAGAAAAATCTAGAATAGTCAACACAAAGTCACAACCTACCTACGAGTATCTACTCTCTTGAATAAAAACAAACAATAGGTAAATATCGAGAACTAAGCGCGCGTTCTTGTATTCTAAAGCTCGAGAAAACAATAACGTACATATTTGAGACAGTGTTGACGTGTCTAGTCCATGATGTCACCGTACTTGTTGGTGTGCGGCTCCGCGGGCGGGCTCGAGTACCGCGGCCGCGTCACCGCCGGCAGCGACTCCGTCCTCACACATGTGAACTTTCTTCACTTCTCACACTCACAAGAAGACTTCACAAGTGTGTTGAAAAACGTCGTATGATACACGTGTGTATTGACGATTACCGTCCTCGGCTCTCTTAATACCTTTACCTAATGGCCAGGGTCTCAATGGCGCCTCAGCGGTTAACTCGTATAAACTATATGGACAAAATACGAATATTCAATTTTATCTTACGTCAAAGTCCAAAAATCTAAAAATATAGGCAATGTCTGGGCATTTGACGGTACGAGATAAAACCTGGTTTTCAAAATGCAACCTCAAGGGGTCGGGTTGCCATTGGGTGGGACAGATGAGAAGTAGTTCAAATAAATGTAACAAATAATACAAAATACATATTGGAATTTAATTAAATTTAATATATTTTATTGTTTTATTTGGTTTTGTTTGATTGAATTGGATTAGATTTTTTTAAATTTGATTTGTTATGCTACTGTTCATTTTAATTTTTTGAGTACAATAAGGAGTTATCTATCTATCTAGCCTAAAAATGAAATTCGGGTTTGTTTAAACTAAAAGAATCTACCTATCTAGAAAGTTGTGGAAACTTAAACATCAATAAATCTAAAAAAACAAACAGTCAGCATTCATTTGATTTGTATTATTTAATTATTTACACTTAGCCCAAAGTTTTGGGCCAAAGTGGTTTTATTTCAATGATATTATAAGATAAGAGTGATACCACAAATATGTATCCTTGCTACATAGGGATATTTGCTTTAAATATTTGGATAATAGGTTGGCGGATTTTGTGAATTAATAGCAGCAGGATTAATATTCCCATTTAAATTTGAAGTTTATTGAAACGGTCTCATTTATACGGAATCTGGATCCTACGTATATCCGGTAAGGCGATTACGGGTGATTTGTCCAGTGGGCATTTAGATGCCTATCTCCCCATTTATTGTAAGACAACACGTATGAATAGTATCAAGGAAATCACATGAAACCACATCCATTTCTCGTTGGCTTCGATTATTATTACATAAAATCATTAACGCATAGATGGACCTCCTAGTGTAGATAAATTACGAAAATATGAGTAACTATTCTCACCATTGTTGTCGTGATTGGAAAAATAAACGCCTGTTTTCCTGCAGTTGTGGTTATTTAGCGATTATTACTCATTGCAGGATGCTACATAATAATTATCTCTTGTATAATATTGTTTATTTATCAACTCGTAACAAAACATAGTAAGGTTACTAGGTATAACTTATTCAGCGAAATCGCCATAAACCGGCTACAAACTTTAGGGACGTAAGCCAACACGCCAATAATAAAAAATGCTGTGTAATAAGATTTCACACTCTGCAGGCATTACAGGGGTGAGCAGTGAACCTCAGGAGATTGGCTTAAAAACGGCAAAGTTTCAATTTTGTTTCTTGAGCAGGATTTTGTGAAATAAAACTCAGAATTATAAAGATTAATCAGCCTTATATGTTTTAAACTGTTCGATAATTATTTGGTATCAAAAACAAATATAAGATTTTTTAAGAAACATAAACATCTTAGAAATAATCAACATTTCCTAAAATATGACATTATTTGTTATTTTTTTTTATACAACTTAGGTGGCAGACAACCACACGGCCCACCTGATGGAAAGTGGTTACCGTGACCTACGAACGTATGTAACACCAGTGGAGTCACATCCGTGCTGCCAACCCTGTAAGAACAGAGACTTTCTGTGCCTTCATACAGAGTCCGCTTGTCGCGTGGAGACAAAAATATGCATTATTGGCGCGCGGCCGCGACGATTGTTCCACGAAAAACAATAGAATTCCAATTTGAATTGGACGTTGTGAGAATTGGACAATTTGAGCCCGCTGGACATTTTGCGAATTGGACATAATGCGACTAAAGCAATAATAGACTGTAGACAAGCGAAAATTTCCTGAACCTCGAATAACAACTCCTCAGTTAAAGGGGTAAAATGTACAGGCGGACAAATCAGTGCACATTCCGGTTGTACGTAGTACTTATTAGTTCCATGGTACTAACATACTCAAAGTTTGAGATTGAACTGCAAAGAGGATATAAGGATTAAACCAAAGAGAATACAATACCTACTACGTAAGATTAAACTAAAGACAGCTGACAAATTGGGCAGAAGCTTTTGTTGAAGTTTGTAAACCACTGCGCAAGTATTCCGTACCATGTGCTCTTGACATTGTGTTGATATAATACGCCGTGTATTACGTCACCAAGTATGTTGGCGTGTGAACCGTGGTGCTACAGTCCATCATCACAAACCGAAGTATATCGGCCTAATAATAATATTCGAACTCAACGCTGTTCTCAAGCGCGGGTTGTGACCATTCATGCCAAACTGTTCCTACCTGTTCAACTTTCTCCAAAAATGACTCGTGCGTCTGATGGTTTATCATGAAAGCAACTTAAATATTTTCGCTAGTTATTGCATCTCACTTTTATTTGTTCGAAAAAGGTAACGATCTGTACTTTCGGATTCGATATCATTGTTAAAAATTAAATTTAAATCCAATTAGGTGTCTTGAAATAACTTATCAATAATATGTACTCCGTCTTTCGCGCCTATTAAATTATATACTTCAAGTTTTACAAACTATATTGTAATAATTACTTTATAAATTGGTATATTTTTCCTGGTTTTATTATTTTCTCGTTCTCTTTAAGTCGTTAAATAATTTATTTTTAAGGCAGGTGTAAATGTTTAGCAAAAAAGGTTTTCTCCGAAATTCTATTCTATTGAAATTGCAAACTGCATCTTGTTTGTAATAAAATTGCATCGTCACTAAGGGCCTTGCTCAGTCCATAATGAAAAATGAGGATATAAATAGCTATCAGCTACAATTTAGACGAACGGTAAGACAGTTCGGTTTCCAATATCACCAGCAGCGATATCCCATGCATGTATACCAAACTCAAAGTTGGCATCCGCACCACCCATAGCAACCATAGCCATGTTTAATGCAGCCGAGCCCAAGGACCTCATTCCATGACCATTATGAACAATACAAGTTGTTCAGAATCTTGGTGAACTTTGTTCCTTTACATCCTACGCTTTTAATTTATCCATAAATCTCCTCAATGTCAGTCCGGATGCACTTCCCATCCTTATAATTATATGTGTGGCTCCAATGTATTAGCCTAAGGCTGTAGGTATACTGACTGGCACTACGAAGCGTATTGTATAATATTCCCAGCGAGCATGTCGAATTAACACCCACATTCCACCAAACATTTTATTCGGCCCCGCGTGTTAGGGGGTGAGCCTATTACCGTATTCCGGGCACTATTGTTGACTCGAGCCATGCATCTGAGGCTGAGTCTGGGCTATATATATCTGTCTGATGTTAAACAGCTATATCAAACAAACAGGTTTGAATTTCATATTGATTATAACTAAACAAACATTGGTTGGAAAACGTAAAAAAAACGTAACTTTTGCAGGTATTTTTTGTCCCCATAGGATTGGAATGGAAATGGATTCCTTTATCCGCATTTAGCCTCCTATTTTTGGGCCATTGTGCGTTTTAAGAAAATGGGTAGTGTTATTTTATTTGTGCTTTTACTAAGGACCTGTACAACGTCAAAAATAACTAAAAAGCTTACCAACCAACCAACAAACGCCAACTACGACCGCGTCCTGAACAATATAATTATTGCAACTTCAGAGCGGTAATTTGGAGTATTGTGTCCACGGAAATGAACTATTATGTATTTTATGATGTGAATGTTCGGGGGATCTAAAAAAAAAGTCACTTTGATGGAATCGTATGAGGATAATAATACGAGTTATATTCAAAATAGTAAAAGGTCGTATACAAAAGGATTGATCAACCAATGAAGAAAGCTTATGCGCCCGAGATTGGTCGATTAACGCACCCGCGCTTACCACCTAAAAACCCGTACTGCGCGGCAACTACTCTGTCAAGAAGTCTGCCGGTCACTATACAGCAAAATTTGCTCACTATTCCAATAGCAATCGTCCGAATCAAGAATGAGTCAGCTCCCTGAGTTTTCCCACAATTTGTCCAACGGTTCACTAATTTTACATTTACTCGTTTTAAAACATTTTCCATTGTTTTACCAAAAACAGAGTTATTCATTAATTTAAAGAAATCTTTTTCAAAATCTGAAGTTGCCAATGAACGCATGCGAGTGTTCAAATCTATATAAACTTTTAACCACGCTGATTGATTGAACTTAAGAATTTTGTGAATTTTAAGCAAACGAAGTCCTCTTTTCAAACATTGTTTAAGATTCCTATAATGAATGACATAGTTCTTTTTATCATTTAAATTTGGAATCAATTTTTTGTCTTTACTACCACCATAACATATATTTTCAGGACATAACGGCAGATCCGAATGTAAGTCGTGTAAATGTTTTGGATATTCTAAGTCCACTTCCAAAATGAAACCATAATCAGCATCGTCAGGAACATGAAAGTTAGTATTAACATCAACCCGAATGAAGCCACTTGTAAGAAAGAATTTAATGAATGGTTGGATTATTTGAAAGTTTTCTTTAATAATATCAGGGCTGCTCCTGTTTTGTTTGTTAAACATAAAGACACTAGACCTTATTTAAATTTTAATATTAATAATAAATTTTATTCAGGTTTGTTAGATAGGAATTTGTCCTTATCTTCTTTGATGGTTGACCCGACATCCTGAGCAGCAGCCAGTAGATTTCTCCAAGGTCTGTAGTAGTCTTGGTTGACTTGAGGAATGGCAATCATCGTCAGATAGTCTTCTGGAGTCAATCCTAGTCCAAATTGTTGGTCTAGCAGACGACGCGAAGATTGTCTTGGACGATAATGATGATCGAGGAAAAATGATACTAATTCGCGTTTGTTTTATTTTTATTTCAAACAGTTGATATTATAACTGTGAACTTATTAGCTTCATTTGTTATAATTACTTAGCTTAACTGTTTTTTTAATCAAGTTTACTTGCAATATAACGCAATATGGATTATAAGAAGTACAGAAATATTGCAGCTACGTTTAGACGGCGTACTGTAAAATGTTAGGTGGAAAAATCTGAGGATAACACCCAGATTTTGACACCTATGTTTTCAGCCCATTAACAGGACACTTACCTGAATCTGTGCTGCAGCTGAGTATTACCTTACAATATAAAGAATTTTGACAATACTAGTCAGATTGGTTTTAGGATGGAAAAACATTCTTAAGATATTGAGACCTACAGATTACCGCGGCCATAATAACCTCGTGTCGTGTTCCCGGCGATGAGTAGGCTAGTCAGGGCTCACTGGAGAATTTTTGTGCTGTCAGTGGGAAGACCTCCGCAAAATTTATTTTATTTTATTAATTCGCAACAACAAAACTAAGTTTTCACGGGATTAATTAGTGTATTATAGATCATTGCTCTGGTGGAAGTGTTATCTAACCGTTGACTACAGTTATTTTTGAACAACACAGTGAATTAAAGTGTAACTTCGGCAGTGAAATAAAAGCCTCAAAACTAAAGATATAACGACACATTTAAAGTTATGTATAACATAAACTCCATCTCTCATCTTCTCATGCGGTATCGTACATGGTGATTATAGGATAGGGCTGTTTAACATCAGACAAACATATACACCCCAGACTCAGCCTCAGAAGCTTGGCTTGGGTCCACAATAGTGTCCGCAAGATGGCAATAGGCTCACCGACTATTAATATATAATAGGTAAAATGTGGGTGTAAATTCACCAGACAGTGGTCGGAATTGCCTAAAGCTGCTTGTACCGAAACACTGTACAGGTCTGGGTGACTCGTCAGCAGAAGGTCTAGCAGAGAGGGTGCTAGGCCCGACCTTCTTGGTATTCTGGTGACCTCGTGTACCAATTGGGTCAGGCCATGCGCCAGAGCAAATGCATGGGGTTATATTCTTTAATATTACAATGTTCAAAAATTAAGCTAAGTTTTAACTGGGCAAAGAGTTTCTGCGCACCATTTTGTTAGGTAGACCAAACCGAGATATTCTGTTTGAATTTGGCTGGGATAGTTACTCCACTGTACAAAAAGCTGCGGTTATACAACAGCAGTTGCTTAGAACTTCTAGATGAGCTTATTTGTTAATGATATCGTATGAAAATTGTTTAAATCGCGGTGCTTACTCAAGTATTTGATGTCAGTGAGATTCTAATAAGGTTGGGGCTATATAATCATTAGAGATTAATTAAGAAAAAAATTATTTGAAACATTGGCTAAAAACACATACATAAAAATATATATACCTTACTAACAATAGTATATAAGTGAAAAATGTACGTACTAACCATCTATGGGCTTGTCCCGAAATAAACTTTATTTAATTTAATTTAATTTAGGTGGCAGACCCACCTGATGGGAAGTGGTAACCGTGGCCTATGGACGTGACCCCATCTCTTCCCATGAATAGAGTTACACACGATTAATTTTGTTAATATATAATTTATAGCCTATAAAGTTAATGCAGCTCGGTCCCGTTGCAGTCTGAAGTAGGTCAACACAATAAGAATAACTACAGATAGGCAGTGGGTCAAGGGCTTGAAGCTGTCTAGATAGTAGGTGATTGCTAGAGAATAGTGGTAATTTGCAAGAATAGCTTTTTTCAATAAACAGTATTGGCAATCATCAATACCTAACATAAAATAATCATGCGCTAGTTCGTAGTAATTCCTAACACGATGGATATTATCAAAAAACCACAGGAAATAAATCTCTTATTTCAGGAAATAATTATTGGTTAATGTTTCTTAATTTTGCAGATGACTCAACATACCATATAATATCGGATCTCTTTATTGAAAGAAAAATATATTATAGCGTTTAAATGTATTGCTGAACACATACCAATAGGGTTACCCAAAAAATAATTAAATTTTGAAGATCAAAGCAGTTTGCAAGCATTCCTGAATGTTGGTTCCATTCTCAACTCCTTCAAAAGATTTTCAAACGCACTTTTTCTAAACAAGGTTTTCTCCAGCATTTTCTTCAGTATTATTTTTGGGTCAGCTTTTATTGGATAAAATTATATATGCAGCCGTCGCTTGAACGTGGCGTCTATGAGAAGGCATTTTTTTGTGGATTAAATTTATTTGGAGTTTATATGTATTTCCACATTTCCTCATGTCAATTTATCAATACCTGCCGGTTTTGTACCCGCGACTCAAAGGTAGCCACTGTAGCCAGCCTATCGGGGTTGGGAAGTCAACCGGTAGTCGCTCCCATTTATAGCTGTATAAACCAGAACCGTGCTCGAATAAAACTGATTTGATTTGAAAACTAATCAACTCTTCTGATCACTCCAACCATTTCTCGCTTGTTCTACCTCCTTAGTAGTGAATTCTCTCAAAATCCTTTCATAATGCAGTTATCACTTGTCAAAATTTCAAGTTTGTAGGTTTTGGGGTTAAGGGCTATGCGGGAAAAGGGACTCAAATAAACGAATGGTTTCGGAATCTAATTTCTTTAAACCCATATACAAAAATAAGAAGTCGCAGAGGTCATCGATCTTTAGGTTCTTTACGGCGCGAACAGATGATGCGAAAGTATCTAGAAACTTCTCTAAGTTTTGATCGTTACATGCCGTAATGGGTTTCAAGTCAAACATCTGATCCATAACATACCTTTTGAGACGCGGTCGACATGCGTTATGCATAAAATCAGTCATCCATTCATCCCTTCAGTACAGTCAGCATCAAATCGGTCTTGAGGAACAAAGTTCTCAAAATGATCTTAATATCTCAGTATCCTCCGTTTCTGTTGATTAATTGTTCAGATAATTCGATCCTCCTAATTGAGAGGTATAAAAAAATGCTCGCATAGCGACACTTTTCATTCTGTCTTTGAGATCGATAACGAACACAGCGAACTTAAGTGACCGAAGAAGATTCTACCTGCGACCTGAGCAACGACTGTGGACGCCCCATTCCTCTCTGGCTAATGCTCGGAAACTATTCACGTCGCTGTAAAGTTTATCCTGCGATAAGACTTGAGCGACGTTTGAGTCGAGGCTGTCTCGTTCCCGCATGATGGATTCTCAGTTGGTGAGGTTAGTATTATTAATTTTAAATATAGTTGATAGCTATTTAAAAGACAATTCGACTTTTGAAGCTTGAGAACGTAGTTTATACCTTAGTTTATAATATACATAAACAGACACATAAGATAATAACATAATATAGTTATTTGACGCCTATATTAATTTTAATCTATAACATAGTTTAGAATAAAGTCTAAAAATTTTTCTATGCAACAAATCGTCGAGAACACCCTCAGGTAATGCTAACAATCGAAAACTAGAGTATAGATCTTCATTGCGCTCTCATACTAACATGTTTTATCGGCAAGTGAAGCTCAACAATGATAGTGGGCCATTGTTATCAGCAAGACAGCTGTGATGGCTGTTGTCATAGGGATCAAGGTTCGCCGAGCTGATTATAAAAAAGAGGCAGATATGTTACTAGAGCGCGCCTGGTGAAGACGTGAAAACGTCCCAATTGGGACGTATCGCATTCACTGCATTCAGTGCATGTCTTGCAAACGCCGAGTTGTCACGTATGTAAGCGCTTAATAAAATTGGAAATTCAAAAAATTATAAGTCATCAATTTCAGTTGAGAAGATAAAGCGGTATTGGGCAGAATTACATGATCTTGTCAAATAGCCTATTCAATATGTAGCGAATTAAATGAAACGATTGAAATGAAAATGAGGAGATTAACCTGACATTGAACATCGGTCGTGGTAAGGAATTATGTAGACAAACATGTAAAAATAATAATATGTATTGAATTATGGTTTTGTATCACATCAGCTACTTTTGAACATTGACTTAAATTCACAAAAATGCAAAGATAATAATATGTATTCTCTCTTTCTTCTGCATATCAACGACATGCTGTCTACCGGCAATGTTCATTGTTATGCAGACGATAGCACATTACATGGGAGTTATCATGGACATCCTGCGGCCAAGCAGTCAGATATCGCAGAGAAAAGGCAGCTTCTTGTCACTGAGCTTGACGGGATCCTGAATCGGTATTGTAATCAGCTAGATGAAATATATGCCAGTTTATAAATATAAAAACAACAAAACAAAAGCAATGCAGCTATTTCTGAATAATGAAGACTGAAATCATAGTTTAAAATAATCATATTTCTTTTAAAATGTATTAATTTGCTTTTGTATTACAGTTTTTTTACATTAGATTACTGTATATCTACATAAATGTGGGTAAAAAATATGTAATAATAATAATTATTTTTTGAGATATTAACTAAGTACTTTTAGAACTGTCGTATCTACAGTCAAGCAGATGTCACAGTTCTAAAAGCACCTTGCAGCCCTCTTTGTCGAGGGGCCGTTTCAGGTTCTCCAGTGAAACGTTGCTGGGGTACTGCTCGTCATAGAAAGTGGGCTCCATGCCGTGCTGGAAGCGTCGAACCATGTGTTTGCACCGAACGTCTCGGTATCACTGAACTCACTGCGCAATCTTCGACAAACGATTTCCTCGTAGCTTTTCCATGATTGGTGCTACTCTCTTGTCACTAGTTTAAAAAGTGTATTGAAGGATAAAAGTTATGAAATGTAAACCATAGATATCTGATACTATTTATACAATTCCAATGTTGTTATTCGTTCGATAATGTTGCGGTAGCGTCGTTGGAATGACACTATTGACAGAAAATCTGTTTGTAGGGAAGTGACCAGTGCCTGTGATGTTATGTATGAATACTATATTGTGATATTGAAGTAAAGTGTGAACTTTAAACTCCCAAACAGAACTCTTAAGACAAAAATATTGAACTAAATGTCAATTTTAACTGATAAATACATACAATCAATGAAAATACACTATAACGTCAAAACAAAATAATTTATGAGGTGTGAGTGAATGAGCACCCAGTAAAGGATGTGTTCAACTAGACTTCTGTAATTTTGAGTACAGATTGATAAACGAATCCGTAATAAGGGCACGTGGGGGTAATACACCTTATTAAAACACAAATAAACCCTTGCATAAAGTTTGTGTCTATTGTTAAAACCAATTTTTTAATTAAACCAATTTTTCTTAAATTTCTGTTTTTTCTTCAATAAAAGTCTTCTACAGATCACTCATTCTACAGACACTTATTATCTTTGGTAGTATCATTCATACAAACATCATAATACATAATACATAATACCATTAGAAAGGTAACTGCGTCAGTAGTGCAACACCGCGCATAATCCAGTGATCAGGACTTCACTTTGCATTAAGCATCTTAATTTTGGACTTTAACTGCATAGCTTTAAAGTCTAAGCTTGCTTTTGCAGAATCGAGGCTCTATTCAGTGTCGACAATATAACATAACCGAAGTTTTTTTTTTAAATATCCAATGTACATTAAAAACTTATTATTTTATAGTTATTTGTAAACTTCTTGTTTACTGCTGTTATTGAAATACAATGAAACAATGAAGGTGGAAATTAACTATTTATTGAAAAACTTTTGATTGATCATATTATTCGCATAAAAGATTTTACAAAACAATTTTACGGGCATGGCCATCGTCAATTACCATCCTGGAAAACATAACAAACCAGGCATTGGATTGAATAATTGCTGGTTTTTCAGTAAGTTCTTAACAGATTATTTAGTTATCTATGTACATCTCAATCCGATTTCTGTACAAAAACTAACTTTAGTAGAAGTTATAGACACGAGCCCACCTGATGGAAAATGGTTACCGTGTACCACCACCACCACCACCAGTGGAGTCACACCCATGCTGCCGACCCTGTAAGAACAGAGATTTCCTGTGCCTTCAGTGCAGAATATAAAATCAGGACAAGACTTTGGTCTTCCCACTGACAGCACAATAACTCTTCAGTGAACTGAGCGAAATGTGGGTATCATACACATCTGTCTACCCCCTTTGCAGTATGTATGTATAAGTAATCACTAAATATATTGCATTTGCTCTGGCGCATGGCCTGACCCAATTGGTACACGAGGTCACTAGAATACCAAGAAGGTCGGGCCTAGCACCCTCTCTGCTAGACCTTCTGCTGACGAGTCACCCAGACCTGTACAGTGTTTCGGTACAAGCCGCTTTAGGCAATTCCGACCACTGTCTGGTCTAAAGTGCTGTAATATCTTGTAGAAAATTTATTTATATACAACAACCACTAAAGTTACAAGCACATGTCAATATCATCATTTTCTTAGCCTTTTCCTAACCCCCGTTTCCGGGGACGAGTTGGGGACTCTGTGGACCCGAGGAGAGGGCCAGATCGAGAGAGATGGCCCTGGGTCGGCCAGTGTGCGAGGGATATGCCTGTTCATCTCACCGAAATAACCTCTCCCACCGGCTCCGGTGGTGGAGATAACTGAGCGGGAATTGAACCCGCACCCCCTGCGTAGTAGTCGGGTTCACTACCGCCACATCATAGACAAGTCAACCTATTACCCCAAATATCAAAAGTGCAGTAGCAATCCTACGTAATTATAGCGTCAACATTCTAGCGCTCCTTGTGACCTTTTTCTTTTAAGACAATTTACACACACGCATAAATTGTTCTTCCGTAGGAATATTATCGATCATTTCGTTTATACAGCTTAAGTAACCTGTGACCGAGACAAATTTCAGCCTCATCTGTTCATCCGTTAGAGAGTGATTAATTAACAAACAAACAAACATTGTTACAAACTTTCACATTAATAATATTAGTAGGAATCAGGATTTAACTAACAATGTGTTACAACGAACAGCCAATACTAAATAATTTTCTTTTTGGATATTATGTATAAAGAACTAGTCTGCAAATAATGTATGAGAATCTGCTGGATGTGTTGACAGTTATGAATACTACTACGCTCTCTTGAGTAGTACCGTGATGATATATAGCCATAAACGATAAACAGACTATTCAACACAAACAAAATTTAATTATAAAGTTCCTGAGATAAGCGCGTTCAACCAAACAAGCAAACAATTTCTTCAGCGTTATAACACTCAATAATTTTTACATATAAATAAAATTGGAATGTCTGTTTGTAATATTAAAATAACCGCTTTTTACTACATGCATATGAATATATATATACAAAATAATATTTTTTTATAATTTTTATATGTCTGTTTGTTCTCATGCAAATCTTCCTATATTCTTCAAGAGGGGCATCAGAAAGTTTCTTCATGGTCGGCAGCGCGAGTGTGACACCCCTGGTGTTGCATATGTCCATAGGCCACGGTAACCGCTTCCCATCAGGTGGGCCGTGTGGTTTCTTGTTCATTTTCCTGTAACGCCGAAAATTCCCCGAACGGTGTAATGAAACATTCGATAAATTATTCGATAAAAGATTTTCCTTCCAGTACATGAATATTCATGGGCCTTTTTAATACAGAACAGTGTCGCTGCCAATATTGCGGCTGGTTTCGACCGCAACGAGCCATCAATTATGTCGTTCGCGATCTAAAAAAAAAAATAAAAAAAAATAGAGAAGTAACGGCGGCGCAACAAAATCCACTGCACTCCATTTTCGAGACGTTAGCTTATAAATTAAGATAGATAGCAAGTGATTTCCTAAGACTAAATATGGACGAATATACATTTTTGTCTCGTTATTGTAGGGGTCTCATACTACCAATAATATTTGTTAGGTACCTATTAATAGTATTATATTGTTACTAACACTAGTATTAAGATTATTGTTACTAACACGCTATGGACCCTGGTCCGAAATAAATGATTTTTATTTATTTTTATTTATAAAGCATCTGGTGAGACCATCAAGCTGAGTGCCATCATTATAACATTACTTAGTGTCTGTAATTTTGTGACCCTCTTTCACGAGACTTTGCTTTTAGCTTACCATCAGCCGAAGTGAAGCCAAATAGGCGTGTCCTTGATTAAAAAAAAGAGGCAACTGACGGAACAAGGCGTAAATGATATCACTGCGAGAGAAGGAACACTCAAAATAAAACCCTGTACCAACTTGTCTGGCCAGCGTGGAAACAGTAGGCCAGAGCCTCCCAACATTGGGAGAAGCCTAGTCCAGCAGTGGACTGCGATGAGCTAATTGTTTTAAATAAACTTGATATTATTACCGGGCATATATAGTGGAGTGAGAGCTCGCTGTGATGAGATGGCCTGCTGATAGTGTATTCTTTCTCCGTCCACAAGTTCATTTATGAAACTCTTTTACTTCCAGGGTCGATATCGTTGACGGCGCTGACGGTGACTCCTGTGACGTCACACAGCTCCAGTTCTACTGAAAAGATACCAGCAAGAAACTCAGCGAACTACATTAGAACTAGATTATTTTTCTTTTTTACATTTGCTTTAGTTTACAATTTATTTTGTGCGAGCAAGCAAGAGACTTATGTTGACCACGCATTAACATCATTGAGGTACTCATCCATACGTTATGCCTTAACAATTACTTTTCATCCAGCTGATTGCAACATATGAGGTAAAAAAAAATGACTGGTACTAATAAATTTATTTTTAATGTCCAGAAGCCGAAAACTGAAGGATTACAGTATACAGTGGAGTTTAGTGGAGGTTTTACAAACTGAACTAAATTAATTGTGACGAATTGGAGGAGAGCCTTGATCTTTTGATCAACGCTATCAGTTCTTCGGAATTGATCATAATCTCGCTATTCGGGGCTTGAGATGCATAATCTACACCTTAATGGTCCAGTCCTATTGTGACAAATTACGTATTTAGGGACACCGACTATAATTGTATAAAGCTGAATGCGCACATTGGCCTCAAATATTATCCTAAGAACTCAAATGATGGTTATTCAATGTCGCAATAATAGTTTAAAGCTAGAGAGCACCAATGAACTTTTTTTTAATAACACTTAGGTCGCAGACAAGCACACGGGCCACCTAATGGGACGTGGTTTACGTGGCCTGTGGACGTGTGGAACACCTGAGGAGTCACACTCGTGCTGCCGATCCTGTAAACACAGAGATTTTCAGTGTAGAAGACAAAGCAGGACAAGCCTATGGTCTTCCCACTGACAAAACTCTCCAGCTGAGACAAGGTCTCGGATTCTATCCCAGGTTTTACCATGGCACACACCAATGACTTTTCGATGCTTTTCGAAGTTATGTGTGTATTTATCGCAGGTTTATAAGTGCCCGGTTAATGGCAATAGGCTCGCCACCTATTACGTTGGGACCTATACATAAACGGGCGAAATGTGGGTGATAGCACAACTACCTACCCCTTCGGGGATATAGGCGTGAGTTTATGTTATGTTTAATCGAAGGCAATAACAGGCGACCGGGGTAACGCATCTTAAAATTATACTGGTCTTCAAGTGTTTTAAATAAATCTTTATGCCTTTTAACGAATTTACAACTTGAGTGTTGTTGATATAAATTATTGCGCTGTTAGCAAGTTCAATTTTTTAAACAATGGTTTGCACGATGTTAATTGATTCACATTGCAAAGTGCAAAGTGTTCTTATCCGTGTTATTTATCCTGGTGTTAAAAGCACCCAAAGAACTCTTTCTAAAAAACGCTCATGGGACACCATGAAAGGCGTTGGTCGCTCATGACAGCAGGACGGTGGCCATGGAAGTCGGAATCCGCTAAGGAGTGTGCAGGTTTACGAGGAGGGCGCCCTGATGCGTCGTGTTGCTGGAAGTCGGCAGCTTCCGGAGGAGATCGATCGCTGGAGACAGGAGGCTCGTGATGTTCTCTTCCGGAAGTGGGCCGATAGGCTGGGTACAACTAGGAGTAGCTTGACTAGCTTGAGACCTCGTCTCAGAAGTCCATTATAAATATATGTCATGATTTAATTCGCGAGAAGTTCCGATACCTTGTATACTTATGCTTTTAGTTGTTATTTATAATGTATGAACTATGACTGCGCCCAATGGCAAAGTGTGGCTCAGGTGGAACACACTTGACATTTTACTCTTTGTAAAATGTCAATAATTGATTTCAGTCGCTTTGTTATTTCTTTCTCTTCCATATTTTATGAATTTGAGATATCTCTATTGTGTTAGTACAATATAATAGTAATATATAATAATAGTAAATCCAAGGGAACTACTAATCTTAATAAGGTAATGTGGAAGCTATATATAATCAAAGTGTGCAAGTAGGTACTAAAAAAAGTAGTTACAGCAGGTTTTTAATTCAAGACTTAAAATGAACTGAACCAAATTTAACAAATTTCTGGATAAAGGCAGTCATTACCTATTTAATAAAAAATGTATCTAGATGATATAATATATTACCTACAAGTAACATGCACCACACATAACTAGTGTTCACTTGCACCCCTCCAGCTAAACCTATGCTCATTTCAAAAAAGTAATATATTATTGTTTTTGAAATGGGTTTCCTTTGGTTCTAAAATACTACATACAAAACCAAATCCGTAGTAATCTGAAGGTCGGCGGCCGAACTCGAAACGCGTCAGATTAAGATCGGGGAGGTTAGTTACATATTGACATTTGTCTCCAGTTAGTAAGAGACTAGAAGGGTGGGTGGGTAAGCAAAAGATAATTCGGACATTGGATTTACACACGTACGCGTCAGATTAAGATAAGGGA
This sequence comes from Eilema griseolum, assembly GCA_963662185.1. Lineage (NCBI taxonomy): Eukaryota > Metazoa > Arthropoda > Insecta > Lepidoptera > Erebidae > Eilema > Eilema griseolum. The sequence continues at coordinate 11,608,411 of OY759251.1, forward strand.
GGTTAGTTTCACAACACCTTACGACGGACCGTTTCTCTACCTTCCATAAAAAAAAAAAACATATTGCCGTTTTTTGTCAGATCATAAAAACTGAGAACATCGTCCATGAATTAGGATCAAATATCCTTAATAGAAAACTGTGAGACTGCTAAACAAGTCATGTCAAAATTAGAAGCAATATATGAACAGAAATCAGAATACATCAAAATGTTAATTCATGAAAATTTTTATAGTATTCATATAGTGCCAGTGATACCATCAATATTATAAACTTTGTTAAATTTTATTTTATATAATTATTACACAATCTTATAATAGAGAGACCTATAAGGACAAACATTTATAGCAATCTTAAAAACATATTTATATTACAATTAAAGCATGAAGCAAGCCGTGTTGCGGCAGTAGGTTGTAGAATATTTATTATTTATATTTACAACATACATAAAAATTAAATGTTCTTAATTTTAACAAAATTGACTGAAGTTGTAATCGATACAATTTTCGGAATGCCTATATTGAAAAATAATAATAAATGTGTTTCCAGTTACGATATTATACTGTGGATAACTAAAATTAATACGTCCGCTTATTCCGAGTACACTCGGAATGCAAATTGCGTTGTAAATGTATTCAGGCATGTTCAATAACTTGCGATTGGTGGTCACCATTCCAAACCATTAAAATTCGATTGTTTTATTTCACGCTGATTTTTTCATAATAAGTACGTTTGAACTAACTTTTAAACCTTCGCATTCCAGTGTTAACGGGAATTAACACGATCATGGTACTCGCCAGCAACCGTAAGCCGGATGGGCATGGTGTTTTTGTCTTCATCGGTACTAAAATGGCAGCCCATATTAGAGGTATAATGCTATTTGATAAATCTGCAAGATCGGTTCTTAAGTAACAAAAATCCGAGCTGAAGCGCACACAGACGTATTATTATCAACATCTGAATCTGCAAAGTACCGTCCACTTTGGCATTATAGAACGCATTTATCAAAAAAAACAGCACATTACACGCAGTACGGTCTAAATCCTTCATGGAAGGAAAATGTGCCAGTAGATGATAATTTAAAAAACTTGACGACTATTGCAATTGTACGCATCTATTTAAGTGTGTTTTAATTTGGTCGAATAATAAAATGTGACAGCGTCGCTAACTACAAAAAATATTATAGTTAATCTTTGTATTGAAGCTATTGTGTAATGGAAGTACCGCAATGAATATCATCTTAGACAATCAGATGCAGCAGGAAGTGTAAGTTATTCAATAAACGCGGAACATCTATCTACAGGCGTAGCCACAGTATTTTAATTATATTGTTTTTTTTTCTATTTTTGCATCTGTTTTTTTTTCTGTAATGCTGTGTATCACAATAAACATTTTTTCTTTCTTCTTTCTTTTATGCCAAAGCATAATTTTCGACATTGCCGGTGGATACAAAAGGATCCTTTTCCTTGACGATACCATAAAAAGGGAGGAAAGCCAAGGCATTAAGAATATTTTGAGTGCGTTGCTTTTCAAGATCAATCTGATACTGGCTGTACCTACATATTTAAAATGTAAGTCAGCTTATTTAATCAGGGATTTGATATGACCACATAGTCCATTTCAAAATTTATTCCATTCTTTTTGTCCCACCATTTTTTGAACCACTTCCATCGGCTCCCGTTCCAAGAGTATCCGTGGGGAATTTGCGCACGTAAAAAGAAAAGCATCAACCCAAACCAACACCGATACTGCCTGAAAGGTAAAAATTAACGCCTTAGATTACTTATCAACTACGGTGAAGGAAAAGGAGGGTTATGATTTAGACAGGCTATGTATGTTTGTATTGTTTTATATGTTTTATATGTAGGTTTATCTGTTCCCTCAAAGCTCCTCCACCACAGAAGCATCTTAGTCGTCCGCTAGTTATAGGCTATATAATATATCACTGAATCTAATGTGGCATCGCTAACTTTAAGATAATATTATTAACGTTAGTATTATATCAGATGTGTGTGTGAGGCCTTTAGATAATTGGTGCCATAAAATGGCCAGATTGATGAAGAAAAATAAGTCTATACTTTAGTTTTCTTTACATATCCTTTTGCAACCAAGACAAGGAGTGTACAACCTGCCAAGAAGTAGAAGTTATAAAAAAATGGCGGTTAACAAATATCAGCTGAGAATATTCTGGCAGTTAACGGATTCATTCAACAACAACAGTAATATATTTTGGATTGAAGCCACTGGTTTCTTTTCATTGAAATTGACAGTAAATAGAATAACATGAACATATAGTTCCCAGCAGTGAGTTGGGTAGCCAGAGCTCACTGGAGAGTTTTGTGCTGTCAATGGGACGACCAAAGGCTTGTCCTGCTTTATCCTCTACACTGACGGCAATCTCTGTTCTTACAGGGTCGGCAGCACGGATGTGACTCCACTGGTGTTACACACGTTCATAGGTCATGGTAACCACTTTCCATCAGGTGGGCCGTGTGCTTGTCTGCCACCTAAGTTGTATAAAAAAATAATAATAATAATCCTCAACTCCACGTCATGGCGCGCTTTAGCGTTTTTATTTTTTAATAATACGACTTATCCGCTTTCAAGAACCCAACTATTATCTATTCTGTGTTGGAAGTCAATTTCATATATTATACATTCATATATGTTTCCCCGAAGTAATTCCCATATTTTAATAACAGTGTTTCAGTATCAAGTAACAGGGAGACTGCGACAGGGCACTTTACAGAGTGGTTATGTTTACTATAGTAGCGAGAGCATACCCTATCTCTTAATCACCCTGACGATACCCACGAGAAGAGTAACTGTTATTCTTATAATATACCTAATATTTTGCTGGGAACCACATGAAACTTTTGTATTATATAAAAATTGACATTGATATTTTTAATTTTAATTTTCGTTTGTTTGAGCATAGCCTCCATAAAATGGTTCCGCGTAATAACACTGATATATTATCCGAAAAGATATAGCTATTACGAATAGTGTTGTGGGAGACCTAATGTGCAGTTTTTATAAAATACTTTATTTGATAGTTTGGTGTGACATGATGTAAAGGACGAACACCCTCGAGCCTTTGCAGATGCGTACCTAATCTATAGCCTAGTAGCCTATTGGTATGGGTAATGGACTGCTAAGACGAGGTCTCGGGTTCGATCCCAAGTTTTACCATGGCACACACCAATGACTTTTCGATGCTTTTCGAAGTTATGTGTGTATTTATCGCGTTGCATTGCCAGGCTAAGTAAATTGTGCAGATATATTATTATCTAACTGTATGATGAAAGTTTTGGTTCATAATGTTTCATTGTGAGTACCTAATAAGTATCTACATAATTATCAAAACCAATCATGATGTCTAAAGACTGTGTTACAGCAAAGTAATGATTCTCGCTTCAGAAATACCAACCTTAAGTTAAGTAAGAAAAGGACGCTTTTTATGTATAGTAGTATTGAGTCGATTAACAATATACCTGCATGCTTTCAAATTGAGTTTAATGCAAATAAGTATTTTCGATGATACTGCAGTTGGATGTCGGGTGGGAATCGGTCAGACAATCGCACAAGTAATACAATATTATAAGTTATAGTACCCGGGTTCGTTCACCTGAGTAACATATTTTATTCGCTTAAGTAAAAGGTGGCTTACTCCAAGGTTAAAATGCAATACTTCGCTCATTACTAAACATTCGCTCGATTGTGGCTTACATTAAATATCTAACATGAATTTAAAAATACTTTTGACCGCACTTTATTACTTGCCTTTTATTGTTTTTTTTATTAATAAAGTTCAATAACCCATGAGAAAAATATATTTACCACTAATATATGTGTACATAATATTGGTCACAATAGGAATTACCTACTGAGTTCATTTAGACAAAATCCCGAAAATTAGACTTTTGGGCAGTTTTGTTTGGTAGTTACAAAAAGAAATTTCTGCTCCACTCTTCTCCCGCCTTAGTCTTCTAACCAAATCTATTCAACTCGGTTAAACCAGAACGGTTTAATTTTAATGTTACTTTAACGCACAAACTTTTCCATCGGTAAAGAGGACATGTTAAACAAGGGCCAAGATACCCGCAACCGGCGAGCATGTATATAAATTAATTATGAAAGAATTAAGGAGCGGAAGGTATGCCAGAATCTTAGTATAGAAAGCTGTGATTTATGCTTACCCCATTGGCAAAGAAACCATGTTGTATTTCTCACTTTATCTAGATTGCTGACTGTAAGTGAAGAATGAAGGCAACCATTTGTACCATTCTCTGATTATTTCAAAGGTTGGCCCACCTCAGGAATAACAAAATTATACACAAGTGTGCAAATTCAGCTTATAACTATTAACTGGTACTTCCTCAGTCAGACTGCTCAATTGTGACAGGAATACTGTCGTGTATTACCTCCTTCATCCCGCTTAACAAAAAGACTCGGTATCAGATGCACGGCTCGACTCAACAATAGTGCCCGGAATACGGCAATAAGCTCACCCCCTGTTACGTGGGAAAAACAGATGTAAAATTCTATATATCACATTTTCGGCATCAGTATTGCTCCTAGAAAGAACTCGTTTATCTTTTTTAGAAAATTAGTCAATAACAATCATTTCAATTCAAAGAGTAGGTATATTTTATGGGTTTATTAAGAATACCGCGGCCATAATAACCTCGTGTTGAGAAGTGGGATGTACATGCTCACATTAAATTTAATTTGTAAAATTTTATAAATACTGTGCTGTACGATTTCTGGTGAAATTATAGATTAACAGTGTACTTAAACCCAGTTTCTAAATATTAAAAATTAACTACCTATAATGGAGCAAAGTGGGCGTCATTTATTTTTTGCAGCGACCATTAACAATTTTGATACCATCTCAAGATTCAACATAAAACTTGAGTGAAATTACTATTCAATCTTATTATTATGCTGATATTAGAGCAATGTTTTTTTCTAGAACGTTTACATAATTCTAACTTTTATGCAGTAGTGTATGTATATATAGTATTTTCATATATAGGGACTTCTCGCGAAAATATAAGTAAGTTTTACCCGCAATCAAAATCATTAAAGACATTTATGTAATAATTTATTTATTTATGTGTAATATTCGCAATACCTTGATTAAATATTATTGTCCGTATTTTGGTAACGTTTAAAATGGTCGAGTTTATTGTTAGGTAAAATAGAATGCGAGTTGGTATAATTTATGAATGAACGAATGAATGAATGAAACGATTAATGGATGAAAGTAAACGCACGAATTTGCTATAAGTATTTTATTTTTACCAGTTAGGTATATATATTTGACATTCAATGTTCGCTGACCGTATTCAAAATCCTCCTGATACAAAATCTATGCTACAACACGAGGTTTTATAGCCGTGGTATTCTATAGGATGGAGGCACTTCCACAGTCGGACTGCTCAATTGGGACGGAAATACCGTCATGTCCTACCTCCTATAAAATAAGTGTTGAGAAGTCAGACAGCAATAACTTGCGAACCTGATATGAATATGGACTTTTGTACTGTCAGTGGGAAGACCAAAAGCTTGTCCTGCTTTGTCTTTTACACTGACGGCACTAACTCTTGTGCTTAGAGGGTTTGCAGCGCGAGTGTGACTCCCTTTGTTTTGCATACGTCCAATTCCACAGTAACCAGAGTTAAATTTAAATCCCGATTACTCAGTGAGTTATCAGGCCTTGTCGTCGTTTGACGATTTGTATTGTCGTATCAAACGCGTCGCTAGGAGTTTGGAGAAACCGTCTGACCGACCCAATCCCACTCGCGACCGACCTAAGTTGCCACCAATTCAAATACCCGAATTTGATGACACGAAGTTTTTATAGCCGCGGTATTCTGTAGGGCGGAGGTGCTTCCCCAGTCGGACTGCTTAATTGGGACGGGAATACCGTCATGTCCTACCTAAGATTAAGCAGTACTTTAAACTGTGTTACTTACCGCTATGCATGTGCATATTGTCGTGATGGTAGGTCTGTTCGGGACACACTCGGACGTTGGCTCTTTCTGCATCCGACGCAGATACTTTCCGAAGCATCCGTGCTCGGTGATCATCTGCGTCAGATGGTACGAGAGGCTGCCGTGTGACCTCTCTAGCCACTCCCCCATGATGGGTCTTACCGCCGCTACTACGGCGTGCCCTGCGCCTGGTCGCCCAAGTCGTATCTCCCATTCGAATAGGGTATCATAGGTATGTGAGACTTTGGTTCGTCTTAAATTCTACCAAAGAAAACTATAGTGATTTCATGGTAGAAACCATGGCTTTTGGTTCATGTGTATATAGTATACTATATCACGCAGTACATCGGGCAGAAGTGTGAAAGTTAGATCATAGATCGGTTTGCATCAATTTTGTAGAGCGCTCTCTCATTCGCACAACAGACCGACAGTTTGACATAAGGGCATCAAACTGTCAGTCCAATGTACGATAGAGAGAGCGCTCTACAAAACCAGTATCGCCACAAAACTGTACCAAATTTTGTCTTTCTGTATCCATTCTCTGTGTACATACAATAAAGAGATATATTATTATCTTATCTAATTTTTTTTCGAAGGTTTTTAGAGGAGCTGGCAGAGACGTCGGGTTACACGGCGAAGATCAAGCTGATAGAGGGCGTGCCACGACCTCTGATTTAGCAGTCGAACGCTTCATCGCTACGAAACTGAGGTCATCAGAGGATATTTATAAAGGGGACAGCTAACACAAACAGTTTAACTAAGCTGGAAGGTTAGAAGGAATGTTAGTATCTTCAGTTGCTAATATACTTATTTAAAAGAAAAATAAATGTTTTTTTTTACAATTTTATTAATAAACTCAGAAACTTATGCCCCGATTTTGATCATTCTTTCATCATTATAAAGCTGCTTTATTTCTGAAGTAACTAGGTTATTTTTTATCTCGATATTTCTACGGGAGCAAGACTTAAATCGGTGAAACAGCGGGGGTTAAGGTGTGCAAAACCGAGAGAGTCATACTCGCACTGCCCTGTAAGCATTGAGAGTTTCTGTGCCGTCAGTATAAAAGACAAAGCATGACAAGCTTCAGGTCTTTCCACTTACAGCACAAAAGCTCTCCAGTGTACTCTGACTCCCTACTCACCACTGGGAACGACATAACACACAAGCAAGAAGCCAAGAAGCCTTGAAAAAGAATTGAATATTTTTGGAGGTTGTAGGGAAATACGAGAAATATTATGGCTGAAGCGTGTTTAGCATGTAATTAGTTTACTCTAGAATATAGGCGGGAAGCGGGAAATGGTACAGCTTGTAAAGTGTTGTAAGGGTAATAGACGCAGCTGAGGAGCTCTTAGGACAAAAGACATGAACATATGTAGTAATAATGCAAAAAGTATTTACAACATTATAAAGTAAATGTTATGTTATGTTAAATCTAGATTTAGTAATAAAAAAATAAAAAATGAATTAGTATAAGAGCTATAGGGATATGGCTAGCAACAGCGGCCTAGTTAGCTAGCTATCTCCAAAGTTATATCTGCGACTATAAATATTACGAACATCTTTTACGAAAAAAAATTTCGAACCACCCGCATTATTGTAAATGGAAATAATTATCAGAAAAATATATTGAATGCCGATATTTATCAAGGAAACGGTGAGAAGAACCAGGCGCGCTACCGCCGCGGCCTGCTTCTGCCAGGGTGACAGGCGGCCCCACCTGTCACCCCCAGGCCGGCGCTCATGGGGGGCGGAGGTCGTTCATCGACCTCCGACGCCCGCGTTATCAATCAACAGAACAAACCATTCAAATTAATTTAGATTGGAAAACGTGATAGCTCAGACGGGACGGAACCAAAGTGACCAAAAAAACTTGCGTGTATTTCACAAAAAGATGAATTTTAATTATTTTATTATTATAAAATAAAATTGTGATTTTTTATCCATATTTCTCATTTCCAGCGGTGTGCGCTGGGCCATAGTTTCCTCTATAATCAGGAGCTGCCCATCAGCAGCTGTAACAATCAGCTTGGGCCCAGAATATTTTGGAAGTTCTCCATAATACACTACTGGGGCCCCATACTTTCGTACATCGAAACTCTTGACAAGTATTGTTTTCAGCTTAGTATAGTTGGGATTTGTGGAAAACATTATGAATATAAATATTCCACAATAATTTTAACGTTATACAGGATCACGAATGACTAACACTAATTATTTACTGTTTGTATGAATAAGAATGAATCACCCAGATCCGGAGCGCAGATTCGATTGGTTAATATTTATTTAATGTAAATTGTATTTATTACAGATTAGCTGCTGAAAAGTGACTGTAACAATGAAATATCCATACAACAAAAAACTTATTCAATTAGTAGTATAAGCATAATAAATGCTTTAAAATTTCATTCAATAAAATATAAATAATTGAAAATATGTGTAATAAGGAATTAACACGTAGGTTCGAGTTACAGAAGTGAATAAACCTACCATAATCTTTTCCGAACTAAACACAGATGAAGTCGGAGGCATAAGCTAGTCTCTCTATTCTTGAAACTAGGTAGGTAAATGCCCACGAATTTATAATCATGTTTACAAAGGGGTGCGATGGAGAGAAACCTATGTAGGTACATAAAATAAACAAATTCTAGATTAAAAACCAACCTATTTAATTACACCCGTTAAGGATGATTAACGAGAATTTCGATAACCATTCCTCGAATTTGTTCTCACCTATTTTTTTTTTTTTTTTTTTTACGTGCGCAAAATCCCCACGGATACCCCCCCACCGGAGCCGGTGGAGGAGGTTATGTCGGACTCGAACCGACTAAAACGCACGCCGCCTGTGGGTCGTTTCGGTTGCCGAAGGTGAGGTTGACAGGCATATCCCTCGCACCCCGGCCGACCCAGGGCCATCTCTCACGATCTGATTTATTAAAAGTTATAGCTTAATCTAGACAGATGTGGAGTCAGTATGTGAATACTAATTTATACCTATGTGTATTTATTTATCTATTGTTATTGATATACTTAGCAAATAAAAATATTGCAGTCACAATAATAGCGCAGCGTCTGTTATAACGCTTTTCTCCACGCATTTACATCATCAAGATACTCATCTACTTTATAGTTAACCTTTATTCATTAAAGTTTTAATAATGTTGCACTATTTTGAAAAATAAAGAATTTGAATTTGACATATTACCCGTTTTTGTTTATCAGTCTGTTTGATAGCCGATGTTCTCAATACCAAATAAGGATTTAATAACGAGTCGGGGCTTATGCCATTGGATACCACAAAGCCTGAGTCTGCTTTATTGATCAACTTAATACCGGCAACTGCGACGGACATCCCCACCAGTTCTGCTCAAGATGCTATATCGGAACATTTTAACTGTTGTAATACATTCAGGAGGTTATACACCCCATGGTAATCCCTCATCGACAGCAGTTCGGTCAAGATTTTATGTTCATGCAAGATACTGCACGGTCACACACCGCGAGGGTAGTGGTCAATGCGTTAAGCGAGCACAATATGACGACGTTGGAATGGCCTGCTCAGTCTGCCGACGTCGTGTGAAATGTCTAAAAAAAATAAAAAAAAAAATCGTATTAACCTGTCGCGTCTAAAGCTACAAAGCCCGGGGTGCACTCTCATACACCTCGCTTCTAATGTTTTATTTTTACTTTTACCGGAGTGTCTGATACCCTAACCGTAAGAGACGCAGAGAACCGCAGAGGCCGTTTTCATTCATTCGTTCCTTTCCATATTTCAATTTCATTGTGAAACTCGCTGGCATTCTTCAAGCAATCTCCCCGCTTGCCAGCCGTTGCGTTTTCTCGAATCGAACGACTAGCTGGCGTCGGCTTGGATTTCTGCCAACTCACTGAATTATTAAGTGCCGAGTATTTAATCAATTTAATATTTTGACAAGGATATTGAAATATACTAAATGATAGTAAACGCTAGGTGACTTATAGGCGCTAGGATATAGGGGGAACATTAATATAATTTTACATGATTGTTAATCACTGATTTTCCTATAAATTTCAAATAATGTATTTTTGGTTTAACGGAGCCTAATCACCTACCCGCTACGTTTGGTTTATGTCTGGTGTTTGGCACCGTACCTGCATGGTGTCTGGAAATTTAAAAATTCGTAAGTGAATCTTTTTTAGTCTGACCGGTCAACTGGTTTTGTCGCAATCGGACCCACTAAAGTTGCACATCTTCTCTGGTCATCAGATGCCGGAATATAAAATTGCCTAAACCTTGTCCCGCTCCCAGCTGGTCCTGGCCATCTATGGTTTTAAAATGGCTTATTTGTATAAGAATTAATGAAAAGGTGTGTAGTAAACTTATAAACAAGTGAATATAGAAATACATTGTGGACAAAGTGGACAAAAGTGAATAACAAACTTATTAACGTACAAAACAGTGAATTGAAAACTTTTCGAAATCTGAACTATTACTGTCATTTTCCGCATTATACTGCTATTAGTAAAAGAAAGATGTTTGGTAGGTTTTAATTATGTATTCCCACACCCGAGGAGATGGCCAGATCGTGAGAGATGGACCTGGGTCGGCCGGTGTGCGAGGGATTTGCCTGCCAACCTTACAAACGGCAACCAAAACGACCCACAGGCGGCGTGCGTTGCCCTGGGTCGGCCGGGGTGCGAGGGATATGCCTGTCAACCTCACCTTCGGCAACCAAAGCGACCCACAGGCGTGCGTTTTAGTCGGTTCGAGTCCGACGTAACCTCTTCCACCGACTCCGGTGGAGAGGTATCCGTGGGGATTTTGCGCACGTAAAAAAAAAAAAGAGAGATAGCGTTGTGTAGAATATTGTAAAAAAAAAATATAGGAGGCAGGATACGATGTTATTAGGTATATAGGAGGTAGGCCACGATGTTAATAGGTATATAGGAGGTAGGACACGATGGTAAGTAGGTAGTGTGTAAAGTACCTCCCGTCCTAAAGAATACCGCGGCCGACAAACACTAGCTTTCTTCTTTTTTTAAATGGTTTTTTTCATGTCATCTCTTTTCAATCCATTGGTTTGGCAGTGAAATGTAGATGAATGAAAAATGTGTTCGGAACATTTTTTTAGCTTGATTTGTGAGCATATGACATATCTATGTTATGAAATATCATTGCATACCACACAATGGCAGTGGTAGAATGTACAAGGAAAAATTATCTTAATTATCCGAGATCGGGTTCGAGTTTGTAGTGAGAGTGAAACCAATAGTAGTACAGATACGCATAGTAAAAGAACTCGAAAGAGTGTAGATCGATATAATTACTCCTAGGAAAAACTTTTTCTCTGTTCACCGCCACTACTCCAGTTCCTCCGTGATCATGGTAGCTATACTTAGTTAATATATTTCTTTTACGGCGTTACCATTGACTTAAACAGAGTATTAGCAACCGATTCATGCCACAATAGTTTTTTATGGCTGATGCCGATTGGCCAGGATCTATCAGGCTATTGCATGTATTTCTCATCGTGTACAAAAAAGGCACTTATTCCAAAAACTCTTCAAACCCGATGTTTGGCGAGAAAGCTTCGCAAACGGCATGCTAAAAAGGCTTTTACGCAACGCGTGCCTGTGCTGTCAGTTGCGTCAGGTGCGGAGGGGAGCATCGCAGATTAATGTCACATAACCAGACGCGACACCTCGTTTTCTGTACAACCTTTTTATATACGCGTGAAACCGCGATCTCTCCCTTATATGGGGAACGCTCTGCCCACTAAGCCACAGAACCATCGCCCTAAACCAACCAAATTCTTCTATACCTACATATAGCCGCATAAACCGAATTAATTTTTCTATATCTTAATTGATTTGAATTATTACTTGTCTAAGGCGGAGGACGTTTTCATAATTAGAAGAAAGTACGAAGCATGATATCTACACCGTTTCTTCACCACTGGCGTCTAGGAAGCGGTAGTAAACTTAGTTTTAAGAAGAAGTTGACGTCAAATTACGTTTGCACTATTTTGAAAATAAAGAATTTAAATTTGGAAAAATTAAATTTATCAAATCGGTGTGTTTGTAAGTTTCGTTTGAATCTATTCACTAATTTCAACGTTATACGGACATGCCTTACAGACAGGCAGACAGACAGACAGACAGACAAAAATCATTTTTTATTTATTTATTTATACTTTATGCACGATGCACATTGGCAGACTTAATTCGGTATCCCCATCTCTCCCCATGCGGTGTCGTACAAGGCGACTAAGGGATAGGGCTGTTTAACATCACACAGACGACAGCTCAGACTCAGCCTCAGATGCATGGCTTGTGTCAACAATAGTGCCCCCAAAACGGCATTAGAGTCCCCTCCTATTACGTGGGGTCATGCATAACGAGTAAAACATCGCCAATACTCTGGGCGCATGTGACCCTGCATACTGCAGGTGCTCAATGCTTAACCCATCGTGGCCCGGGGACTTGCCCCTCGTCATTCCTTTAATAACCTTTCGTACATCTTTGGCAGAAAATCGTACTGCGACCTTTCCTATTAAGGTTCTCGGTAACATATTTTACAATCAATCAACTTGTTTTATAACCCTGTAAATGGCAGACAAGCATACTGCTCAATTTATAACAAATGGTTACCGTGACCTATGGACGGGTGCAACATCAGGATTTTCATACTACCCTATAGAAACTTCACAATCCTGAGTATCTTGTCTTGTGTACTCCTCAGGATTAAAATAAACGGGATATTTACCATATTTCATTGTTTTAAGTTTCCGATATTTTCTTCCGTGATCATGGTGTTTGCAACAGCGCCGAAATATCGGAAACTCAAAACAATGAAACATGGTAAATATCCCGTTTATTTTGTTCCCAGCGGCGAGTAGGGTAGCCAGAGCTCATTGGAGAATTTGTGGGAATTCAGTGGGAAGACTAAAGGCTTGTCCTGCTATTTAGATTTTACGTTGCAGATGAATGCTCTAGGGCTCGCCAATTTGACTTTATCTCGCCTGATGGTAAGAAGAAGAAGCAAAGTCTCAGTAGTTTTCAAGATATCGACATTCAAATATTTTGTGCCCAGAGGAATCAGAATTGGTAACAGATAAATCAGAAACAAAAAATTAAATTACAAAACTTTAATACTTAATCAATTAGACCCATATACCTGGCACGGCTTGCTGTGCTGGTGCTAGTTTTATTCATTTTCGTTCACACAGTTTCCTAATTCAATTATGTAACCATGTTATGATGGAGAAACAATATAAGTATCACCACCCCATCTCAACCGAAGGGTGTGGTGAGAGGCGAGAGAGGGAACACTCGAAATAAAACCCTGTGAGTACCAACCCGTCTGGCCAGCGTGGAAACAGTAATAAATAATGAATAAATATTCTACAACATTCTACACAACGCTATCTAGACCCACGGTAAGCATAGCTTAACTAGCTTGTGTTATGGAATCTAGAATGAGAATAAATATATACTTTTGTTTTACTAATTTCTAATAAAAGCATTAGGCACATTATTTTCCTCATAGTTCATCAAACATACAATGAAGGCAAATTAGACAACGATCATCACCACACGGTTTATCCTGAGCCTACAATAAAGCGAATGTATTCAATTTATTCTAGGAATTCGTTCACTGTCAGAAATCGTCATAAAAATGTATGTCTTCTATTTTCTAAGAAAAATGTTAGTTTTGATACTACAACTAGGTATATTATATTAGTTGCGCTCGTAGTTACGCTTGGCCTTCGGTAATGAAACAGGACCTGCTGCTTTATTTTTAGTACTAACTCCTACTAATAATTTTATATATGAAGTCGGTTAAAAATAACTATACCTACGTTTTATTTACAGACATCTCGTATTCTGTTATTTTACTTCATGACAATTTGGTTCATCTATCAATACAATTATTTCTCTATTTTTTCCTATGAGTCATGCCATCATCGTGTGTGTTGAAGTTCAATAAAGCTCTCGGTGAATATAAATAACTGAAGGTATTCTATTCGCCTTTTAATGTACCTATATGACAATAAAAAACATTACAAAAGGTTCAATTTATCCAAATGATTTAAATAAGATTAAATCAATTAGTATGGTGACTTTTCGTACAGATTTGAATCGGAAAAAATATGTCCTAAGACAAATATATATGAGAAGTTCGTCAGGGGAAGTGTTAGAAAAGGGGCAGGTCAGGAGTACAACTATCATTCATAATATTGCGCCATATTAACAATGTTTATACGTTATTATTTAAGCAAAAATAAGTTATTTATAGTCATTGTGCAATACGCGTGGCGCGCCTCCCCGTTTCCGGGGACGAGTTGGGGACTCTGTAGTCCCCACACCCGAGAAGAGGGCCATATCGTGAGAGATGGCCCTGGGTCAAAAAATTATAACACCAGTTGTATTTTTTTAAATCCATGATGTTAACAGTAGCTGAAACTCCTTTTCTTGAAATTCTAAATAAATGAATTAAGTAATAATTTGGTGACTGTAATTCTATATTGGCCTGCCAAAAGTAGGATTTTGTGTTCTGCACTGAGGGCACAGATTATCTCTGTTCTTACAGGGTCGGCAGCACGGATGTGACTCCTCTGGTGTTACACACGTTCATAGGTCATGGTAACCACTTTCCATCAAGTGGGCCGTGTGCTTCTCTGCCACCTAAGTTGTATAAAAAATATCGAAAATTGGCTAAATTTTAGTGTTATAACAGCTCTGCCTACCCCTTCGGGGATTTATAGGCGTGAGGATATGTATTTCCACACTAGGTAAAAGGTAAACAACAAGAGCTAAATTTCTCCAATGAAATGACGATTTTTTATGCGTTCAATTTAACTGGAGCTAATCGTTAATGGTACCTTGTTTGTCGATCATTTAGCAAGTTCAAAAAATTCAAAAGTTAAACAATAAATACAAAGGGATACACAGAAAATTAAAATAATTATTTTATCGCTGTGTAAATGTGTTATGTTCATCATTAAAACTCGCAAAGCAATGAAAAAACCCGACTACAGAAAAATCTCGTTCTAAAAAGTATTACACAAGAAAAATATTAAGAAGAACCGTGGTCGATGATGGGACCTGGGGGTTACTTTTCATTATGTGGGTCATGGCATATCAGACACCAAACTGGTAAATAAAAAAAATTGCGGTGACTGGATGCCATGTTTGGTAGTATTCAAATTTAGAACGCATTGGTTTGAAATGCAATGACGATTCTAATTTCGAATTGTAGTTCGGATTGAAATTGTCAGCCCATATTTTGTACAATTTAAGATTCTGACACATCGATGATGTTAAATCAGGGAATCATGGGTAAAGTACGGCCCGCGGGCCAGCTCCGGCCCGCCGATGGTCCTTTGACATAAATAGTATATGGCCAGCGAAAATTACATTTTGGTCCAGAAGTATAAAGGAGATTCTAAATTATCAAAATAATAGACGAATAGTTAAAGTAGCGTGAGGAAGGGACTTTACTTTATTACTTATTACACGTGACCGGTTTCGCCTTACGGCATCCTCAAAAGTTTATAATGACATTTAAGAACATTCCTATTAGCAATGTTTCTAAGTTATCAATATGTGTAACAACAAATTCCACCAAGTGTCATCAATCTACAGTATAAATAGTCAGTGTTTGCGAACAACGCCTATTGTTCTTGTAACGAGGGTTCAACGGGGCTCTGTGTTTCGTAGGATGTAGCCGTAGATAATAAAGCTTCGGCAACCAAAGCGACGCACAGGCGGCGTGCGTTTTAGTCGGTGTAAGTCCGACATAACCTCCTCCACCGGCTCCGGCGGGGAGGTATACGTGGGGATTTTGCGCACGTAAAAAAAAAAGGGTAAAGTGACTTGAATTTTATGTGAAAAATTACCTGTATATGTTTTAATTTCCCTCTATTTCCAGCCATCACTCTCCTTTCAACATCTTCTTCATGCTTTCCATCTCTCGTAAACAATGTTCCCAAATATATGAACTCATTCACTTGTTCCACTTTTTCTCCATCTATACAAATCCTACACTCTGTCACGCATTCATCTCTTTCAAAAACCATAACTTTTGTCGCCAGATCGCAAAAGCTACTTCTCATTTTACTCTCCATTTATACTGACCCTTCCGTAACTTCAGTTTCCTTTTGCTCTTCACCATTCTGGGCAGGTCGGCCCTTTGCCTCCGAACAGTACCAGTGGCTACAATTCCTTGGGTATAGAGGTAGTTCATGATTTCATACCCACAAAATAAGTTGTCGAACGTGACATGCACGGCAGGCATTCCTATTAGTTTTTCCGTCAACTTCTTGACCACATTTGCTCCCAAATTGTCTTGAACTCTGTCATTATCTTTGCCAGTATAAATATCAAACTCGTATAAATAGCCTGTATCATTCATACATTCTTATGATCTTCAGAAAAAAATGCAGAATGTCTTTACACTTTTCACTCGAAAAATGCAGCATCTTCCAACAAACATCCTATCAACGATTGGTAAGGGTTAGTCTTGATGACTGTTGCGGTTACATGTACTTATCTCAAGTGCACCTTGAGCGGATTTGTGTGGAGTCTGGGGGCCTGCTGTTGTGGCTAAGGCTGCGAGTACAGCGACAGGGCCTGCAGTGCCAAAATCCCCACGAGTTGCGGTTACGAGGAAGTAATTCGTCGGTACCTATTCATAGTACCCTATAAATCTTTTATCCCATTCTTGTGATCTGATTAGAAAGAGATGTAGCACAGGAATCAAGAACGTAAAAAAGTCTGAAAACAAGAAGGTTGAACTATATTGATACTCAATGTAAAAGTTTACCTATTCGCTAGAATGCTGCCTAAGCCGGGCGTTTGGTCCTAATAAGTAGAAAAAATTATGGATAGGTTCGACATTTTTGCTCACATTTAATTGTTTTATTATGTTAATATGTATGTTATTGTACTCTTTTAAAATTATTGTGAAGTATATTTTTAAATATTTCCTGTGGTTTGCATAGAAGCTATGTACATGGTTTCGCTCAGTGGTTCATTAATATCTCACTTAAATCTTACTAGCGAAAACGAGGACATTTAGTGACATTTAAAACTCTTAATTTCACCTGCGAATGTAATAATGGCTAACTATTATAATATATTAAGTTCTCTTGTAACACGTTGGCTGTTTTACACTCCCGTTATAAAATGCAGATATTTATATGTACTGTTTTCATGCTGCTCCAATCTTCTAATCATTGAATGTGTGAAAACGAAGGTTTTTAAACTACAGTACCCACTTTCAAGTGAGATTACCGTATAAGTTGTATTTAAAAAAAAAACATTGTAAAAGCATTAAAATATACAAGTCAATCAATTCAGAATATCATTCCTCTGATACAACCTCTTGGTGTGTATCGCCATCTTGAGCGTTTATTCACAGTGGGCGTAAAAATAATACCACGATAACACTGTGCAACGTCTATTAAAAGTAACAAATTGGAATGCAGTACAAAATATGAGGTGATTACTGTAATGTAATGAGATTAGAGGAGCCAATAGGTTTGCATAGCTTCTGCCTTTTTCCAAATAAATACAATTTAGAGTGTTTCTCAGTACCATTGCGGCTTTAATAGTTTTGTTAAACTTTTAAAGAAGTATTAATTGTTGTAATTCGATTGCTTGGTAGTAAAAGTTGAAAAAAAATTTTGTACCACTAGCCATTAGGTGGGCCGTGTACTTGTCTGTCACCTAAGTGGTATAAAAAGAGCCTTTAAAATGCAAATGATCATAAAAATAAATAACAGCGTGAAAACACTTTCTCTCTTAAAAGAAAAACCAAGTGAAAGGGTAAAATGTGGTTTTGAACGGTTTTCATTCAAACAGTTAAGCATTTAAGAAAAAGTCACAAAATGCAAGTAGGATAGTGTTTGTTCACTTGTTTGCGAATTATTTGTTTATATATAGTATGAATCATATCATATCCTAAATTATTCAATATCCAACTCATCCAACTTAACTCTAAACTCTAACCATGCACAAATAGCATACCAACAGCCCTTAACATCTCTTCGCGACTTAAATGACGACGTGACATGATGACTACCTACAGTCACAAAAATGCACAAACCATACGTAAAAGACGTATTATTGATAATAAACGTTATTTACAATCAAAAAAAATAATTTTTATTTTAATATATTCTATAACATTCTACACAATTATATCTGGACCCATGGCCAAATGTATACTAACTAACCAGGAGAAGGAGTAAGCGGACCCTGGTCTATGAGATTAAAGTTTCGGATGCCGGGAACAACATTAAAATGGTGATGATAATGAAAGGGCTAAATAGAAATCGCTATCTTATTCCGCAGCAACTAAAGTTGCCTCTTCCTCAGGCTCCTGGTACAGTTCATCTAGTTCTGGTTCATTATATGACACGTGAGGTGGTTCACTGTCAGAGTCTGGAAGAAAAAAACACCTGGCAATGTGTTTTTTATTCAATTTTGTCACATAGTGCCGAATATTGTACACTACCAATGACATAACTGTGAAGAAACTACCCTTTTCACTGAAACATTTCTTACACACCTCACACTCATAAGGCTTCTCGCCAGTGTGTGTGCGAGTGTGCGTATCTAAACTATCCTTTTGACTAAAACATTTCTTACACACCTTACACTCATAAGGCTTCTCGCCAGTGTGTGTGCGAGTGTGCTTATCTAAATTACTCTTTACAGCTGTCAACCTTTTTGCTGGAGCGCCTGCTTACCAGCTTGACCCATTCAACTCGGTGCAAAGACGGGCGTTGAGACTATTAATACTGTAGATTGATGGCACTTGGTGGAATTTGTTGTTACACATATTCTTGATGTTAAACAGCCCTATCAATTAGTCGCCTTGTACGACACCGCATAGGAAGAGATGGGGTGGCCTAAATTCTACTCTGCCGGGAGCCACGCGGTCTTCCAGGATGTGTTCTATGGAGCCAATTACCCGAAACTTTGGTCCGTAAGTGCAGATGCTTCATGGTGAGTACTATTCTGGACGTCAAATCACGTGTCAGCTGTTCATTTTGGTTCCGACTGTCTGCACAGTTTCAAAATTGTCATCGTCTAAAGAATCTTCTAAGTATACAGCATCCGTTTGTATAGGATCTTTCTGTAAAAGCCTCCCACTGTGAGACTGGAACCAGGTGGTGGCGTGCGCCGAGGTCCATGAAAGAACATGGCCTCGGATTTATGCAAAGCCACCTCAAGGCCCAGCCGTCGGATCCGTTCCACGACTTGAGCAACCGCGGTCGTGGCCCTCAGGGTCGCTTCGCGGTATGTAGCCCCGCTCGCCGTCACTAGCGAGTCGTCCGCATAACACGTGACGGCGGCGCCGTCCGCGAGCTCACCGCGAAAAAGGACCCGGGACTGTAGGAAAAAGGAAACACGTGAGCTGGTAAGTATCAAAGCGAACTTCTATTCTTACGCTACCATGTTTTATAAGGTTCCAGTGATTAGAAGCATTCGCTGATAAGTCAGGTGTTAAATCGAACGCTAGCAGACAAAACCCTTTGGAATATTGATCTCTAGATATCCCGTTGCCTTCATTAAGGAAATGTATACCTGTACCCGAGAACCAAGAGAATTGTCACCAAGTCCGTTTAATGCCTAAGAAGTACGTGAGTGTGTGTATGTGTGTATATGTGTATGTGTATATTTGTGCCTATTGTCGAGGGTATACACATTTTATACCTTCTTATATTAATTTTACACCTGTGCACTAGACTTAGCCTCTCGTATTGCAATTCCTCTGTACACTCCCGGGTTTGCTATAACAAATGGCGGCCTTATTTCACAAGGCAATCTCTACCAGGCAACCATGGAGAACTCCTTTCCCTTCCTTTCGCAAAATCAATTTTATTGATTTTTAATTGTTAAACGGGCCTACAAACTCCGGGCCCCGAGATGAAAACGTCGAATGCGACCGAGAACAGAAATAAGAAGAGGACGCTTCCACCGCCGGGAATACAACACGAGGTTATTATAGCCATGGTATTCTGTAGGGTGGAGGTAATTCCCCAGTCGGACTGCTCAATTAGGACGGGAATAATAATAATAATAATAATATATCTCTTTATTGTATGTACACAGAGAATGGATACAGAAAGACAAAATTTGGTATCGAGTCCGACATAATCTCTTCCACCGGCTCTGGTGGGAGGGTATCCGTGAGGATTTCGCGCACGTAAAAATAAAATAGGTACATCTTTTCAAAATTCACCCATGTTCTCAAGTATAAACCATTTTTAAAAGATATTTCTTAATTTCAGTTTAAGAAAGCTGTACGCTCTTTTACTTAATTCCAGAATATGTTCGCTAAACTCTAAATTGGTTCTAAAATCAAACCAGAAAACAAAAATATACTGTAAAACACGAACGTAACATTTTGATATTAAGGTGGGGATCGTGTCCTTGTCTTGTCTTGTCCTGAAAATCTTTAAATGTAACCATGACAATAGTTGAACAGGTCACCTCATTGTGTGGGTACCTTTGATTATAATATGAACTTGATAACAATTCCAATGACTTCAGTATCGTGTTGTCAATAGCATCTAAACATGTAAAGAATGCTATTGTTCGCTACTGTTATGGTCAAATTGTTACTTAGGTAGGTACTACAGAATTCAATCAGAGGAACACAGAATTTACAAGTTGTTACTTAGGTAGGCACTACAGAATTCAATCAGAGGAACACAGAATTTACAAATTGTTACTTAGGTAGGTACTACAGAATTCAAACAGAGGAATTTATACGTGGAATTTTTGCCATCCAGTAGGTTCACTATTTTTAAGTGTCCTCAATGAATCATTTACCAAATCAACAATATTACTTTCAGGAACTTTTTGACCATCTATAACCACAGTGCCTGTCTCATCCCAATTAATCTTATATTTATTCAAAGAGAGAAAAATGCCATTAAATTTTAGACTACGATGTTGTTAAAGTCTAAAATTAAAACAGCATTTTGTAGATTAAATAAAAAATGTAATGAACTGTACTTTATCTAAAATTTAATGGCGTCTTGTAGATTGATTGAATTCAAAAATTCAATTCAATTTCAATTTATTTATTTCTAAACAAACATAGTTTTTATTGAAATGTCAATTTTAACTAATAAATACATACAATCAATGAAAATACACTATAACGTCAAAATGAAATAAAATAAAATAAAATTTTAGGTACAATTAACTACTAAGCATAACGTAGCTAGCTTAGTATGGGCATGGTATAAATTTGGTATAGATACTTTTTTTGTGAACACATACATACATAGAAACACCCAGACCAATGCAAATATACATATTTATGCACACAAATATTTGCACTAAGCAAGATTCGAAACACAACTGACATACTTCTCTGACATTGTTATATTTAAATTACGCATTTCGCAATCACATTTCTATTTCTAGCTTACAAATAATAAGATTGTACTTACCTCAATTGTAGTGACTTCAAGAAACTTTTCATTAACATTTTCACCCGAAAATCAAGCAATACTTCAAGTTGTACCAGCCTATTCCTGTAAAAATCATAAAGGGAAAATGTATTATGAAGATACTATTATAGGTAGGAACGGCGGTAGCCTAGTGGCATGGGTAATGGACTGCTGAGACAAAGAATCCTATCTTATATCTACCTATTAGTTTATTCGTGTGTGGTATCTATTTATCTATTTCATTGTTGTTCTTAACGTCGTGTATGCTGAGTATATAAATCTGTTGACTTGCATCAGACAACTGAAACTCAACATAATAATCCCTCCAGCACATAATTTCATAGTCTTCTGCGAATTTTGCAGCAACGCGATCCTGGTATAGGTACATAAATACCTTTGGTTTGCCTGAAGTTTCGACCAGGTTACACCTTGCACCGCTAAGTCAGTCAGCCTGTTACCACGGCCGGTGTAACCTGGTTTTATAACATTATTACGTTTCACCAAAAAATTATGATGCCAGTACTCTAGCTGACCTGCATATTGCGTGAATCTCTTTAAGTCGTCCAGGTCGATAGGCACTTCAGCGCCCGAGATGAGAAGCTGCAGCTCGCGACACGAGAACATTCGCAGCCACTCCGCAGACACCACCGACGTCAGCCCGCTCTTAAATGCGTTGCATTGAGATCTAATCTGTCTGTACAAAGTATATTATTATTTGAAAACATGATGTTATTAAATAAATTATTTGAGATCAAATGGGTTTCAATATCTCTTTGGTTAATCGATCCAACATTGCCAGTAGTGTTACTAACCGTAAGAGATTTTTATTTGACGTAGGAAAAAATGTGCCTTTCAAAATAAATTATTGCCTAACCAAACTGAAACTATGACTTTTATTATTTTTAATTCAATAAGATAAAGTAAGACAAAATAATAAACAATCAAATACTATCCCAATTTTTAACATTTTAGATTCCCCATTAAATGTTAAATTACTTTTATTAGAAACTATATACGTGTAAAGACCGAGATAAATGCAATATTCTCTAGCACTACACGCGACAGGCGTGTGACGTCAATCACAAGTAGATTTTGTATGGAGCGCGAGCGTTTTCGGGCGGCCTGAGAAATTGAATTTTCAAAATCAAATTATCTTTAAAACTATTTGTATTAAGAATTCTTCATTTTAGCAGTTCACTATATTATTGATGATGATTTTGAAAGAATACAAAAAAAATGTCAAATAGCCTATTTAACAAGCATTAACTATATTACAACGGCTACTATGTATACTGAACTCGAAAGTTCAGCGAAGGCGGCGGTAACATCAAAGGGAAGTAGGTATTTATCGCTCGCGAACTTTCTGGATGATTCGACACTCCTAATTGAGAGGTATAAAAACACGCTCGCGTAGCTACACAATTCATTCCGTCTTTGAGATCGATAACGAACACAGCGAACTTAAGCGACCGAAGAAGATAATACAATAATCAATCCATAACTATATTATGGGGTGATATATAAAAACTATTACCCTGGACGGTGGATCACTTGGCTCGCGGGTCGATGAAGAACGCAGTTAACTGCGCGTCATAGTGTGAACTGCAGGACACATTTGAACATCGACATTTCGAACGCACATTGCGGTCCGTGCTCTTCATGCTGACGTCAGCCCTCAGGGCTACGTTGGTAACGTTTAAAAAAATTCAGATAACACGTAGTTATTATAGCCCCGGTATTCTGTAGGGCGGAGGTACTTCCTCAGTCGGACTGTTCAATTAGGCGGAAATACCACCGTGTCCTACCTCCTATAGCCGATTTTTCCAACCGGGGCTTTCCCGTAAGACACAAAATTACTATCATGTCTCGAACCACACGCTCGCCACCTGGCAATCAGCTTCATGAAACTCAATCCGAGCCGGATATCCCGTTAGCCAGTGTTACCCCAACCTCTCAGTATGGCCCCTTTGACTCAAAAGGATCTACAAGACCTAATAAACGGTGTCGACTTGAGACTGCTTCTCCAGGTAGTTTATAGTTTGTCACTATACGTAGCATATTGGGGAGACCAGATAGGACTGCCATAGTCTAGCACACTTTGCACGTATGCACAGTAAACAGTTTTGAGACATGAAATGTTTTTAAATTTGGAGCACGTGCGCATAACAAAGCCCAGACTCCTGAAAGCCCTACTAGCAATATTGTAGCTTCATCTGAACTGTAATGTTAGGCAGAGAACTATTAACACCAAATTCCATATTTTTTTATTCATTACCACGTATAAGGCGAGTTGTATTTGATGCCTACTGCTATCAATAGGGCATTTTTCACGAAGAACAAGCCATATCCCTTTATAGCCTTGTACGAGCCACGAGAAAATTTTGATACCAATAATTGTATTCGGTCCCACGTACTAGGGACTTTTTTTTCCCACTGACAGTACAAAATTTCTATAGTGAGCTCTGGCTACTCTACTCAAACTGGAAAGACAACACGAGGTTATTATGGCCGTGCATTGTAGAAAAAAACTCCATAGCATTTGAATACGGTGTTCATAATCATAATCATCATTTATTTGTGGAACATAGGTTAGTTACAGATCTTATAATAATTGTAACGGGAACTACCGGGGTAATCCCACGATACTTATAGCTGTGATCGTCTATTTACCTAATCTTTAAAACCCGACCCAATATCTATCATTCATTACTTTAATAATCCTGACACTACAGTTTAAATCGTTATTCTAACTTAGTTTTTAACTGTTATGAATAGTATGATGATAAGACTGTGGATTTATATTTTATTCAAATGAGATATAAATTAGATTCAATATAGGTCTTTGATAGTTTGAACTTTGTGGCATCTTTTCAGCTGTATATTTTATATAGGCCTTAATGTCGAAGATATCATATATGATTTGTGATATGTGATCCGGATCAATTAAATATCTCAAGCCCCGAAGAGCGAGAATATGAATCTCAAGCCCCGAAGAGCGAGATTACATATGATCAATTCCGAAGAACTGATAGCGTTGATCAAAAGATCAAGGCTCTCCTCCACTTCGTCACAGTTAATTTAATTCAGTTTGTAAAACCTCCACTAAACTCCACTGTATACTGTAATCCTTCAGTTTTCGGCTTCTGGTTCCAGTACAAAATGTAGTAGCCCTTTAACGCCTCACGAATCTCATGAACGATGCCAAAACAATTAGAATAATGATTGAATGTGATATAATATAATTTCAACAATAATATATTATGCCTTCACGGCTGTAATGTCTGTCATTTACTAATGAATATATAATTAATTCAAAAAGTTTTGGCAGGTTTATGGACCGCTACACTTTACAAACTGCTCTGATTGGAATTTTATTGATATCTTCAATCAGAGTTGCTCTAATACTGTATCAAAATGATCCAGGAGCCACAGAATTGAATCCTAACAGTTGGAACTAAATGTCTGACTTTACTATTTTAGGCCTCAGTATAGTACAAATGATGAGATCTAGTATAATATATGAATTACTAATGTAATTCTAATAGGACATAAATATGTAGTTCATTTTAGCACGTATGCTGTTAAATAAGATCTCACTAAATAAAGCCTTTCGCATTAATAATTCAACTGCAAATTCTTTCCAGCTACAGTCAAATGTGGAAATAACAAACCCCAACTCAATCTCTATACAAGTTGTGTATTATAACGTGTCCCCAACAGTTATTATATCAACACAAAGATAACGTAACAGATTCACTTCAAACTAAATGTACAGTTCACACCTATAATTCTTATAGAATTCCTACAATCTATGTCTGTAGCAACAGAAAACTAACTAGACCTAGCTAGGAGCCCTAGTGTTTACCTTAGGTCTATTAAGACTTACCAACTTAATAGGTGAGTTTGCAGCTATGTGTGTGTGTGTGTGTTGTGAATTGTGTAAAGCAACAATGTGAACTAGCTAAGGTAATGGGAAGTGATTTCGTTTAGACTCTCCTACAACGAAACCACGGAAACCTAGGTGACCAGGATAAGGTATTGAGACGCTTTCGAAGGCCAGTCTCAGCCCCGAAATTTAAAGCAATCTTTACCTACAAGAACTTATCAACACTACGTCTCAAGGATGTTTGGTATTTGTGTGTATTGGAATAGGTATATAAATAATTAGGAACCTTCTGAAATAATTCAGAAAGCGCGTTGTTCCGACACAGTTTCCGCACACCGAACTTTTGCCACTTTCTCACAAATTACACTGGCGTAATACGGCTAGAATAATTTAATGAAACCGTTGCATGGTCTGTGCGCTTCTACTAATCGAACCAAACTCTCTCCCCCGCAAACTAGCCGATTTCCTTTTATACCAGTGTGAACTCCGCGCGGGAGCGGGGACGCTTGCGTCCTTTTTTTATCATAGGATTTTATACAATGTCAACAAAGGAATTCAGTGCAAGTTAATTTTAAGCTCATGTTTACATTCAGATATAACATGCCTTCATGCAATATAATCAATTATGATTATATTCTACAGAATATCAATCATGCAAAACAATAGTATATAAAATACAGTAAACCAAATATACAGTAACTAAATAGTAAACCAATAATAAACCAATAGTCAACCAGTAATAAACCAATAGTCAACCAGTAATAAACCAATAGTAAACCAGCTGGTCATGCACGTATGTATCAACATACTGTATTTGCGCTTTCGTCGTGAAGATGAGCTCTATTTATTTTTTTATAGAATTCTATTTTGTCGTAATTTTGTAATGCTTTGTGCCAATTATTAGATTAATCCGAAGATTAATCATTCCATGGAGACAAACTCGCATGAACCTACAAATATGTGTGGCGTAACATGACGCCTTAATTATAATCAAAATCCACCATCTTTATCATGATACTATTCCATATCAAATATGATTACATTCTCAATATATTGTTATATGTAATATTGCACTCTTTCACGTAAATAATATTAGCATCATAACAGTCTTTTGCATACATGTGTTTAAAAATAGAATATCCCACGAATTCGATTTAGCCATCGTTCCCATATCGTTCAAGTGGACGCTCTAACAAAAAATATAGTTTATGACCGACCTCTCTTTAGAATAATACGCATTTTAGTTAAGAGAAAAAAAATGCCATGGTTTCGTGTTGTGTATTTATGCTTCAAATATGAGTTTTAAAATGATAAAATAATCTATATTCTAAATATACGATTATGTTCCATTTCAGTCGCCTCCTCAGACTTTGAAATAAGCTGTTTCGCTTAGAAGCAGTCTTCTTTCGAAGATCTGTCTATAGGGTAAAACTCTAAATATATCAAACTTATCTTCATTGACCCTTTTTTATATAATACTTATTTCATTGTTTATTACTTATTGTATTATTGTAATCTTTGTAATTACCCTTATTTTAATGGTTTTGTGTTCCACCAAAGTATAACAATTCTTTGCAACCTAGTTTTATGCCTTATACATCCCCATGACTTGACGATTGAACCCATATGCTGTTCTATTGTTCGATTGTCATTGCCTGTCTAGGTATTTTAAAATAGTTCAACTTGAATGTGTCTACAACTAAGCTAAAGTAAATTAAAGTTTACATTAGCCCTGTGTCAAAAAAACCTGTCTAACTCACGCCTCCTATCCTAAACTTATGTCTTGGCAATATCAAATATCTATTTGACCGCTCTTCATAATCTAGATAACTCTCTGTTAATGTATTAATGAATGTATTAAGTCGTTTAGTATATGTCACCTCATCTTGTCCAGTCTCTTATTGGATTTTCTGTCTCATTAGATAATAATTATAAACATTGAAATTCCGATTAACAATTCCACTTTAAGAATTTAATTTTGTCCAATTTTAATACGTACTTTGTTAATCATTTAACTTCAAGATAACAATATAAGATATATTTGTGACGTCAGAGCAACCCGGTCTACTTAGTAAATGGACTGATATTATTAGTAGATTGTGAAGTTCTATTTTCGCTACTTGTACTCTGAGTGTCGGTCGCAGGTTTGAATTCAATAGGCTTCACGCCTCCTCGCGTATTATAAAAAGTTCTACCACGTGTTTCACCTCGACCACGCCTATAATAACCCCTATAAAACTGACCTCGGTTATGATAAATTCTATTGTTACTAGTTGGATTATACCTAATGGTATTTACACGTACTGAACTATATTTTGTATTTACATGAATACCCCGCGGTCTTTCATGTATTTTAGCAGTTGTACTCTGCGATTGTGAGCTACCGGATTTTACTTTGTTTATGTTACGTTCTAAATGTCGTAAAAACTCTACCGCCTCCTTGACTGTCATCTGCTGTTGTCGGCTAAAGTACGCCACCTGCACATAGTCTGGCAATTGTCTAAATATAGTATTAACTTTTTCCGCATCCGTAAATGGTAATGATAATGCATAAACCTTTTCTAACTGTTCACAAAAATATTTCTCCATGCTACCAGCCTGTCTATTATATTGAGAAGTTATGAACCTATTTTTCACTACTTCTTGTTCGGATGAACTCCAAAATACATTTTCGAAATCTATTTCAAAATCACTGAAAGTTTTACAATAATCTCTATAAATATTCATACGAGATTTAGCTTCCCCAGTTAAAGACTCTATTGCCAATAAAAGTGCCCTTTCATCAGTAAAATTCTGTCCTACTAAATAGTTTTTTAAATCCCTTAGAAAAGTCATTGGATTATACGTCTTATTGCCATCGAACGTAGGTAACTTCTGTTTCACTTGAACTACAACGGTTTGACGCGCCATCTCACTAACAGTGCTAATTTCTGTACCACTAGCAATTGGTGTTACCGTTGAATCTGAACTCCTACCGCTATCGCGATCGTTTTCTAATCTCGTCAACCTATTCAAAATCTCCGAAAGTAACTGATTTGTTTGATTCGCGCTATCTGTGTCCTGATTCTTGCTACCTGATTTACGCATACGGCATTTGTTATTCTTTCCAGACATCTTAAAACTTTAAATAACAAGCTAATAAATCTAAACTAACAACCTTCTATTTAAATGTTACTTATTACTGTGTGTCAATGTGTCAAAATATGTAAGTGTTAAATAACTTATGCTTATCGTAATCTATTTGTCAAGTATTCACAAAATCTTCATCACCTAAATGTCTACTTAACCAATTGGTTATTTTAAACCCGATAGTAACGACCTATTTCTCAAGTGTTATAATGAACGACTATTTGAGTGTGTTGGGTTACTTTGTTATTATTTTTAATGTTTACGTAATATGAAGTGTCACACTAAAGTTTTTGAATATGAGATTACTGTTTTATGTTATCTGGCATTCGAAGTATTGACCCTTCTTTTTTTGTTTAACTTGGCAAGTTTGTGAAATACGCAACAATTTTTTTCTGTTAACAGCTATCGTCTAACTCAACACGTGTACCTATCTCGTAACTTGCGTAAGCGAAAAAAAATTAACTTTTAGGACTGCAGTTTGTATGCAACTATAATGGATGACCCTTATTAAACAATATATCCCAAGTTTTATTACCTGACTTTAACAAAATTTGTGAATGAACAGTAGTGACGGCTTCAAAATAATGAATGAACTTGATGATATGAAGTTTACTAACAGTTTTGAATTTCAAAGATTTTATCTACGTTGTGTATATTTTTGGTAAAATGTAATTTATTAAAATTTTAATGATTGAATTAAATTTGAATATGTATTTTTTTTATATATATATAAGGCACTGAGAGTAATATCGCATGATTCTTTCCGGTGTATTAAGAATGTTTAATACATTAAACGGAATTCTGGTCACGCGGCGCCAAATCTGTAACGGGAACTACCGGGGTAATCCCACGATACTTATAGCTGTGATCGTCTATTTACCTAATCTTTAAAACCCGACCCAATATCTATCATTCATTACTTTAATAATCCTGACACTACAGTTTAAATCGTTATTCTAACTTAGTTTTTAACTGTTATGAATAGTATGATGATAAGACTGTGGATTTATATTTTATTCAAATGAGATATAAATTAGATTCAATATAGGTCTTTGATAGTTTGAACTTTGTGGCATCTTTTCAGCTGTATATTTTATATAGGCCTTAATGTCGAAGATATCATATATGATTTGTGATATGTGATCCGGATCAATTAAATATCTCAAGCCCCGAAGAGCGAGAATATGAATCTCAAGCCCCGAAGAGCGAGATTACATATGATCAATTCCGAAGAACTGATAGCGTTGATCAAAAGATCAAGGCTCTCCTCCACTTCGTCACAGTTAATTTAATTCAGTTTGTAAAACCTCCACTAAACTCCACTGTATACTGTAATCCTTCAGTTTTCGGCTTCTGGTTCCAGTACAAAATGTAGTAGCCCTTTAACGCCTCACGAATCTCATGAACGATGCCAAAACAATTAGAATAATGATTGAATGTGATATAATATAATTTCAACAATAATATATTATGCCTTCACGGCTGTAATGTCTGTCATTTACTAATGAATATATAATTAATTCAAAAAGTTTTGGCAGGTTTATGGACCGCTACACTTTACAAACTGCTCTGATTGGAATTTTATTGATATCTTCAATCAGAGTTGCTCTAATACTGTATCAAAATGATCCAGGAGCCACAGAATTGAATCCTAACAGTTGGAACTAAATGTCTGACTTTACTATTTTAGGCCTCAGTATAGTACAAATGATGAGATCTAGTATAATATATGAATTACTAATGTAATTCTAATAGGACATAAATATGTAGTTCATTTTAGCACGTATGCTGTTAAATAAGATCTCACTAAATAAAGCCTTTCGCATTAATAATTCAACTGCAAATTCTTTCCAGCTACAGTCAAATGTGGAAATAACAAACCCCAACTCAATCTCTATACAAGTTGTGTATTATAACGTGTCCCCAACAGTTATTATATCAACACAAAGATAACGTAACAGATTCACTTCAAACTAAATGTACAGTTCACACCTATAATTCTTATAGAATTCCTACAATCTATGTCTGTAGCAACAGAAAACTAACTAGACCTAGCTAGGAGCCCTAGTGTTTACCTTAGGTCTATTAAGACTTACCAACTTAATAGGTGAGTTTGCAGCTATGTGTGTGTGTGTGTGTTGTGAATTGTGTAAAGCAACAATGTGAACTAGCTAAGGTAATGGGAAGTGATTTCGTTTAGACTCTCCTACAACGAAACCACGGAAACCTAGGTGACCAGGATAAGGTATTGAGACGCTTTCGAAGGCCAGTCTCAGCCCCGAAATTTAAAGCAATCTTTACCTACAAGAACTTATCAACACTACGTCTCAAGGATGTTTGGTATTTGTGTGTATTGGAATAGGTATATAAATAATTAGGAACCTTCTGAAATAATTCAGAAAGCGCGTTGTTCCGACACAGTTTCCGCACACCGAACTTTTGCCACTTTCTCACAAATTACACTGGCGTAATACGGCTAGAATAATTTAATGAAACCGTTGCATGGTCTGTGCGCTTCTACTAATCGAACCAAACTCTCTCCCCCGCAAACTAGCCGATTTCCTTTTATACCAGTGTGAACTCCGCGCGGGAGCGGGGACGCTTGCGTCCTTTTTTTATCATAGGATTTTATACAATGTCAACAAAGGAATTCAGTGCAAGTTAATTTTAAGCTCATGTTTACATTCAGATATAACATGCCTTCATGCAATATAATCAATTATGATTATATTCTACAGAATATCAATCATGCAAAACAATAGTATATAAAATACAGTAAACCAAATATACAGTAACTAAATAGTAAACCAATAATAAACCAATAGTCAACCAGTAATAAACCAATAGTAAACCAGCTGGTCATGCACGTATGTATCAACATACTGTATTTGCGCTTTCGTCGTGAAGATGAGCTCTATTTATTTTTTTATAGAATTCTATTTTGTCGTAATTTTGTAATGCTTTGTGCCAATTATTAGATTAATCCGAAGATTAATCATTCCATGGAGACAAACTCGCATGAACCTACAAATATGTGTGGCGTAACATGACGCCTTAATTATAATCAAAATCCACCATCTTTATCATGATACTATTCCATATCAAATATGATTACATTCTCAATATATTGTTATATGTAATATTGCACTCTTTCACGTAAATAATATTAGCATCATAACAGTCTTTTGCATACATGTGTTTAAAAATAGAATATCCCACGAATTCGATTTAGCCATCGTTCCCATATCGTTCAAGTGGACGCTCTAACAAAAAATATAGTTTATGACCGACCTCTCTTTAGAATAATACGCATTTTAGTTAAGAGAAAAAAAATGCCATGGTTTCGTGTTGTGTATTTATGCTTCAAATATGAGTTTTAAAATGATAAAATAATCTATATTCTAAATATACGATTATGTTCCATTTCATAATGTTAGAATGTCCTCTATATTCTACCACATTGTGTGATGTACAAATTTTTTTTAAATTTAGAACTATGTATGTCAATTCATGCAATGTCAATGAATTATTAAAAATGTCAAACAATTACATAAGTTATGTCAAAGTAGTAAAATAATGAAATAAGAAGAAAATTAAGTCAGAAATTAAAATATAATAAAAAATTAAATTAAATGTCTTTGTCACTGAGATAATCATTAATTGAGTAGTATAATTTATCGAGCAAGAATGTTTGCGGTCTATATGAGTCAGACATAATCAGGCAGCGGGCGGTCTCGACAGTGTCCTATCTTCTTTAATAATAATAATATTTTTTTTAATACCACTTAGTTGGCAGACAAGCACACGGCTCGCCTGATGGAAAGTGGTTACCGTAGCCTATGGACGTTTGCAACACTAAGGGAGTCACAGTCGTGCTCATTCATTAAGCATCGTTTATTATTCTATAGATTGGTGAACTCTTCTAGTTGTGAGACCACAAGATTCGTTATTTAAAATAGACATTTGTTTAAACATGCTGCGTCATTCCAGAAATTGACGGTTCGCGAAAAGAACAAAGTGAAATACATATTTAGGACAGAAGTTCCTCACTCCCGTAGACGCGACTGCAGCGTGTGCAAATAATCGGTTCTCTATAATTAATTATTGTATTATCATCTTAAAATCCATACGCGGTCAGTGAGCGTTGAGTCTAAATCTTCTAACTGGTGATTCACACGCTTTACTCATTGAAGAATATGCAAAATTAATAATTATGATATACGACGAAAAGAAATATCGGTTTACTTTTGAATGCGACCAAGATGCGTGGCCGCGACTGTGCTGACGCATGTGGCGTCCCACACCAAGCACCTGCCGTTTTTCCACGGCACCAAAGTGAGACCATCAGGTCGCTTACCGTCTAATCTGCAGAGACCCGGGGGCTCCAGCACGCATGGTACATTTGCCGATATTAGAGATTCAATCTCGGTTGGATTGTGTTCAGGGGTCAGCAAGTGCATAGCCGGGCAGAGGTGGTGGTTGTCGCAGCACTAGTGGGACCAGTGGGTCTTGGCGTAGTCTAGTGGGGATGGCGCGGGGCGATGCGCCGAACAGGGAGACCTGTAGAAACGGTGGTGCCGCTGGCCGAGATAGATAGATAAAAGAATGAAAGAAGAGAATTCTTTATTGTACACCAATAGATTACAGTAAAACTTGTAAGTAGCATGTATACAGTTTAATGTACAATGGGCGACCTTGGGATGGACAGTAATGTAATAAAGCAAAAGATTTGGTGTAGATTAGCATATAAACTACAAACAAGGTGTATAAAGGGTAGACACAAATATTTTTTTATGTATCACCATTGCTAATCTGGCAATAGTAACCAAATTCTTTATCAGAAATATTGAATTTATGAAACAATTTAGAACTCAGACAGACTTTTATTTTATGTATTATAAAATGCAATTTAAAAAAATTAGGATGTATCAAACTTGACTCCTGCTTGACTATAGAGGCTTAAAACCAGTCAAAATTCAATTGGATAAAATGAACCTCTACATTACAGTTAGTCAATCTGAATAAGGGCCCAATTCCATTTTCAAATGTAACCTGATTAACATAACGATTATAATCTTGTGTTTCAGGCCTAGCTGTAAACAGCTTTAAATATTTACTGATTTTCAAAGTACGCGCTGCAGTTGTGTATCATTCTCATTTAATTTAAATACAGTGTCAAAAGAACTAGTGCTGGTACATCCCTTCCTACCTACCAGATCTCATTAAAAAACTTTGTCGCAACTTAACTTAGGGCCGAACATCCCACTGTTCTTGATGTCCTATCGATCTGCGGTACATGACAGTATGGGACACACCCCAGCGAAAGTGAACTTTGGTCGAGAGATTAGGCTACCAGTGGATGCAATAACCGGTACACCACCTGATAGTCCGAAGCCCGTGACGGATTACGTGAGTGAACTTCGAACCCGACTGGACGAGGTGCACCGAATAGTACGGGAAAACAATCTGAAGACAGGTGAAAGGATGAAAACCCGGTACGATAGAAATGCAAACACCAACGGCTTTGAAGAAGGAACACTGGTATGGTTTCATAATCCGCTACGCAAGAAAGGGCACAGGTCGAACAACAAAGAACATGATATACGGAAGAAATATTTTGTTCCATACGAAAGAAGTGGGCATTTTGAACTCAAGTCAGAAATGATATCACAAAAGGTATGTTTTAGAAAAATTTACGCATATTTCTTTTTGGATAAGCACAGTGTAGAGCATGCACAAGCTGCTGCTCACGCGACAATTTATGCCTTGATCACTTGACTTGAAAAAGGGAAGGACACGACAATATTTCCGTCCAATTGAACAGTCCGACTGCGGAAGTACCTCCTCCCTATATAATACCGTGACCATAATAGCCTTGTGTTGTGTTCCCAGCGGTGAGTAGGGTAGCCACAGCTCACTAGAGAGTTTTTATGCTGTCAGTGGGAAGACCAAAAGCTTGTCCTGCTTCGTCTTTTACACTGCCGGCACAGAAACTCTCTGTTTACATGGTTGGCAGCGGGAGTTTGACTCCCTTGGTTTTGCACACGTCATAAGCCACGATAACCACTTTCTATCAGGTATAACGTCGAACACGAGCGATGCTATCTAGATCCATACTAAGCATAGTTTAACCAGCTTATATATATTGGGATCTAGACTAGGGCTGTTTAACATCAGACAGATATATACAGTCCAGACTCAGCCTCAGATATATGGCTCGAGTCAACAAATTCAGAGTGCTGGCTTGAAAACTATATCTACATCCAACCTCGCATTAGTCTCAAGATCTCTTCAAGTTGTAATGTGGATTTTACCTAAAATTAGGGGATTGCTTGAGAAACAGCATTCACAAGAAATATCATTAAACGGTTTTAGTAATATAGAAAATGATATAACAAGCCATAAGCAAGAAATAGAGAATAAAATTTGTCTCATAGTCAGTAACATGCTTGCATCTCAGCTGACGGGTTGGGATGCTAAGCCACCTGTTCCGTCTCAGACATTGATATTCATGTTCCTTTTTTGTTGACGTTTTGTAAGTGCCGATATACTATATACAGAATAATGACTTTGAATATATTCGCGTCTGTAGAAAGGAGTAGACAGAGGTGTTATAACACCCACATTTCACCAACTATGATTTTCGGTTCCACGTAAAATTGGCGATCCTATTACCGTCAAGTGCTAAAACCATATTTTTTTCTACTTTCGAAAATCATCTGGTTTTTTTTTTTTTTTATAAGGCCTTAACATGAGGTGTTAGTTACTTTTTGCTGTAATCATGAATTATAGCATCCTTTATCTGGCATTGAGAGCGGTCGGCCCGCCATATTGGGGTTTCGCTAAGAAAATAACCTTACTTCTTGCTAAACATCGATCCAAGTAGGTACTTATCAGAACACTGCCTGATGTTGACCTAATGAACTAGCTCCCACCATACCTGCCCATTACCTCCATACTAGTAGGTATCTACCTATTTAATGTTCCACTTTCTGATGTAGCCCGGGAACCACGCGGCAATAAATTTCATATACCTGTATTCTTTTAAATCCCTTTCATGCTTCACAATATTGTCGTATCTCTCCTTTACTCCGGGGACCGAGCTCTTGACAGACTCCTCGCCAGCAGACTCAGGAGAATCCGAAGGAATGTCCCTTTCACACTCATAATGAGCCTATATGGTCCTAAATCCTCGCATACATCCGCTTTTAATTATTCCGATAAGCTTACATGCCGAAGCATGAATTACAAGTGTATTAGGAAATAAGTCTGTGGCCACATTTGCTTGAGCCACAGAGTCTAATTCCTATGTATAATTATGTATATTGATCATGTTTAATATAATTGGTATTGGCTGTTGGGAATGAATGCGAAAACGCTTCAATATAATTTTTGCTTTCATCACTATCAAAATAATTAATTTATCGGCATGAGTCTCCTTATGGAATATAATCCGGAACAGTGAACATAATAATATACCAGTGATAGGGGAAGCCACTTCCAGTGACTCAGTGTTCAGTCACTGGAAGGTGAAATTATAATATAAATTATAATAGTCCTCTGCGACACCTAGTTCTAAGTGTATGAGTTTGTAATGAAATGTTACTGGTTGCGCCGATGTGGAAACTGTATTTTTTGACATGGAAACACACTCCTTTTAGATCCGTCTCCCCCTCCGCACTAACCATAGAGTAGGGCTAGCTGTAGCTTCCGTCCGCCATTGTGTGAGATGTGGACGGGCACTCCCGCTTTGAACTAGCCAGCGTAGGGACGGATCGCGAGCGCGTCTCTCAGAAATGAATAATATTTGTTGTATTTTAACCGCCTAATAGACCTTTACCGATCGGATGGTGCCTCTCGTGTGTTCCTCAAGGGATCTAGTGACGCTGACGGCAGCTCCTGAGCAAGGAAGAGAAGATCCGTGTACCGGCTGCGATGAAAAACACGTGGGTCGTGAAGGTTAGTGCATCCTCTCCTAATTTCTCGGGCTGCATTCACTGCCTGGATCGAATCCGCGGCAGCCCGGCCACCTGTCTTGTTTTGTGTGTAAAGTGTCAATAGAACAGTTATCTGCTTCTCCGCAATACAGTCCACTCGCGCACGCTGGCCCATGCGCCACCATTTTTATTGGTCCGGATCGAGCCGGATTCTTAGCCGTAGTTCGTATTTTGTTATTATTCTAATGGGAATGAGCGCACCGCACCTAAGTGCCTGGTTATTTTAGTAGAAAACCCCGCATCCAGACACTTAGGCTTAGAATTTGTTGTCCGTTCGCCGTTGGCTCGCATTGTACCTACCTAATACATAAATAGGTTAGGTATCATATCAACACTTAATCGTAGTTCGCAATTTTCGCATCGCACCTAAGTGCCTGGTTATTTTAGTAGAAAACCCCGCATCCAGACATTTAGGCTTAGATCTTAGGTATACTCAGACACCCTAGTGCATAGGCACAGTGTAATACCTAACGCATTTGGCTTTGTTTTGTTTTTTTCAATTACGTTGTTCTCGGCTCACGTCGTATTTGCCTAGTACCTGCGTGGGTAGACACGTGGCTGTGCCTACCTCGCTCGCATCTCATCCCAATTCATACGAAAGTATTTTAATTTGAATAGATATTACGCAATACTTAATCTCGGAAATAATAGTTGAATCTAGACAGCGACCATCGCGTAGGTACGACCTTGTTGCTATGCGCGTTTGTTCAAGCGTGCATTCACAGTTGTAAGCACCTACCTACCTACATAGTTAACGCTCGCGCCGCCTCGCTGCTCTGTACCGCTAGGATTAAGTCATTTCATATTTATTGTTTACCGCACTTTAGTTTGAGATTTAATTGTAAACATGTCCCCAAAGGTTGATAAGACCGGTAAGGTTCAATTGAAACTTTTATACGCTAAAAAAGAAATGATTTACTCTCGCGTACAATCGATTTATGATAGTGCACTTAAAACCTCTGATTTGGTCATCAGAGATTCGTTCTTGTGTTCTATAGAAAACTTAGATAGTCTACGCGCGGATTTCGAAACCTTAGTGCATGACATCAACGTTTTAGAGTTGAATTTGGATCCCGATTACTCAGTGAGTTATCAAGCCTTGTCGTCGTTTGACGATTTGTATTGTCGTATCAAGCGCGTCGCGAGGAGTTTGGAGAAGCCGTCTGACCGACCCAACCCCACTCGCGACCGACCTAAGTTGCCACCAATTCAAATACCCGAATTTGATGGTAACATTCGCAATTGGTGTCGATTTATAGATAGTTTTGAGAATACAATAGATAAGAACGATTCGTTGACAGATCACGAAAAATTGCATTATCTTGTTGAAAAATTGACTGGTAAAGCTATAACCGTTTGCGCTGGAATCACGTTTAGTGCCGGGAATTATAATTTAATTTTAAATACTTTGAAAGCTAAGTATGAGGATAAAAGATCGGTAGCTAACGCCTATTTGGATCAGATGTTTGATTTGAAATCTATTACGGCATGTAACGATCAAAACTTAGAGAAATTTCTAGACACTTTCGCGTCAGCTGTTCGCGCTGTAAAGAACCTAAAGATTGATGACCTCTGCGACTTCGTATTTTTGTATATGGGTTTAAGGAAATTAGATTCCGAAACCATTCGTTTGTTTGAGTCGGATCATCGCGGCAATAAAATTCCTAAGTTCGAAGACTTAGAAGGTTTTGTTCGCGAGCATATAAAAATATTACAACGCTCTTCATCGAAACATGAAGGCGCGAAGACAGTTGTTAGTCCCGCGCGCAAAATAGATGCGTCATCGAGGTCACTGAGGTCAACCCATACTTATGTTAATACCGCACCAGCACGTGTACAATCACCTGTTTGCTCTTTGTGTAGTACTCATCACTCGCAACTGTACAAGTGTCCTGGTTTCCTAAAATTGTCGCCTAGTGATCGTTATAAATTTGTTCGCGCTAATAATCTTTGTTTTAATTGTCTCGGTACTAAACACCGCGTGGGTTTATGTAATAGTGGAAATGGTTGTCGCAAATGTCAAGCGAGACACCACACTTTGCTTCATTTTGAAAATAGTAATGCCGCATCCAAGGTGAGCACAGTTGGTTCGTCGAGCGGTGACGCGCGGCAGCCTGCGCCGCAGCCGCAGCCCGAGCTCGCACGCGCTCCGGCCTGCCCGGGGACCGCTACGAATGACGTCACCTTGTGTTCGTTCTCCGCTAGTGCTGCCCTCACTACGGTTTGTCTTGCGACCGCTCGCGTGGTTATTGTTGATGCATTAGGTAAACCGCACATTGTTCGAGCGCTATTAGATGGCGCTTCGCAAAGTAATTTTATTACTCAAGATTGTTGTCAACGTCTTGGTTTCAATGTTGATAGGCGTTCAACCTACTCAGTGGTGACGGGTTTTGGAGGTTTACGGTCAGCTGTTCATGGCACAGTTAAAACGAGGTTTGGATCTCGTTTTAATAATAAAATTTGGTTTGACATGGA
Source organism: Eilema griseolum (assembly GCA_963662185.1). Classification (NCBI taxonomy): domain Eukaryota; kingdom Metazoa; phylum Arthropoda; class Insecta; order Lepidoptera; family Erebidae; genus Eilema; species Eilema griseolum. The sequence continues at coordinate 11,647,350 of OY759251.1, forward strand.
TTCGTTCGTTACGGATAAAATAACTGAACAGTTGCCTACCGTCCCAGTTGACACGTCTTTATTAACGAAATTTAAAGACTTACCTTTAGCTGATGAGACTTACGCTGTTCCTGGAGTCGTCGATATATTGATCGGCGCTTCAATTCTCCCGCACCTCCAGTTATCACGTAAGGTTCAAGGGGGTCCGACGTACCCCGCTCCGCACGCCCTGGAAACAGTTCTGGGTTTTGTTATAATTGGTTCTGCACCCGCTTCTATGGATAGTTTTAGTCACTCGACTGCCTCGTTCTGTTGCACCGTCGAGCCGCCACTGGAGTCTACCATCCGCAAGTTTTGGGAGATTGAGGAGGTCAATGTCCCACCAATCCTAAGCCCTGATGACAAGATGGCTGAGGAGATTTATTGTCGCACGACTACTCGCGATGAGCAGGGTCGTTATGTTGTCGCGCTCCCTTTCAAGGGAGATATTTTTTCGCTCGGCGACTCCCGTGCATCCGCTGAAAGACGCTTTCTTTGTTTAGAACGAAAGATGCAGGCGTCTCCAAAGTTAAAGCAAGCCTATGATGAGGTTGTCAACGAATATTTAGATAAAGGTTACATCTCACCTGCGCCTGCGGACACTGACGAGACCCAGCCTTCGTACGTTATCCCGCACCACGGAGTTATTAGAGAAGATAAGCTTACTACTAAACTCCGCGTAGTTCTAGATGGCAGTGCTAAGACTAGCACTTCCGTGTCGCTTAATGACATTTTGTATTGTGGTCAAAATCTTCAAGGTAATTTATTTGACATAATTGTAAATTTTCGTTTATTCGCTGTGGCACTCTCTGCAGATATTCGACAAATGTTTTTGTGCCTTGAAGTGCGCGAACCCGATCGTAGGTTTCAACGATTTTTGTATAGATTTTCACCGCAAGAACCTTTAATGGTTTACGAGTTTAATCGTGTTTGCTTCGGGCTTAAATCTAGCCCTTTTCACGCACTTCGCACCGTCAAGCAGTTGGCCGCTGACGAGGGCGATGCATTTCCTAAAGCGAGAGCCACCATTGAGACTGGCTTATACATGGACGACTTCGTGTATAGTGTAGATAGCGAGGCCGAGGCTGTCGAGACGGCCGCTCAAGTTATAAGTCTCATGAAGGCGGGTCAATTTGATCTCGTGAAATGGACGAGCAACTCGCAAACAGCGTTAGAGTCGATTCCACCGTCACACCGATTGTCTTCGGTTAAGGAGTTCGATGAAAGTGATACGCACAAGGTGCTTGGTTTAAGCTGGTCGCCCGCATCTGATACGTTTAGTTTGAAAAGTAGTTCGACCCCGCAAACTTGTACTAAACGCATTATCCTGTCGTGTGTGGCACGGATATGGGACGTAATGGGATTCGTAGCTCCTGTCGTTCTGTACGCCAAACTACTTATAAAAGAGCTTTGGCTTTCGAATTGTGATTGGGACGACACCGCGCCCGACAACATTGCTAAGTTGTGGGCTCGCTTTAGAAAAGAACTCTCTGTGCTTGACCAAGTACAAATTCCGCGTCATGTAGGTATATCGCAACATAGTGTTGTTACGGTAGTAGGCTTCGCGGACGCTAGTGAGAGGGCTTATGGAGGAGTAGTCTATTTTCATGTCTCGAATGTAGGTAAGGTTTCAATTAGCCTTATAAGCGCGAAATCGAAGGTCTCTCCCCGTAAGGTCGTCTCTCTGGCACGCCTCGAGCTATGCGCTTTACTATTGTTGGTTAGATTGATCACCTCTATCGCCAATGCTTGTAGTAGTCGCATTAATATTAATAGAATTTTAGCTTTTTCGGACTCAACAGTCGCTTTGTGTTGGGCCCACTCTTCGCCCCATCGTTGGGACACCTTCGTCGCTAATAGAGTGGCAAAAATTCAATCGGAATTAGCGCCAAAAAATCTCTTTCACGTTGCTGGCACCGACAACCCAGCCGATTGTCTCTCTCGTGGACTGCTTCCTTCGCAAATATTAGATCACCCGTTATGGTTTAGTGGACCGTCCTGGATTCATGCCGCGTTAGATAAGTGGCCAGTTAGTCAATTCAATCCCACTACGGTTTCCGAACCACCCGAGGAAAAGAAGCACTCGCTTGTGGTGTCGGTCCCGCGTGAAGAGTCCCTGGTTTTGTTGTTGGCTAATCGCGTCTCGTCTTGGTCGAGACTGTTGCGTTGTGTTGTTTATGTAGGCCGATTTTTGAGAATTTTATCTACACGCGGTCATATAACCGCCGCTGATTTAGATAAGGCTGAATTGATCATACTTCGCGAATTGCAGAAGTGTTATTTTGCTTCTGAATTTAAAAATTTAGAATTTAACAAACCTTGTAGTCGTTCTTTCCGACACTTGAAACCATTTTTGGAAGATGGACTCATTCGAGTAGGTGGTCGTTTGAGAAATTCAGGTTTAGGATTTGAACAAAGGCACCCAGTAATTCTCCCGCGTAAGGACCACGTATTAGATTTGTTAGTAGATTATCATCACAAGGTGAATTGTCACGCTGGTCCCGATTTGTTAATGTCTATTTTGAGACAGAAATACTGGATAATTTCCGCTCGTAATTTGATTCGCGCTAGAGTACACAGATGTGTACCTTGTTTCAAACTCCGCCCGCGTTTTATCGCGCCTGAAATGGCCGATCATCGCTCTTGTCGTGTTGTTCAATCCGCAAAACCTTTCGTACACACCGGCACAGACTTTGCTGGGCCTTTCAAGGTCACCATTGCTCGTGGTCGTGGCATTCGCTCCACGAAAGCTTATGTTTGTTTGTTCATTTGTATGACAACTCGCGCGGTTCATATAGAGTTGACCGGTGATTTAAGTACGCCAAATTTTATGTCCGCTTTTAAACGTTTTTTGTCGCGTCGGGGTCCGGTTAAGCGCATGTATTCGGACAACGGTACAAACTATGTAGGGGCCCGACGTAGTATTTCGGAATTGCACACATTCTTACGGTCTAAGTACTACCAAAGTGAATTCGCTCACATCTTAGCCGAAAATCGCATTGAATGGTACTTTAACACGCCTGCAGCTAGTCATTTTGGTGGTAATTGGGAAGCGAATATTAAAAGCCTTAAGTCGCATCTGTTTCGCGTCATAGGCGAACAGATTCTCTCGTTCGAGGAGTTGAGTACCGTACTCGCGCAAGTAGAGGCGGTGATGAACACGCGTCCGCTGTGTCGGACTCTATCTAGCGATCCGTCAGAGCCGTTAGCGCTGACGCCAGCTCACTTCTTAAATATGACTCCTTTAAAATATTTGCCCGCAATAGATGTTGATGACGATAGAATACACCTCCTAACTCGTCACGCTCTTTTAGATAAGATGGTCCAATCGTTTTGGAATCGTTGGAGAACCGATTATTTGCACACGCTGCAGTCACGTCAAAAATGGAATACTCCATCCAACCCAATTACTGTAGGTACGGTGGTGGTCCTTATGACTGAGAATGCGCCTCCTTTACATTGGCCTCTAGGAGTAGTAGAGGAAATTTTTCCCGATGCCCGCGGGATAACTCGTGTTGTACGGGTTAAAACTGCAACCGGATCGTATCTGCGCCCGGTTGTTCGCCTCTGCCCTCTGCCTAGCCAGCAGTAGGCACGAGTTCCAATCTATGTTTATATTTTAGTTGTTATTTTCGCAAACCTAGATTTAGATTAGACATTAGTTTTGTTCCACATTTTTCGTTTCGAAGGTAACCCTTCAAGCCGGGGGGAATGGTTGCGCCGATGTGGAAACTGTATTTTTTGACATGGAAACACACTCCTTTTAGATCCGTCTCCCCCTCCGCACTAACCATAGAGTAGGGCTAGCTGTAGCTTCCGTCCGCCATTGTGTGAGATGTGGACGGGCACTCCCGCTTTGAACTAGCCAGCGTAGGGACGGATCGCGAGCGCGTCTCTCAGAAATGAATAATATTTGTTGTATTTTAACCGCCTAATAGACCTTTACCGATCGGATGGTGCCTCTCGTGTGTTCCTCAAGGGATCTAGTGACGCTGACGGCAGCTCCTGAGCAAGGAAGAGAAGATCCGTGTACCGGCTGCGATGAAAAACACGTGGGTCGTGAAGGTTAGTGCATCCTCTCCTAATTTCTCGGGCTGCATTCACTGCCTGGATCGAATCCGCGGCAGCCCGGCCACCTGTCTTGTTTTGTGTGTAAAGTGTCAATAGAACAGTTATCTGCTTCTCCGCAATACAGTCCACTCGCGCACGTTGGCCCATGCGCCACCAGTTACTCCTAGTGAGATACTAATATATATATGGTATGTTATTGTGAAATTTAAATATAGAATTTTGCACAATTTGTTATATTTTTTGTATTCTTTCTCCAGGGAGTATTATTTTCTACGGGGCGGTGGCACTTGTATTCTTTCTCCGTCACCACACAATATGAAATTTTTTGTGATAAGACATTTATCAACAAACTAACTGATGCTTGCGGTTTCGCCCGCGTGGAATTTGGAACTTAAAAAACCCTAGGTCCTTGTAGAATGCATGCGCGAACTTCCTGACTTCCTTAAATTTTTAAAGTCACAATTGTATTTGAAACAAGGCATAGCTAATGTACTAAAGGTTTTTACTGCAGCCTTTAAAATAGTTAAATTTATAAAAGTCGGTCAATTGACTTAATCCCATTGGATGATTTGAACTTATTCGCGCGCTTCACTCGAACATACCTAGCCAACTACGAAACATTAAGCGACCACTACCCGCGCTAGCGGTAGCCAGTGGCTCTGCTGACGTGGTGGCGACGTGACTTGTGGCTGGTTCGTGTCGTCGCAGAGATATAAAGGTAAATAAAATATCTGAACGAAAATATTTAGGAAAGCGAAATAAAATTCCTGAACGAATAAAAATAATATTCCACGACATTCTACACAACGCTATCTACCAATGGTAAGCGTAGCTTAACTAGCTTGTGTTATGGGATCTAGAACGCGGATAAACATACTTAGATACTTTTTTTTTTGTAAATACATACATATTTTGCATAGAAACACGAATATTCATAATTTTTTTATTAGTCCTATATGTACTATTCACGTTATTACATATTCTAAGAATAATTATCTTTACAAGGTATTTTTGGTACACTGAGTACATTTACTTGAATGCTGTATAGAAATTACATAATGTTGGTAAATAAGGGTTATGTCATATACGATAAACAGAGCTTGTAATCATAATAATGTTATGACTTCCTGTTGAAAATAGGGAGTAAAGTGGTTTCAAACTTAATGATTGCATGCTTCAATAGAACATTTTATTATCAATAATATAACTATTAATCTAAAATTTATTTATTTATTTTGTTATTTCAAAACAATATTAGTATTCCTATGTAAGTTACATTGAATATAAAATTTCATTTTCCTTGAAAATAATTATTTCTTTTAGTCTTTCCTGTATACGAGTAAATAAAGACGGATGCACAAATCGCCGCCGACATGGTGGACAAGACAGCAAACCTGGCGCGGGACGTTAGCGCTAAAGTACGACAGCTTGACCTAGCTAGGGTAAGTTGTACTACAGTTAGATAACTGAATAGCTATGTCAGTGTTGTTATTAATAAAGATGTATCTGTTCTACATCATTAAGGTACTCATCCACTTTATAGTAACCTTTACTCATTAAAGTTTTTTCACTTCTATTTTAAATTTATTTATTGGCATATTAATCAAGTCCTGAGGAATTTTATTAAATATTTTTATGCAGCTGCCTACAAATGAATCACCAACCTTGTGAAGCCTAAGTTTTGGCATTATTATTTACAACAGATGAAACGAACGCGATGGCATGCAACGCATCAGTCTGTTTAACGCTTTTATGGGTTTCCGTTCAACGATCTACGTTTTTCGATTAACGCTTCCCGTGCAAACGTGAAACAGACTCAGACCTAACACTCAAATAGTGAGTATAAATAAAAAAGAAACCGATTATTGTATCACAAGTACCAGTGTATAAAGTGCATTGTTTGAACCATACATAAAAAGAATATTCAGCGATAATTGTACCATTCTTACTTGGGTGTCTTCAACGGTGGGTTTATTGATGATGATGATAATGTCTAAAATAACGATTACTGTTTGGTGATTATTGTAATACCATTGTCACACGGTATGTGTAAGTAATGGTGACCCTCTTTTCTGGGACTTTGCCTTCAGCTTACCATCAGGCAAGGCGAAGTTCAATTGACGTGTACTATATATAAAAAAAAAACATACATATAATCGCGCCTTTGTCGGTTCTAATATTCTTTAAAAAAAAATACAAATTGTCAAGTTTGTAATAATTAATTTCATCTACTTAAAACAAGTTAGTAGTATACAAGCAAGCAATTACACGCATCCGTGCTCGTCCTTAACAGGTTACACAAAACGAAAAGGTTCTGTGGTCACTTTTTAGAAGCATCAAGACTGTTTACTGTATACCCTAATGGTCACGCACAGTGGCGATGCGAGACAGTTTGGCATTTAGATTCATTGTACCCATGTTATTGACTGTATTCGATCCGTCCATCAAGTGACCGATGCGCTTACGTGCCTCTGTTGTACGCACTCATATTATGTATGTATTTCTTTTTATAGATAATAATATTTAATAGGGGAATACCGTCGTGTCCTACCTGGTCTTTTCTTCAGTTTAGTTGACTCCTTTCGAAGATAAATAGAGTTACGAGGTATATGCATGCATATTAAGATGTCGATTTTCCAGGTTAAAATTTGAGCGTAAAATTTTTTCGCATAAATTTTTCTTCCAATTGAGAAGTCCATCTGGGGAAGCACCTGTGCCCTACAGAATATTGCGGCCATAATAGCTTCGTTTTGTGTTTTCGGGTGTGAGTTGCCGGTGTAGTCAAAGCTCACTGGAGAGATTTTGTGCTATCAGTGGGATGATGTGATTTGTTAAAACATATTCCCAACTATCAAAATCAAATCTACATCTATAAACTTTGTCAACGATCCTAAAAAAATAACTTCATCTCATATCTAAAGCATGCATGTCAAAGCAAATATAGAAATTCCAAATAAAAAATAAAAGCCAAGGTCAGGTGACAAGCTCAGAAATATGTTTCGTGTGTTATCAGTTTGAGGGAGCTTTTACAACCTCCCCAACAGCCCTATCCCTTAGTCGCCTTGTACGACGACATAACCTCTCCCACCGGCTCCGGTGGGGAGACAGAAACTTGATATTGGCCACTTCGTGCAATTCATGCTTTGGTGCGAAATGATTAGCCAACGTTGTCTTGAGCCACTGACCTCGGTCGAAATCGTATTTTGCAGTATGAACAAAGCAATAAAGTGTTGTCTTCGTTTGAGGAACTTAAATATTCATTACGAATTAATATGCTCTATTAAAAAACCTGACGAACTATATCAAATTAGACTACACCCAAACTGGTATCTATAAACCATAATACATAATCATTTTTGCTGTCCTCGTGATAGTGTTATCAAAAATATCGTGTGGAATACGACAAAGACGTATATGAATTCAAGAAAACTTGTCTAAGGAGAATTTACATAAATAAAGAATAAATATTAAAAGCAGTTAGATAGATAAAGATCATGTCTTTTTCTCAGCGTTGTTCCCTGGCTCATCCGAGGCGTTCTACAACCCTTCGTCCGTTAACTTCTTCTCCTCATTTTGCTTAGAGTTATACGATTTTTATGGAACGACTGCCGTTGTACTTTCCGACCCTGAGAGGAAAGCTTGCACCCATCAGAGCCTCATCCAAAAATCAGCAGGTGTACAGCGTGTAGGCGAACTTGGCTTTTGTCCGAAGACCTTAGTATGAAGATATTATGAAATAAAACATGGTACGTGTCTGTAATGGTGACCTAGGCGTGATAATGTTGACCAATTTTTATAATAAATTATGTTAATACATTTTTTGTTTTGTAGTTTCCAAACCTTTTAAGGATTTACGATGCGTTGTGCGTGTGCGCAGTGTTTCGTGCAAATATTAGGGTACTGTTCATCAACATGATGGAAACGTACATACGATAGTGGAAAGGCCAAAAGCTTGCCCTGCTTTGTCTTTATGCAGGGCGAGTGTGACTCTCTTGACATCAGGTGGGCCGTGTGCTTATCTGCCACCTAAGTGGTATGGAAAAAATATGAAAAAAAACAATTTTTTTACCTTGTCCTTACTGTCTTATGGGTTTAGAATTGTTTGTAGTTGTCTACAGAGTAGTTTTTTTGTGTCTAATTATGTATGTATTTGATATGTAATTGTTATAAACAATCAAAAGAAAGAATCAAATCTTGGATCAGGACTTCAAAGCGTTAGATGCAATCAGTACCTCGCAAAACGGAAATTTTTCATGAACACTGTGGGATGGAGAAAAGTCATATCCCTCAGTAATTGGCCGACGAAAGATGGGACGAAATAAAGAGATTAAGGCTCGAACTAAAGTCGGATTTTTAATAAGACGAAGTCAATCGACATATAAATCCTGGGCATACAAAAAATGTCGTAAAATCAACCATTGCGACATTCATTCAACTTTATGACATTTAATGAAAATGTGAATACCGTTTAAACTCAAATCGGTTGCTTCTTTGTTGATAGATACTGGTTGCGCCGAAGTGGAAACTGTATTTTTGACACGGAAACCCACTCCTTTTATACCCGTCTCCTCTCCCGCACTAATCATAGATATGGCTTCCGTCCGCCATTTGTGAAATATAGACACTCAGTGCCGCTTTGAACTAGCCAGCGTAAAGGCGATCGCGCGCGCGCGTCTCTCAGAAATGAATAATATTTGTTGTATTTTAACCGCTTCATAGACCTTTACCGATCGGATGGTGCCTCTCGTGTGTTCCTCAAGGGATCTAGTGACGCTGACGGCAGCTCCTGAGCAAGGAAGAGAAGATCCGTGTACCGGCTGCGATGAAAAACACGTGGGTCGTGAAGGTTAGTGCATCCTCTCCTAATTTCTCGGGCTGCATTCACTGCCTGGATCGAATCCGCGGCAGCCCGGCCACCTGTCTTGTTTTGTGTGTAAAGTGTCAATAGAACAGTTATCTGCTTCTCCGCAATACAGTCCACTCGCACACGTTGGCCCAAGCGCCACCATTTTTGGTCCGGATCGAGCCGGATTCTTAGCCGTAGTTCGTATTTTGTTATTATTCTAATGGGAATGAGCGCACCGCACCTAAGTGCCTGGTTATTTTAGTAGAAAACCCCGCATCCAGACACTTAGGCTTAGAATTTGTTGTCCGTTCGCCGCTGGCTCGCATTGTACCTACCTAATACATAAATAGGTTAGGTATCATATCAACACTTAATCGTAGTTCACCATTTTCGCATCGCACCTAAGTGCCTGGTTATTTTAGTAGAAAACCCCGCATCCAGACATTTAGGCTTAGATCTTAGGTATACTCAGACACCCTAGTGCATAGGCACAGTGTAATACCTAACGCATTTGGCTTTGTTTTGTTTTTTTCAATTACGTTGTTCTCGGCTCACGTCGTATTTGCCTAGTACCTGCGTGGGTAGACACGTGGCTGTGCCTACCTCGCTCGCATCTCATCCCAATTCATACGAAAGTATTTTAATTTGAATAGATATTACGCAATACTTAATCTCGGAAATAATAGTTGAATCTAGACAGCGACCATCGCGCAGGTGCGACCTTGTTGCTATGCGCGTTTGTTCAAGCGTGCATTCACAGTTGTAAGCACCTACCTACCTACATAGTTAACGCTCGCGCCGCCTCGCTGCTCTGTACCGCTAGGATTAAGTCATTTCATATTTAATTGTAAACATGTCCCCAAAGGTTGATAAGACCGGTAAGGTTCAATTGAAACTTTTATACGCTAAAAAAGAAATGATTTACTCTCGCGTACAATCGATTTATGATAGTGCACTCAAAACCTCTGATTTGGTCATCAGAGATTCGTTCTTGTGTTCTATAGAAAACTTAGATAGTCTACGCGCGGATTTCGAAACCTTAGTGCATGACATCAACGTTTTAGAGTTGAATTTGGATCCCGATTACTCAGTGAGTTATCAAGCCTTGTCGTCGTTTGACGATTTGTATTGTCGTATCAAGCGCGTCGCGAGGAGTTTGGAGAAGCCGTCTGACCGACCCAACCCCACTCGCGACCGACCTAAGTTGCCACCAATTCAAATACCCGAGTTTGATGGTAACATTCGCAATTGGTGTCGATTTATAGATAGTTTTGAGAATACAATAGATAAGAACGATTCGTTGACAGATCACGAAAAATTGCATTATCTCGTTGAAAAATTGACTGGTAAAGCTATAACCGCTTGCGCTGGAATTACGTTTAGTGCCGGGAATTATAATTTAATTTTAAATACTTTGAAAGCTAAGTATGAGGATAAAAGATCGGTAGCTAACGCCTATTTAGATCAGATGTCTGATTTGAAATCTATTACGGCATGTAACGATCAAAACTTAGAGAAATTTCTAGATACTTTCGCGTCAGCTGTTCGCGCCGTAAAGAACCTAAAGGTCGATGACCTCTGCGACTTCGTATTTTTGTATATGGGTTTAAGGAAATTAGATTCCGAAACCATTCGTTTGTTTGAGTCGGATCATCGCGGCAATAGGATTCCTAAGTTCGAAGACTTAGAAAGTTTTGTTCGCGAGCATATAAAGGTATTGCAACGCTCTTCATCGAAACATGAAGGCGCGAAGACAGTTGTTGATTCTGCACGCAAAGTAGATGCGTCATCGAAGTCACTGAGGTCAACTCATACTTATGTTAGTACCGCACCAGCACGTGTACAGTCACCTGTTTGCTCTTTGTGTAGCACTCATCATTCGCAACTGTACAGGTGTCCTGGTTTTCTAAAATTGTCGCCTAGTGATCGTTATAAATTTGTTCGCGCTAATAATTTTTGTTTTAATTGTCTCGGTACTAAACACCGCGTTGTTTTATGTAATAGTGGAAATGGTTGTCGCAAATGTCAAGCGAGACACCACACTTTGCTTCATTTTGAAAATAGTAATGCCGCATCCAAGGTGAGCACAGTTGGTTCGTCGAGCGGTGACGCGCGGCAGCCTGCGCCGCAGCCGCAGCCCGAGCTCGCACGCGCTCCGGCCTGCCCGGGGACCGATACGAATGACGTCACCTTGTGTTCGTTCTCCGCTAGTGCTGCCCTCACTACGGTTTGTCTTGCGACCGCTCGCGTTGTTATTGTTGATGCATTAGGTAAGCCGCGCATTGTTCGAGCGCTGTTAGATGGCGCTTCGCAAAGTAATTTCATTACTCAAGATTGTTGTCGGCGTCTTGGTTTCAATGTTGATAAGCGTTCAACCCGCTCAGTGGTGAAGGGTTTTGGAAGCTTACAGTCAGCTGTTCGTGGCACCGTTAAAACAAGGTTTAGATCTCGTTTTAATAATAATATTTGGTTTGACATGGATTCGCTCGTTATAGATAGAATAGCTGAACAGTTGCCTACCGTCCCGGTTGACACGTCTTTATTAACGAAATTTAAAGACTTGCCTTTAGCAGATGAGACTTACGCTGTTCCTGGAGTCGTCGATATATTGATCGGCGCTTCGATTCTCCCGCACCTCCAGTTATCACGTAAGGTTCAAGGGGGACCGACGTACCCCGCTCCGCACGCACTGGAAACAGTTCTTGGTTTTGTTATAATTGGTTCCGCACCCGCTTCTATAGATAGCTTTAGTCACTCGACTGCTTCGTTCTGTTGCACCGTCGAGCCGCCACTGGAGTCTACCATCCGCAAGTTTTCGCTCGGTGGCTCCCGTGTGTCCGCTGAAAAACGCTTTCTTTGTTTGGAACGAAAGATGCAGGCGTCCCCAAAGTCGAAGCGGGCCTATGATGAGGTTGTTAACGAATATTTAGATAAAGGTTACATCTCACCTGCGCCTGCGGACACTGGCGGGACCCAGCCTTCGTACATTATCCCGCACCGCGGAGTTATTAGAGAAGATAAGCTTACTACTAAAACTCCGCGTAGTTTTGGATGGCAGTGCTAAGACTAGCACTTCCGTGTCGCTTAATGACATTTTGTATTGTGGTCGGAATCTTTAAGGTAATTTATTTGACATAATTGTAAATTTTCGCATTAATATTAGTAGAATTTTGGCTTTTAGGACTCAACAGTCGCTTTGTGTTGGGCCCACTCTTCGCCCCATCGTTGGGACACATTCGTCGCTAATAGAGTGGCAAAATTCAATCTGAATTGGCGCCACATAATCTCTTTCACGTTGCTGGCACCGACAACCCAGCCGATTGTCTCTCTCGTGGATTGCTTCCTTCGCAAATTTTGGATCACCCGTTGTGGTTTGGTGGACCGTCCTGGATTCATGCCGCGTTAGATGGGTGGCCAGTTAGTCAATTCAATCCCACTACGGTTTCCGAACCACCCGAGGAGAAGAAGCACTCGCTTGTTGTATCGGTCCCACGTGAAGAGACCCTTATTTTGTTGTTGGCTAATCGCGTCTCGTCTTGGTCGAGACTGTTGCGTTGTGTTGTTTGTTCGCCTCTGCCCGCTGCCTAGCCAGCAGTAGGCACGAGCTCCAATCTAGGTTTATATTTTAGTTGTTATTTCCCAAACCTAGATTTAGATTAGACTTTAGATTTGTTTCGCATTTGTCGTTTCGAAGGTAACCCTTCAAGCCGGGGGGAATGGTTGCGCCGAAGTGGAAACTGTATTTTTGACACGGAAACCCACTCCTTTTATACCCGTCTCCTCTCCCGCACTAATCATAGATATGGCTTCCGTCCGCCATTTGTGAAATATAGACACTCAGTGCCGCTTTGAACTAGCCAGCGTAAAGGCGATCGCGCGCGCGCGTCTCTCAGAAATGAATAATATTTGTTGTATTTTAACCGCTTCATAGACCTTTACCGATCGGATGGTGCCTCTCGTGTGTTCCTCAAGGGATCTAGTGACGCTGACGGCAGCTCCTGAGCAAGGAAGAGAAGATCCGTGTACCGGCTGCGATGAAAAACACGTGGGTCGTGAAGGTTAGTGCATCCTCTCCTAATTTCTCGGGCTGCATTCACTGCCTGGATCGAATCCGCGGCAGCCCGGCCACCTGTCTTGTTTTGTGTGTAAAGTGTCAATAGAACAGTTATCTGCTTCTCCGCAATACAGTCCACTCGCACACGTTGGCCCAAGCGCCACCAGATACGATTAATTTGTTATAGAACACAACTGACAAGTAAACCCTCTTTGGCAGAAACAGAAACGTCAGAAACCATCAAAAGAAGATCCAAGATCCGTCGTTCGGATTTTAGCCTTTTCACGGAATAATTAATATTCTCATTTTAATATTAATATGCAGTTAAACTATTTACTGCGCTATACAGTGCAATCTCATCTTATGACTAAACTGGGCACGGTTCAATGCGGTTCTACCTTAAAAAGAAACCGGTAAGAAAAAGAACTTAAAAAACTTTTCCCTCACATGCTTAAGCTATGGAATGAACTCATTTTTTTCAAGTGACTACAACATGGGATTTTCAAGAAAGTCATTACAAGGTCCATGATCCAAGACAAAAACCATATAACATAGGTAACATTGTATGATCGCCATAGAAGGGAAAAAAAACATTGTTTGAAATCATGAAATGTATGAATCCCGTGTGTAGCTGGGCCTTAGAGTATTAGGCGGGGCGGACTCGTGTGGCGGAATTGATGCTAAAAGCACAGAGCCATTCATTAAGAATTGATTTGAAAAAAAATACTTTTTTTTTATACCACTTAGGTGGCAGACAAACACACGGCCCATGGAAAGTGGTTACCGTGGCCTATGGACGTTTGTAACACCAGAGGAGTCACAGTCGCGCTGCCAACCCTGTAAATAGGTACAGAGTTTCTGTGTCGTCAGTGTAGAAGACAAAGCAGGACAAGCCTTTAGCCTTCCCACTGACAGCACAAAATTCTCCAGTGAGCTCTGGCTACCCAACTTACCGCTGGGAACACAACAATGGCGTGGCTAACGTGACTCTGGTGGAATTTCTTGAAAAAGTTGACATTAGCAATTTATTATTGTCAGTTAATATTGCCTATATTCAAATTCCCTTATTGTATATACCTACTCTTGAACAGTGATTAAAACTTCTGCTCACATCATTATCAGTATCATATCATCACTCTTCAAATGACATGGTCTAAAAAACTTAATATAAATCTAAAATTAAAATGGAAAACGGAGAAGATGATGAGGATGATGAACAGCGTAGTGATGGAGGTATATGCCAAATCGACACGAACAAGCTCGTAGCTGATATCACGAAACACATGGATAAAGTGTTCAAACGTGACCTGAAAGAACTCCGGCTCTGGAGAGTACGTGGAAGAAATTTTGAAAACTAATAGTAAGTGTACTTAGTTGCTTGTTAAATGTAGATCTGACGGATCCTAGATATTTTGGTAAGAAATCCTTAATGGATGTAAATTGAAAGTCTTCCATGTTATCATACAATCTCTTTAGAATTGATTCTGGAAATATTTTACTTTTCAGTGCACCTTTAGCATAGAGTGGTTTGTTTTTAATATACCAGTAGAAAAATATGTAATAACTCAACACTATAGCTCCTATACTACCTACTTGTGCCACAGAGAATGCAATAAGTGCAAGAGACCTGTCATAGACAACAATAGACAGGAATAAGACAGTAATAGAATGCACCAGTTGAGAGAATCCGTAGCTCAGTGCAAAGTCATGAGCAGCCCTTCCCGCAAAATCAGTTCTAGGAGACCCCAGCCACTCTACGTGGTGAGCGTTGAAGTCCCCCAAGAATACTAAATCTGCGGTAGGGTATTGCTCAATTACCTTGTCCGCAGACCGCTGCAGATGCTCAAACAATTGAGCTGTACCCAAGTCACCGCTATGAGACCTGTAGAGGCACGCAAAGATACGGGTGTGGCCACCGTGATCCGTACGTACCCAAAGAGTTGACAGGTCCCTGTCTTCAAGGCCTTGAAGACGGCGGCAGCAAATATCATCCCGGACGTACAAGCATACCCCGGCGCGACTCAGGAAGTTATGCTCGAGTTTGTTTTTCGGTTGATATGTAACGTGTACTGCGTGTATATGAGTATGTACCTATATAGCAAATTTTGAGCACATTTTCGGTTGATATGTAACGTGTACGGCGTGTATATGAGTATTTATATAGCAAATTTTGAGCACATTTTCGGTTGATATGTAACATGTATAAATTCGCAGATTCTTAAATTTTTTTCGTGGAAGGAAAAACAAATATAATTGGCTTGCCTGAACGATTGTATCACTGTGATAATCATATTCATTCTGGATTTAGTGGTTGAACTTAGCCTCCATCTTTAGCTTTAAATGTATGTATAAAGTATAACCATTAAAACGAAAAAATAACCGCGGTTACTTAACTCGTTGTAAAGTTCATGAAGTTTTTTAAATAAATCAAACTTCTCAGTTGCCTTGGAAGCAGAGCCCGATGAATTACGTTGAAATTTCATTCTTGATTCATCAACAGATTCAGCAAGGTGAATCTTATCATGGGTCCAAGTCATTTTGTGATCACCAAAGCTGTAATTTTATAATTAAAGAGTGTTACCTCAATGAGTTACATTAATACTTCAATATTCACCAAGGAAGATACTTTTGTGGTCACGAGAAAGACACAACACACCAAAGTACTATAATAACTAAATAGAATTTGAACAACTTAATAATGTGGATGTGTCAACATTACTCAAAGCCACCCTTCAATGCGTATCGAACAAGATAGGTACTTTCACCAATTCATATTTCACAACACTCGTTTTCACAAAAATGTTGTTGCCTGATGTTATAAATTAACGACGTTACTGCGCGACCGCATAATGCACTGAATACACAGATACCCTAAAATGCTCCTGTTTTCTTTATTATTTTTGTAATTTTTTTTTTTTTTTTTTTTTTATTCGGCTTTTGTTTTCGTGTTTATGTGGATTGTCTACCGCTTACTAAATATTTTCAACCAATATTTAGCAGTGAAAACTTTTAATTGGCCGTCTATTATTTTATATATCTTTGTAACCCATACGGTGTCTTACAGGGCGACTAAGGGATAGCGCTGTTTAATATCAAACAGATATATACAGCCTAGACTCATCCTCAATGCATGGCTCAAGTCAACAATAGTGAGTGAATCACGGCAATAGGCTTACCTACTACGTGGGACCGAATTTATGATGGCCGGTACTATTCCAACCAGCTGTGCCTGTACCGTTATGGAAGTATTATTGTAAGCACTATAATATATTGTCGAGATATCGTTAGCTAAAAGCTACTTGCGTACATATCGCTGAGAAAGTTCCAAAGCGTCTCGAAGGAGTTTTTATAAAGAACATTCTGTACAGTTTTTTACACAAAACAGGAGAAAATTTATAATATTCAACATAAAAACATCTACGTGGAAACCATGCCTTTACTATTGTTTTAACAATTCGCATAAATATAGGGCTTATATAAATTAAGAACAAAAAAATTGTGATAATGATAGTTTGATTTCGGTTTGTATAAAGAAATAAAATATCCAAAAAGAGTAGCAAATACATGCCTCAATAGTAAATTCTTCCACTTTCGATCACCATTTTCTTCTCAGTAGTACGATTATATCGTTTATCGCTACCACATTAGGGTCACGCAAGATTCACTTCACCAGAACGATGGCTAAGAGTATTCTACCTGCTTAAACTTTAATACGGATACATGTTACAAATATATTGCAACCTTCCTTGGCTGATTCACATATTCGAAGCACATTTTATGCTGTCACACTAAATCAGTGGTTTCAGTTCAGTAAAGAAGTCCTTGCGTGTTTCGTTCGTCTTCAATCTTCTTTTTTTTTTTTTTTTTTTTTATACCACTAAGTTGGCAGACAAGCACACGGCCCACCTGATGGGAAGCGGTTACCGTGGCCTATGGACGTATGCAACACCAGGGGTGTCACACTCGTGCTGCCGACCATGAAGAAACCTTCTGATGCGTCTTGGCAAGACTTTACAAGTAAGTTAATTGAGTATTTGAATATAAATTATGGTAATTAAATTCTTAGACTTCAAATTTATATGAGGCCTCCTTTATCAATGAAATGTTAGCTTGCGATGTGGTATGGGTAATGGACTGCTAAGACGAGGTCTCTGAGTACAAAAAAGTATTATCTATCTATCTATCTATTTTTAATTTTTGTTACATGTTTGAGCGGTCACCGCTGTCACCAACAAAGTCGCATCTGACAAATACAAAAATTCAGGAGGCAATTGGTCATGCGAAACTGTCGCAGGGAAAATATGAAGTTCAGCCAAATTCCCAGTTACAATGGTAAAGGGGACCCCAGACTCTGATGTTAAAGCTTCAGATGCGACTGGGATTAGGGTTAAGATGAAGAAGAGAAGTACTTTTGACTTTTAAAACTGAAGTGTGAATTCTACGTACTCACCACGGCAACGACTTTCTAACAGGTGGGCCGTGCGCTTATCTGCCACCTAAGTGGTATATAAAAAAACACTTTCTCATTCACTCTGTAAAAAGTTTCTTAATTTGAACTTTAACGGTATTGTTTAAATTAAATGGATTTTTAGCAGTCTCTGTGGTATGACAATGGTTTTGCTTTAGCAGAATCGGGACCCGCCTTGCGGAGTATGAGAGTGCGAAAAGACATGTAAGTGCAGGGCACAGCTCGGGGGCACAGTGCTTAAGCACCATCGCCGGTATACCGTCCGGCCCACTCGACTTCCGAACATCTAGGGACTTAAGCTCGCGCCGGACCACCCGTTGCGTGATTTTAACTTCAGTCAACAACCAACGCATTATTTCTTATCGTAAATGACTTTTTTGACACATGCTTTTATTGTGGATTGTACTTGCAATATTTTGCCTTAATATTCCAATGTACAAACACACATACAGACATTGCAAATGAATAAAAAAGTTTCGAAAGAACCCAGCAGAAAAATGAAGTCAAATAGGAGAGTTGTGACAGGCTGTCGACTATGGTGCAATGAGTATCAGGATTCTAAGACTCATATTACAGAATTATACACAGTTCTGAATCTCGAATCACAGATCTACTCGTAGATAAGATTTGAGGACAGATTGTATTATAGATGACATCTCTAAGTGTGAGAGTCCAAACAGGCGGACTTTTTAATGATCAAATCTCTTATTGAATATATTTTTGAGAAACAGTAGAAATATATAAATATGGCCGTGGTCACACTGACCGGACCAGTCCATTGTGTATTCAACTTTAAGTGCGCAGTGTCATGTCGTTTACAGACAGCGTGATAAAAGACGAACTAGCCTACAGTGATCTCCATTACTAATAACATATCTATTACCATTAGGTAACTTGGCGGAGACTCATTTCACGTAGTCAATGACGTCATATAATTCGTGTTGTCCTTCAACAGGTACAGAGTTTATGTGTGACCTGTGCGAGCTGGTCTTCACTACGAAGGAAAAGCTGGACAATCACATTAATAACGCACACGAAGATGAACTGCGCAGTGAGGTATGTCTGTCTTGTTATAGACCGACCGCAAACTCTGTACCGCAAGCGCTGTTCCGCAAGCGCTGTACCGCAAGTGCTGAACCGCGAGCGCTATACCGCATCCGCTGTAAATTATTTAATAACATAATGAATAAAGTTTCTGCTGTGCATATAACTTGATCTCATAAATACATCCGCCGTCGTTTTTGCGTCAGGGGTCAAATAATATTTTTTATTGATTTGGTCAATTGATCGAGATTGGACCGCGTGGTTCCCGGCAGAGTAGAATTTGGACCACCCCATCTCTTCCCATCCCATGCGGTGTCAAACAAGGCGACTAAGGGATAAGGCTGTTTTATTTATTTTAATTTATTAGCAGCAAAATATATCTTACCTAATACCAAACAAAATAAAAATATAAATGACACCAAAACAGAGTGGCGAAAAGATTTCGAACTCGGGTCGAAGGCGCTAGTTAAAAAAAAAGCTTATATAAGTGAACTTCGGACTCTTGGACGCGCTGGGGCTAGCACAAATATGATGATGATCTGCCACGATTGTAACATTACTTAGTGTCTGTAATGGGGGGTGCGGGTTGGGTAACCTCCACGTTGGCTTACCTGTTTCTTTTCCCTCTGGACCGCGGTCCTGGGGAACGGAAGCGGGGAGGCTGGTGCACCCTGGACGACGGTTAGTAGACTCTGACTCCAAGGAGAAGGAGCTCTGCTAGCTGTCGACAAATAACCCGACAAGCCCTTTCTAGGGCTAGCTGACCCTGAGGGGGTCGTGGTATGGCGGACCTGCAAGGCTCGCGGGAAGGGATTCGTAGAATCCCTTCCATCCCAAACAGCCCTTTTTAGGGCTAGCCTGTCGCTCCCGGTATCCCTCTGCTTTCAGAGGGGACATGGGGGCGAAACAAGGATCCATGGGATCCAGGGACGGGCCGGCCTACTGCTCGCGCAGAGGCTGGCAGGCATTCGTGCCACCGTCGGTGTTGGGAGAGTTGGCTGCTCTCCCGCGTCGCGTAACCTCCAGGATATCGACAACGACCTGAGTGCTAGCCACACTTGGGAAGCCGATATTCTGAAGGCCGCGGGGCTTGCCTTAACTGGCCGGCCCGCGACAAGGAAAAGTCTGAAAAACCCGACAGCGAAGTCGATTAAAACCTGTGGACACCTGGGGAAATCCACAGTATTTACCCCGCTTCTCGGAATGAGCGTCACCCGGGAAGTGTATCTTAGATCGTCTCTACTCGTGGGATATGGATATGGATACTGAAACTTTAAAACCAAAACAACCAACACCAAGCGAAACAGTCTGCGCGGAGGTCGCGCAGCACCACGACGCGGAGGTCGCGTCCCAAGCAGGGACGGTGTCGGAGGACTTCGACACTGCCACTGAGAGGAGCAGGGCGAACAGCCCGGTGGGTCTGCAGACCCGGAAATCTGCACCACGGCGAAAACGAAACCGGAAGAAGAAGATGATTCCGGCACCAAAAACTGACTCGGATCTCGAGCTCACCCTGACTGACTCGTTGTCGGCGAGCAGTCATGATGGAGACGAGACGATGCGCCCCCCCCCACCCAAACAGTTTGCGGTGAGCCGCCAAAAACTGCAGGGCGGGAGCACTAAAGTCGCCCCCTCACGGGCCTCAGCCGGGGAAGATGTGAGGGCGCCGCCGAGTCCCTCCGTCTCGGCGGCGCAGGCGCTTCGTACCGACGGCTCCACGTCCAGGGACGTGATGGAGGCCCTGGAGAGACTGGCTGGGGCTCGCTCTGGACCTCTAACGCCGGAGGAGGACCGGGTCCGGCTGGCTGCGACGCGCCTCGTTGAGCAGTTTGAGCTGCTCAAGGCGGAGCTGGCCGAGTCCCGGAACGAGCGAGCTCAACTTGGCAGGAGGCAAGTTGAGCTCCTCAACAGCGTGGAGCGTACAGCGGCTGAGCACCGCAAGAAGATGGACAGGATGGCGGCCGAAGTGGCGAACCTCCGTCAGGTCGTCGCCGGGCTGCCCGCGGAGCGCGTGACGCGGTCGGCGCGGCGGCGACTAGCGGTGCAGCCGGAGCGGCCGGTGCCGTCGGCGCCGCAGCTGTCACCGGTGCGGTCGAGGTCACCGGTGCGGTCGGAGGCACCGGTACGGCCGGAGACACCGGTGCGGTCAAGGCCGCCGGTGCGACCGGTGCGGCCGGAGACACCGGTGCGGCCGGAGACACCGGTGCGGCCGGTGTCACTGGCGCAACCCGCTCGGCTGGAGTCGCCGGTGCTGCAGCCGGCTAGGCCCGCGGATCCACTGGCGGCATGCATGGCGGCAATGGCCGCCATGGAAAAGCGGCAGGAGGCGGCGCTGGCTGAGCAGCGGAGGTGGCAGGTGACGCAGGAGGAGCGCACCCGGAGGTTCATGGAGGCGGTCATGGACTCCAGCCGCCGCCCGCCCTTGGCGCCGCCGATGGGGTATGCCGGAGCGGTTAGAAGAGGTCCCACCAGTCCGGCGGTCGCAGGGGCCCTGCAGGAGTCGGCCCGCAGCCCGTCCGCTGCGCCTGCCGCTCCTGCCACTCCGGTCACTCGAGCCACTGTCGCTCTCGACGTGGGAGCTGGGAGCTCCCAGGGTGCCCGGGCCAAGGGCAAGGGGAAGGGGAAAGGCAAGGGGAAGAAGTCCCCGGCCCTAGCCTCAGCCCCAGCGCCGGCCCGGACCCCGGTGGGGATTGCCTCCACAAGTTCCCCGCCGGAGGGAGGCTGGGAGGTGGCCGGAGCCTCTAAGAAGCGGCGCAAGGCCAAGAGGAAGGCAGCCAAAATTGCCAAGAAGGCTGAGGCTGCTGCGAGGGGAGTGCCGGGGAGGCTGCGCGTCCCCCGCTCAACCGCCGTCGTGCTAACGATGACGGCGGAAGCAGCGGAGAGGGGCGTGCAGTACGCCCAGATTGTCACGCAGGCGAGAGCCTGCGTTGACATGAGGGCTCTCGACATGTCGGGCCCCATCCGGGTGAAACCCACTCGGACGGGTGCTCGGCTACTGGAGATCCCCGGCGCTTCAAGCGGTCCCCAGGCCGATGCCCTAGCGGCTAGGCTTCGGGACACGCTAGACGCAGCCGACGTCCGGGTGTCCAGGCCCAACAAATGCGCAGTAATGCGCATTTCGGACCTGGACGACTCCATCACGGCGGAGCAAATCCGCCTCACCGTGGCGGAGGCCGGGGGCTGCCCCCTAGAGGCGGTGAAGGTCGGAGCAATCCGCTTCGGCCGCCGTGGACTGGGGGCGGCAGTTGTCGGCTGCCCCATCGCAGCAGCCAAAAAGGCTGCCGACCGGGGGTTCCTCGCCGTTGGAGGCGTGGTGCGGGTGCAGGTCCGGCTCCTGCAGGCTCGACCGACCAGGTGCTTTAGGTGCCTGTCGGTCGGCCACGTGGGGGTGCAGTGCACGGCGGCGGTGACGGTCGGTGACCGCTGCTTCCGCTGTGGCCAACCCGGCCATACGGCCGGTGGATGCGAAGCTCCGCTGCACTGTTTCAGGTGTGCAGCGGGGGGCAAACCGGCCGACCATAGGGTTGGCAGCAAGGCCTGCACCGGGGGGGAGCCGAAGTCGCAAGGCGGGAGCTCCACCCAAAGTTCGCGGCGGGATGCGGAGATGGTTCCATAATGGATCCTCAGCTCCGCATCCTGCAGGCGAACGTGGGCCACGGTGCCGATGCTCAGGGTCTTCTGCTCCAGAGCATGGCACAGTGGTCCATACACGTCGCCGCTGTCGCCGATCCGTACACTCACCGGCCCCTTGGGCCTGCCTGGGTGGTCGACCTGGACGGGTCGGCGGCACTGGTGTACAACGCCGCTATGGGTGCCCCCCCCCCCTGTTGTCGTGGCAAGGGAGCATGGCATCGTAGCGGCGCGTGTGGGAGAGATTGCGGTCGTGGCTGTCTACTTCACGCCGAGCTTACACCGACGCATAGGGGAGTACCGGCGGTCGCTGGAGCGACTGACCGACGTCGTCAACGCCTGTCACCCTCATCCGGTTCTTGTGCTCGGGGACTTCAACGCCTGGTCAGTGACCTGGGGGTCCCGGCACACGAACCCACGAGGTAGGGCTCTGGAGAGCTGGGCCGCTAATCACGGTCTAGTTCTCCAGAATCGCGGGGCCGAAGCCACGTTCGTGGCCGCGGAGCGCAGTTCGATTATTGACCTTTCGTTCGCAGGCGCTTCGCTGTCGCACCGTGTGCGGGACTGGCGTGTTGTTGTGGGGGTGGAGACACTGGCGGATCACCGATACGTTCGGTTTGATGTCTCCCCTCCCGCGGGTGATGCGCCGGTCATACCGGCCCCACGCGAGCCACGCTGGGTGCTTGGGAGACTGAATCGGGAGGTCCTCCTGGAGGCCGCCATCGTACAGGCCTGGGCCATTGCGCCGGACGGGCCTGTCGATATTGACGATGAGGCGGTGTGGTTCCGGGAGGCCATGACTCGTGTCTGCGATGCGGGTATGCCTAGGGCTCCACCCTATAGTCCGAGGCGTCGGGTCTACTGGTGGTCTGCGGAGATCGCGAGGCTACGGCAAGCCTGCGTGATCGCGCACCGCCGGTGGACCAGACTCCGTAGGAGGCGTAGCCGAACCGCAGATACGGAGCCCCGAGTGACGGAGCTTCATGTGGGATACAGGGAGGCCAGAGATGCCCTCCGAGCGGAGATTAAGCGGGCGAAAGCCGCGGCTTATAAGGAGCTCATGGAGACGCTGGAGCGGGACCCATGGGGGCGGCCTTACCTTATGGTAAGAGGAAAGCTGCGCCCCCGGGCCCCGCCGTTGACCCGGGTTCTCCAGCCAGCTCTGCTCGGTGGAGTGGTCGAGTCCCTGTTCCCGGCGCGAGCGGAACACGTTCCGCCGCAGATGACTCCGCCACCTCGGTCGCCTATGGCGCCCAGTGTGGTAGTTGACGACGAAGTCCCCGAGGTTACTTGGGTAGAACTGGAGCTGGCGGTGCGAAGGCTTAGAGCCAAGAAGAGCACCGCCCCGGGACCCGACGGCATTCCAGGCCGCGCGTGGGTCCTAGCTCTGGGAGAAGACGGTCTCGAACCCCGACTGAGAGGGTTCCTCAGCGCATGCTTGGAGCGGGGCCAGTTTCCGAAGATGTGGAAGACGGGGAAACTGGTCCTCATCAGAAAGGAGGGTCGCCCGGCGGACGAACCGTCCGGCTACCGGCCCATTGTGTTGCTCGACGAGGTGGGCAAGCTCTTTGAAAGAGTTATTGCGAAGCGCCTCGTCGAGCACCTCTCTGGTAGGGGGCCTGACCTGGCGGATGCCCAATATGGCTTCCGCCGGTGGCGGTCCACCGTGGATGCCATCATGCGCGTGAGGACTTTGGCGGAGGAGGCAGTCGCCCGGGGCGAGGTGACGTTGGCGGTGTCCTTGGACATCTCCAACGCGTTCAACACCTTGCCCTGGAGTTGCATCAGGGAGGCACTCGTGTACCACGGTGTGCCTCTCTACCTCCGCCGCATAGTCGGGGCGTACCTGACGGAGAGAGCCGTCATCTACCCAAGTGCGACCGGCGTCGGTCGGCGTGAGATGTCGTGCGGTGTTCCGCAGGGATCGGTTCTTGGGCCGCTCCTGTGGAACATCGGATACGACTGGGTGCTTCGCGGTGAGCTCGCGGACGGCGCCGCCGTCACGTGCTATGCGGACGACACGCTAGTGACGGCGAGCGGGGCTACATACCGCGAAGCGACCCTGAGGGCCACGACCGCGGTTGCTCAAGTCGTGGAACGGATCCGGCGGCTGGGCCTTGAGGTGGCTCTGCATAAATCCGAGGCCATATTCTTTCATGGACCTCGGCGCACGCCACCACCTGGTTCCAGTCTCACAGTGGGAGGCACTCTCATCGGCATCAAGCCCCAGATGAAATATCTGGGGCTCGTGCTCGACGGCCGGTGGGACTTCGAGAAGCACTTCCGAAGTCTAGGCCCCAAATTGGTGGGCACAGCCAACGCTCTGGCGCGGCTACTGCCTAACCTGAGGGGCCCAGAGGACTCCTGCAGGAGACTCTACGCGGGTGTCGTGCGGTCCATGGCCCTGTACGGGTGTCCCGTGTGGGCGGACACCCTGAATGATCGGCACATGCCCCTGCAGCAGCGTCCGCAGCAGAAGTTGGCGTGCCGCATCATAAGGGGGTACCGCACGATATCCTTCAACGCGGCGAGTCTCCTCGCCGGATCGCCACCATGGATCCTGGAAGCGAGATCCCTTTCGGCGCTATACCGGTTCCGAAAGGCGGCGCGGGAGCGGGGTCACGATCCCGAGCCCGAAGAAATTCGGGCCGTGAGATCCCGGCTCCACAGGGAAATGGTGGCGGAATGGGAGCTACGACTTGGGCGACCAGGCGCAGGGCGCGCCGTAGTAGCGGCGGTAAGACCCATCATGGGGGAGTGGCTAGAGAGGCCACACGGCAGCCTCTCGTACCGTCTGACGCAGATGATCACCGAGCACGGATGCTTCGGCAAGTATCTGCGTCGGATGGAGAAAGAGCCAACGTCCGAGTGCCATCACTGCGACGCGAGCGAGGACTCAGGTCCGCACACGCTCACCGAGTGTCCGGCGTGGGAGACGCCGAGGCGGGAGCTTGTGGCGGCCCTGGGAGTGAGAGTTCTCACGCTCTCCACCTTGCTCGCGGCGATGGTCCGCTGCGCGGATGCGTGGGCGGCCGGCGCCTCCTTCTGCGAGCAAGTAATGCTCGTGAAGGAGGAGGCGGGGCGGGAGCGGCAGCGGGAGCGACGAAGGATCGCAAGCCAAGCTGCCCGCGTACGAAGGCAACTCGGGCGTCGGAGGTCGATGAACGACCTCCGCCCCCCATGAGCGCCGGCCTGGGGGTGACAGGTGGAGCCGCCTGTTACCCTGGCAGAAGCAGGCCGCGGCGATGGCGCGCCTAGCGCGCCTCCCCGTTTCCGGGGTCGAGTTGGGGACTCTGTAGTCCCCACACCCGAGACGAGGGCCAGATCGTGAGAGATGGCCCTGGGTCGGCCGGGGTGCGAGGGATATGCCTGTCAACCTCACCTTCGGCAACCAAAACGACCCACAGGTGGCGTGCGTTTTAGTCGGTTCGAGTCCGACATAACCTCCTCCACCGGCTCCGGTGAGGAGGTATCCGTGGGGATTTTGCGCACGTAAAAAAAAAAAAAAAAAAAAAAAAAGTGTCTGTAATGGTGAGCCCCTTTCCTGAGACTTTGCCTTTAGCTTACCATCAGGCGAGATGAAATCAAGTTGGCGTGTCCTATATAAAAAAAATAGTTTGTTTATTGAAGCCGCGTGGTTCCCGGCAGAGTAGAATTTGGACCCTCCCTTGTTATTGCACACGTCCATAGGCCACGGTAACCACTTTCCATCAGATGGGTCGTGTGTTTGTCTGCCACATAAGTGGTATAAAAAAAACCTAAGTTATCAAACCTTAAAGAAGATAAGTTCCAGTTGTTATAAGAAATCCTAGTAGGTATTTTTTCCATGTTCTAAGAACTATAAAGTCTCATTACAAATTGACACAAACTGTCTGATAGAAGCGACTAGGAGTGACAGTGCCAAGAATTACAAAATGAATATCCTAAATTACTAAGTAAACCCAATTTTATAGCAAAATATCTAGAAAAAATATATTTCTAGACCCAGAGGAAACTGAATTTTAATCGCTTTATAATTAGTAGAATCAGGTACCTTGGTGTATCTAAACAAGGGATTGTAAGGCAAACCGCCTGTTGGGTTCATCTTCAAGCAAAACTGATATAAGGGACCAAAGTTGGTTAATCTTTCACTTTTGTGAACTAATAGGAATATTAAAACATAAGATATGATTTGAGATTGACTCACCAGGATATTAACCATGTTTATTAATTTGCAGAGAAACCAAAACTTTCAAAAGATTTCAAAACTAGAATTAAGTTTAAAACTAAAACCCGACTAAATTAAAATAATATAAATAAAAACTTACTTTTTATTATATTATTTTGGGACAAACAATATGTATAATTTATACATATTTGGAATGTGCTAATTTTATATCGCTACCTAGACTTATGTTAAGCATAGTTTAACTAGCTTGTGTTATGGAATCCAGAATGCCTGATAAACATACTTAGATACTTTTTATTTGTAATTGCATACATATTATACATAGAAACACCCAGACCAATGCAAATATGGCTATACTTTGTAAAATGTAGCTTGGGTCCTGTGACAGATGTCAAAATGACATTACTAGAGATGTGAAAGTGTAATAGTCTAAGTCGAGAATGAGTATAGGTACAATGAAAATGCATGTTTGTATATTAACAAAGACTATTTATTTATTCTGAATTGGATAACGTATGCTAGAAGATCACCCGTTGACCGTTTCGGCCTGAAGCCATATTGCCGGTCATTAATTATGGAGTGATCCTCTAGGTGACGCATGAGCTGTTTGTTAATGATGTGCTCGAAGACCTTGCACAGCACTGAGGTGACGGCTATGGGTCGATAGTCTCACGGAATGCTAAAGCCATTTTACTTGAAGCATAATAAAATTCAACCGATTATCGATCATTCTATAAGATCGTGTATTGAATTAACACAGGTTTTAGAAAACATACATACATATGATCACGCTTCTATCCCCGGAGGGTTAGACACGGGTAAATTAACAGCCACATTTCCATAATCATTGAATTCACTTCAAATTTACTATCACTATTTCATTTTTAGTAACGCACCTTCGTGCTGTTGTTAATGGTCAGGCAGTCAGTCAGAACGACACTTGATCTACAAACGCCAACTTCAGCGAGAAGCGATATTTACTGCATCAAACACAGTTTACAATTTTTCCCGTGGGTACGATGATAGAATGTAGTTGTGGGTATCGTGTCCGACATTGAATTACGTTTATAGGAGGTCACTGTCTATTTCCGCCTAATCGAGCTGTCCGACTGGGGAAATACCTCCGCCCTACAGAATACCGCGGTTATAATAACTTCGTGTTGTGTTCCCAGCGGTGAGCAGAGTAGCCAGAGCTTACAAGGGGAGAGGGACAGGAGGATGATGATGGATGGGCAGCACGAATACAGGATATCTTCATTGATATTATCAATTAATCAATTAGCCTATCGCAGTCTATTGCTAGACATAGGCCGCTCCCAATGTTGGGAGGCTTGAGAGACTACCTAGACAAACAAGTAATTTCAAAATCCCTTCTAACCTTTCTCACTAAGAAACAAGTTGTAAACTTGTTTGATACAAAACTTGTTGAAGACTTGTAGAAGACTAGTCAAAACAATACATATGTTTTATACATGTATTGAAACTGTCTCAGATTCTTTTTCGTTCACATAGTATGTATAGCCAACAAGTTGTAAACAAGTTTAAAACACAATTTTCGGGGATATAGGTGTGAGTTTATGTTATGTTATACACTGACGGACTCATAAACTGCATCAAAGTTCAGGTTTACTCTAAAAGGATTTTTTATAATAAGTATGCAAACTTTTTAGATTAAATTATATAAATATGGAAAGACTGGCTCTTAATCTTAAAAAAAAATTAAATTTAAAGCTTAGAAACTGGTAACAACAAATAATAATTCTACTAGAAATGAAATTTTAGATACTACTAACAAACTAATAGCGGCGTATAGTGTTGAGTAGCGACGCCGCCTTTTAACTCAATGTCGGTTTCTCTTCACAGAGATGGTAGAGATTTTTAATTTTTTTTATAACAAAGTTTTATGAACACATAATTCTGTGATTATTCCAATATAGACAAGTTCAATAGTGTAGCGCTTTACTTGTATAAATACCTTCACAACTAGTAAAGCTTATCCTTGGTAAAGATAGAAGCTTTTACACTATGACAAGGATCCTATTACATTTGATCGATGCGAAGCGTTTGCGAAAATAGTCGCGTTGTGTTTCCATTAAAACGAATAAAAAGGAGTCCTTCTTTAATTTTTTTATGTTATTTGCAACCAGCAAATTTATCATTTAACAAATTTAGTATCATAAAACTGCTAACTATTAAATTACTATGAGATGATTTGCGAGAACGCTGTAAAAGATTTTAATAAAATCTGGAATTTTTTATATCTTGTTTTTATGCCAGTATTTTCAGATCAAAGTTCATTGCTTGGTAAATATTATTCTTCTGCGAATGTCACTATCAGGTTTTATGTTCCTCTGTAAGTGTTCAAACACCGTGAAACATGGAATCAAAAATACACCCAAAATCAAAGGACCTTCCACAATATTGCTCTAACACTAACAACGCGTGAAATCGTATTGAGAGCGTGTCCGGAATGAGGCTCAAAGAATGCAATTATATTGTTACGTGCACAGGGTACAAATAAATGCCGTGTACGCAACGAAGGAATTTATTAGCTCACCACAAACTAGACAATTAAATCACTAGTGCACACAGTACTCTTCAACAGTTCCAGTCGCTCAGTAAGAGAAGAGTTTTATAAGTCATCTTCTGTTAACTGTATAGACCGTCCTAGTTGTTGCACTGAGTATAAATTTGTATTATGAACTATATACCACTTAATACAAATTATTTCTAGTTTATTTGCTAACTACACAAATTCTTATGCTTTTATTACATTACTGTCCATCCCAAGGTTGCCTGGAAGAAATCGCTTCCAGCGATAAGGCCGCCTAATTGGCCACGACATAGCGCTGGCTCGATGTGACTTCCTAAGAAAAGCTAAACAAATCGAAGACTGGTCGAATGTGGTTTTCACCGACGAGACTTGGCTCAATGCTAATCATACTATATCGAAATCGTGGACTGACGACACTGCAGCATCTGGCTGTGTTAACTGCAATGTTAAGTTTGTATGTTTATCCCCAAATGTTTAATTTCAAGTATGCTTTAGTAATAGTCTGTGACGTAACATATTGTCTCCAGTCACGGTGCCACTATTTGTACTGAAAGAAGTTTTATTTATAGATATTGTTCTGTGAACTACCTGTATTTTGGCAAGTTGATAGTATTTATCTTCGGGTAGGGAGAGAATTCGGCTAAGATCGGCTGATTTCGGATTTGTATAGCTTTCTTTACAACGCGTAATACATGTCTCGGCTTAATATATTTTTAGAGTAGGTGAAACCGAAGCTATGGTATTATTTCTACTACTACTAATATTATAAACGTGAAAGTTAGTTGAGATGTTAGTTACTTAATCACGGTGATATGCCAGAACCAATAGAATATGAATTATGTGTAAATAATCAACTCACTTGGTCTTTATGCAATCCTTTCTTGCTGCTCCAATGGAAATTTAACATATTAAAGTAGGTAAGTATATGAAGAGATAGTTTAATGCCTCCATGACTTGCCTCACAGCCCTTGACACTGTGGTCTGTGTGAGTTTGAGTTGTTGGTAATGCAAATAAATCTAGTTCAGATTTAACACATTCACAAGATTTACTATGTAAAAAAGACATAGTTAATTCGAAAATATATCTTTAATATGATCACTTTTCAATTTTTTTGCGGCTTTCACTCTCGCGGTTATCGAAGGAATGAATGTAGAAAGACGTTTCCGTTTCCATACACTTGTTGCGGTTACTTTGAAGGTTGACTTTATTGTTGCTTATAATTTGCCGTTCAATTATATTGTTGCACACCTGTTTAATTCAGTTTGTTGATTGCATATAATTATTTTATATGTAGCGTTTTCAATATCTTTGCAGACATTAATTTAATACAATCCAGTAAAGACTTGTAGCTAAATAGTAAACAGGTTGGTACATTGGCAAGTAAGTCGGATTCTTGTCAATGGGATGACGGTTGACCTCTCGGCCAGAGGTGACCCTGCAAAAGCAGACCACACTAGTGTCTAGAGGCTATGACATGACACATTCTACACTGTTCACTGTCCAGACATTTTAAGATTTACAATAATGTTTAACGGGAATGAATGCAATCATGGTATAGGTACATACAAGCCTTTGCCTGTGGGTCAGTTTATTTGCAAAGCAACTGGACGTCGATGTTTTCCGTCAATTTTTGACCGAAAGATTACAAGTATCACCACCCCATCTCATCCGAAGGGTGCAAAATGAAGCGTCTTACGGAACAATAAGCAGAAGGTATCACTGCGAGAGAAGGAGAACTCGGAAATAAAACCCTGTACCCAATAGAAATTACCGCTCGGAATAGATTTCAGTCCTAACACAAAAATGTTCTTGTGAACGGCGTATTGTAAAATAGAATGGCGAATTTAGATAGATAGATAGATAATTCTTTATTGTACACCAACAGATGTACAGTAGGACAAGTAGGTAGCATGTATACAGTTCAATGTACAATGGGCGGTCTTATTGCTGAAGCGATTTCTTTCAGGCAGCCTTGGGATGGACAGTAATGTTATAAAAACAAAAGATATTTTTTTTTTTTTTTTACGGCGCTCACAACGCCAAGAGGAAATCTTATGGGCATGCCCTGTGCGTAGACCCCTGGGGGGATGTCCTCGTGGACTGTAGGGAGCAGTCGCCCAGCTACCTGGTCGCGGAAATCAATAGCGAGAGACTGGCAGACGTGAGAAGGAATATGCCTGTATTCCATCTCTCGTCACCTGATGGGAAGTGGTTAACGTGACCTATGGACGTGTGCAGCACTAGAAGCGTTACACTCGCGCTGACGACCCTGAATAAACCTTCTAACGCCCCTCTTGAAGAACCCCATATTGTAGGCGTGAAAATCGCAGCAGGGAATTCATTCCTACGAATTCTGTGCGGCCTGATATTGATGTGGTTAATGATAAGCATTTCTTTGTTTTTATCTTCATTGAACACTTGAACAGTTATACATAGATAGGTAATTTTCTGTTTTTGGCAACAATATATATTTATGTGATAATACCACTGGCATCGTGATTTTGTTTTACAATTAGCAAATAAAAAATATTGTATAGAACATGTGTCTCTCATTTACGGCTAATCTTCGCAATACGAACGTTAAACGACTGGGAGGTGTCCAAGCGCGGTGACTAACTGCCTAAGGCCCCTGTGTAATATACGACAGCGACTGTATATAGTTTTTAATTAGGATCTGCCGGCCGATCCAACGAAGCCTCGATTTGTTTAAATGCGCGTCTCCCCATTCCCGGGGTTGAGTTGAGGACTCCGAGGTCCCCACACCCGAAGAGAGCCGTCTCATAAGAGACGGTCCTGTGCCGGCCGGGTGCGAGGGATATGTCTCAGAAAATCTTACCTCCGACAACCTGCGGCCCACACAGTCGGCGTGCGTTTTAGTCGGTTCAACTGTATATGACTGCATGTTAAGTGCTGATAAGCACACCTCCATCACATTGTCACATAGTGATTTATTGCTGTCAAGATACTTGCGGGTTGGTCCTTTGAGAATACCCCACGCATTTTCAGCAAGAATAACAGTCACGTACGATTTGGACAAAAGTGCCAGTGGTTCCGTAAAGGAGAATATTCTACACAGCAGTATTTATGCATAGCTATACCCAAACTACATATGTTTTTAAGTGATTTTAATATTGTTTTATTTGTTGGCTTTTAATTAAAAAGAATATATTTAGTTTGTAAAAGGAACCAGTTGAAAACCAGCGTCAGGTTCTTAATACACCATGAACATGTGATAAAACAAGCAGCATCCAATAGCCCTCTTTATTAGTAACGAGATTGCACATTTAAGAGGACACCATCTGAATTTGTGCACTAACTTCTCCAACAACAATCCTCACAGACATTTAATCAGTAACCGAGTGGTCAGAAGGGGTGTCCAAATTCTAATCTGCCGGAAACCACGCGGACGATAATAATAATATCTTATGTACTGGTAATGGACTGTTGAGACGAACTAAATCAAGTTGTTTAATTCGTATGAAAGAATTAAGTGGGGAAATAACGATTCTATTGTAGTTACGTATCCGGAAATCCGTGACTGTATTACAAAAGCGATATGTAATCTACTAGGATGTACATAATTTTCATGAAAACATTAAAAAAATGAAGGAACACGAAGTTATTATAACCGCAGTATTCTGTAGGGCGGAGATACTTCCCCAGTCGGACTGCTCAATTGGGCGGAAATACCGCCGTGTCCTACCTCCTTTCGAACACACGTCCGATATTAGCTTAACACATGTATGATGTGAGCGAATTTTCGCTCGTTTTAACAAATGTCAAGACAAAGATTGTCTATAGCATGTACTAGTGGCGCCCTCTGAGCCTGTCTTTACGTTATACCCTGTATAGCCAAACAATATATCTAGTACTCACTTCTGGTTCACCGAGTAGCGTGTTCGCAAGGTACGGAGCCTTGAGCACGCCTCGCCAGTACAATAGAAGATTGAAAGGTAAACAAATCAACGCACGTTCATTACACATACTGCCTGAGTATGTGAAGTACGTACAAAGCATACTTCCAATAGATTTACGGTTTGTGAACACCCTTAAAACGGTATTTCCTGTTTTACTCCTTCGGGGTTTTAACTCAATTTTGTATCGGAAATAGGGTAAAGTTTGTAAAAATGGAATTGGAAGTAGGTACTTAGATAAAACGAGCATTCGTTCCTATTAACGTGAAAACAGTAAGCACCTAAAGTCGATATACTATCCCAGAAAAATAATTATTTATTAATTTTTATTTTTTAACTTTATGCACAGTTTATTGGAGCCGGTCCGGATCAAAGTCATCTAACGCGTCCTCGGATTTCCGTTTGCTGTGAGAAGTCCTCGGTACGGTTGTGGAGGGGGCTGGCGCTGCCGCGGGGGTCGCGGGGACGGGGGCTGTAGGGGCTGTGGTGGTAGCCCTACCTTAATTCTTTATTGTACACAAGAAAATAATACTTCAACAGGCAATCACAAATACATCTTGGGGTACAAAGGCGAGCTTAACTCGATATTGAGTTTTCTCCCAGCAAACCTTTGGGGGATTAAAAGTGCAAAAAAAAATAGTTCATGAATCTATATTTACTAGTACTTTCTTTCTATTCCTATTATTACACTATCGACTGAAACCCACTCCTACTACAAGCAATATATAATTTTAGAACAGTCATTCACTATTTACCAAAAACCATCTATCCTAAACTAAAATACAACTTCTAGTCTCCAACAAAGTTAAATGACGATTTATAAATTAATAGATACTTCAGAATAATTAACAAATAGACTAAACTTTATAGCGACTTGTCTGCGATTGCTTTATTTTATAATGTAGAATAAAGTAGGTAGTAAAACATTTTAGGATAATCTTACGTATAAAGCAATTAATGCTATATACCTATATAAATATCAATAACACTCATTGTTTCTGCTGTGTATCTTAAATTATTGCAAATTGAATACGTTTATTTATTTATATTCTTATATATAATAAAATTTCACCTAAAATCAAATATTGATTCTTTAAGATATTTTTTTACTTCTAAACGCTAAAATTTCCTTAACTTAAATCATGTTCATTTCTTGACATACGTCAATGATATGAGTGATTGTATCGAACAAAGCACCTGTTACCAATTTGCTGATGATACGTGTTTACTAGTTAGTAATAGGAACCTAGATAAAGCGTACGAGTACCTGCAGGCAGATTTTTATACCCTCTGTAAATGGTGTCATGATGCAGGGCTTGTCCTTAACGCAAACAAAACCAAACTTAATTCCTCCTCCTTCGTGAAAGCTTTGTTTCCTTTGCTCGACATATTTATACAAGTTATTCAATTACTTAGCAATACACTATGAGATAACACGGAGAATATGTAAAAAAATAAACTGAAGTGGCAGATAGATAGGCAAAATTATAATGGGGTAGGTGGCGTATGTTTTATATTGGATTGGAAGAAGTTGTAATTTTTTGTGTCTATATCAAGTGTTATATTATTATAGTCTTTAGGCCCTTATCTAATTTCTACTTGCATACAGATATATTATCATGCCAGTACATCCTCGAAGAGATAAGCAGATGTGTATTGATCCTCAAATTTCCACGTACTTTCAGTTGTAGAGACCACTTGGCTTTGCACTAAAAGTGTGGTATTTTGTTACTAATTTTATATTTATTAGTAGTGTAAATTCAACATAAAAAGCACTAAACTTGTGGAGATAAAGTAGATAATGCCACTTTAATTAAAAAGAAAAAGAACACTGAAAACAACATGATTAAATTGAAGAAAACTTTCATGTTCCTGACGATGCTGATTATGGTTTCATTTTGGAAGTGGACTTAGAATATCCAAAACATTTACACGACTTACATTCGGATCTGCCGTTATGTCCTGAAAATATATGTTATGGTGGTAGTAAAGACAAAAAATTGATTCCAAATTTAAATGATAAAAAGAACTATGTACCGCAGTAGCACCCGGTGCTATCCGCAAAAGACACCCAGGAAACTTGTACTGCGCGCGTATAAAGCACATGAACTGTGATTTTTGAACATTATTACAATCAATTTGATATTTTTTTATATTACAAGAACTCCACATTCATATTATATTTTCATAAGGATAGTTTTGATGGTTCTGTTCAAGCGTCAATGCCTAAAACTCCGAACAAAAATTAGGTGCCAATACTCCATATTTCATTCACAAGGTCACGTCAGTCAGAATTTAAGGAATTTTAGGGATGTAGTTAGTCGATCGACTATGTTTTTATTATAATAATCTGAAAATTTTGAAATTTCATTAGACAATTACTGCACCATTCGCCACAATTATAATATTAGGTGGTAAACAAGCATTTTGTATATTACAATTACCAAAACTTCATGTTTTGTGATTCCTTCATGCGACAGAGGCATGACACTAAGATAACTTATATCCCGGAATAACACTATAAAACCAGGGCGCTTCATTTATGATGGTAACATTCAATTAGAATTCAAATTGATCGAACTACTAGCTACTAACGAAGTCGCTGCGATTAACGTCTTCACTTCAACAATTAATTTAACTATAACTGACTATAAATATGAATAACACCTATAATCTTCTTCTTCAAGTCAATGGCTTGTTAAAAATTTGTTTATTTCTCTGTAATATGCAAACCCATACTATCATACACAAAAATAAATGTAAAAAACACTATCCCTGACTCCATTTACTATTTCGACAGCGTTAGCGCGAGAAACCCCGACTTATTTGGGCGCGAAAATCGGGCTGTATCCACCAAGATCTACGGGATCAAGCGAACTCACCCTCAGACCAGTACACCGACTGATTAATAGACGAGACATATGTGGTGCAGGCTATCCCTCTTGAGGTTGAGAGGCCAAACGGAATTCCCTCCCACAAGAGTCCTGCAAAATCAAACCCGATCCAAAAAAGTACTTGGGTGAGATTAAAATTCCAATTTACAGGCACAACTATATTAATTATATAAGTAGTAGTTTGGATGAGTAAGTACTTACTCCTTACTTAGATTATTAGCTGAGAAGATTGAAATAGATACCAAAAAATCACGTGAAAGAGAAAAATCACATGAGATTTTTCAGATGCCTACACGAAATCGTAACTTGCAGAGATCATTAACGTATATTTGGAATAGCGTAGGTAGGTAGTATACTGCCCTGTGGTATGCCGCAGGTCATGTACTGCTCATCACTGAGGTGTCTTTCAATTTTGACGCGTTGGGTACGATTAGTCAAGTAGTCCTTGAATAAATCCAACGTTATACCCCGTATACCAAGACGTTCCATCTTATCAATGAGCTTGGGAATAGAAACCGTGTCAAAAGCTTTCGATAGATCCAGAAAAATGCCCAGACATTTGTCTCCCTTATCCAAGCTCCTCGCTACATAATCGGTCAAATCCCGAGACCTTGTCTCAGCAGTCCATTACTCATATCACTAGGCTATTATAACGTATTTTAAAAAGTCCCATACTTCTGTACTTGCAAATCAATACAACAAAACAATTAAACAGACAAAATATAAATTTCCAAGAATTGTTCACATTGAGTAGACCTCAATTGCATTATTAGAAGAATAAGAACTCTTTATAACAAAAATACATACATTGAATTGACTTTTGAATAGCAGCCTCTAGTTTTATACGTGGTTCGCATCGTTGCGTTTCTATAATAACCCAATCAATATTTTCGGTCAATGTACTATCAACTATGTCCACGACAAGTTGATGGATGGTGTACATGGCCACAGGGGTGGTGTGCCATTCGTTAGAGTGGACCATAGCATCCATGACGATGACTGGCTTGCGAGGGTCCTGGAAGCCTGTTGGCATACCAACAGCCCTTAACATCTCTTCGCGACTTAAATGACGACGTGACATGATGACTACAGTCACAAAAATGCACAAACCATACGTAAAATATGTATGATTGATAATAAACGTTATTTACAATCAAAAAAAATAATTTTTATTTCAGCTGTGAGTAGGGTAGCCAGAGCTCACTGGAGAATTTGTGCTGTCAGTGGGATGACTAATGGCTTGTCCTGCTTTGTCCTTTACACTGACGGCACAGAAACTCTGTGCTTACAGGATCGGCAGCGCGAGTGTGGCTTATGGTTACACACGTCACGGCCGTGTGGAGAGGTGGGCCGTGCGCTTGTCTGCCACCTAAGTGGTATAAAAAATAATAATTCTGGTACAGTATATATGTATTATGCTTCCTACTGAATATAAAAAACAAGAGGAAATGCCCGTATTGCTCAGAAACTTTCACTAAACTCTCGCATTAGCAGAGAACAATCATACATAACAAACGTAAATGTTAGTATGCAATTTATTAATTTGGTTATGTTCTTACTAATACATTTTCATTTCGAGTTACATACTAGGTACCTGGTACGTATAGACAGGACAGTGACTACTTACAATGCATGACCGCTGAGCTATGCGCATAAATATGAGAATCACAGAAGGTCTTTGGTGAAAACCAATTTATATCAGCACATTCATATTGTATGTATTTGGTACCGAAATAGTTGAGACGCTGGAGAAATAAATTCCCTTATTGTAATACTTTATACAATGATACAAGTATATTTATATTTTAGTTCTCATCTTTTATTGGCGGCCGCCGAACTACATGAATGATGAATATCAGGTCATGCTGCATCGGTTGCGTATCGGTCACCGGTGGGATAGAGTAACCCAAAAAGGCACTGACTTGGTACTATGGATGCCGAAGACCATACTAAGTGGAGGAGTAAAAGCTGGGAGGTAGAATACAATGTCTAGGTCTCGGATGCAGTCGGAATGTATACGCTTAATTACCGCTTTTTCATTAGCTCTTCGTCTACATGTTTGTATGTAAAAAAGTATGAATTTTCTGTCGAATAAAATACATATTTTTTTAAAGAAAAACAACAATCAAAGTGTCTATAAAGTATAAGAATATATAATATAAGTATGTATTTATAAAATCCAATATTAGTAACATCTCCTTAACAAAGGCTACTTTTAGTCTATTTAGGAGAGCAGTAACTCAACCAACCCAAATCCGTGATAGCGTATTCGTCTGAAGCTAGAACTATATCGTATGGCGCCCACAGGGAAGCGTTCTGGACCCTTTGCTCTTTTTTTGCTATATAAACGATTTTCCCAAATACAGTTCATCAGATGTAGTTTTTTTAGCGACAGTATCGTGCACCAATAAATCGGTTTTACGTATTCATAACAAATTGCTGCAAGTTATTCAATATGGGCAATAAACAACGCAAGCGAAAAAAGTCGCGTAAAGCCATAAAAAGAATCTATTAAAGTAGTAAATTATAAAAAATAATAATTTAGCAATCAAGTTTTTTTTTCATACTTGACACGTTCGGTAGCTTAGTGGTTAAGGAAACCTTTGATCGAAATTACATAAAATTACTGGCCATTACAATACCAATGTGAACCCGCTCTACATACTAGTACACCATTTATTGTATCGACATAATTATTGCCCTAATAGAGCTGTCAATAAAACTTCGATCAAATACCATGAGGCCACGTGGCCGATACCAGATAAAACCGATTGCAAGTAAAAAATTCTATTATAAGTACGCTGTTTTTGTACATTCACGTAAGCAATGCCCTTTAAATCCCGACAATAATTTCCCTAGGGGCTGCAGGCTGGCCTTTGACAGGGGTGGTCGTGGACACCGAGGGTGACCGGGGCCAAGAACTTACTAAGGGTACTCGGTAGGGTCACTCCTTAGTCGTTTATTGTTCCTCGACGTTTATGGTCAGTAAAAGGGCAAAACCATAGGTCAAATTTTGTGTCCAGAACCCCAGGTAATTTCTGTACAATTAATATTGAATAAAAGCCTTTCGACATAGATAATTTAATGCTTATCCAAAAGGTAGAAAATTAGCTCAGAAAGATTTATTAGAAAATTTTGGAACAAAGCTTGTTTGCTTTTTTTGTAAATACATACATAATTATACATAGAAACACCCATAACAATGCAAATAGTCATATTCACGCATATAAATGTTTGCACTGAGCGAGAATCGAACCGCCGCCGCAGAGGCCGTCATACGCACATATATTATTATGTTATTTTATTGTTACATTTCAGTAATTCATATCAAAACAAATCAATCTTACCAAAACATCAACAATCAAAGTTTACCTGATAGAAATCGCTCCAAGCGATAAGGCCACCCATTGTACTGTCTCCATATACTTAGATTTCATTAACGCATATAATTGTTAAATTGATATACAATGACGTACATATAAATAGGTAGACCCTCCTGTCGAAGGTAAGAAAACAAACAGATTCCAGAGAATGAACCACACAAAAGCCTTCCACGTAGCTCCTCCCCAATGTTCTAGATAATTCTGAGCTAAACCTAAATATCCTGGTTTGTTCCTTCTCTGTTTGCTCTGATTCTTTTTCTTGTCCTGCACAGGCTTCGTAACTTTTGAGTTACGTGAATCCTTTTTCTTCTTGGCTCTCGCACTATCATTATGTCCTTCTTGTATGATAAATTGCGAGTGGTCATCTTCGTCTTCTATTTTTAAATTTTCCTCTGTAGCCCCACTCCTAACTGAAGTCTTAGCTTTATTGTCATTTTTCTTGTCCTTCTTCAAGGGCTTCTCATGGTTTTCAATAAAAACAAACTGACTTTCATTGTCATGAGTGTAGCTTACATCTTCTTCGTTGGTAATATCATCGAGAGAGGACCACTTACGGGAAATATTGCTACGTTTGTTCTTAGATTTTTTGTTAGGTTTCAAACGCTTCTCATTGTCATCAGTGTTGATGTCTCCAGATTCGCTGCCGGAGGATATTGTGTTGGTGTGGTGTTTCTTCTCACTCTTATACTTATTATCATCTTGTTTGAAATGTGAAGGTTTCTCTGGTTTCACACTCGGTTTA
This sequence comes from Eilema griseolum, assembly GCA_963662185.1. Classification (NCBI taxonomy): domain Eukaryota; kingdom Metazoa; phylum Arthropoda; class Insecta; order Lepidoptera; family Erebidae; genus Eilema; species Eilema griseolum. The sequence continues at coordinate 11,687,137 of OY759251.1, forward strand.
TTATTTGTTGGTTTTAGATCAATATTCTGTGGTTTTACTTTACATGTTGCTTCATTTGGAGTGGTATTTTTAGTATTCTTTGCTAGTACGTCTGAATATGTTGGGCGCATTAATACAGGTAGGTACTTAACTGCTATGGTAATGATCAAGTCAACAGACAAGCAAAACAATCTCCATATTATCCATTTTAGAATTTTTTAAATATTCTACAACATTCCACACAACGCTATCTAGACCCATAGTAAGCATAGCTTAACTAGCTTGTGTTATGGAATTTAGAACGATGATAAACATACTAGTTGGTTGCGCCGAGGTAGAAGCTGTATTTCTTGACGCGGAAACACACTCTTTCTATACCCGTTTCCCCTTCCGCACTAACCATAGATGTAGCTTCCGTCCGCCATTTGTGAAATATAGACACTGAGTCTCGCTTTGAACTAGCCAGCGTAAGGACGGCCGCGCTCGCGTCTCTCAAAAATGATTAATATTTGTTACATTTTTACCGCTTCATAGACCTTTACCGATCGGATTGTGCCTCTCGTGTGTTCCTCAAGTGATCTAGTGACGCTGACGGCAGCTCCTGAGCAAGGAAGAGAAGATCCGTGTACCGGCTGCGATGAAAACACGTGTGTCGTGAAGGTTAGTGCATCCTCTCCTAATTTCTCGGGTTGCATTCATTGCTTGGATCACGCCCGCGGCAACCCGACCACCTGTCTTTTGTGTGTAAAGCGTCAATGGAACAGTTAGCTACATCCCCGCAATACAGTCCACTACCGCACGTTGCCAAGCGCCACCATTTTTGGTCCGGATCGAGCCGGATTCTTAGCCGTAGTTCGTATTTTGTTATTATTCTAATGGGAATAAGCGCATCGCACCTAAGTGCCTGGTTATTTTAGTAGAAAACCCCGCATCCAGACATTTAGGCTTAGAATTTGTTGTCCGTTCGCCGCTGGCTCGCATTGTACCTACCTAATACATAAATAGGTTAGGTAGCGTATCAACACTCAGTCGTAGTTTGCAATTTTCGCACCGCGCCTAATTACCTAGTTATTTTAGTAGAAAACCCCGCATCTAGGTATTTAGGCTTAGATCTTAGGTATACTAAACACCCTAGTGCATAGGCACAGTGTAATACCTAACGCATTTGGCTTTGTTTTGTTTTTTCAATTACGTCGTATTTACCTAATACCTACGTGGGTAGATACGTGGTTGTACCTACCTCGCATCTCATTCAAATTCATACGAAAGTATTTTAATTTGAATAGATATTACGCAATACTTAATCCCTGAAATAATAGTTGAACCTAGACAGCGACCATCGCGTAGGTACGATCTTGTTGCTATGCGCGTTTGTTCAAGCGTGCATTCGCAGTTGTAGGTACCTGCCTACCCACGGAATATCGCTCGCGCCGCGTCGCTGCTCTGTACCGCTAAGATTAAGTCATTTCATATTTGTTGTTTACCGCACTTTAGTTTGAGATTTAATTGTAAACATGTCCCCAAAGGTTGATAGGACCGGTAAGGTTCAATTGAAACTTTTAAACGCTAAAAAAGAAATGATTTACTCTCGCGTACAATCGATTTATGATAATGCACTTAAAACCTCTGATTTGGTCATCAGAGATTCGTTCTTGTGTTCTATAGAAAACTTAGATAGTCTACGCGCGGATTTCGAAACCTTAGTACATGACATCAACGTTTTAGAGTTGAATTTGAATCCCGATTACTCAGTGAGTTATCAGGCCTTGTCGTCGTTTGACGATTTGTATTGTCGTATCAAACGCGTCGCTAGGAGTTTGGAGAAACCGGCTGACCTACCCAACCCCACTCGCGACCGACCTAAGTTGCCACCAATTCAAATACCCGAATTTGATGGTAACATTCGCAATTGGTGTCTATTTATAGATAGTTTTGAGAATACAATAGATAAGAACGATTCGTTGACAGATCACGAAAAATTGCATTATCTCGTTGAAAAATTGACTGGTAAAGCTATAACCGTTTGCGCTGGAATTACGTTTAGTGCCGAGAATTATAATTTAATTTTAAATACTTTGAAAGCTAGGTATGAGGATAAAAGATCGGTAGCTAACGCCTATTTAGATCAGATGTTTGATTTGAAATCTATTACGGCATGTAACGATCAAAACTTAGAGAAATTTCTAGATACTTTCGCGTCAGCTGTTCGCGCCGTAAAGAACCTAAAGATCGATGACCTCTGCGACTTCGTATTTTTGTATATGGGTTTAAGGAAATTAGATTCCGAAACCATTCGTTTGTTTGAGTCGGATCATCGCGGCAATAAAATTCCTAAGTTCGAAGACTTAGAAAGTTTTGTTCGCGAGCATATAAAAGTATTGCAACGCTCTTCATCGAAACATGAAGGCGCGAAGATAGTTGTTGATTCTGCACGCAAAGTAGATGCGTCATCGAAGTCACTGAGGTCAACTCATACTTATGTTAGTACCGCACCAGCACATGTACAATCACCTGTTTGCTCTTTGTGTAGTACTCATCATTCGCAACTGTACAGGTGTCCTGGTTTTCTAAAATTGTCGCCTAGTGATCGTTATAAATTTGTTCGCGCTAATAATTTTTGTTTTAATTGTCTCGGTACTAAACACCGCGTTGTTTTATGTAATAGTAGAAATAGTTGTCGCAAATGTCAAGCGAGACACCACACTTTGCTTCATTTTGAGAATAGTAATGCCGCATCCAATGTGAGCACGGTTGGCTCGTCGAGCGGTGACACACGGCAGCCTGCGCCGCAGCCGCAGCCCGCGCTCGCGCGCGCTCCGGCCCGCCCGGTGACCGCCGCGGATGACGTCACCTTGTGTTCGTTCTCCGCTAGTGCTGCACTCACTACTGTGTGTCTTGCGACCGCTCGCGTTGTTATTGTTGATGCATTAGGTAAGCCGCGCATTGTTCGAGCGCTGTTAGATGGCGCTTCGCAAAGTAATTTCATTACTCAAGATTGTTGTCGGCGTCTTGGTTTCAATGTTGATAAGCGTTCAACCCGCTCAGTGGTGAAGGGTTTTGGAAGCTTACAGTCAGCTGTTCGTGGCACCGTTAAAACAAGGTTTAGATCTCGTTTTAATAATAGTATTTGGTTTGACATGGATTCGCTCGTTATAGATAGAATAGCTGAACAGTTGCCTACCGTCCCGGTTGACACGTCTTTATTAACGAAATTTAAAGACTTGCCTTTAGCAGATGAGACTTACGCTGTTCCTGGAGTCGTCGATATATTGATCGGCGCTTCGATTCTCCCGCACCTCCAGTTATCACGTAAGGTTCAAGGGGGACCGACGTACCCCGCTCCGCACGCACTGGAAACAGTTCTTGGTTTTGTTATAATTGGTTTCGCACCCGCTTCTATAGATAGTTTTAGTCACTCGACTGCTTCGTTCTGTTGCACCGTCGAGCCGCCACTGGAGTCTACCATCCGCAAGTTTTCACTCGGTGGCTCCCGTGTATCCGCTGAAAAACGCTTTCTTTGTTTGGAACGAAAGATGCAGGCGTCCCCAAAGTCGAAGCGGGCCTATGATGAGGTTGTTAACGAATATTTAGATAAAGGTTACATCTCACCTGCGCCTGCGGACACTGGCGGGACCCAGCCTTCGTACATTATCCCGCACCGCGGAGTTATTAGAGAAGATAAGCTTACTACTAAAACTCCGCGTAGTTTTGGATGGCAGTGCTAAGACTAGCACTTCCGTGTCGCTTAATGACATTTTGTATTGTGGTCGGAATCTTTAAGGTAATTTATTTGACATAATTGTAAATTTTCGCATTAATATTAGTAGAATTTTAGCTTTTAGGACTCAACAGTCGCTTTGTGTTGGGCCCACTCTTCGCCCCATCGTTGGGACACATTCGTCGCTAATAGAGTGGCAAAAATTCAATCTGAATTGGCGCCACATAATCTCTTTCACGTTGCTGGCACCGACAACCCAGCCGAGTGTCTCTCTCGTGGATTGCTTCCTTCGCAAATTTTAGATCACCCGTTATGGTTTAGTGGACCGTCCTGGATTCATGCCGCGTTAGATAAGTGGCCAGTTAGTCAATTCTATCCCACTACGGTTTCCGAACCACCCGAGGAGAAGAAGCACTCGCTTGTTGTATCGGTCCCACGTGAAGAGACCCTTATTTTGTTGTTGGCTAATCGCGTCTCGTCTTGGTCGAGACTGTTGCGTTGTGTTGTTTGTTCGCCTCTGCCCTCTGCCTAGCCAGCGGTGGGCACGAGCTCCAATCTAGGTTTATATTTTAGTTGTTATTTCCCAAACCTAGATTTAGATTAGACTTTATATTTGTTTCGCATTTGTCGTTTCGAAGGTAACCCTTCAAGCCGGGGGGAATGGTTGCGCCGAGGTAGAAGCTGTATTTCTTGACGCGGAAACACACTCTTTCTATACCCGTTTCCCCTTCCGCACTAACCATAGATGTAGCTTCCGTCCGCCATTTGTGAAATATAGACACTGAGTCTCGCTTTGAACTAGCCAGCGTAAGGACGGCCGCGCTCGCGTCTCTCAAAAATGATTAATATTTGTTACATTTTTACCGCTTCATAGACCTTTACCGATCGGATTGTGCCTCTCGTGTGTTCCTCAAGTGATCTAGTGACGCTGACGGCAGCTCCTGAGCAAGGAAGAGAAGATCCGTGTACCGGCTGCGATGAAAACACGTGTGTCGTGAAGGTTAGTGCATCCTCTCCTAATTTCTCGGGTTGCATTCATTGCTTGGATCACGCCCGCGGCAACCCGACCACCTGTCTTTTGTGTGTAAAGCGTCAATGGAACAGTTAGCTACATCCCCGCAATACAGTCCACTACCGCACGTTGCCAAGCGCCACCACTAGTAGTTTTGGTTTGGTTACAGATTCTGCTTTGTATTTGGTATTTATTTTCTTTTTGTTTGGTTTCATTTCAAGTATATGTTTTATCGGTTATACATACATACAATCACGCTTCTTTCCCAGTGGGGTAGGCAGAGACCACAGTTTTCTACTTGCTACCATCCCGACATACATTTTTAGCTTCTTATACTTTCATAATTGTTTTCATACGTGGTTATTTTTTATTAAAATGGCTAAAGAAAACCTGAATGTTAATGGAGAAGTTGAAGAATGTACTCTTAGGCCTGTATTTTAGAACGGTATTCAGTACTGAATCTCTTATTTTTATAATTAGATCTGAAGACAAATAGTATTCTAGATGACAGTTCTAATGTCCTTGTTCGATTGGGGTTAGATCACCGCTCAGTGCAAATATTTGTTACCATGAATATGGGTATTTACATTAAAAGTAGGTGCTCGAAGTGTTGTACTGCTAAACATAATTGCTTTTGTTAGTCACAAGCTCACATCAATAGTGGAATGCCCAGTATATGAACCTGGTTCATCTCAATTGTAGGGACACCCCTTAACTACTAAGTTACCAACACTTTTCAGGTACAGCAATCAAAGCAAGAGCCGTTACGGCGGGCTGTTCACGGGACGACTGGTTTGGATATCCAAATAAATTTATATTAATGCTTAAAAGAAAATTAGTTGAAATTAAAATGTATGAAATAGAAGATTATATGATTCAATTGCGAACAGTTCCGAATCGTTGAAAATAGCCCATGTTCTTTCCCGAGGTCTAATGTATCTCTGCTCAAAATTTAATCTAAATTGGTAGAGTGATTAAGGCGTTATAGACAGTGCTACTCAAGAATCAAAATTACATTTATTCCGTTTAGGCACACAAAGAGTACATGTATGAACGTCAAAATTTTACAATTATGTCAAGAAAATAATAATATCAAAATATTCTATAATGTAAAAATAAACCGTTGTTAACTGATTCTTTCGCTAATTCCATCAGATTTACTAATAATAATTATTATGGATAGTGTCGACTTGACATTAAGTGTGTGGTTTTGATGGCTGTTTTTTTATTTTAATATTGATTATGTTAATTAAGGTGATCTAATTATTTGTTGCAATACCATATGAATTACATAATATTAATTATTGCTATCTACTACTATTGCATTGTCTGTAATAATGAAGGGCGTATGGTGTGGTACAGCCCTAATGTTATAGTATGTGTGTGGAAACTCGATAGTTGTAAGTTCCTTGTATAAGTACTTATTTGAGTCACCTTATTAGAGAGAAATAAACGGGATTTAGCAAGTAATGGACGTCTTTTAATTCGACTCCCTAACGACAACATCATAAGTCATAGAGTCTAATAATGTTATTACAGTATAAAACAGTCACTTTCTCTGTCGCCATATCCCTATGTATGCTTAAATCTTTAAAACTACCCAACGGATTTCGATGCGGTTTTTAAAAAAGATAGAGTGATTGAAGAGGAAGGTTTATATGTATAATAATATCCATTAAAAATTCAATCTGAATTAGCGCCACATAATCTCTTTCACGTTGCTGGCACCGACAACCCAGCCGATTGTCTCTCTCGTGGATTGCTTCCTTCGCAAATTTTAGATCACCCGTTATGGTTTAGTGGACCGTCCTGGATTCATGCCGCGTTAGATAAGTGGCCAGTTAGTCAATTCAATCCCACTACGGTTTCCGAACCACCCGAGGAGAAGGAACACTCGCTTGTTGTATCGGTCCCACGTGAAGAGACCCTTATTTTGTTGTTGGCTAATCGCGTCTCGTCTTGGTCGAGACTGTTGCGTTGTGTTGTTTGTTCGCCTCTGCCCTCTGCCTAGCCAGCAGTAGGCACGAGCTCTATACCTTTGACACTGCAAAAGTCGCCATAGGCAGGGAATTCATCCGTACACATTGCGACCTGAGACGGTGCGCACTGTGCGGTATGAACGACACTTCATCTCACTCACACTCAAGCTGTGGAATGACCTCCCTGCTGCCATTTTCAAAATATTACGTTCAAGAAGTCAATTGAACTGAAGTTGCCTCAAAACATTTACGTTGTAACTAAGTTATATTTCAATCAGGATTAAAATTTATTTTTCAAGAAATAAGGATCAAATTAGCAGTTGCGTGTCAGCCCGGGCTGATTTACACGTATTCAGTGTAGAAAGCATTGCTGGACATTTTTTTTATACCATTTAGGTGGCAGACAAGCACACGGCTCACCATATGGAAGTTGGTTACCGTGGCCTATGGACATGTAAAAAACCAGAGGAGTCACACTCGCGCTGCCGAGCCTGTAAGCACAGAGTTTCTGTGACAACAGTGTAGAAGACAAAGCAGGACAAGCCTTTAGTCTTCCCGCCGACAGCATAACATTTTAGGATTTCATATATTATTTTTACGAAATGGATTCTATTGAAAAATTATCCTTATATTTCATGATTTAATTACAAAGACTTTGTATATTTTGAAGTCTTCATAAAACAATTTTCGGAAGTGTATATAATGATACGATTAGAATCATGGTTAAAATCACACAGAACGATCAGAAATTAATAGATAATTATTATTATTAAAAATTACAAATTCTATACAAACCTTTGACAAGGATTCAAAATAATTCTTTTCAGCATCATGGTAAATGTTTTTATCTAACCAAATTTTTTCATGGCATCAGAAGGTTTCTTCATAGTCGGCAGCGCGAGTGTAACACCCCTGGTGTTGCATACGTCCATAGACCACGGTAACCGGTTCCCATCGTGTGGCTGTCTGCCAACTAATTGGTATAAAAAAAAAGAAATAATAAAAAAAAAAAAATCCATTGTCTCGTTCTTTTCATGATTACCAGAGCCTGTGCCAGAGCCTAGTCTGCCAATCGCTCGGTGTTTGTTTCCTGGTAACTTATTATGAAGAATTTGTTAGGGCCTCATATAATAGAATATTTTAATTTATTTTTTAGTATTTTCAAACCATAGCTTATATGTATTTTCTTCCATTAATATGCATTGAAAGAATCCAAATATATAAATACCTACAGCAGTATTAAAAAGCAAAGTAACATATACGCAACATAACTAAACAGAAATATAACATGCAAAACAAACAAATAAGGACACTCACTCTATGCGCCATAATAGCTATACAAAGATGAAAGAGAGTGAGAAGATTAATACAAGACAAATCTATCAATATGCTTCTTCATATTATATCAATGTAGGTGATATACCTACACTTTTATACGGATACGTTCCCGACTCTAAAATTAAACCCGATAACGCTCTGTAGGTACAATTATGTGAATACGAAATTTATTGTGACTTATCAACATCTGCGGTTCATTACCTTTAATACATTGTTGTGTTTATATAACGCTTTAGTATTCGTTTTATTGATTTCTCTGGTCAATTTACTTACATATAAAAAAAGATGAAAATTTCAATCAACCCTGCAGTAATTCAATTAAATATCAGGTATCTCTGATTTGTCATAGGGATATAAGACTTTTTTCTAGATCGACGGTACAGTCCCGTCCTGAATATTGTCATATTCACCTTTACACGTATGGTAGTACTTAACCTTAGTTTAATATTTAACCAAGTATGAAGAAGGCAAGCAAATCGTATACGGTTTGAACCACGTGGTCTCTTCCATTTCCCACGCTCACAGTTCAGAGAGGCCTTTTAGGGGAACCTGCCATTTTGCCGAAAAGATTTTGCCAAATTTGATGTGGGCAAGACAGATTTCGCGAGGCCCTGTTCTATGGCGACCTGAAGACGGATTTTATAAAATAATAAAAACAAACAAAACAATTAACACTGCCAAGTTTTTATTCATAAAAATACAAATTAGATTAATAAGTATTAAATGAAAAATTACAAATCGTTAATATAAAGGTGGAGATATACATTTCTTAAAGTGTATCTTAAAAAACATTAGATTTCTTTATTAAAGGAACAGAAATTTCTTGCTTTTAACGTTACTAAATTCCTTAATTATGGTATCGTAATTCAGCCTAGATGCCAAATCTGATTCAATTGATAAAACAGCCAAAGCTGAAAGTCTTTCTTGGCTCATTGGATTCACTTTTGTATTGTTGTATATTATTTACTACTAGTTAAGCGTAAAACCTTAGTTCCATCGACATAAAATAGGTAGTCCTCTGACGTCATCTATTCTTTGGTTTCCAATAACGCCTGGTCACGATAAAGTTACTTTTATTTACTGTAGACATATATAAAGACAAATGTACCAATCTTATGTAAAATAATAATAAAATGTATTTATTGACGAAACTAACAAAAAATGGCACTTAATTATTTGATAAATAAATGAATTATATTATATCATATTAGAGTAGGATAATATGGGTATTTGCATTGTAGGGGGTTCGATTGCTTAACCGAAGCAGTCGCAGAATCTCCTTTCCGAATAGTTCTTTTTATTTTACGTAGGTATACTTTAATGGCGACTTTATGCTTAATGTGTATTTCGTACTTCCGCCCTACAGAATACCGTGGCCATAATAATCTCGTGCTGGAATAGAATGACGAATCAAAGAATCAATCAATCAAAGAATCAATTTCATTTATTCAGTTTAGGCACACAAAGAGCACATACGAACGTCAAAATTTTACAATTAGATATGTCAATAAATAATATAAAATATTAAATAAGTAATGTAAAAATAAACCATTGGAAAATGATTCTGTCGCTGGTTCGGTAGTTGCATCAAGTCAATTTAATAATAATAATGAAATACTGCCATATACCTATTTAAGTTAATGCAACACATACATACATACATACAATCACGCCTTTATCCCCAGAGGGTTAGGCAGAGGTGAATTAACATCCATATTTCACCAATCATTGTATTCATAAAATCCTTAGATTAATTCTATGTTGATTGCAAAGGTACCCTTCTAGATTTAAGATGAGCAAAATCGTTAATCACATCTTCAAAATCTATGGTATTGAGAATATCACATTCTATGGACATCAGCGACAAACTAGTTAATCTCTCTTGAAGCATTGTACTTCTTAATTCATTTTTTATTCGTTGTTACGTGCTCATAATTATTATACATATAATATATTATGTTTATACGTAATCAACGCTCAAAAGGCCCTTTTCAGGGCCACAAATATTGTCATGTTGTTAATTGTTTCTAATAAACACAAAAAGTCATTTGTTAAGTATAAAAATATAAGAAACTCTGGAATGAAGAGAATGACCAACAGGGCTGCTGTTTCCAGATGGGCATAAGAATTAGAAATTAACCGACCGTTTATTACCTACGTTATTATAAAGTATTCATTATTGGTTTTGTTTCATTCATACACACCCCAGTTGTCAACATCGTTATTTTCTGGGATTTTTTGATAAAGGTTTGGTTAGTTGCAAAATCCTACTACGATATTATTTAAAACATACGATATATCATTAAATTTAATGCTATGAAGAGTTTACCTCTGTTAAATTCATTAGATTGACTCAACGGAAAATTGGATTTTATTTCTTCACTTTACTCCCTGAAATTCATTTTGAACGTTCAGGATTGTTGAATACCAGCCTTTTTTTTGAACGTGCAGAAATTCACTCAAATCCATGGTCTGAAAGTGATAATGGTATGAAATTTGATCTTAGTAGGTACATACTAGCACAGATAATATAATATAATTCTGATTCCCACTCAGTACAATATACAAACATTTGTAGATATGTATTTAAATATATTTGCACTGGTCTGGTCAAAAAAGTACGTATCCAAATATGTTTATCAGCATTCTAGATTATCACAACCATGCTTACTCTTGGTCTATATAGCGAAGTGTTTATTCACCGTGACAGTTAATTTAGCTCCTTTTCTTTTTTCTTTATTACATATTGAATATTATCGATATGCCAACCCAAATGCCTAGTCTGTATCATAAACGAAAAGATTGAATAAGCTGCTTAATAGTTACGATTGTGGACTGAAGTGACGTTTTAATTTTTAATTATGTTCAATTTCTCCACATCGCTAGGGCTTACACAGCACATTGTATTCTAACTGTATAATTATCACTTTCTACGTTTAACGATCACACCTATGTCTAAGTCTATGATTGTTAATAAATTGCCATCTTGACTATTAAATTGTAATATCTTTAGCAGTTCTTGGAAAATATACTTCAAACTGCAACAACGTTATCGGATCCGTACTTTTACAGGAGATACTGCCATGGCTCTCGCCATGCCTCACATTCATAGATAAAACCAATATCCCGCGCTTTGTCACACGGTGCTGCGGCGGCAATCACCTCTTTTTTCACGCCTTCTCCCACCCAAACTCATGGCAGCGCAATTCAAGGAAATAGGCAACACAGCGGCTCGACACAAAATTAAAAAATAGCATAATCACTATTTTAATATCATAAAAATTGCGTTTGAGTTATGCAATAAATGACCTTGTTATCTAAATTGTGCACTTGACACAAATACTGTTCCATTTCACTTTCATGTAGGTACAAGTGCCTACGTCACGGCTAACAACGTATCGTTGTGTGTGGATACAATCGACCAAGATTTGACCACTTGTCAGTCGGGGAAATATTGTATGCTGTCAATCCTTGATCGCTTGTCATTTATAGAAACAAAATTTGTAGGAAAATAACATACTATTTCATATAGGCGGTGAGTATACGGGCAACGAAAACTCCACCCTCCTAATCAGCGTTGGGCAAATTTTAATTGCAATTAAAAAATATTAACAAATAAAAATCCTGAAAAAAGTAGACATGACTGCTGTCTAAAAGTTGGAAACAAGTTTAACAGTAGGCTATATATACCCTATTGCCCATCATAAACCAAAAGAAAAATTAATGTTGCTTATTTCGATCTTTTAAAATTTCAATTAATGTCAATTAAAATTTGTCCAGCATTGCTCCCAATGAGGCCAATTGAACAATTTAACCAATGTCATCAATCAAATAAATAATTATTCATATTCTAGGACATTGTCCAAATAGCGGTCTTTCATTTATAAATTAATTTAGCATGGTTGTAAAGAGTGCGTGTTTCGTATTGAAGTCTGTGGCTGCAATTTCTCACTTGCCATACAATTAGTTTCAATTTGTTTCTAAGGTCTATTTTATCATTTATTTCCTTAGGCAGTTGTTCTTGCCTTGTTAATTTCTTCAAGGGTGCGTGAGTGTCAAGACAATAACGGGCCACTGCCCCTCCACAAGCATCTATACACCATCGGTGTTACGGACAGTTCCCTTTGCAGGGGTTGTTTTGTTGCCGAGGAAACGGCTGCCCACGTTATACTGGAATGCAGACAGTAGCCCATCAACGATCACAAATCCTCGGTACAGTGAGGTCGCTTCGCGAAGCCTGTGAAGCCCGCAGTAAGCTTCTGCGTTTCTGGGCGGAGCTAAGCTGGCTACTCTAGCCAGTACTCTACACTCTACCAAAAAGGAGACTTTATGCGGACAAAGTAGTCTCATTCCATTCCATTCCCCATCTTGCCTCGGAAAAGCGGAGTGCGGTTTATGCCTTCGCCTCTGCTCACTTAAGTAGGTAGTACAAAGTAAAAAATAATATTCGAAGTTTGGACGTAGATCGTTGATTTGCATTTAGATTTTCTTAGTTCGCGTTTCAGTCGTTTACCAATATACATATTCATAAAATTAAAATACACTGTGGATAAAACTCATACAACTTTTATCCGTTATTAATTATAACTTTGGCATAAAAATTTCGTCCAAAACGTAACATAATTTCTAATCAATAAAAATTAATTTATTCACACAGAGACAGTGTCCGACACCTCTCCTATAAGAGAGCCTGATCTCATTAACATCTAGAATATCTGTTCCCAATATTCTTTACTTCCTCTTAATCAAACGGTTTGAACAAGGGAAGCCCAGCCTAACCGTTCATAATAAATGTAATAGTGGGTAGGCGCTCAAAAAATGTTCCCCGCATACCCCTCGACGCTTGCAAGCTAATCAAGTCGTGACCACGGGTGCTGCAACGCATCCGAAACGTCGGCAGAAATAGTTAGATGATTTGATTATGAATTCACACCGCGATAGTTTAAAAATAGAATGACATATGTATGGGATTTATGACATGCGTGTACAGCCCGAAGCTGTAGAATACAAGAGTTAAACAAACAATAATAATATTAGTTAAACAAGATAATAAACAGCATATATTATATTTGTACATCACACAATGTGGTAGAACATAGAGGACCTATGTTCCACAAATAAATGATGATTATGATTACGATTATGATTATCATACCTTTGTAGAGGTAGGCAGCCAAAGGCGAGCTTAACTCAGTATTGAGTTTTCTCCCAGCAAACCTTTGGGGGATTAAAACTGCAAAAAAATTATAAAAAAAGTGTACAACAAAAACAGTATACAGCAGAAAAATACATATTATATAATACAGAAATACTAAGTATAAAAATATCACTATTTTCAAAATGGAGTAAAGTGTGGTGTCTCGCTGGACATTTGCGACAACTATTGCTACTATTACATAAAACATCATCTTCTCTTTTACTTCGAACTCCCTCGCATAGTTCGACTTGCTACGACAATTCCTTCACAGTTTCTGCAGTACGACTGTGGAATTCTCTTCCTCACTCCATACGCGATAGGGAGCAGTGATCATAAATGTCAACAAATCCGGTAGATTTTCATACTCCGGCTCAAAAAGGTAATATGAGGTTTAAAAATGTGTCAAGGGCGAAGCTGGGGCGGTTCAGCTAGTCTATATATAACTTGAAAATAGAATGCCTAAAATTAGGAAGATAGGTTGGCAGCAAATTAGGGTCCATTTGCATATTTGATAGCGTCAAGATGCAGGGGCTGTTACATTACTCATTGGTTTGGAAGCTACTTGAATTATATTAGCAATACTCAATAGTTGCTGAACAGTAGCAAATTTATAATCAATCTCTACACTAAAGTATCTATCTACCTGCTTAAATCAATTAATAAGTTGACTAGGTATTCAAAGAGATCAAAACTGGATTTTTAACATCTTTTTATCACGTTATTCAGTTCTATTACAGCTTTCCTCAATACAATATTCCCCCACACCATTTTTTTTATACCACTTACGTGGCATACAATTAATTCACCAAATCCTTGTAATATGACAATGTCTATCTTTGTCTTTGGTACTTTGTTTGAAGTATTGAACCCATTAAAAGGTGATGTTTGATAGGTTTAGGGTTCTTGAAAGGTGATGTATGTTAGGAACTTCACAACAATTTATTAATTTCAATTTTAGTTTCCTTCAAAAATAACTTAGGTCATTTTAGGACTTGTTATTCTCAAAAGTTCTCGTCTAAAATCGTTTTCAAAATAACTATGAAAGGATTTATCCTTGTTTATCACATGCATTTTAATAACTTGTGATAAACTTACATACACTCAGGCTAGGTAACAATACATCTATGAATTACATTAGTAACATAAATATATAATGATAATATTGCAGAGTCAGTAGAAGAAACAAAATCATAAAGTAGCAAGAAAGAAATAGGTTCAATTAATCACTAGATATTGCACCAAAGCACTCGAACCCGGTGGGATTGCATGAAAGATTTAATAGAAGTTAAGAAGGGCAGCTCATGAAGTGTATAGGAACAGAAGCAGATGACTGCAGTCTCGGTAAGAATACATCATTAAATTACATTGCGTGGGTGGGTCGTAGACAATAAATTGTAAACAATGAATGAAACCTTACAAGACATTAAGCTGATTTTGGTTTGACCTTACAATTTATTTAACCTAAGTATGAAATGTGGATGCCAGGGTGACAGGCGTCTCCGCCTGCGCTCATGGGGGGCGGAGATCGTTCATTGACCTCCGACGCCCGAGTTGTCTTCGGATTAGCTTACTCCCTAAGTTAAACGTGCGTAAAGAAGTTTTACTTCAAGAGTAGTTGCCATAACTTTACTGCCTACCACTTTAAGGATTTACAGGAGTGTGTGTATGTAGTTACTTTCCAACAAGTTCATTATGCTTCGTTTCATAAATATTTTTAGCTTCACCCTGATATTGTTCAAATATGGCACTAATTTGTTTTGTAACATTATGAGCTAAATCCTCTGAAACATTTGATTGTTTCTTCAGCTTCTTGAGGGACTCATTTTGAACGTCCTTCAGGGCATCTCTACATTTTATGTAAAGAGCCTTAGCATTCTTTGCCAATGCTTCTCTATGTTCTGTAGTCACTTTAGGCACAGGAACAAATAATGTTCACGTTTAGGTGAAAAGTTATGATTAGGTAATCTAACTTTGATTCTCT
Source organism: Eilema griseolum (assembly GCA_963662185.1). Lineage (NCBI taxonomy): Eukaryota > Metazoa > Arthropoda > Insecta > Lepidoptera > Erebidae > Eilema > Eilema griseolum. Next base: position 11,702,341 of record OY759251.1, read on the forward strand.
CACAGTTCATCTCAGTTTTATAGTAGGTATATCATTCATAATATCGCAGGTTTAGTTGGCTTGTAGTATAATTAACTTTGCCGTTCGTATCGTAATAACAGGAGATTAACGATGTGTTTTTAATATGAAGCAATGACCCACAGGCGCCGTGCGTTTTAGTCGGTTCGAGTCCCACATAACCTTTCCCACCGGCTTTTGCGGGGGTGGGGGGGGAGGGTAAAAAAAGAGGGGCTAATCAGTCGAACGTTACATTATATTCCTTCTCTCATATAGCCCTCGTGTCCACGACATAGCCACATTCTGGTTTTCTACTATTATTTATTTTACTTTTCGTGATGAAGCAATACAAGTTTTCTTCTCCATAGTTGGACAAATAGAAATACTGGCGTTCAATCTGCGCAACTTTGAAAAACAGGTGACACTAACAATAATCCATATTTATAATCAGACAAATATCGCCTGCGACATAAAACTATGTTCAGTAAAAGAGGCAAGGTTGAAAGTCACAAAATGGCTCAGTTCCCTATCGTACGATCTTACCGAAAATTTAGTTGGTCATGTGTCATAAATATTGTGGTACCTATTAAAATTTTAAATACGTGTGACGAAGATATAAGCTTACCATATTTCAGACCCGAGTTAGAAAATTTATCGGATTATATTATTTGTCAATATAGCAGTACAGAAACAAATGCAAACCGAGTAAAAAGGCTTTTATCTATTTTGAATTTCAAACATATAAACTGGAAACATACGAAAATGTTAGAAAAACGCAAGCCACTATAGAAAAGCTACATTTGTATTCGTTCATATATTCTGATAGCGACATTTTTAATATCAATTTAAACACAAAATTAGCACAAACTATACAAATATTCTAACAAACCGTGGGGATTTTTTCGCACGTAAAAAGACAAAAAAAAAACAGTCCTACAGATTTCATAAATATATATCGTAGTTATTAACTACTGTACTATTACTTTTAGTAAGATGTGAACCCTACAGAAAAGGTTGGCTCAAGAAGGCCAATTACAAGTTTTTGCGAATAAATACAGATCTTGAATAAGTACTGTTTTATGTACTGTATTACTGTATATTGTATTATATAATGTAATACTTGGTTACTGTAGCGATTATTTAAAGTTAAAAATGTCCTACTTAGAGCTGAGAAGAATGAATGTTTTTAGAAGAGTTAGTTAATATCCGTTTCTCCTAAGACGAAAACGGTTTAACATTTTTTTAACACTTAGGCAGACAAGCGCACGGCCCACCAGATAGGAAGTGGATACCGTGGCCTATGGATGTATGTAATACCAGGGGCGTCACAGAAAATTTGTTCAAGTATTCTTATTATAGTAATAATCGAGTCTTTTATAGTTTATAATTAGGTTTTAATGTGAAACATCCTATTGTCGGCAGTTTGCAAGTTATATAGCAGCTCTGGGTTTTAATATTTTCTAAAATAAAAGGCGTAGCTGAAGATTTTTTACACACTTATTTGTGTGGCTGCTGACGAGACCTTTCCGTAGGTACCTCTCGCTGGAGTCGGTACTTTTTTGGCAAATTGCATTTTTAATTAACGCGCGCCGTGCCCGTCCACCAAAATTTACAGCTTACAGCTACAGACACGGTTGGGAGGAGTCCTACGCGGGGGCGCCTAAAACCCAATGTATTTTTCTTATAAACTTTGAATACCGAAAACACGAGCGCACGCGACGACCGACCACATTATCTTTACATCACACTGTTCAAAAACAAAAACAATGACCACTGATAGAGAAATTGAACCAAATACGTGTTTTCACATGAGAAATTTTGACAGCAATGAAATGACAGCGCCGCAGCTACGTTCTTGCAGAAAACAGATATTTAATATCTAAATATTTTTACCTCGCGCAGGCGCACGCTCGTTTAAGCCAGGGTTGAAAGGGTTAAGAGTTGAGTAAAAAGAAAAGAGTCAGAAATATACCAGCGGGATGGCGGTGCACTGTGGTAAAAGCAGGGATTATTAAGAAACGTCGATTACGTGTTTTAAAATAACATGTTGGTGATAAATATATTCCTTGATATGATGATGAATCATACGCGATATTTATATACACCCGCTGTTTTTATTTAGTTCCATTGAGGAAAATCCTTTATAGAACCAAACTGTTTAGATGATCGACATCAAACAATCCTGCAGGTTCAGGCGTCAAAGAATTCCTCCCCATCAATGTCAACCGGGAACCCTCCCGGCATTGCCACGTTGAATGGCAATACCAATCCTTTGCGCAAGGAATAAACCAGCCCTCTGGTCACGGGTAGCGTCAATTAAACGTTTTGAAATGTCTCGATACAAAAGGATACTTCCCCAATCAGCCTGCTCAATTGGGATGGGCATACTGTCTACCTCCTTTCAACTTCCTCGGAACATTTATTTTAAAAAGATTTAAGTCCATGCGGACAAAATGGCGGCCATATTAATATTCCATCCAACGATCAATACCATAATCAAATCAAAAGTATACCGTTAAATTAAACAGAATATTCACCGGAATATATCATTATTTTTATATTTAATTTAATTTATTAATATAAGTACTATGAGTATCTCTGACGTAGGATAAATATTTGAATAATTTAATGAATTTTGTATGATTTTGTGCGACAAATAATAAGAGTGGTAATAACTTCTGTCAAATTTGATCTCCTCCACCGCCGTAGTAGGTACCTTGCGCTGTCCTCAAAAGACACCCAAAATACGCGTACTGCGCTAAGGAGTACATTTTGAGATGTCACTGGGGTCAAGATATACGCCAATAAAGATATAAAGAATAGTACTAACATCAACAGCAAAATGTTGCGGATCAATAAGGCAATTTCGTCACCCACGCTGGGTCATCTCTAGGCTTTAGCTAGACCCCTCGATGTGGGAACCATGGTATCCACGTCTTCTCCCTGCTTCTTTTAGGGTAGCGTCTACCTCAAGTCCGCACTCACAGAGGACGTAGGTCACTGAGCTATCTCCAACGCATGAGTCAGCGCGAGTGTGGCTTCTCTGGTGTTACACACGTCTATAGGCCACGGTAACCACTTTCCATCAGGTGGGCCGTGCGCTAGTCTGCCACCTAAGTGGTAAAAGAATATAAAAAAATTCCTGTAACCTATAGAAACCTAATCCCGGAATATAACCTATTTGTTATTCCGGGACATAATGATACAATTTAAAATCCCTTCATTATTGTGCCGGTTGAGTAATGTAACACAGTAATCAACGCGCGTTTCTCGGTTTGCTGCACTCAATTTATGGTACCCACCTTTTAAGCTTTTTCACCTTTCAAATTTGCTTCAAGTGGATTTATAGTTTCGTTAAAAAAGAAAGCCATAGGTAGGGCCAAACGAGACCACTTGCAACCGCTATACAACATGTTGGAATCGTCTGCGGGGCAAAAGTTCATCTATAAGTTGACGCGTTCCACAGCCAGAGCGGCGCAGGCTCTATCCAAGTGCGGCTGCATTAAAGACCCTGGGGATAACTTGTTATACGAGGAAGTCGCAGTCGTCGTGTACAGATTTTTATCACGATTGTCCTATATTATACAGAAATGTCGTCCATATCATCTGTATCTAGGTCATACATCGTACAGTGGTAGTCTAATCGACCTTTAATTTGATTTGCGTGCAGAATGGCCGTCCGATAAAACGCTTACGAATGTACAGGAGCTACACTCACTGTCGCCGCGATCCTATTATTTCTAATTGGTTATAAAGTCTAAAATGATAACCTATGGTGACCGCATAAGCTTATCTTTTCTTTTAGGTAGGTCATTATGGATCTATACAATACCTACAAACGCTTGTGTAGGATTTTGCTGAAGTGTAGTTTTATTTGAATTAAAAACTTGACTGTGAAATAATTTCGTAGACATACAACATTTTGACGCCAATATTTGACATTTTAGGTTTTTATAATCTTAAAATATCTATTACATAAAAGCAGATAAAAAAGATAAATGTAACTGTAATTAACAGGTATAATAACGAATATCTAAACGAACATAAATACAAACATATAAATGAAACACAAAACCCTCTTTTTACAGCAGCTCGTGCCCAAACATCTTCAGGAATTCTATGACCACCATTGCTAAAGAAAAGGTGAGCAATCTTTTATTATTATAAGATCAATCTTTGAAACTTAACGCTGCACTCAAACTTTGGTTATTTAATATTTTAAATATCCAAGCCAAGATAAGCCACAGCGTTAAGACACAACCATCAGATAGCTTGAAAAAGTGCGCATCTAATGAGCTCGCTCTTTGAACGTTATCTTGTTCAAAATATATGAAGAAGCCAAAAGATTTCCCTATCTCAGTTTTAATTTAAATCACTAAGGGTATTACAGGTAAATCAATATAACGAAGGCAACCAGCGGTATATTTGAATACTTACTGACTCACCGCTATTTACTTACATAAACGCAATCTTTATGTAAATAGACGAGTGATAAAAGTTCTATTAGATACTATTCGCAAAGCCCAGTTTCAAAAGACCGCAATGGTTATTTTAACACCAATGTTTATATATAGATATTACTTGACCCGTACTAAAAGAAAACGTGCTCGAACCTAAAAGTGTGTGTACAAATTTACTCCAACCTGTTTGAAGTTTATCAAGTCAAGACCAAAATGGAAATTGCAAAATAATAACATGAACATTCAAAACATTTTTGGTGAAATTAAATAGTGTATTTCGTAATGTTCTTAATTAGACAAACTCTGAACATTAGGTCAATAAAATCCAGCCACATCGTTGTTCATTGCCTTACACATAGGTGGCGGGCAAGAGAGACACAACGCGGCATTAACTGTGATGGGACCCGGCACTCACAAGGTACTTGCGACTGGTCAACATAGCCCCATTTTGTCACATTTTCCTTGCAGCAGCCAACTTGTATGGTATTTTTTTTAACGTGCGGAAGTCCACTTAGATATGATCCGCCGCGGCCAGCGGGGTGTTATGTCGGGCTCGAACCCACCAATACCGCACAGCTGTCTTGGGCCATTAGTTGCTGGGGTGAGGTAGCCTCTGGCATATCCCTCGCGGACCCTCATACAAGCAGAGCCGCGGGTATCAGCTAGTTGTACATAATACCTACGGTTCCTATACCGTCGGGCATTTTTCAATTTAATTCGGTGAAAGTTGGTATAATTTGGCCGTAAAAGTAATCTCGAAATTCATGTGTACGGAAAGTCAGACAAACCCTGCGACGCGAGCTTACCATGGGTCTAGATAGCGATGTGTAGAATGTTGTAGAATACAATAAAGATTAAATTGCGTAATCAACATAGGTACAAGAATGCTCTAGAAGGAGCATAACTTTGTTTTAAATACAGCTCAAAAATACGGTATTAAAACGCGAATGTGGCTTCTCTGGTGTTACACACGTCCGTAGACCACGGTAACCACTTTCCATAAGGTGGGTCGTGTGCTTGTCTACCATCTAAGTGGTATAATAAAAAAATACTAAGATTTTTTCCTGGAAGTTAAATGAGAAAATTACGACCACCAGTCACGGTAAGGTAATCTGTAGGGTGGAGGTACTTCCCCAGTCGGACTGCTCAATTGGGCGGAAATAACGCCGTGTCCTACCTCCTCCTCCTTGAAATCGCCTTTGGACTGTGGAGGTAATATGGTAGTCGAGAACTTCTTTCTAGAATATATCAAATATGCCCAGATATAACTTATGAAAGAAGTTCTATGGAACCCCCGCAATAATAAATTTGTCAATACATGGCAACGCAACAATAATAGCGTAATTGCATGATACGCTCGTGTAATAATCAAATTATTATACAGAACGAACCCAAAAAGTAGCTTTGACTTAGGGGAATTCCTCAGCAACTCGAACCTCAAAACGAAATGGACAAACAGAATTAAGTACCTAGGATTAAGTAAATATTGTTATTTTCGTTGATGTGTGAAAGGTGATTAACTCAAACATAACGGTAGCTAGAACACTATTGTTGACCCGAGCCATGCATCTGAGGCTGAGTCTGGGCTGTATATATCTGTCCGATGTTAAACAGCCCTTAGTCGCCTTGTACGACACCACATGAGAAGAGATGGGGTGGTCCAAATTCTACTCTGCCGGGAACCACGCGGCAATAATAAAATACTTTATTTCATAAAAGCATAATACAATGTGTTCGTCTCTGTCTCTGTCAGTGTCTGTGCTAGTATTAAACTTTGTTACAGGCTGGCGCCTTCCTCTTACAGATTAGAACCAATTTGATAAATGCTACTTTATATATGTAGCTTTAATGTGATAAATCGAGAAAACATCGTAAAAGTGATGACGGCTTAATAAGGGCACTCGTGAGTTTGAGAGCATTGGGACAACGGCCTACTAGCGGCAGGCAAGGATGCTGTGGCAAAACGACCAGTGAACATAAAGTCCAATTAACTTTACTTTGCCCAATCACTGGATGTGTATCGTTTGGAACGACCCGGAACGAGTGTCACCGGTTGCCTAAATTATATATATTCGATAAATTACACACATAAATAAATTGAGTTTTATTGTATAAATATGTTTTCAGCAATTGTTTTTGGCGTTTTTTCGTAAAGGAATGATACTTGTACGTTTCCAGATTTGTTATTTAAAAAAAAATAAGTCTAATTTTCCTGAAATTATAGATTGATAGAAAACAATATTGAAAAAGTAAATTACCTAGTACAAAACATAAAAATAGGCATGAAAATTTACTTCAAAGAAATACTTACTCACTAAAGCCGATATGATTTGAACTATAAGCTCTGAAGTTTTTAATTTGTCCGAATCCGCGTTATTGACATAGTATGTACTACGTACCTGCTTTATTTATGTGTTTGATTCTGTTAATGAGATGAACTTACTAGCGCCGCGCCCGCGCCGGGGCAACATTGAACATTTGCCTATATTTTATGCTGACGTTTTCAATCTATCGTTAATTGTTTAGATTCGTATATCAGATGCTTTTTCACTTTAAAGGACCTGGGACTGTAGGAAGAAGGAAACACTTGTGCTGGTAATGAATTCCAGGTCTTGGTGGTACAGCAAAGAAAATAGTCTCCGAACGGCTTGGTTCTTGCTCGTATATTCTGCACAAAGTGAGAATGACATCTAAGCCCTGCACGTTATTATTACAAAAAAGCGCGCAGGCCTTGACTCGCAAGTTAGGTCCAAGTTACGTGTCTCAAAGTATACTCCCCTTTTGATTTTGCACATTAGGAGGAAGAGCAAGAATCCAGTTAGACCGTCTT